>CM031244.1:708266657-709466657 GCA_018340775.1 Taxus wallichiana var. yunnanensis
AGACTTTTCACCAAAGTAAATTGTCGACTCAAAGGGGTAGGAGATATTTTAGCATTTAGCGCTTTTGAAAAAGGATGAAGTTAAAATTGTGGGCCTACGAGCCCACTGAGGATATTTACGCCAAATAAAAAGAAAATGCCTAAGATTTGCAAAAGGGACACGTGGCTTCGTGTTTCAAGTCAAAGCTGAAAGCCATTCATCGAAAGAAATTTGAATTTTTTAGCTTTTGTTTTGAAAAGGCATAAAGTATAAAAGTAAGTTACACTTCCGCCAATGCCCAAAGAAGCCACGTGTCGCCTTTTAGCTATGGAAAATAGGCCATCAAGGAAAATTTAGATTTTGACCACTTTCTAAAAAATGTAATTTCAATTGTGGGCTCATGGAGGATTTTTTTCCTAAAGTGATTTTCGGGCCTGGGGGCTGTGGGCAGGATTTTTAATAATTTTTCATTTTTGTGCAAAAGGTGCCAAAGTGAATTTCATGTTGCCCATGGATCCGTTTTTACAAAACTAGTTTTTGCCATTTTTGTATGGATTCGACTCAAAATTCAAATGGGCATATGTTTGATCCAGAGCTCGAAATTCAACAAAATTGGTACCATTGGAAGATCTTGACCTCCTAAACCCCATGGAAGTATAAATTATTATTTTTGATGAGGATTTGTTGGGTGAAAATAGGAAAATGTCTTTCCTTCCATTTATGTATTATCTTTTCTTCAACAACCAAATCAAATTTTATTTGATCCGCCATTCTTCCTTATTCAACACGCCAAAGACATGAAGAGGAAGACTTGACATAGATTGTGGTTGAATATTTTCAGGAATTGATGGTTTGGTGGTAGAGTTTTTAGATCATAGTCCATTTTTCCTTCTTTTTCTCTTTGGTTTTCATCATTCAAAACTTCAAGATCTTAAACATTTCTCATTGAAAGAAGAGACATTATGGCCATGGGGAAACTCTCCCTTTTTTTCCCAACTCCATTTGTGAGTCAGAATCCTTCTCTTATGTCCTATAAAGTAGATTTTGCCTCTGGATAAAAAGTGAATGGTCTATCAAATCTTATAAGAGCAATAATAAAAGATGTTTTTATTGATGTTTCTTCAACCCTCTTGCATTGTTGTTTGTTATTTATGATCTCTCTTTTTATGGTTCCTTCTTGTGATGTATTTTGTTTAAAGGTGTAAGATATCATGTTTCTTGGAGTTTTGATTCTAGATTAGGATATGAGTTTTGTCACTTTTACAAAGCAAGCCTCCTCATCTTCCTTTGGTCCCCATTTCATCCTCCTCGATAGAGTAGATCGTTTTATTTCTAGTGTATCATCACTTAGTGTAGGATCTCTTTGTCTCTCTTCTCTCTTGTTTCTGGAATGGTTAGATTAGGATAGTTTATATTTTCTACATTATATTGTGTGTGTAACAAAGGAACAAGAACCGGCCTTCATCTAGAGGTCCATCTCAGTTTTCAAAGTCCCACATCTTGAGAGATGATCCAATGTTTGAAATCAACCGAATTCTCATGAAAACTAGGCTGCAGACATTCAAGGGTGCTGTGATTTTGCACAACAATTCCCACTTAGGGTGGAAGATGTTGTAATATTGTATTCCTTTTAATTTTAATTTTGTAAGATTTTCCACATTAAGAGGAAGATCCATTGTTTATTAATCATTTGAGGAAAAGGATTGATTAACCCTGACCAAGATTGCATTTATTTTGTAAAAGAAATAAAGATTTCATTTTAGTAATGAAAGCATGCAAGGTAATATGAATGAGGTTAAAAGGGAAAATAATTTGTTTCATCAGTAGTTGATTCATTTTCTCACAAAAATGTGATGAAAATGATTCGAGATGATTAGACATCGAGAGATTTTAGTGGAATGGTAACCTTCATATTTTGTGGTTGCTCTTGTTATATAAAAATAATTGGATATAGCTTTGAAAACCTCTTGTAGAATGTAGGAAATTTGTATGAAGACATATTTAATTTCATTTATAATACTCAAAAGGCACGTAGTGAAATAAGTTGCATTTGTTAATTCTCACATAGTGGATGAAATAAATTTTAGAAAAATATGTATGTTTAGATGGAATTAACTCAAATTTTAATTACAACTACTTAAATCTATTACATGTATAATCAAAGAAAACAAACACACAATTAAGCAATTTTCAATGAGAAGAGAACTTCTGCCAAAACTAGTCATTACATTATCTTCCCCTCAATTTGTTCCTTTCTTTCATTTCGAGTGAATATCACTCTGTGTGAGTCCAAGGTATTGGGAATGAATAAGAACATAAAATAAGAGGTAGTTCTAGCTAATTAAATCCATTTAAAATAGAGGAAGGATGACTAAGCAATCAAAACTATTTTTAGACAATTTGGGATGTATGTTTTAATGCATCCTAAAAGTGAAGTTAACTGAATTTTTACATGTTAAAACACACATGAAGGATTTTAGAAAAAGTGGGCAGGAATACCAACCTATGTAGGGTGATGGTTTTAGGACCGCCACCCTACAAGATGGTGGTTTCGTAACCGCCACCTAGATAGGGTAGCGGTCCTTGCACTAAAGGCAAAAACATGCATAAACTATGTGGGAGCTAGTAAAATAGCATAGAAAGGTAAAGTAAGGACATCTAGGCTAGTAAATATACAATGTGAATGGGTTTTAGAGCTCAAACATGTTCTTCAAAGGACTGAATCATCATTGGGGATTCTCGTAACTATTTTTTTGATAATATAGCACATACAATTTGGGTGCATACAAGTAACCCTCTCAACTCAATAGGAAAGACATTAGAGAACTCCTACAAAATGGGGTGATTATAAGTGGTGGTCCATCAATTTCATCATTTGATTATCACCAACAGTCTGTAAAGTAACTAACAACCCCATCGCACATTTTTTATTTAACATCGCATAAAGTATATGGTGCACATAGAGATGGGTCTCTAACTCCAATAATCATTTGGACAACATTCCCAAATCATTTGCACAAGATATAACCTTGTTGTGAGAATCAAATCTAGCTCTATGCAAAGACAACTAATGCATGTCAAAGATAACTCCATAAGAACCCAAGGAAGTATACAAAGATCCAAAGTCATGATGAAGGGTCCTAGGTCCACACAGATCCTTAACTAAATATTCCACCGAGAGTTTGACTCCAAAAGCCATCTCAACATCCTAACTAAGGCCCAACCTAACTACCATCACCCTACATCACTCTACTAAAGATGCATAAATGAAAGAATTTTATGAGCCTAAATAAAATAAGTTAGGAGTAGAAATACCAACAATGCTACTTGTGGTCTCAATCATCGTTCCCTGGTGCTCTTCCTAGCGGTTCTCGACCACAATATACATCTTGTGGCTCTTGGTCATGTCACCAACAATAGGCTTAGAAACTAATTCCATACCCTTATTAATGAGTTCGAGGGCACTCTCTCTAATGATAACCATGTACACCACACCCATAAAAACTACCGGTTTCTCGCACTAAGTATATACTCCTCCATGGGTTGTCGATAGTACATGTGTAGAACCCGATGATCCTTCCATAGAGCTTTGAGGTGTTGCGTGGATGTAACTCGCTAATCGTTGCTGAGGTGGATTTGGTGTCCTATTAGATCCACCAATTAGAGGTCCCATACTACGCCCAGATCTTTGAGCATCATGGCATCATGGAGGCCAAAAGGGTGTTCGAGTCTGGATCGCTGTTGGTGAGGAGGAGGCCTAAAGGAAGACCATGTTAAAGCTATCCACAATCACACTGTGGCTTCTCACTCGTCACGAGCCTAAAACATTGAGTCTTTGCCTAGTTTCCTCTACAATATAGGCCTTCTCCATGACCTCTGATAGTTTCTATGGGAAATGAATGCACATTACACCACCCAAGTCTAAGTTTAGGCTATCCGACAAACCTCTCGAAATCTAACCTCTCGTTATGCATATTGCCAACATAGTTGGTGCGTAACTAATTTATACCGAACCCTCATACTATTCCATTTTCATGTAATCCCATTAAAAATCATAAAACCCATCAATCCCGCTTTATGAATCTCTTAAATATGTGTCCACTCCTGAAGTGATCCTCGAAGTGCTCCCAAGTGATTGTCTTAGAATTGACATGGAGCTTCGCTCCTTAGTTCTCCAACAAACTCCAACTCCATCTCTCAAAAGGTGGATAGAAACATGAGCTTTCATGTTGCTAGTACAAGGACATAGCTTGAAGCATCTGGTCAAGCTAACCAACCATGCCTTGGCCTAAAATCCTCCTGTGTCTCCAAAAAAATGTGGTGGGTATAACTTTAGTATCTCTATGATGTTATCTATCATTGTTGACTATTGATAGTTATGGTCTCTCTCGCATGAACATCCCTCACCTAGGGCTTTGAGGTTTGTTTATGTGTCCCAAAACTCTATCTCTATGCTCTCTAGGTGGTGACTCATGTCCAATAAAACCTATGTGGGAGTGATCTCGCCTATCCTCTTATCAACGTGACTTGCTCGAGAATATGAATGAGCCCCTACTAATGGCTCTCCATCCTAACTGCTAGGTCACCCTCCTAAATATCATCCACATAACGTGACATTAACATCTTGTAGTGTGCAAGAATCTAAGGCAATTTTACTACTTCCTAATCTAGGGGTGGTTTATATAGGCTCTCGTGAAACAACCCTCGTATATTCTGTGCCTCTTATATAACCAAGATGAGAGTTAGTTTATCATCATCTAAGCTCTTTTTCTAGTTTTCTAAGTTTTCTATATTTTAAAACATCATGTAATGTTGTGTGTTCTAGGTATAGAGTTGAGCTAGGTGTTCTTGATGTGTTTCGTGTTTCCAAGTTTTGGTGGTCCAAGTGTTTTGTGTTTCCAAGTGGCTCGATACCAAGTGTAATGCCCACAATTTTCTACTCTCAAAACAAAGAGAACTAATAAATTAATAGTCAATTTTATGGTAATATTATTATTTTTTGTTTAAAAGTGTTTGCAAGGTTAGGCATTTTCACAATTAATAAATTTCTCGGTTAGAGACTTTCTACACAAGCTTGTGAACAACGAAATTAAATTAATAATTAAATATTATAATTTACTTCCTAAGCTATATTTACATTTTAAGGCTTCTACTAAGCTCCATTAGTTAAATTAGTTATCAAGCACCAAGGTTACATTATTTTCTAACTCAAAGGTTTAATTGTTTTACCTAGCCACTAAGTGGCCCCATTCACCCCATTACCCATGTTCTTTATTTTATTTAAAATTACATTCCCACAAAATGTCTTCCCACTTAAGTGAGGTAGGGTTTAATTTGGGCCATAGGATTGAATCTATCTTAGCCCTTAGATTTAGGTTTCCCTAAATTTCCTTATGGTTCTCTTTTAATTTCTATTTTCCCCAAACAACCTCATTTTCTCTTTTCTTGTTTGCAGGTTTTGGAAGAGAAGGGAGGAGGAGCCATGAGAGCAAGGAGAGAAACCATGGAAAAATTTCTCTTGATATTAGTTGTAAATATTTTTTCCATGGTAATGTTGTCCGTTTCTTAAATGTAGAGATCTTACCAGGGATATCTTTTGTTATTTAATGGAATCATTTTCTTGTTTTTAAGTTCAACTATTGAAGAAAATCCCATTTCTTTTAAATCCATGATTTTTACACATTTGGATGTAAGAAAAAAAGATTAGAAGGCTTGAACTTTTAAATTTAATTGATTCTTAGTTGCTGGAAGATTCCTTGTTGTGGTTTTAAGCTTAGATTTTACTTAATTTTAAAATTGGGCTTAATTTTTGATGAAATTTTATTTTTCCATCAAAAGTGATGAAACCATTACCCCGCACAGGCCGACAATCCTATGGCTGCCACCCTACCGGGGACGGTTCATCAAACGTCATCCATAGGTGTTGGGAAGTGGTTCTGTTTCTCTGAAAAACAACACCTTCAACAATTCTTTTTTATTTAACAATTTTTCTTCCCAAGTTGATTTTTAATGCAATATTAATTTTAAGGAGGGTGTCTTCTATTCATTGGTTGGTAAAGTGATAGTATATCTAGTTTCTTAATTCCAAATACAAAACATCAACTCAATCTCTATTCTTCCCTTTGCAATAAAATGTAAAATTAAGTATAACATTACTATAATTCATTTTATTTCACATATTCAATTTTGCCAAAAAAACAACAAGAATTCAACACATTCCCTTTCATTACATCTTTTTATTTTCCAAATATACATGTATATATATTGCAACTTTAAATGCATACAAATTTAGGAGAGTTTCATTTCAAGACAACTATACACTAAATTTTCCTTTCACTATAACATTACAATACAACTATGGAAACTACCAATTTTCCATATCATTCTTTTACAATACAAGAATTTAAATCCTTTTCTTTCACTAAGACTAATCCTTTCCAACAAGGTAAGCAACCAAGAGATATTTCTACATTCACTAACTCATTTCAACTTGGAATAAATGAAATATTACAACTTTCCTTCAATCATACAAATGTTACAAACTTCCACTCAAAGTGGGAATAATAATATGATCAAATACAACATAGATATTTTCAACAAGGCCAAAACACAATTATTCATTGCATGTCTTCTCCCAACTTGTAGTTTCAATCTTGCATTTTTCAATATTTTAAAATCTTGGATCATCATACAAAGAAAAGGGGGAATAGGTGACGCTCTCTACCCAAAATTTAATCTAATAAGAGGAGAAGACATCCCCTTATTAGCCCCTCAAGCCCCAACCAAAGAACAATGAGAGATCTTGAGCAACATTTGACAACTTTTTACAAGCATGGCTTCCACAAAAAAACATACAATCCAAAACATTCAACACATCTAAATGGACATACTCAACAAAATTTTACAACTTTCTCAAACAACACATAGGTTTGATATCAAACCAAAAGGAGCAAGGAATATGGGAACCACCTCCTTTTTCCTCCCAAGTGAAGTAGGATTTTCACCCAAATCCTCCATGTGCACAATACAAATAACAAAACATCTTTATCTCTCCCTTGCAAGTATGCAAAAATATGTCCATATTTTCCTTTTTCACTCCCCATGAGGTGTAATTTCCAATCACACTTCCTCCAAAATACATTCCTCACAAATCCCGTTTTCCTCCCCAATGGTCCCATACTTCCATCTCCCACTCCATTCTTAAGGAAAACTACCCAACCACACAAAAACACATTCACAACACTCATACATACTTAACAAGCACAATTTTCACATCTACAAACATAAATAAGAAAATAACAAAGGTGGAGATCCTACCTCTCCATCAATCTTCCAAGAGTATTCACTCCCAAAATATTTTTTACACCTTCAAGCCAAGCACACTGCAATAAAAACTCCAACAAGCTCCCAATTCCAAAAGTGCAAAAGAAATAAAATTAACAAGTAACCTCAATTCCATCAAATTCCATGAATAAATATGAATGGTAAGTAAAGATGGTGAGGTGGCTCCATGTAGGATGCCACTTCATCATTCCTCCATTCCAACACACAATTCAAACACCATGCCCAAGACAATAAATGAACATGTAAGACTTATGACAAGCCCACATGACACTCAAACTTGCACACCATGCCTACCAAGGACAAATTAATTGTGGTAAGTATGAAAGTTCAATTATTTTCACTTTTTACACTCCAAAATGCATAAATAATTCTGAAATTAATTCCCCATACCATAGGTATAGTTTTTGGGTGAATTTAAGAGGCATGGGACAAGCTTAGCTTGTCCCACAAGCCTCCAAAAAGGTCTCCCAAGTAAAAATCTTAATTTTGAAGTTGGGGAAGAGTACACAACATAAAAACCAACACAAATCCAACTTACATCCACAATATTTCAAGGAACATATACCCTCATAATTATCCAATTGTCACATCATTATTTTAGTTAACAAATTAAGTTGGATTAGCTAATTAAGACATAATAATAATTGTTGATAAATTGAAAACAATTACCAATAATTAAATACATATAACACAAAATAAAGCACACATAAAATTAAAATAAAGGGAAAACATTTCACCCATTGACCACATATGTAAGGTCACCGTACGTACCTAAAATTGTAAGGGTATCGTGCTACTGCGTAACGATGTTACACATGCCCCAATGATGATACAAGTCTCCTCGCAAGGTGTTTAGGATCCGGAAAAGCTCTCCAAGTGTACGTTAACATCCCGCATGCCCCGCTTAGCCTCCGCATGCTCTGTTTTACTCTTTCCACCTCTTTTCCTTTGTATTTTGTATTTTCCTTTGTGTGTCAGGTCTCATGACCACCACCAGGTAGGGAAGCGGTCCTATAACCACCCCGCTCAGTGGCGGTGGTCCTTCACGTGTTTTACAACATGTTTTTCCGATTACGACTCATGTAAATTTTTAACTTTTACCAGATTTCTCATCCGTTTTTTGCTTGTATTTATGATTTTGGTTCCCTGGAATAGTGTTTCTTCATTGTTTATAGTAAAAGAGTCCTAGTTGGAGTTACCTTTGGGTGAATGGGAATTCTATAAATAGCTGGTTTGATTACAAACAAAATTGGCCCCTCAAAATTGCCTCTCATCCTCTCATTTCAATAGTTTAGTCTTTCGGTTCTTGCTTAAGAATTCAATAGTTTTCATTTTTTGCATGCATAGTTAGTCTTATTTTTGTATTTAAGAGCCACATGATCTTCTTGTTCTAGTGTAATCACTGTTTCATATAATCAATTAAGGTAGAATAGTTTCATTTTTAGTCTGAAGCCATTAGAGTTACAGGATTTGTTCATCAAGAAGGATAGTTTCGGTGTTCTCGGGGTGTTTTGTGTTGTATGACTCACAATAAATCCCACTAAGAATTGCATAATACAAGCTTTGTTTTCTTGTGCTATCCCTCTCCTACTTGCATGGTATTCTGGGCCAACATCCAAAGCTGCAATTGTTCCAATACCTACTTCGTTGATGCTATCATTACACGCTTTTCTTGATTCACGTGAGTATGATGGAATGAGGAGACCACACTGAGGGGACAAAGCCACACACAATCGATTCACCAATGTTCGCAAAATCCGTGTTCAAGTTATCAAATTTCTAGTTAAATCATATCAAATAGAGTAGTGAATCATTTGATTTTAGTTAATCTCACTTTCAATATTGTTGGGAACCTATGGGGATTGATAGTTTCGAGAAACTATGATTCATTCCTCACTTCGAGGTAAGATCGTGGGTATTTCAAATATATTAGATTAGTTATTTGGTTATTTAGAATAGATTCACAATCGCATGTAGCATGTAGCTACACTTGGCTACTTTGTTTATTTTAAATTTTGTTATTAGCTTAGTTGTCATTTTATAGATATTAAATAATTACTCTTTCAATTCTATTAAATAGTTTTTATCTTAATTCTGTTAAATACTCACGTAAAAATACAAAGATAGAGAATCTATATATGATGTGGATATACTTTACATAATTAGTTTACATTACTTTAGTTAGATTTATATTGTTTCTTTTGTATGACAATCACTGGACCTAGGGAACCCAGAGAATACGTATTCGAGCCAATCATGCCTCAACCCAATCTTGTTGCAGCGATAACTCGACATAGACCAAAATATCATAAATCAGTCTTCTTCAACAAAGCAACAAACTTCCAAGAAATTAGCTCACAATTAAGAGGATTAAACATAGAAGATGATAAAGCACATACATTTTGGTCAAACCAGCCAAACCACAGATTTCCTAAATAAATATCTCGCATGACTGTAGAAGGGCTTGAAAAAGAGAAAATGTTTGGTTGTGATCCTTTGGTCCCACAAATGAGATGTAGGAGACATTCTCATTGACATAGACACTAGCTTAAGAATTCAAGTTGCCAAAACGCCTGTAAGGTACTCTGAGAAGATTGCGTAACTTTTAGCTCTAAACATAGAGGCCGAAAAGGCATACGACTACTAGATATTAGGGATTAGGGATTGATTCTGCACATGACCATAGGAGGCCCACAATGACCACGAACCTACGGTTGTGATCTAAATGTCCCACAACCCAATGGACCCAAAGTTCAATCAGACATTGATGCTGGTTTACGCACATTAGTATTTAGATCCTCTCCACTACCACCAATCATTATCGCATGACTATCCTCACTAGACGTAGCAGCCTAATCAAGCTAAGGATTTATGGACTAGACCAGAGAATCACCCATAGAATCCACCATACATCCATCATCCATTTCTTTATGACTGTCCTGGGGATATCTATAAGTGCCCATAGGTCATTTTCCACGTATTCCACAACTTATAGATCGATCACACCGAGCTCGATATTGATTGGAGCTTTGAGTTATCATCCTTTCCGAATGATCTATCACACCAGTTTAGGTTAGGAGGGGCTTCTTTTCCTTAGATTCACATATTCCATTAGTGCGCGCACAAAGACATAATATTACCTAACTATTTTGTTTTGCGCCCATATATATTCCATCCCCACTGGGCTGTCTCGACACGACCTCGTGAGGTTGGGTGCAAAGAAGAGTTACTTGTAGATTCCCATGCATGCTTGTCACTTTTCCATCATACAAAATTGGTAAACCTAACGTGAAACAAACAACCATCTTATCCTATCTACCTCATTAGCCTTTCACATCAGCTTTACCAAAAAAATTGGTGAACCCGAGGTGAAAGGAACAATTTCTTCATTTTCACATTTCCCCTTTTAGTGTTTCATTTTCTTTCATCCATCTTCAATTCTTCCCATTATTTTGTGGGTATTCATATACCCCCCGAATATGTCAGGATTTGATGCATATGGCATACCTCTCCTGGGTCTTGAAACATACTACGATCAACTGAATAGATAGCCATCACCCTCGCTCTCAAAGCATGGGGTGACAACTATTCAATCAACCAAATTTTCAACACAAACTCTAACTCAAAGGACTAGATATAGTTCTTCTTTCCAAATAGAGTATTTGGATCAGCTCACTAAAACGCAATAACCAGAGCCTTTAGGCTTGAATAACATGATGCTTAATGGAGAATCTGGTTCATCTCCTCAGTGTATTTTAGACCGCAAATCAGTAGACAATCAAATCCATATCAATTTTTAGATGATGAACATTTAGTGCATTATGCTAGGAGTGAACAATGCTCTCAAAGTATGTACCCACCTATAGGAGGTTTACAAACACAACCTAAGGTCTCTTTTCAAGAAAACACCTCCATTCCTCCACCTATAGGAAATGCCCTCGGTGAAACTTGGTAGGGCACCGATCAATTCATAGCTAGGTACCATATGCCTATACAACCTCAACAAACACCACTAAGGAAAAATATCGTATCTTCACCAAACGAGGTCATCTCAGCCTTAGTTGAGAAAGTTAGAGGGTTGGAACTTGCTCAAGCAAGTCAAAATTTACAATTCATGCAGGCAGGAAATTCCAATCCTCCACATCATCCTAGCCAAGTAGACCTCCTCACAGAACAAGCACATTGGGCATGCCTCCTCAGTATTCACAACAAACACCAACTAGAACCGCATTCTCTAACGCCACTCCAGTGGAAAATATGATACCTCCCAGTTTAGTACAAAACAATCCATTTCTAAGCAATGCTACTCCATACTTAAACATGTATTCCAAACCACCATAGGAAGATATGTTATCTTCTCCTCACATTTTCACTCAACCATAGGGATTTCCTTATGCCTCTACAAATACATATGCTACACCATATCAATAAACCATCCCACCTCCCAAAGCAAACACCATGAATGGTCGAAACCTATGTGATAGAACTTATTTAGAATATTTGAAAGATCCTTAGACTTCACTATACGAAGCGTCATGCTTCCAAGACCTCTTCCGATTTGTCCAAGTACAAAGGGGAGGGAGATCCAAATGCACATATTAAGGCCTATGCCACACCCATTCGGTAACTACTCCTTGGGATGGAGCTCATTTAAAAATATTCCCCAAAAATTTAGAGGGCATTACTTTTGATTGGTATTTATCACCCAAGCCTCCATCCATTCATTTAAACAACTCGCTTTGAGTTCATCAAGGTGTTAGACATGAACAAATTACTAACAACAGAATCGGGGAATTATTTCATATTAAGTAAGAACACAATGAATCTATTTCTCATTTCATCTAAAGATGGCGTATAGTCCTCTATTCTTTAGTAAGCACCCCAAAGATGGATCGATGGAATTATGTGATTTATTCCTTCATTCTCTCAAAGTAGAGAGATAAAGGAAAAGTCCACAAGTTCCCACTAAGAACTTATGATGAGGTGCTCAAGAGCGCTCCGAATAGATCAAGATGCAATTGATAGTGTTCGCAAGGCATATGGAACAAATGAGAGGTTAATCATCCCCAACTAAAATACTACGACTTATCCTACTACCACAAACACAAATCAAGGACCTAAAATAGTTAACAAAACCGTGAGGTCACAACAGACAGAGTAACTAACCAAGCAAAAAGGCAAATGTTGTAAATGCTCCACCACCGCTAACAATCAATGAAACAACAATTTTTCCCCAACAATCAACACGGTGGATTTTAATCATCCACAACAACAACAACAACAACGGTAGATCTAGACATAGGGTCCAAGTCAAAACTCAACTAGATATCAAAACCAAAGGCAACAAACACAAAAATTTAATCCTAATAGTCAACATTTTAATCGTTTGAGTTTCGCATCACAACACATGCTAAACAAACAACCTAGGAATTACAATCCCAACTCGTATTTTGGTTTCCAAAATTTGAGGCCATGACACTAAGACTTGCCATGACTACAATAAATTCATGCAATGTTTGCCGCAGGAGGAAAAAGACAACTTTTATAGATATGTTCTTAGTTGATCCCGCATCACTTGCACTAAGTATATTAACAGGGTGGTCTCCCCTCAAAACGCACCCCTCAAGATCTTCAATGATCCACTCCCAAATCACAATAAAAAATTAAATCCAAATGGGACGAACAAGGGTGTAATGACAGGAAACAATGATCATGAAGCCTCAACTTCACTAAATCCACCTGTCACACCGCAATTAGGAAATCAGCCATGAACCAAGATAGTCGGTTTAGTGGAATTAGACATTGAGCTACATGTGGAAGCCATAATAAGGACATGAGAGTATTCCTCTCAGCCAAATCCAAGTTACCCACTAGAGCCAGATAACATTCAACAAACATTAGTAAAACCCGTAGGTGCCTATGATTTAATTAATGACCTAACAAAGACCTTCTTTCACATCTCCTTTTGGACTTATCAAGAACTCTCCCGCCTATAGGGTTTCTCTTTTAGAAGCATTAGGTTTAGGTCATTTAATTAACATCACTCCTCCTCCCGAAACATAGGTAAACCATATAGACTTTGATATCCACCATCCAGTCAGCAGGATAGGGATATCGATTTTATATTCGACATAAGAAAAATGCCAACAGATGCCGAGATTGCACATAGAGGTGATCCACCTTACATTTACAAGTGTGGGTTTATAACAATTACGTTAAACATGTAATGGTTGACGATGGGGCAGCAAGCGATTAACATAGTCCCCTTCTCTTTCCTTCAAAACCGAGGGTATGGAGAGAAAATTGTTCCACAACTCGGGGATCACACTAAGAGGCTATGATACCTTAAAGCCACCGTGATTGGAACTATAATACTACCAAATACCTTACGACCCAAAACAATCCTCACCGAGTTTTATATTATAGATCAAGAAACCAACTATAATATGATCCTCGGCTGACCATCGATACACCGAATGAAGGCAATCCCTTCTACGTTATTTCAGGAAATAAGATTCTTGCACTTAGGAAAGATATTCGTAGAAAAAGGTGATCCGTAACCATTCGATATACACCTAGCAAACTTGAAGAAAAGGCTAGGCATTCACTCTGATTTTGAACTCAAAACAAACCAACTTAACAAACCAACCAACTCAAAACCGTAATAAAAATTAATACCTAAAAATGTAACTAGAGATTACGAACCTAGTCAAGAGCATCCCAACCTCAAGGATGAATCTAACGTTGAGAAATAGTTTCATTAGGAACAACTACAAAATTGTTGAGTCTTAGAACAAGATCTACCAATTTTCCTACCATTTGATTCCATAGGTATGGGATGTACCCTAGGAGTTGGTTCTCTTCCAGCAGAGGAACTCTGCATGGTAGAAGTAACCGAAGTAGAAGAAATAGATGTAACAAATGTCCCAACATCCATCTTCCCAAATAAACATTGGACTCTCCACTTTGATGGAGCTAGATGTCATTATGGGGCTAGGGCAGGTGTGATCTTTACTTCTCTCAAGGGAAAGATCCTACCGTTTGCCTTTAAATTAAATTTCAAATGTACAAACAATGGCACTGAGTACGAAGCCCTCCTCCTTGGTCTCATCATAGCTAAAAGGCTTGGTGTTAATGACATCAGAGTGTTAGGAGACTCTCAATTAGTAGCAAACCAAGTCTCTAAGGTGTATGAGACTAGAGTTGAACATTTACAGCTCTACAAAATAGCAGTATTAGATTTGAGCAAAGGATTTAGCTTCATATCAATTCAAGCAATCCCGCAAGAACAAAACCTTCTCATAGACTTGATAAAGAACCTCAACTTCACGTTTCAGTCCAAAAGTGAGTTGGAGGACACCCATTTCATGGCATCCCTTCATATTGAACCATTAGTAAAGAAAATGTCAATAAACCCTCTTCTAACGCACATATTTGAGAATACATATACTATCTTAGGTCACGTTGACAGTGATACAACCACTCTTGATTACCTAAATGCCTATGCAGAGTTGCATCTCACCAATCACATGGTAGATTTGTCCTTAATCCCACATTCGTCTTCTTACTTTGGAAATCCCATCAGAGCTTCCCCACAAAAGGAACTCGACATATACACGGTAGAGTATGGAGAAGATCTAGAACTACTTCCAGCCCCACTTGAGTTTGAAGAATGTAACGCTTCTTTAATCAAATAAATGATTGATATTAACATCGAAATGGAGGAAGAACCAAAGATCTTGAAACTAGGATCTTCGTTAACTCTAGAAGAAATAGAAATACACACTCGAATCCTCAAAGAACATCAAAAGGCTTTTGCATTTAATTATAAAGAAATGATGGGAATTACACTACACATCACGGTACATAACCTCGTCACCAAATCAGATGCAAAACCAATTAAATAAAAATCGAGACCAATGAAACCCAAGGTATCTCATGGTGAAGGAAGAACTAATGAAAATTCTCCATGTAGGGTTCATAAAACCGATCGATTACTCTCAATGGGTATCTAATATCCTCCCCATTCTAAAAAGAATGGGAAGATACACATTGCATGGATTTCCGAGACATCAACAAGGTGTGCCCCAAGGATGAATTCCCGTTACCATCCATTGACATCATCGTTGATGTAACAATTGGATTTGAGCTTTTGTCCCTCATGGATGGGTTCTTAGGATACAATCAAATCAAAATATCTTGAACAAGACCAAGCCAAAACCATGTTTATAACTCCTTGGGGAACTTATTGCTACATTGTTATGTCATCCTGGGTCTCAAGAATGCTAGCGCTACATACAAGCAGAAATGACATACATATTTCATGATCTTATTCTTAAAATCATGGAATTCTATGTAACGACTTGTTGGCCAAGGCCGTGAAGTGTTGTGATCAGCCCGGAAGTTCTCTACATCATTCTTTCACATTTGATTGAATATGAAGTCACACTAAACCCGAGGAAAAATGTGTATTTAGTGTGACAGAGGGAAACTTGTAGGTTACATTATATCATCATGAGGGATCGATGTAGACCTAACCAAAATCTGGGATTTTCTTGAGATGATCCCACCCATTACTACGCATTAGATCGTTTCTTGGAAAGCTTAGTGCAATCCAGAGATTCATTCTAGACTTAAGTTTTGTTGTACATCCAATCAAAAATTTGTTGAAAAAGGATTGCTACATTATTTGGACAAAGGAATGCCATGAGGCCTTCAAAGTAGTTAAATTCTTCTTACTTGTCTCCTCCCACATTAATGCCACCTAGACCAGATCATCCTTTGATCTTATATTCACAAGCTACAGATGTCTCGCTAGCCTGCATGTTGGCTCAAGAAGATGATGATAAACGAGAATGTGCGGTCTATTTTATTAGCTGAACGTTGCTCGATTATGAAACACATTATACACGGTGTAGTAATGAGAATGCCTTGCCATAGTATTTGTAACCAAATGCTTAAGACATTACATGCTAAATCAAGAAACAAGGGTCATTGTAAAAATAGACCATTTACGAACTTTCCTCACACAAGGGTCCTTGTCTAAAAAGGTTGGACGCTTTATAACCTTAATGGGTGAATTTAAATTAACTTTTGTAAACAAAAAGTCTATTAAGATACAAATCATTGTAGATTAGTTAGCCGATAACCCGTTAGATGGAGGTGATCTAGTAGATCCGTACTTTCCCGATGAATGCATATATTACATCGAAACCGCACTCCCTTCTCTCGAATGTCATTGGTATACTAATATTATCAATTTTATCATGGACCGAGATGGTGCTACACTCAAACAAAGAAAGCGGGTTACGCATTATCGTAGCTAAATACATTATTATAGAACAAGTGTTCTATCGTAAGGCTTTCAATGGAATGCTTCTAAGGTGTGTTGACATAGAAGAATCCAAGAAGATTCTCTATGAATCTCATAGTGGAATATGTGGAGGCCACTTGGTGGTCACGCCACCACTCGCAAAATACATCAAATGGGTTATTTTTGGCCCGCTCTCGAACACGACACAAGATTTTATATGTAGATGCCATCAATGTCAAGAATTTTCCCATGAGATTCATATGTCGCGCAAGCTCTACAACCAATCACAATTCCATGGTCCTTTTCTACATGGGGCCTAGATTTGATAGGGAAATTCTCTCCCTCATCAATGGATGGCCATAACTTCATAATCACGGCCACCGAATATTTTACCAAATGGGTAAAGGTTATGCCTCTTACCACTGTACTAGGTGCCGTGATCACCAAGTTCATTTTGAACCAGATCGTTTACAAGTATGGTGTCCCACAAATCATTATCTCAAGTAATGGTAGATCCTTTAAGAACAATGAGGTCCATGAGCTATGTAGTAAATTTAAAATAAACCATCATACGGCCTCCCTATATTACCCTCAAGCCAACTGCAGGCAGTGAAGCAAAAACAAGACATCAAATCTATTCTACTCAAAACTATAAAAGAAAACAAATGAGATTGGCTTTTAAAGTTATATCCGGCCTTGTGGGTCCACCGAACCTCAATAAGAACACCAACAAGAGCAACTCCTTTCTCATTGGTATTCGGAGTAGGTAAGCGCTTCTCCCACTTGAGGTTGAAATACCCGCCTCCGCATCTCACTATAAGGAATTTTGGATGAGGAAGCTTATAGAGACGCACACCTCTCCCAACTAGAAAATGTAGATGAGGTCAGTTAAATGTTGAACAACAACATAGAGTCTATGCTAACCGGATGTGCCAGTAGTATAACAAAAAGGTCTATGAGTGAGAAATATATGAAGGAGATCTAGTTTTAAGACTAGACAACCGGATCGATAAGAAGACCGGTGAAGGAAGAAAATTTTGGCCCAAATGGTTGGGCCCATACCGAGTCATGAAGGACTACGAAAATGGTGCGTATCTCTTATGTACACTGGAAGGTGAGGAATTCAACGAAACTGTCAATTCCTTGCACCTTAAACGGTTTTACGCATGAAGCATCGGCACTATTTGTATAATTATATCTACATTGCATCTTCATTTAGATAGGTTCATTTTGTTCACTCGTTTCATAAAATTTGGTGATCAAGGGACTTATTCTTAAGCAATTCATTACAAACTTCTGATGGTATTGGCAGAAGCATTCAAATCATACTTCTTCATTTTCATAACATCATCAACTATTTCAGAATCATGTCATCAATTAAAGCTAGATATGACAAAGTCTTAATGGTAGCCATACCAAGGCTTGCATGCTTGTTCTCACTTTTTTTTCTTCCTAGGATAGGTGTCTTGCCTATGGTCTATTCTAGAAGCTTCATGGTGTCACATCTATCTTGTATATAGATCTCTTTGGAAATAAGAACATACTGACATTTTGCTCAAATAAATAAGTCGATTAATAGATCAAACAAAATTTTTACTTTTACACATTTCCTTGCCCTACCAACCTTCGGTGATGAACTTGCATCTCTTACTAGTGACGTAGGGTTGGGAAAGGATGGGAATGCCCTTACTCGCATGTACCTTGTCTATGGTGATAAGCCCATGCTTCTTACTAGTAGTATGGGGCAAGGTGTACGGGTCCCTCGACAGTAAGAATTCAAGGTCATAAACAAATAGTTCAAATAAACCTTTGAAATCTTGAGTCAAAAATAAATGAATCAGATGTCAAAACTTCCAATAGAGTCCAAAACCTTGAAAACCAGATTTTGTCAACCAAGTGGCCATCTAAGGATCTAAGTCTATATAAACTGCAAAGCAAGTCGCATTCTAAACTATGGAGTCACTTGAGTAGGGTAGGTTTGTAGCATCTTAATTTGGTTCCACCAACTCTTTGTCTATCTCCCATCATTATCATTTCAACACTCCTCATAGCTTGTGCCCTTTCTAGCTCTCGGTGGTGAGCCCTCGCATCTTACTAGTTGCGTGGAGTTAGGAGTGGGGCAAGTTCATCTGCTCATCATATCAATTTATCATCACATTTTGTCAAAAAAATATGAAATACTAGAAAATTGCTTATAGAAACTAAAGTTCAAGATCACATTGTGTCTACATTATCATACATCAGCATCATGAAATACAAAAAGGAAGAAAGCATTTGTATCATTTGTTCTCCATTGCATACATTTTGAAAAGCATATAAAAACAAGAATTCTAATAAGCATCTAATATACATGTGGAAATGAATCACAAAATCCTAGACACCGAGAGTCTGGTCCAAAAAAGAAGTATATATATATAATCAAGTTTTATGTACAATGCCATCATGCGCTAGGCATGGTTAAAATGCTCAATGAGCCCGGAAAATACAAAATGATCATATAAAAATCTAACAGAGTCACTACAAAAATATCCAAGTGGCCGCTTAACCCCCTATGAGATCCCTCAAGGTGTATGACCACCTCTAGACTTCAGCTATCTTTGGCGCCCGAGTGCACCGAGGGCTCACGGTCCGAATAGTATATGTAGCCTTCTTTATGAGAGTGGCTCCTCATCGTGCACTCGCAGTCCTATACCTCGGCTAACTTGGTGCGAGGGAAGTCACCATCTTGTCCACGTGCCAAACAGGGGAAAAGACATCACTATGCCTACCACTGAAGGCTCCCCGCATCCACCGACAACTCAACGCGAGTCTTCTCCATGGGGAGCATCAGGGTATTAGTACATACCTAGTGAATCAAGTCTCACCACTCAATGCCAGCCTCTCTCATGTAAAACAAAGGAGAAGACAAGTTAGAAATAATCAAAAGATAAAAACAAAAATGAACAAAACGAGAGATAGAAACTAAGGCAATTCTAGCTAAAAACAAATATTAAAAGAATAGTGACAATTCACTCCGATCTTCGGGCCTCCAAGAGGGATCCCCAGGATCAACACCGCCACAAATGTTGCCACTAACTAATGTCCTCTTCCCGTGTCTCGAGGAAACATAGCATCCTACTACGGACTCATCCTCCCCACCTAGGTCCCGAGAGGGAAAATCCTATGAAACTAAAGTCACCCTCTCCACACTCTTCTCTACCTCTCGGCCCGTACGATCTCCCCGAGTGTCATGCCACTAGATCGCTATCCTCCTCTCCACTCGAATCACCGAACTTTATGTCCTCTTTTCCTCCTCTATCTCTCCCATGTGAACTCCTTAGACTCATAGTCTATATCAATAGGGTCATCAACTATGGGCGGGACGGTGACAATCAAGTAAAGGTGCCTAAAGAGCACCGACTCTCTCTAGGAAATTCCCACCCACCTAGCTGCAATAGGGACGCCTGGGAGTAACAACAAATAGCCTAACCCCAACCTCTAGGTTCTCTCCTAGCCTCCCAAACTGATCTAAACATTAACAACACCGGGGAAGCATACCAATGTAAGCAAGGCCAAACTACTAACGCACTCGATCAAAAGGGTGTGTCTCTACCTTCCCATCCTATCCACAAGCTACCCCTGTAGTAGAGCAGAAATAAAAGTGAGGGTCTCCTCACCCCACAACCCCGCCATGGTCCGATAAGGTGTGGCCTCCATATCATCGGTAGAATCAGAGGGGAAGAAAGCTGGCCTGGTGAGGTGCTCTAAGCACCAACATCTCTATCCATCTTGCTTCCCTCACATCTTTGGGATCACGCCACCTCTACATCTCTCCCATAGGGGATGATACGCTCATAGACCTAGCTCATAACTAAGGTTGGATGGCTCAAAGACTCTCCCCGTAAGTGGACCACCCGTATAGGTTGTGGTAGGTGGTCCTGTCGACATTAAAATTTTCCTCCATAATTTCTATTTTATTAATATATGTATTAGGAAGAGGATGTTGTTAAGTATAATTAGTAGTGGCGCCTAATAGAAGATAACGACGCCATCGATGCGGTGCCGCCAATAATGTAGAGTACGGTAATCAAAGTACAATAGGAATGTTGTAAAAAGTAAATATTTGTCGTAAGTGGTCCAAAAGAATGTTAAAATGTCAAAGTTGGGATAAGTAGAGAAGTAGGGTCTACATGATTAGGAATTAGAAATATTATATTTGTAATAAGGACAAAGAGTGATGTCATAAATATTTTGTATATTTTATTTGTGGAAAATTCTAAAAAGGTGGAACCCATATGAGATGATAAGATTTATCTTATCTTTAAGATAAGCCTACATGTAAAGGCAAGAGTTTAGGCATGGAATATGATTGGCCGGAAGAGATTTCCTATCCTATCTTAGAGATAAGGTGGATAAGCCTGAATTCCTATAAATAAAGAGGCCACCCCCCCTCATTTAGCATAGAGAGAAGTAGTGAGAAATATTGTATGAGTAAGTGTGTAAAGGAAGCCATCATTTTAAAGGTGTGTTAAAGAAGCCATTAAGAGGTGTAATTGTGAAGTTTCTCCCATAGTTATTGTTTGAAGGCAAGTGAAGTTAATAACACTTGAAGAACCTCATGGGTGAGATTGTAACAATTTCATGTTGATATTATAATTTACACTGATATTTTAGATTTATCATTATTCCTTCTTATCATAGTCTATGGTATTCTTGTGTTATGTTTGTTGTTGTGTTTCCAGATTACATCCACCAAACTAAGAGCTATGCATTAGTTAATAATCATAGCATGAGGAGTTCCCGGTGAAGAATTATCATAGTGCCGGATTGGTGTTGACATTTTGGTTCCATTGCTGGGACCATTCCTCGTTGGTGGATTTTCTGGAGAAATATTCCCACTTAGTCAGAAAACATTTGGAGGGTAACCTTGTTTTTATTGTGCATAGTAGTTACCATGGTAAATTCACTTTTTGCCATGAATAGTATTTACCGCAGTAAAGTCACTTTTTACCGTGAATAGTATTTACCGGTGCAGTAACTTCACTTTTTATTGTGAATAGTGTTTACCACAAAGAAATTCGGTTTTTACCGTAGTAACTTCACTTTTTACTTGTGAATAGTGTTTTTACATTGTTGAGTCAAGATTTTTTACATGGAGTAAGTCAAGTTTTACCATAGTTTACCGTGGTCATTTCTATTTTCTATTATAGTGATTCCAATTATTTGTGCACATAAGTCTTGTTGATTGTACTTGTGGGTTGGTATTTCACTGTGGTTACTTTTGGAAATGGGGAAGATTCCTATTTTTTCAGCCCAATCTAATGAAGATGCTTCCTCTTTCATTCAAGAGTTTAAACGATCTTGTATTTGTAATGGCCTTATAAGAAGGGAACAATGGACTGAATTTTTTCCTACCTTTTTGGATGGTTCAACCCTTAGGTGGTTTGAAATACTAGGTGATAATGTGAAAAACTCATGGGATTTATTAACTGAAAGTTTTCTTGAAGAATTTGGTGAACAACATAAATATGCAGATCTCATGATTGATATCACAAAGCTAGCCCAAGGAGAGAAGGAGAAGATAAGGGATTATCATGCTTGTGTTCTAGAGCTAAGGAGGAAGCTCGATGCCCAGATCCAGAAGGAAGGATTAGTGGATGGGTTAATGAATGGCATGGATAATCTCCTCTTGTAAGCACTTCATTCTTGGGATGAAGCCAGAGATCAGATAACGAGTGAAGTATGACCGCCCAACTACCATTGAACAAGCAAATGAGATTGCAAGAAGGCAAGAAGAAAGCATGGAAGAGGATCCCAAAGAAATTGTTGCTAAAGTAGAACCTACACCAAAGCACCTTTGGTCCGTAATCCACAACCACTCTCGGTGAGCACAAATATTTCTCCTAGTACATCTACCGAGTATGAAGATCTCGCTCAGAAGATGGGTCAGCTTAACTATTAATCTTCTTCAAGGAAAAGAATTTAGTTCTCAGGAGGAGATAGAGGTCCAAAAAGAAATATTTTGAAGGTGTATGTTATGGTTGTTATAAAAGGGTCATTATAAGTATAATTATCTAGATAGAGCTTCTACATCCGGTAAAAGAGATAATGATAAAGGAAAGCACCTGTGAATTCTTTTGATGTAGTAGATAAGAGCATAAATAATGAAGTAGATGTGTTTGTAACAAAAAGAAAGAAATAAAAAAAGATAACCAAGATGGAAATGATCCTAAGAAGATGAAAGTGGAAACTAGTAAGAAACATAGGAGAAGAAAGTTGGGTGTGCAGGATTTTTGATTTCACAGGACAAGGAACATACTCCATCTTAGACGATCTATCCAAAAGGCCTTGCAAATATTACATATGGTTAACTCTTGGCTATGTCTTCGAGAAGAGGTGGGAGATGCGAAGTGGACTCAATGCTCAATGAAAGAAGGAGGTTGAGGTCCCCTGTTTTGGAGGTAGAGGCAAATCACTACACTCCACAAGATGAGGTATTATGTAATGGTATTTCAATTCATGATGTCTTAGTTGATGGAGGTGTTGCAGCTTAATGTAATGACCGAGTCTGTAATGAATATGTTGAGATTAAAAATTGATCATCCTTCAACACTTATGTTAAGGTCATTAAATAAAGGAAAAACTAAACCAAAAGGTGTAGTTTCAAATGTGGCAATATCTCATATGGGTGTCAGATGTGTGGTAGATTTCAGTGATGAAAAATGGTATATCATTGTACCCAATGTTGTTGGGAAGACCATGGCTAAGAGAGTTCATGCAAGAAACTACTAGAATGAAGGCTTCATGACACTTGGACGTGGTAGAGAGAGGGTGAAGATAAATGTGATCCATCGGCATCATAAGGTAGAACCTGTGGATTCAAGTGATGAAACTCGATGATGGAAATCCTGTGATTACTCGATTACTAGTGAAGTGGACACGAAGATGAAGAAAGTGAGGTTGATGTTTCGGTCATGGATATCCTTCCAATCACACCGACTCATGATCCCATAAAATTATCTCAAGAAGAAATTGATGATCGTCTCAACAAAAAAAGATTGGTGATGCTTTGTGATGGAGAGTGAGAAGGAATCCTACCTCCACTTCTTTTCAAGGTACATACACATATTCACTTTTGATTACAAGGAACTATGTCAAATAAGTTGGGTAGAACATTCTATTGAGCTGGTAGATGGTGCTAAGCCCATAAAGCAAATGCCATATAGAATGAATCCTGATTTTTCCAAGACTCGTAAAAGAAGAAATAGATAAGTTACTTGATGCAGATTTATATTTTCTATGGAGAATTCATAATGGGTTTCTCCCATTGTGATCTCAATAAAAAAGAATGGGAAGCTATGCATTTGTGTGGATTATAGGAAGCTCAATAAGGTAATAAAGAAGGATCATTACCCTCTTCCATTCTCATATCGATTTTGACGAAGAAAGCTGGTCAGAGTGCTATAGTTTTTTGATGGATATAAATGGATACAACCAAGTTCGTATATAAGAAAGAAAGATCAGCTAAAGACCACGTTCACCACTCCTTGGGGAACGTTTGCTTATAGAGTTATGACTTTTGGGTTGTGTAATGCTCTAACAACGTTCCAAAGACTTGATGAATAGGGTGTTTGAACCCTACATCGGGAACTTCATTAGAGTATTTCTGGATGATTTTTTCATCTATGGGAGCAAGATGGACCACCGCACTGAGATGGAGACAATATTTCAAAGGTTAGATGAAGCAAAAGCCTCACTAAACCCTACAAAGTGTGTCTTTGGATGTTCTAAAGGCATTTTTTAGGGCATGTCAGATCCAGAGATGGTATTGGTATTGATCTCGATAAGTTTCAAAATCAAAGAGTTACCATTTCCTATGAATAGAACTAAGTTGAGATCATTTTTAGGCCATGTGGGTTACTATAGAGGGTTCATCAAGAATTTCTCAAAGATTGCACAACCACTAACCCAGTTCTTCAAGAAGGATGTTACTTATGAACCAGAAATAAGGTGCATGAAGCTTTTGAACAATCGAAGGAAGCCCCGTGTCTTCACCTGTTTTAAAGAATCCCGATTGAGCAAGCCATTCATTGTGTATACTAATGCCTCGAGATGCAGCACTAGGAAGTACTGAGCCAAAAGGATGAAAATGGGAATGATCATCCAATTTACTTTGGGAGTGCATAAATGAGCATCGCTGAGGTAAATTATAATCAGAATCGAAAAAGAGGCTCTAGCTATCATTTTGCTCTAAAGAATTTTAGAAATTACTTGTTAGGGTAGAAATTTATAGTTGTAAGCAGATCATCGTGCTCTAAAATATATTTTCAATAAGCCTAACCCATCAGGGAGGATATCAAGATGGATAATTTTACTACAAGAATTTGAATTTGATATTATAGATAGGCCAGAAAGAAGCATGTCAATGTAGATGCACTCTCTGAGCCTATGATGGTTTAGGTTCACCTTGTGATGATGATGATTTCCCGATGAAAGCATTGTTATCTCTGACACAATCCCTAGTGAATACATAGATATTTGGAATTATCTAAATGAATTCAAGTTTCCGATGGTGCCAATGCAAAGACTAAGAGGAAGATTACTCAAGTCAGTCGTCCATATTCTATTCTACATGGAGTATTATTTGGAATAGGACTCGATGGACAATACAAGAGGGTAATGGACGTGATCAAGGGAAGGAGCTGATAGAAGAATTCCACAATGGTACATGTGGAGGACACTTCTCTAGACAACTTACGCAAGAAAGATCTTGGACGCAGTTATCACCGCCCACTTTTTAGAGATTGTTATAATTATTGTAAGACATGTGATATTTGTCAAACACATGGTAACCGTAAGACTTCATCAGCTCCATTATGCCCTATTCTTCCACTTGGTCCCTTTAAAAAGTGGGGAATAGACACATCAGAGGTCCACTTCCAACTACCCCACGCCAAAATAAGTATATTGTAGTTGCCATGCATTATTTAACCAAGTGGGTTGAAGCTAGGCCATTGAAAACAACTTCCATGGATGAAGTGGTAAGGTTCATATATGAACGCATTGTCACCAGATTTGGCTTCCCATTAGAAATTTTAACAGATCAAGGAAGCCACTTCATTAATGAGGTGGTAGAATCCCTAGTCAACAAGTTTTCTATTAAGCACAAGAAGGCAACAACATACAAGCCAAACACAAAAGACAGTGGAACGAATTTTTTTGTGTTGTGTCAAATTCTAGCAAAAGATGCAAAGCCTTGTAGTGTACATAAGTGCTATAAAAGGATTCATGTAGCATTGTGGGCATATAGGGCAACATAAAAGTTAGCAACAAGATACTCCCATTTCAGTTGGCTTATGGCATTGATCCAGCTTCTTCCTATTGAGTTTGATATTCCCACCGTGAGAATTATGAAAAATGAAAGGATGGATAGAGAATGAAAGTGATTACTTGATAGCTAAATGAAGTAAGAAGGAATACTTTGATCAAAAGATCCATTGGTCTCCATTTCATGAATGACTTGGTTCTAGTATATGATTCCGGATACAAAAAAATAAGATAGAGAAAATTTCTTCCAAAGTTGATGGGGCCCTACAAAATAAGAAAGTGCATGAAAATGGTACATATCGACTAGAAGAATTGGATGGTACTCCCATTACAAAATGGATCAACCATGACAAGTTAAATATTTTCTAAGCACCCGGCTACAATAATGTCTATAAGCTTCTACCCGAGGATGGAGTAGAAGTTAGGAAGGGGGAAAATGTCGACATTAAAATTTTCCTCCGTAATTTCTATTTTATTAATGTATGTATTAGGAATAGGATGTTCTTAAGTATAATTAGTAGTGGCATCCAATAGAAGATAACAATGCTTCAATACGATGCCACCAATAATGTAGAGTATGATACGGTAAAGTCAAAGTACAATAGGAATGTTGTAAAAGTAAATATTTGTCATAAGTGGTCCGGTAATGTTAAAATGTAAAAGTTAGGATAAGTAGATAAGTAAGGTCTACATGATTAGGAATTAGAAATATTATATTTGTAATAAGGACAAAGAGTGATGTCATAAATATTTTGTATATTTTATTTGTGGAAAATTCTAAAAAGGTGGAACCCATGTGAGATGATAAGGTTTATCTTATCTTAGAAGATAAGCCTACATGTAAAGGCAAGAGTTTAGGCATGGAATATGATTTGTCTAGGAAGAGATTTCTATCCTATCTTAGAGATAAGGTGGATAATCCTAAATTCCTATAAATAAAGAGGCCACCCCCTCATTCAACATAGATAGAAGTAGTGAGAAATATTGTATGAGTAAGTGTGTAAAGGAAGCCATCATTTTGAAGTCGTGTTAAAGAAGCCATTAAGAGGTGTAATTGTGAAGTTTCTCCCATAGTTATTGTTTGAAGGCAAGTGAAGTTAATAACACTTGAAGAACCTCATGGGTGAGATTGTAACAATTTCATGTTGATATTATAATTTACATTGATATTTCAGATTTATCATTATTCCTTCTTATCATAGTCTATGGTATTCTTGTGTTATGTTTGTTGTTGTGTTTCCAAATTACATCCACCAAACTAAGAGCTATGCATTAGTTAATAATCATAGCACGAGGAGTTCCCGGTGAAGAATTATCATAGTGTGCCGGGATTGGTGTTGATACCCCAAGTATATCGGCTCCTTAGGCATAACCGGCCATGTGCCTCAATCAGTGCAATAATAGGGGACCAACAAGTAGAGTAAGATGTCTCCTCCCTTGTCCTTGATCAATCTCGAGGCAAGGATCCCCATAATGGCCTGAAAATCAAAGGTATAGGAAACCTAGGAATGGAATGAACCCTCACCTCCTACTTCGAACTAGTGGAGACAATTATGTGTCTCCCATATATGTAGCCCACTAAGCTATCTCGAGCCCGCAACCCCACTCTCTCAAGTGTAAGCCATCTCCGATGATCGGGACTCCCAAGATGTATTAGAAATCCTCCAAGGTGATAATCCACTCACCCCTAACTCTGGAAAATTGGAAAGTGTTCCGATCAGCATCCCAATATGAAAACAGGTCACATAGTATGTGACTAGAAGGTGCGACATGAGGAACCCGTGATATACGTAATATGCCAGCCCTCTGAAGAGTATCCTACTCGACCTGAGAAAGTGCATCCAACACTGCTGGAAGCCAATCACACTCTCTCTCATGGCTCCATCTGATGTACTCTTCCTTCTTCTACAAAACACACAAAAACACGCAAAAAAAGAGTAAGTTAGTACCAAAATCACATTGGGAAAAATCATTAAAACATATGAGAATACTAAAAATGCAAAAATGGGTTCAAAAAAATGTTATTTTAGCATTCTGTAAAGGACCGCCACCACCGAGCAGGCGGGGGTTCTATAACCACTTGCTTTGAAGGGTGGCGGTCTATAATCGCCACCTGTTTAGGCGGCGATCATGTCCTACATTTTCAAATGGGTCATGTGCCCTAAAAAATGCTCAAAAACACAAAAATGACCATTTTGACTAAAATGAGAGCCTACCCATTAGGCGTCCCCCCTAAGGACACATTTAAAACTAAAAATTTCAAAATTTACCCCCTCATGGAAAAGATTGCATCATTTTTACATTTTAGGTATAAAAATAGTAAATCGAGAAGAACTAACCGAGATTGTGCGGGTCGATATTAAGCTCACAGAGGCATGATCACTATCTTGTCATGAACGTTTTGAGTATACTCTCATCAAAAACCGTCACCGTGGGTCCCAGAGCTCAAAATCAATCAAATCAACATGTGCAAATGAATAGGAAAATGGGCCCATTTTTATATATATAGCATTTTGACTCATCTTGGATGCCCCTTTTCACAGGTTTAGAGTGCTGATGGAGGTAAGTTCTTATCCCCACACAAATGGTAAGTCCTCACTTCATATTATTTTAGTATTTATTTTTCGGCTTATTTTATCTATCTGCACTTGAGTCTTCTTTTCATTTTACAGGTAGCGAGAATTTTGGATGTCATCATTTCGACACACAAATGTGTCAAGTATAATTTCTAATTTCCCATTTCGGGACCACCATACTCTGACCCACCGTTTTACACCTCTTCATGGCTAAAACACTTCTCCGAGGGGGAAATATGTAAGTACCAAAAATTGTAAGGGTACTACGCTACTAGAACGATGTTACACATGCCCCAATGATGATAAAGGTATCTTTTTAAGGTGTTTGGGATCTAGAAAATCTCTCCAAGTGTATGTTAACATCTCGCATGCCCCACTTAGCTTCGTATACATGCTCTGTTTTACTCTTTCCCCCTCTTTTCCTTTGTATTTTGTCTTCAATGACAAAGCCGCGCGCCTTGTCAGGCGGCGGTCTCGTGATCACCACCTAGGTAGGGTGGTGGTCTTGTAACCACCCCCATGCTCATGGCGGTGGTCCTTCACGCCTTTTCCAACATGCTTTTCCGATCATGACTCATGTAAATTTTAAACTTTTACCAGCTTTCTCATCCGTTTTTTCTTTTATTTGTGATTTTGGTTCCTTAGAATAGTGTTTGTTCATTGCTTATAGTAAAAGAGTCCTAGTTGAATTTACCTTTGGGTGAATGGCAATTCTATAAATATCTCTGGTTTGATTAAAAAAAAATTGGCCCCTCAAAACTACCTCTCATCCTCTCATTTTAATAGTTTATTCTTTTGAGTTCTTTTCTTAGGAATTCAATAGTTTTCATTTGTTGCATGCATAGTTAGTCTTATTTTACTGTTTAAGAGCCACATGATCTTCTTTGTTCTAGTGTCATTACTATTTCATACAATCAATTAAGGTAGGATAGTTTCATTTTTAGTCGAAGCCATTAGAGTTGTAGGTTTTGTTCATCAAGAAGGATAGTTTCGGAGTTGGATGTTTTTGTGTTGTATGACTCACAATAAATCCTACTACAAATTGCATAAGTGAAGCTCTATTCTCTTGCGCTATCCCTCTCCTACCCACATTATATTCAATCTACATCCGAAGTTTCCATTGTTCCAATACATAATTTTCATTACATGGAATCATGTGAGTACAAAGGAATGAGGAGACCACATTGAGGGGACAAAGCCACACACAATCGGATTCACCACCGTTTCTAAAAAAATCTAGGTTCAAGCTATCAAATTTCTAGTTAAAACATATCAAATAGAGTAGTGAATCATTTCATTTCAGTTAATCTCACTTTCGATATTACCGGGGAAGCTGTGGGGATTGATATTTTCTGAGAAACTATGATTCATTCCTCACTTCTGAGGTAAGATTAGGGTCTTTCAAATAGATTAGATCAGTTATTTGGTTATTCGAAATAGATTCACAACTGCACACAAAAGGTAGCTACACTCGGCTACTTTGTTTTAAATTTTGTTATTAGCTTAGTTGTCATTTTCTAGATATTAAATAATTACTCTTTCAATTCTATTAAATAGTTGTTATCTTAATTCTGTTAAATACTCTGTCAAAAATACAAAAATAGAGAATTTATATATGTTGTGGATATACTTTACATAATTATTTTACTTTGCTTTAGTTAGATTTATATTGTTTCTTTTGTATGAAAATCATGGGACCTAGGGATCCTAGCGAATACGTATTCGAGCCAATTGTGCCTCAACCTAATCTTGTTGCAGCAATAACTGACATAGACCAAAATCTCATAATTCAAGTCTTCCGAACAACAACAGACCTACAAGAAATCAGCTCACAGTTAAGAGGATTAAACATAGAAGACGATAAAGTGCATACATTTTGGTCAAACCAGCCAAACCACAGATTTCCCTAAATAAATATCCGTACATGACTATAGAAGGGCTTGAAAAAGAGAAAACATTCAGTTGTGATCCTTTGGTCCCATAGCCAGACACAGGAGACATTCTCATTGACATAGACACTAGCTTAAGAATTAAATTTAACGCCCGTAAGGTACTCGAGAAGATTGCATAACTTTTAGCTTCTAAACATAGAGGCTGAAAATGCATACAACTATTGGATATTAGGGATTAGGATTGATTTTGCACATGACCATAGGAGGCCCAAAATGAACACAAACCTATGGTTATGATCCACAGGTCCCACAACCCAATGGACCCATAGGTCAATCAGACATTGATCTTTGGTTTATGCACATTAGTATTTAGATCCTCTCCACCGCCACCAATCATTATCGCACAACTATCCTCATTAGACATAGAGCTAATCAAGCTAAGGATTTCTAGACTAGACCATAGAATCACCCATAGAATCCACCATACATCCATCATCCATTTATTTATGACCTGTAAGGATATCTACGAAGCACCTATGTGTCATTTTCCATGTATTCCACAACCTATAGATCGGATCACGCCTTGAGCTCGATATTGATTGGAACCTTCGAGCAGCTCATCCTCACCGAACGATCTATCATGCCATTCTTGACTTAGGAGGGATTTCTTTGCCTTAGATTCTGATTCCATTAGTGCACGTCAAAGACATAAGATTACCTAACTAGTTTGTCTACACCCCACGTATTTTCATCCCCACAGTTATTTCAACACGACCTCGAGAAGTCGGGTGCGAGGAAGAGTTACTTGTAGATTCCCATGCTCACTTGTCACTTTTCCATCGTACAGTCACCCCCATGGAAATGGTTGGTGTAGGATGTTTTCCATGTATATATTTTAAGTACATGGAATTCCTCCACATAGGTGATTCACTGGGCTTAGGTGTCCTAAGGGTTCAATATGGCCTTACACGTGTCATAGAGCGTCATAGGAGTTACATTTGACCGGATATTTTGGGAATGTAAATCCCAACTCTTGATGGCTACATTTTTGGGGGAGTTACACACCCTACTAATATATGTACACCTTTCATCTTGAGCAATGGAATGGAATGGAGTATGGGATTTGAGCCATTTTTCCCTTAATGCATGCACATTGCTCTCATGGGTGATTTCTTGCTTTGATCTTGAAGCTACATCATTTTACGATTGAGTGAAACATTTTGATGCTCATGGATTCCCTTTAGATATTCGTCATTCCTCCGACATGGTATCGTGAGCTCGGAGATTGGAATCGTGTTGCTCATAATAGTTGCGTACTATTCACCACCTCATAGTTTCATGTGCAAGTTCTCATTCTTGCATGTGCTTTACTTGCATTTTTAGGGTTTTGATGTCTTGATGTAGTCTTAATATGTAGGTTTTGAGGTTTCAAATTAAATTTCCTACTAGTGTTTAGTTATTTAAAATGGTCTTCACCATTTTGTGCTATCTCCCTTGATATACCGGCTCATGTGTTGTGTTCATTTATGAATTCGCTTGTTCCATCGGCTCGTGCACTAGGTTACTACATGTTCAATGTTGGCTTGTGCATTGTTGTTGCTCACCGTGCTTTGGTCTTCTTGTAACTCATTTCACTAACCTTGCTTTGGTTGTTGACTCTGCTCAGGTTGCTCTTGCATTGGTTATTGGTGCTATCATCCTTGACTTTTGTTTTGTTAAATAGACCTCGACTCACGTCTCATACTCATCATTTCTCATTCAGATTGACATCCAGCCAGTTTGGGTTTTTTTGGTCTTCCAGCTTGAGACTTCCTTATGCATGGATGTATTGACATCTGCACTGGTGTTTCGTGTACATTATTTGCATTGCTCATGCCTTGTTCACCATTGGTCTTGATACTCTCAACACGTTTTACACTAACCCACGTTACTTGGCACTTCAACTCCGCATTATTTTGGTTCAAACTTGCATTGCACTAGTTTTTGCATCCCGCCTTACCACTGGTTCTACAGCTCATTGATCATGCACATGCTCATTGATATCTCACCCCGTGTTCTAGTTTTTGGAGTTGTCTTGCCTTGGAATGATAGACTAGTGCGCGTCTTTTGGCTCCGACATTATTGTTGTCTCGTGCTACCTTGGCTTCATTACTCGACTGGTTTGAGTGTTTTGATCCTTTGTTGAACATCCATCCTTGCCATGTTCGCATGATCTTTGCACTCTTCCATGTTCTTTCATTCAACTTTTTGGTATAAAAAAAAAGGGGAATCTTATCCTTATCGACCATTTCACAGTGCTCAAGCCATTTCAAACCTCACTGAGGGGACCCCTTCACATGGTCATACCTGCCATATTCTCCTCCTACTACGTTTTTAGATCTCCACCCACCGTTAACTCATGGTTCTACCTGGGAATCCTTTCCGCATTCACTCGATCATTCTAATACTTTAGGGAATCCACGCGCACATGTCTACTTGACCATTTCAACTCTTGGCTCAACAGTTAGGAAAAACAACCCTGAGTGGCCCCACCTGGCTCCAAGCTCTACTTGACTCAGAAGCACTAGCACGTGGCAAAGACCCTTGGCTCGGTCAGCTTCCACCACCGGCTTGGTAATGTGGGCCCCCATGCATCCCTTTTATAACTTTTTTGGTGGTTAAAACAACCCATTTTTAATGTTTTAATGCAAAAAAATTCTTATTATTACATTGTAATAAATTTAAGGCTTTATTTTGCTTGTATATTATGTCCTTCATTCGTGTGTCGAAGACAAAGGGTGAGGTCCGGAGTTTGTAGGAGGCTAATTTCCCTCACAATAAAAACAAACCATTCCTGAAATTTGATGCCATTTCCAACAAGTACCCACACGACACCGTTTGCACCCATTTTCGGCACTTTTTAATCAGTTTACAAATCTTATTAGCATTTTCATCGCTTATGGGAATCATTTTCTTGCTTATAACTTTTGACACGTTGCTCGGTTTTGCCAGCACTTTTTTATTCAAATTTGCATGATTTTTCACACATTACGTGATGAAATTTTAAGTTCTCAGTAAATTCAATACTTTATAAAGTGGTACATTCTGGGGGGTTCACTACTACTCTTGGGTTTTTAAATGCAAACACATTATTGGCCGAGTCGACGTCTTGCATTTGTGCACCTTGCACTTTTGATTCTGCATCATGGAGGGTGCTCTTTCCAGACTTGAGTGTCATAGGATCACTTTACAGCCTCCACCACTTCTTATTGGGAGAGAGAACTATTCAGCTTGGCGTGCTTCCATGGAACGTTACTTCGCTCATGAGGGTCTTTCACCCTTCTTACTTGGGCCAGTTCCTGCACCCACTGATCATCGTTGTCTTGAGGACTTTCTCGACACTTGCAACCATGTTTTTGGTCACATGATGATACATGTCTCTAGATCTTTTTGGTTTCACGTGGCGCAGACTCGAGATCCACCCCGCAGTTGTCTAGAGCATTCTTCGGTCCCTCTATAGAGAACCTTCACATACGACGCCATTGTTGTTCCTACCGATTTAGTTGTCTCCTCTATTTCTTTGTGTGATGATAGTTCCACTAACACAGAATTGCTTGGTTCTACTTCTGATGATGAGGATTGTGCACCCATTTTTGATGTCGAGAGTACTATAAAGGACTCTTCTACTCCTTCTCTCACTATTCTAGAGAGTGTTGACACTTCCCACATCTCATCAGATATCGAGTAGTCTCCTATTTAGTCTCATATATTCATCACACCCACCTCTTTTCCACCTTTATTGTGTGAGGCCCCTTTCACTCCTTTACCTTCATTGGATGACTCATACCTATCTAACATTGATCTTGTCTTTGTGAGCCCCCTCATTGGGACAAGTATCTTCCTGACCTTAGTCATCTTTTCACAAAGTACACTTGTAATGTACTACATGTTCCTCATCCATCTATAGGTATTTCAGAGGAGTTCATCATCTCTGTCATTAGAATGCCGCTTATGGGACTCTTACCACTTCCACTTTTCCAGGAGAGCTTCAATGATGCACCCTTACTTGTGGATCCATTTTCTATTGTGGGGGATGTTTTTTTTCCTTCACATCAGTTGGAAATCCTTTCTACGGTGTTCACCTTTCATACTTTTACAGTTCTACACTCTTGACATTACCTTCTGGTTCCTTCGCACTCACTTACTTAGACCTATGTAACACTTTTGTGGACCATACTCGAGTTCTTCGTGTTTCTACCTTTTGTTTCCTTCATGGAGTAGCAGACTTGACACGTCAACTATGTCCTTCCTAAGGAAGGCACATAGTTCGGTGTGCATGGATCTTGTTTAGTCTAGAGTCGGAGGATCTCATGATCGACATTCTTTTGGGAGACCTCCTCCATTTGGCGAGTTCGAGATCCGTCCATGGCATCTTCTTCATTCCTACCATCTACCTCTTCTTCTCTCTTCTTCTTCTTCCTGAGATATTTCCTCTTTGTACATGGGTACCTTTAAAGGCTCATCTCGTGGCGGGACCCATCTTTGGCATCTTTCTTATATTAGAGAGATAACTTGTCTCTCTTTTGGGGGAGTTTTTCCCCGGGTTTTCTCCTTTTACTCCACTTTTGAGAGTTTCTTGTATGCGTGGGTACCTCGTCTGGCTTGTTGTCGGGACCCACTTCTCCTTGTTTTCATCTATATGTCCACCTAATCTTTGCTTCGGGTGGTGTTGGTGTAGGATATTTACCATGTATATATTTTAAGTACATGGGATTCCTCCACATAGGTGATTCACCATGCTTAGGTGTCCTAGGGTTTCATTATGGCCTTACACGCATCATAGAGCGTCATAGGAGTTACATTTGACTGGATATTCCGGGAATGTAACTCCCACCTCTTGACGGCTACATTTGTGGGGGAGTTACACACCCCACTACTATATGTACACATTTCATCTTGAGAAATGGAATGGAATGGAATGAAATGGAGTATGGGATTTGAGCCATTTTTCCCTTAATGCATGCACATTTCTCTCATGGGTGATTTCTTTCTTTGATCTTGAAGCTACATCATTTTGCGATTGAGTGCAACATTTTGATGCTCATGATTCCATACGAGATCTTCGTCATTCTTCCGACGTAAACCTCCTCGGTAGGCATGAAAAAACACCACATAAATATAACAAACCGTTATCAAATTTGGCCATGTTACACAACAAACGACATCTTTCCATCATTTTTCCCCTATCCCCTTTCAATGTATGTGATAAAATATCCCTGTAACATAAACAAAATACCTCTCTGGCCTCACGGATGCATCAACAACATCAAGAAATAATACATCTACATAAAATCAATAATCATCATCCAAAATTAAGTAATTCTATCATCTATCAACATATCAAATAATTTGATTCTAACATCCATGAGATTATAATTCTACTCAGAACATCCAGAGTATAACGTGTTAGTATAAAATCCAAATAGTGCAAATCAACATATATTGAATTGTCTACCAATGTCATCTAGTGTATCATAATCAAAATGTGAATCACAACATGTCAATAGTCCAAATATCTGCATAGTCTATCATCTACTGATCAATGTATCATAATCAAAATGTCTAAGTATCAGTCCAAAAGTAATATCAACATAATGAAAAAGTGTCAAAGAGGAGTGGGCACTACATTACCTACACATGATATTGATGATGGATAGATTTGGCTAGTAAATATTCAACACAATATTCTATAATTTTATGGATATAATCATGAAATATGTGTGTCACAACCTATTGATAAGTTCACCATAATTATTTAATCCAAAGGGCATAACCGTATTGAAAAATTTTCCCAATGGGTAGTCAAAGATGTTTGTTCAAGTGATCAACATGGTTAATTTTTTATTTGATTGTATCATGCAAAAAATAATGAAATATAACATGTTGAACAATGGTGGATTCCAAAATCATATCTATATGGGGAAGTGGAAAGCTATGATTGGGGAAATCCTTACTTAAATCACATAAAAAGTCAATATTACATCAAATATAACCATTTTTTTTTAGAGAAGGAGACTATATTATAAACCCATTATGGGTAATCCACAATGTGGATAAAGCCAATATCAAGAATTTTTTTCATTTCATTCTTATCCAACCAATCCACATGGGCATACATATTAAAAATGCATTTTCCAAGGTTTATCTTTTTTTGTGTAATATGATGTTATGTATACACACAAATGTCTCAATACAAGGGATATATCAGTTGTTCCATGTGAAGAAATTATAAAATTCCTATAATCCTTGTTGAAGATCCTATCATGCTTGAGTACTAACAAAATATTCCAAGAAAATAAGTCGAGGGTCAATGTTATTTCCAAAGTTGAATGACGTAGTTTCTTCATTGAGTAACATAGGATAGTCTTCTATATAAGGACATGCATGAATAATGTCATGGGTTTTTTTGATATATTATATGTATTAAACTCCTAAACTAGATGCATGTGAATAAAACATGTGAGGAAACATATTATTATTAAATAAAGAAGAGATATCCTCATAAGCACCCAAGTATTCAAGAAGGTCTCTCGTATTTGGGAATTTTTCCAAGGTATGAGTGTTAGGAGATGCACTATCATTGTTGAGATTAGGGTAGATGATCACAGAAATTCTATATGGGAAAGCTTACTATTTTAACTTCCGAGATGGAGTCTTCAACATTGGTAGAAATGTTAGACCAATGTTGGTGCATATAATGACCATGTAGTATAACTAAGACCTTGGTGAGAGGATTATGTAGGAGTTAAAATAGGTATGAGGATTCCTTAGTAAAAGTGACTGAATCCTTGTTTTTTAATTCCCTTATATACTAAGTATTAATAGCCTATTCCATATTTTTGATAAGGAGAATTTGGTAGTGTGATACACCTTATTAACCTAAGAGATGAGCTAGATTATAAACAAGGAATGGAAAAATTGTCATATGTAGTAGTTACACAATGTCTAAATGGATTCGTAATAGTCACAATAGTGTACACACATCCTTGGTAATAGTACTTGAGATAAGTATGAAGGGTAGAGGGTACAATGTGTGTGTCATTGATTGAAATATGACTTAGAATACTATTATAACTAAGATGATTAGGCATGACATGACACATGGTATCAAGAGTGCACATTCTCATGGTAATAGGTAATGTGATTTATCTAGGTGCATGATGTAGGGTATTATCAACTCCTTCGTGTGCATGGTAGTAAGTGTAAGATTGGAAGATGAAAGTATGAAGTTATGTAAAAAGGATATGTTACAAATATTAAGGCCTAAGCCATTATGGACGAGGGTGCGCTTTCGATTGAAATAGTATGTATGTTAAATTCAGCATATAACAAAATAACATTAATAACGACATCTTGTGGGGAGAGAAATTAAAGGATGAAGGACATGGTTAAAATCATGTGATTGACAACATTGGACATAAAGTTCAGTTATTTTCAAGTTGCACTATGATGAATTGAGTTATATTCTATTAGTTGTGAAAGTTGTTTTTGATAGTCATGGTGAATACAAAGATACTCTCTAAACGATACAATGGGTTCTTGAAAGGGATCCATGATCTACCACAATCAATCAAAGTGAGGTCAAAAGGAGAAATCTGACGGTAGTAGGGTTTGAGAAAATGAGTCAATTCAAGAGTCATGCTAACAAAATGTTTACACCCTAGGTATAGTTTAGAATATTATTATATAACAACTAATAAGGATGTAAGAGCTAGTGACATGCGGACTACTATGATCTAATTAAATTTCAACCTCGATTATACATGACCATAATAATGCATTACAACTTGAAATGAGAAAAATCATTGATAAATAATGAGAATCTAGTTCATATTCACAAGAGGAGAGATTGAATTAGTAAATTAGGATGATTCAAGAATGATATGGGTGTGTAACAAAATGTAATAGGTAGATATGGAGCTACAAATTTTGCACTAGAGATTATGGAACTAAAAATTGAAAAGGTGAAGGACCGTATGGATTTTATATTGTATAAAAGGAAATGTATGGTCTAGGATAGGGGCTATATGTTTTAAGACAAGTGTGAGAAACACTAATACTAAATATTGTGTCATAGATATCATATGTTTTATCTTTCTTTGATAAAATAATATAAAAATAGTTGATGATAAAGCATAGTGTCAAGATAAGTTAATTTTGGAATGGCTATAGAGATGAGGAGATTAGACTACGAACATGGGCATTTGTCTTAGTAAGGATATATGGTCAAAATTGGCATTGCACAAGGAAAAATTACCATGTTTTAGTGTCTACAATTCTCTAATAACTCTTCCATGATGAGAGGTTGGGAAAAATCCTTATAATATCTTGGGGTAAAGAAAGATCATCCTTTAGGTTAAGGAGATAATGAATGGATGTTATTAACATTCTTATGGGAAATATTTCTAGGGTAAAGCAAGTCAGAGACTCCTTCATCCATATAATTATGATTCTAGGTTTGCATGATAATTGGAAGGTTATTTTGGGATTTTGTTTTAGGTCTATATTTATCTAAAGTACACATAATATTGGTTTTTCCCTTATAATATTGTTTTTCAATAAATATTAGAGTTTAGAATTACATATGCATACCATTTCCACCTTATCAGTTCACCAACATTTCTATTATTTAAAAACTATAAAATCTTTTTTAAACTATATTATTGGTACTAACAAACTTATTTGTGTTTATTTAATATTAACGTTTTTAGAAATTCAATGGAGAATCCTCTATTAAAGTACCAAATTTAAACATGGTATTTTATTCCTATTTATACAAAACTAAAGGATATGAAATGAAATGTAGGATTCTAGTTTTTTCTATTATGTCTAGATATATTTTGCCTAGACAAAATACCTACATCATTATATTCTTATTAATTTCCTATTATGTGATTCACTTGATAGCATTGATGGACTTGACATGCGATATTTAAGAGTAAATTTACAACCCCATAATTTGAATATGACATGAAATCAAAGTACACAGAAAATGTAATAGGTAGATATTGAGCTACAAATTTTGCACTAGAGATTATGGAACTAGAAATTGAAAATGTGTAGGACCGCATACGGACTTTATACAGTATAAAAGCGATATGTATGGTCATGGTAGGGGCTATATGTTTTAAGAAAATAGTGAGAAACATTAATACTAAAAATTGTGTCATGAATATCATATGTTTTATGTTCGTTTGATGAAATAATATTCTGTACTTGATGATAGAGCATAGTGTAAACATAAGTAAGTTTTGGAATGTCTATAGAGATGAGGAGATTAGATTACGAATTTGATCATTTGTCTTAAAGAAGGATACATGGTCAAACTTGGCATTGTACAACGACAATTTATCAAGTTTTAGTGTCTACAATCATCTCATAACTCTTCCATGATTAGAGGTTGGGAAAAAATAGTTATAATATCCTCGGGGAAAGAAATATCAGCATTTAGGTTGAGGAGAGATTAAATGGATGTTATAGAACGTTCTTATGGGAAATATTCCTAGGGTAAAGGAATTCAAAGACCCCTTCATCCATATAATTATGATTCTAGGTTTGAATGATAATTGGAAGGTTATTTTGGAATTTTTCTTAGATCTATATTTATCTAAAGTAAACATAATATTGTTTTGTCAAGTAATGTTGAGTTTACCATTACATATACATACCATTCCCAACTTATCAGTTCATCAACATTTCAATTATTTAAAAACTATTTTTTTTTTAAAAACTATCTTCTTGATACTAACAAACTTCTTTTTGTTTATTTAATATTCCCATTTTCAAGAAATCAATTGCAATCGTCTTTTAAAGAATCAACGTTAAACATGAGATTTTATTCAAATTTTATACAAAACTAAAGGATATGAAATGAAATGTAGGATTCTAGTTTTCTCAATTATATCTAGATTTATTTTACTTATAGTCAAAATACTTACATCATTAGATTCTTATTAGTTTCGTATATACGATTCACTGGGCAAAGTGTTGATGGACTTCACATGCGATATTTAGTAGTAACTTTACAACCCCATAATTTGAATATGACAAGAAATCCAATTATGCATTCTAAAACCTTTCATAATGGACATGTAGTATAACTAATACCTTTGTGAGAGGATTAGGTACAAGTTAATATAGGTATGAGGATTCCCTCCTAAAAGTGACCAAATTCTTGTTTTGTAAATCCCTCGATAGTAAGTATTAATAGCCTATTCCATATTGATGGTAAGGAGAAGTTGTGAGTGTGATGTATTTTATCAACCTCGGAGATGAGATGGATTATACACAAGGAATAGATAAATTGTCATGGGTAGTAGTAACAAAGTATCCCCGAATGGATCATATTAGTCACAATAGTGTAGACACATCCTTCGTAATAGTACTTGATATAAGCATGAAGGGTAGAGGTTACAATGTTTGTATCATGGATCCAAAGATTACTTAGAATAATATTGTAACTAAGATGATTAGGTATGACATGACACATGGTATCAAGAGTTCACATTTTCATGGTAATAGGTAATGCAATTTATCTACATACATGATGTAGGGTATTATCAACTCCTGGGTGTGCATGGTAGATAGGGTAAGATTGGAAGATGAAACTATGAAGTTTTTAAAAACCATAGGCTTCAAATATTAATGTCCAGTCATTATCCACGAGTGTCCGCTTGATCAAAATAGTATGTATATTAAATTAAACATATAACAAAAGATCATAACTAATGCTATCTTGTGGGGAGAGATATTAATGAATGAAGGAAATGGTTAGAATAATGTGTTGACAACATTGAACATAAAGGTCAATTATTTTTAGGTCAGCTTACTAAGATGAATTGAATTAGATTCTATTAATTGTGAAAGTGGTTTTGATAGCCATGGTGAATACAAAGATAGTCTTTAATGGATACAATGGGTCCTCGAGAGTTATCCATGATGTACCATGATCAAGTGAAGTGAGGTCAAAAGGAGAAATCCTAGGATAGTAGGGTTTGATAAAAAGAGTAAATGAAAGAGTCGTGTTCACAAAATGTTTACACCCTAGTTATTCTTTAGAATATTATTATATAAAAATAAGAAGGATGTAAGAGCTAGCAACATGCAAACTATTATGATCTAATTCAATTTCAACATCGATTATACATTACCATAATAATTCATTAAAAATTTAATTGATAAATAATAAGAATCTAGTTCATATTCACAAGAGGAGAGATAGAATTAGTCATTTATAATGATTCAAGAACAATTTGGGTGTGCAAGAAAATGGAATAGGTAGATATGGAGGTACAAATTTCCGCACTAGAGATTTATGGAATCGGAAATTGAAAAGGTGAAGGACCGTATGGACTTTATTCAAAAGTATAAAAAGGACATGTATGGTCTAGGATAGGGGCTATATGTTTTAAGACAAGTGAGAGAAAGATCAATACAAAAATTTGTGTCATGAATATCATATGTTTTATGTTGCTTTGATGAAATAATATTACCGTAGTTGATGATAGACAATAGTGTAAAGATAAGTAAGTATTGGAATGGCTATAGAGATGAGGAGATTAGATTACGAATGTGAGCATTTGTCTTAGCAAGGATACATGGTCAAACATGGTATTGCACAAGGACAAACTACCAAGTTTTAGTGTCTACAATTCTCTCAAAATTCTTCCGTGATGAGAGGTTGGCAAAAATCCTTATAATATCTCAAGGGAAAGAAATATCATCCTTTAGGTTGAGGAGAGATGGAATGGATGTTATGGACATTCTTATGGGAAATATTCCTAGGGTAAAGCAAGTCGAGACTCCTTCATCCATATAATTATGATTCTACGTTAGTATGATAATCGGAAGGTTATTTTGGGATTTTTTCTTAGGTCTATATTTATCTAAAGTACACATAATATTGTTTTTTCAAGTAATATTGGAGGTTATCATTACATATGCATACCATTTCCAACTTATCAGTTCATCAACATTTCAATTATTTAAAAACTACGAAAACGCTTTTTTAACTTATCTTCTTAATACTAACAAACTTCATTTTGTTTATTTAATACTCACATTTTCAGGAATGCAATGGAGAATCCTCTATTAAAGTTTCAAATTTAAACATGAGAGTTTATTCAAATTTATTCAAAACTAAAGGATATGAAATGAAATGTAGGATTCTAGTTTTTTCTATTAAATATAGATTTATTTTGCTTATAGTCAAAATACTTACATGATTGTATTTTTATTAATTTCCTATTATACGATTCACTTGGCAGTGTTGACGGACTTGACATGCGATACCACACCAAGATAAGTGTGAAAAAACAAAAAAATACAATCTTAACTTGTACAAAGCAGAAAAAAATACAACCGCGCAGCAAAAAAACACTGCTAGACTACTTAAAGCTTACCCAAGAAAGTCATCTCCAAATTACATGTATGCAACCAGACAAAACCTCTGGGGGCATCCTTGGCGAAGTTTTTGAATGAATGTGATCCCCACATTTACGGCCATATCAACCCCAACACCTTTCAAGGATTCTTTTACATCGCTCACGATGTATTTACATCCCGGTTGCAGCCCCCAGCCACCACACAACCAGTTTTCTCATGCCAATGCTGCTCATACTTAAAATTTAAATTTCCTTCCAAGTTATATAACAAAATTCATTACTATAATACTAAAAACTAAGTTGTCGAAAGCCCTCTCGAATCCGCGTCACCACAGTATTTTCGAAGTAATGGTAAAGAAAACTGGACCACAAATTTTATTCCTTGCCAAGGGCTGTGAAGAAAACGACTCTCTCCCGGCACATAAGTTTTCTTCCCTTTCTTGTGTCCACTCACCCTCAAACTATCCCCATTTTCCCCCTCAATAAGCTACTTTTAAATAGAGTAACACCATAAAACTCTTCGCCCATTTTTAAAACAAGCACACATCCTTTTCGCACGCAAAATGTGTGTTGTATACCATCTGACACCCTGCCAAAATGTGGGTTGTGTACCGTCTCACATTCTGACATCCTTCGCAGGAATCGCTGCCTGAGCGAGCAATATTGATTACTTAAACTGTTTAAAGGTATTAAATGGTTTTTAAACAATTTAAATTTTAAAAATTCCAATGCTCCAATTATTTAAATTTTTTTCCATGGCTGCTTGTTTATAGGAACTCTCAAAGAAGATGAGCCATTTGCTAATGTTCGCCTTGTCCTGTAATGAACCCATAGTAATCACTCTTTCCTATGCGTCTTTTATTGTAACCTCTTTTTCCAATGTTCTAATGATAAATTATATAGCAACTAATATTAAAGAAGTGTTATTATTCTTAATCCCAACGATGTTACTAAGAACATGATTTTGATGTAATTTTAATTGAAAACAAAATTGATATTTGTATTCATGTTTTAAACAAAATTTCTCATTAATATATATTATAAATAAATGAATTATAATTCAGTTGTGAGAGATAATACAATAGGATAGTAAAACATAAATAACTATGTCCTGTATCAAAACTGTATAGATTAATAAAACACAATCTTCGGATAAATAGATTACTTTTATCTATTTCTTTTTATAAATATAGCACATTTGTAATTTATATTTTCATATTACAAAGCATTGTTTCTTTGACATGTGTAATTGATATTTTAGTTTGGTGAATTTTATCTTAATTATACCAATCAATCTTAATTTGAACATTCTTTTACCCATTCTAGTCTATTAACTACATAAGAACACCGGTTAATTTATTAACTGGTTAATTTATTAACTACACAAGAACACTCGGAAATGATAAACTAATGTTAACTATATGCTCATTTTTGATCACACATTATTGGACACATAATTTGGCAAAGTGAACTTCATTGATCCAATTGACCATGGCCACCTTCGCCTAATCTAATGTATGGGAGACTCGATATGGCCACCTACAAACTCGAACCGCATCCTAAACCTAACCATTTTCATCCGACCTACACTCCCTCACTAACCGCCGCTTCGCTCACACTTTCCTTCACCTAAGTGCATGGAAAGGATTTGGCTTTGGTTTTTATGAACAATGCCACCATACTGTCATTTCATGTACCTCTCATAAACACAATGACCATAGTGGCATTGATTTTGATGCTCCACCCTCCAAGAAGGTTCGCGTCGACCTTATCTAGGATGAAAAATATTCCCCCTCTCATTCGCCGACATTACCATCTTCACCCACGAAGTCCTTAGATCCTGAATCAATTCCTCCTAACTTTTTTTTCATAAACACCATTTCCCTGGGACCGTTGACCTATCAACACGATGGCGAAGCTCCCTCTTCTCTCCCATTACTATATCCTGGCATGATCGATGACGATACACCTTCAATTAATGTCATTCAATGTCAAGACGATGAGTCCATCCTCACTTAACTTGGTGTAGAAGACTCTTATATTCATCGGTCGTTACCCTTTGAGATGCAAACCATGTTGAATGAATCAACCATCGAAATCAACATTAATACTCAGGATGACCCACACATTCTCAAGATCGGCCAATCCTTAGACGTTACTGAACAGGAAGCCCTCACCTCTTTCTTTCGGGACCATAGTAATGCATTTTCTAGGTCCTATGCTGATATGCCCGGAATTGACCCAAAAATAATGGTTCACAATATCATAACCATTCCGATGCAAAACGCATCAAACAAAAGCTGCGGAAAATGCATCCTCGCACGCTTTGCTCTTCGGTCAAAGAAAGAGCTTAACGACTTCTCTCGGTTTCCTTCATTCTACCCATTGATTATCTCGAATAGATTTCTAACATCGTTCCTATCATGAAAGTGACAGGGGGACTCTACATTTGTATGGATTTCCATGACCTCAACCTTGCCTATCCCAAAGATGATTTCCCACTACTGTAGGATTGACCAACTAGTTGATCTCATCGTTGGCTATGAAATGTTGTTGCTCATGGACAGTTTCTCCACAATCAAATATTATTAGCTCTCGAGGATCAACACAAGACTACCTTCATCACTCCATGGGGGACTTTCGCTATTGAGTCATGCCCTTTGGCCTAAAAAAAATGCTGGTGCTACATATCGGCAAGCCATGACGTACATCTTCCATGACATCATGCATCACATATTAGAGGATCACGTAGATGATCTGCATACCAAATCCAAGCATCAAACCGAACACCTTCCCATTCTTAAAGTCATCTTTGACCGCCTCATCAAGTATTTGATTCATCTTTAACCAAAGAAGTGCATCTTTGCGGTACTTTCTAGAAAAATCCTAGGTTTCATCATTTCTTTGCGTGGCATAGAAGTTGATCCTCCTAAAGTCAAGACTATTCTTGAAATGCCGCCACCCACTAATCTCCATCAACTTCGTAGCCTACAAGGAAAGTTGTAATCATTTCATTGTTTTATATCGCAGCGTTTCAACCGCCATCAACCATTCCATAATCTTCTCAAGAAAGACATGTCCTTCAAATGGGATGATGAATGCCATAAATCCTTCTAAGCCTCAAGCAATACCTCCTTCAACCACCACCGGTGCTCATTCCTCCTAAGTATGAAAAACTCTTCTACCTATATATTTCTGCAACTGACCATTCTCTAGGTGTCATGCTCGCTCATCGCGATGACCAACACCGAGAGCAAGTGGTTTATTACATAATTCATACCCTTCTTTACTACAAAACTAGATATACCCACGCCGAAAAACTTTTCCTAGCCTTAGTTTTTATCGCCACCAAACTCCGCCATTACCTACTCAACCATAAAACCTTCGTCATTACTAATACTGACCCATTACACTATATGTATGCCAAACCTTATCAAAATCAACATGCCGCATGTTGGCTTATGCTTCTGGCTGACCTCGACCTTGAATTCATCCATCAAAAGTCCATCAAGGGCTAGACTATCACCGAAAAATTGGCTAATGCACCTATTTCCATGAATCAACCCTCTAACTTTGACTTCCCATATGAGTTTATAGCTACCCTTTCCTAAATGATCCCATTTACCAAATGAAACTCTTCTTCGATGGCTCTAAGTGTCGCATGGTGGTGGGGCTGGGGTTATCCTCATTCCAATTGATGGTGAACCTATGCCTTTGTCTTTAAAAGTCAATATTTATTATAAAAACAATATTGATGAATAAGAAGCACTCGTATTGGGTCTCGTGTGCTTATGCCTTAGATGTTAAGTCAATCAACATCTTTGGTGATTCTTAGTTGGTCATAAACCAAGTCAAGGGTATATACCGTTGTCGTAATGAGATACTTCAAAAGTATAAGCATCACATAGACATACTTTTGACCACCTTTAACCATTACAAACTTCAAACCACCCCACGTGCTCTACCAATAAATTTGTGGATACCGTGGCCTTCTTGGCTTCTTGGATGCCTACTTTGCCCACCGATTCTAAAATCTTAGTCACCATAAAAATAATATAATCACCCTCTTGTTTTCCTCGTGAATTTTACTTTGTCGAACGCTACCCCGACCCACATGACCTTTGGTATAAGTAATCCTGCAGACTATCTTTCCCTTTCCATTCTACCGCTAATCTCACTCATGCAAAGGACAACGTGCCTTTCTTAAAAGTTTCTCCCATTATGTCATCATGGGTGGTCTTCTTTACAAATGTGGTTTCAACACCATTCTCTTGCGAGGACTTAAAAGTTTCAAAATTCCTTACACCATTAAGGAAGTCCACGATGGAATTTTGGAGGTCACTTTAGCGGTTTGGTTGTCGCAAAATGCATTCTTCGCCTAGGATATTATTGGCCAACCCTGAACCATGATTGTTTTGATTATGTCAAATGTTGCATGAAATGCCAACAACATGATAATCTTCATCACACACCTAGTCACGCCTTACAGGTCGCGCGATACCTTTGGCCTTTCTCTCAATGGGGTTTGGATCTTGTCGGTGAGATCAACCCCCATTCTTCACAACACCACCAATGGATCATAACCACTACTAAATATTACACTAAATGGGTAGAATCCATTCCTCATTTTGACCAAATTCGAGAAAACATGTGAATTCATCAACCATCACATCATTTGTCATTTTGGTATCCTCACCGTATTATCACCGATAAATGTAAAAACAATTCAAAAATAAAACCCTATGCAAACTATGCGATGCTTTTGACATCCAACTCGGTTTCTCATTACCTTGTTACCTACAAACCAATGGTCAAGTTTAATCCACCAATAAAACCTTGAAAAAAAATCTTATGAAGGTAGTCAACGATATTGGGAAAGATTGGCATCTACACATTCCTTTGCCTTGTTGGCTTATCGCACTAGTATTTGCACTTTGACCGCTGCCACCCCTTTCTCTCGGTCTATGGTACTAAAGTTGTCTTGCCTCTCGAAGTCCAGATTCCATCTCTTCGCATCTCACTACAAGACATGCTCAATGACGATGAGTTTTGCTAAGATCGTTTGGCGTAACTTGAGTTATTAGATGAATGTCATCATAATGCTCTTGACCATCTCCAAATCTACGAAAAACGTATCAAATGTGCCTATGAAAAACATGTTCATGAACAAACCTTTCAGGTTGGTGACCTCGTCCTAAAGGAAAATCAACATGTAACCAAAGAGGAGAAAAGTAAATGCGGAAAAATTCTCCTAATTGGCTTGGACCCTATATCATTACCCGTGCCTATGGATCGTGTGCTTATCGTTTGTCCTCACTCGAAGGTAAACCCGAACTCCGAGCCCTTAACGCCTGCATATTTTACCATTATATTGTTTATATCAAGTCCTATAGTACTTTTTGTCTATTGATCACTGTCCCCTCGAGCGTTGTCCACCTTCCATTTTACCAATTTTTTAGGAACGTGACTCAAAAAGAATCATCGATTCTTGGAACCTTTCAACCCTATCTTCGATATGAGTACCACGGCTCTACTCATAGCATGATTCTCGTGGATACTTTTCATCTTCTTTAAGATGGAATCCCATGGTCATTCATCACTTGAAACCACCTCTTTCATAGTTAATCTTTGTGTACTAAGGTCTTTTCTTCTAAATAAGAACCTAATCATCCTCTATAGTCTTGTCCATGACTTAAACGTCTAAAAACAAAAAAGGGATACAACTCCTTCAGTCAAACTTCTAGAAAATATGACACCCAAAAAAAATGGGGGCGGGGCCAGGGGGACATTTCTTCACTCTAAATTCCACCACTATAAATAGATTGATCCTGAAGGATAGCTATATCCAGTCATTACAAAAATGTGATAAATATCGCAAAGCTTCTCGTATCGATCACTTCACGAAGACCTCAAGGAGATAATATAATTATCCCATATATACTTCCCGTATTGATTAGTCTTTTCAAAACAAACCAAAAAATAAAGAAAAATATGAAATTTTTGTCATGGACTTTCCTATTCTTGATCCTAGGTTTCTTGTGTCAAAAGACACGTTGTCTTACACTAAGTTACTCTACATTGCCAATTCTCACCTCCTTACCTTTTTCTCCTAATTCCTCTTTACATAAGGGACTTGCTGGAAATGTGACATTTCATGATCATGCAACTTACTTCACGCTTAGAATGGTCCATTATGCAACACCTTTATGGTCTTTCGCTCATAAGCCCATCTTGAGTATGGTAGACTCATTAGAGTTATTATCAATTAAGATGTTCTTTTACCACCTCTTACAATTTTCCTTCCTCATTACTTATTGATTATCCTATACAGGACCGGATCTTGACACATGTATTTAAAAATCACTCAACGATTCCTACAACCTAAACTCAATCATGCCTATAACCTAAATTCAACCATGCCTCACACCTACCAACCCATTCCTCTACTTTATCATAATCTTCCCTAGCTTATGGGATAACTACATCGGCCCGAGGTCCGTTTTCACCTGGGACTACGTAGGTAGCACTTCGAGGACATGGGGCCCTTGGAAGGATAGCTTGGCCACTCTCTACCCTAACCAATTCCCTCTTCCCCTTTCATATTCACATTCTAACCTAGTTAGTTTCCCTTTATATCAATAATTGGAAATTAAACCAAACAAACAACAATTCCTTAACATCTTTATCATCCTCACTCATACATTCATTTCATCTTGTCTACAATTTCTTTACCATAATCATACATTTTCCTACAAATCATCTTAACATGATCCACATCATCATTAATTACACAAATTAATGAATTAGAAACTCAACCATACCTAACCAACTTGACTCAACCATGCCTAACAACTCTTGACATGATCCATGCCTAAACAGACCTAACTCAATCCATACCTATGACCTGACTCCATCCATGCCTAAACAGACTTGACTCAATCCATGCCTATGACCTGACTCCATCCATGCCTAAACAAACTGACTCTACCATGCCTACACAACCTTGACTCTATCAGGCCTAATCCACTTGATTTCCACCTATCTATATATAGCAATGCAAATTAAAACATGTACACCATCCATACTATAAACACCATCATCTATAAATTAGATAGTCTATATAAAAATACATGTGAACATATATCCCAATAATAATCACAATCATCTCAAATCACTCAGATACATCCTCACCATCCTCAAAGACGCAAGACGATATATCATCAAAAATCTCAAAATATCTCATGTACATCCTCACAATCTTTGGCACAAAGGCTGGTATATATAAAAAATAAACAACTATACAAAATAGGAGGTACATACAGATATTAGACATCGATTGTTGGATATCCTCCATATCTATCTCACGTATATCTATCTCACCACCCATCATCGGTCCTAAACTAGATTTCTACTAGTAACTCACGTGGGAACGGCCTCACTCGACCCTATCTCGTGGCTTCGATGGCCCCCGTGCTCTCTACATTGTGGGTACGTGACTAAGTCCTCTCACTCGAGGCCTTTGGGGCCTATACTCACCATAGATAGAAAATATATCCCCGTGGCCATAAAACTATCCCGATAATACCGACCTCACCTAAGATATCCTCAACCTCATTAAGGATACTTTACTGTGGTGGTGTCATCAATCTGACCCTATACCTCGTCTCTTAGGACCCTATCCTTGACGACACCTATCCTAAGGACCATGTTCCTATGCCCGTGAATGTCCCGAGGAACCTATCCCGTCCCCTCTACCGTATCTAGGCTCGAACGGCCACAACCTACGCTTGTGTAGTGGCCAACTAGCCCTATAAACCTGTCTCGCACATGTAGGGTGGCCACTTGTACCCCATCTCCATCTCCAACATGTGCGGGTACCTGTCCTGCGCTACATGGGCTTGTAGATTCGCCACCTATTCCTATACTCAACTATACCAAATTGTGCCTTCGAGCCTATCAAACTATACCCAAATGTGTAATCAGGGTCACCACCTATCCGTATAGGGCGTTCCTTTGCACTATGATGGTGGCTAAATCTAGCTGCCCCGACCTCTAAGAGTCTTGCTCATAAATGTGCAGCCCACCACTACCTATATCTATCTATAACCCTAGCATCATCAATCCATAGGTATCTCACCTGCTCCTCCCCTGCCTGGCATTAGCACCTGCTCACTATGGTAGAGGCAGAGGCTTCTCCATGTCATCCCTCATATACTTTGTGGGAAAAGTGGTGGTATATCCCAAGAAACCCAAACTTATATCTAATCCCGTCCATAGGTATCATCTCGTGCTCTCCTGCACATTGCCCCTCTATCCACTAGAGCAATTGTAGCTCTTGTAGCTCCTCTACCATCTGCCCATATGATGGGAAACCCACATAGGGCCTTCAAATGATGTCCACGCCTGAAAAACCCCTCTAGAAATCCCTGTAATAGGCTACATCATGTGTAGCTCTAGTTACTTCTGAGCTCCCGAATCGCAGAACCCATCTCCCGAAGTCCACTTAAAAATAACCCGGATCGAATGCATCACCCAGGGCATACCAACTAGACGAATACATACAATGTGCTCATACACCCCAAGAATGGAGTAGGAAAGTAAAACAAAGACTAAATCTTCATATCCACTCGTAAGCCCATATCTCTTTATATAATCGTGTACCAAGAATGTGGACGCACATGCAAATCAGGTCATATCCTCAACCATGTCATGTAAAACCACCATAAATGATATGGTAATATCCCACCCTCTCGCATCCAAAAGTGCAAAAGCAAACAGATCGCCTCCATCAACAACACTACCGGCCTCATCTCCTCTAGATGGGCCCGATACATATCTCCATAGCTCATACTGGTGCTATAGAATCTCATCTCCACCAACCTCTCACCAAACACAATTAGCATTAACTCCTCAGAGGCCTATGAGGAGATAGAGTACACATGCGTCCCAAATATTAGTAGCCATAGGATCTTGTACACATCCTCCAGGGTGATTGTGATCTCACCCATCGATAAATGGAAAGTATTGGTCACTGAGTCCCATCTATCGATGAGAGTGACCATCAAACTTGGCTCTCGGACCACATGTCGGTAGTGTCTGACCCCAATCAGGCCAACCTCTGCAACATGGTGCCAGTCCTCACTGCTGCACCCCCTTTGTACCTCCACGAGTAAGGGAGGTACCCTATCCCACATCTGTAACTCATCCTCACTTGCACCCAACAAAACACACTATTGTCAAAACCTTACCATACCGAACACACCCCTTACCTCATAAACCTCATATCTAACCCTCACTTCTTATCGTACCCACCCAACCACTTACCCCTTGCTAGACCAATATATTCATGCCATTTATACCTACTCCCCTATTTTCCTCTCATGAAACCTACCCTTACATCTCCTGACATATCCTTACCTCTTACCCTTGCTCTCTATTGCCCTATTTTCCCATAAAGCCAGCCGACACCGGTCAACAATGACTATTATCGGTCATGTGTAATCGACATCGGTCACCCATTACTTGACCGATGTCGCCAAATACCACCGACATCAGCCAACACTTAAATGGCATTAGTCATCACAGAGCCGAATACGTCCAACCCCCCCCCATTTTTCCCAAATTCTCAAAATCTACCCTAATCCTCCACTCTAACCTACCCAAACCTATCCTAGCTTCATTCCCAATCCTATTTAATCTACATTGGACCTTCCCACCCCTCATTTCCTTCCTTTTTACCCATACATTCCCAATAATAAACTTACACCCAAATTTTCACCCAACCCCATTTCAATAGCCTATTTCAATCACAAATATAGGATCGAGATAGAATCCTACCTCATCTCGGTGTTGTTGACACGGTGGTATATCGGCCACTATGCCGGTGGTCCACCCAAACCTTCTCCCACCTCTGTCATGTCTAATCACCAAATCCAATCCTCCTAACCTCCACCCAATCACAATCGATCCCCCTGTGCTCATGGACCCGTCTACTTGGCTTTCTAACCAACCTGGATCTCTCCAACTCGAAGCAGGATATCATCCTCTTCATTTCCTCTGACAAAGCACAACTTGTTCAACTCTCTGTCATTTTCAAAATCCAAAACATACAAATGAATCCATATTATACAACTTTTTTATTTTTATATACCCATGTCGACCAAACCGATGTTGGTTATACCTAAACCGACATCGTTCATGTGCCCTAGCACACCATAGTTGGTTATACCAAAACTGAAATTGGTAATCTACCTTAATAAACTATGATTGACTTACCTAGATCGTCACTGGTTACATATGACCGCATCGGTTACCTATCATACTCTTTCCCATACCCTTTCCCCATTTTCGACCAACACTTAACCAAACCAGCCACCGTTTGACCTTACCCACCCTTATTACAACTAACCTCCATGCCTACCTTACCTATACCTATCCTTAATTGTATTTTGGGATTTTTTTTTAACCCATACCTCAGCCCTACCCATTTTGTGACCTATCTACTCGGACTGAAACATTGTTAGTGACCTTTGAACTTATGTGCTCACTATACCTTTCCACACTATTACCTGTGTTGTTTGACCTAGTGACCTTACCTTACCTGCCTCGCAATACCGTTTATCCTGACCCAACCTTTGGTGTACCGGAACATACCTAAACGTTCGTACATGTGACTTGGGAAGTGCTTCTACACCATATCCTATACCATGGATACTGGAATCACCTAAACCTTGTTTGGATAAACCTATCAACCTTAGACAATGTAGAGTTTGCATGCTCTTTGACTTGGTACCATGCTGCAATTTATACATGTGCATGCGTTTGATTGTTTCTACCTTTGACCCTGACCCATTACCTTGATTACCCAATTGGAACTCTACCCCATTACCCCCACTTGTCCACCTTCCTCTTTATCACATCCACCTTTATCAAACCATTCACGATTTAGTCTTCTACCTCATTTGTTCCTAGTATGAGGGATCACCTTCACTCACACATGGGGCAACCACATCTTATTTTTTTCAGCATCTCTTACCAATAGAAGCTATGCAACAAAAAGGGGCAAAATGTACACACCAAAAGTAGGTCACACTACGCTTGGTCCCTAGTCAAATAAGCGGCTCAAAAATACTCACCTACCCATGGCCCCTTCTTCCCCACACCATTATTAATTAAATTAAATTAATATATATCCTCACAATATTTATTATCTAATTACCTTAAATTCTACCCCACCACCTCACCAGAAACCTCACCTAGACACCTCATCCATCCACCTCACCCTAGACCTATTCTTGGTATGCTTCCATAACAAACAATAACTAAGTCTTACTTGCCTTAATGAGCTAAGATTTTTCTAACCCTAAAATAAATCCCTAAAATCTCTCTAACCACATTCCCGCTCATTATAAGGAAAGTTTCATTCTAATCCATGAGAACAAAACTAATCGGGCCCAAGAAATTAGAAAGATCTACCCATTTTAGTAAACCTAGGGAATCCCGCCTTAACCGACAATGGTCACCCCTAAACCAATGTTGGTCAACTGGAACCATCATTGGTTACCGTTATTCACCCAAATAACCTTGTTTTTGGGTTGGCACATTCAGAGAACAATAGGATTGAGATTAGGGCTGCATGCAAGTGGAACCAACATCCTTTCATGTATCCAAACATCTAGAGCCATCACTAGGACAGATATTGAAGCATTACACTCACGAAATCATTCTGGGAGCCACTGCTATGATACCAAACACCATTCTTTTGATCAACTGCCATTACCATTCAACCATCAAGTCTACATCACAAGTAAGTACATTTCTACCAAAGCATTTTCCATTTTAGTGTAGTTAGTTTCTGTTATTTTTGTCATCAATCTATACTTTACATGCTCATTCCTCCATCTCTTTCTAGCTTATAACTCAAATATTTCCTTTACCCACATTGCCAAATCACCCATTCTCACCTGTTGTTCATTCCTGAGTATACCTGATACCCCTATCAACCTCTTTATCCACCCTACCCTCCTTATCAGATCCCAGATCAAACCCTGCACTAAATTTTCCTTGATTCTCTTACACCCCAACCTTGCAATTTGGTTACCCATAACCGCTCACATCGGTTCTACATAAATTGCCATCGGTTGTACAAGAATGACATCGGTGTCTCTATTTTATACCATGAACCAAAAAAGTACCTAATAACATCTCTTCAGTTGACCTAAACAACCCCGAATAAGACCCTAACTAATCCCAACACCCCCGACAAATAACTACCCTTCGATCTGAGCCTAACCTATCCTGTTATGTTTAGATTTGGTTATTGTTGAATGAGAAACCTAAATCATATCATTTACACTAGGATTTCCTTTATTTATGGCATTAAAATATTTTAAATAGTTGATTGACAATAATCTAGGAAGTATCACACTTCCTGAAGCTAGCACTCGCTAGGCAATCCACTGTCATATATAATTTAACCCCCTTTGTGGTCTTGTTGTCTATTTTAGGTAGTTCCTCCTAGCCAAAACGAAGCTCTCACATTCAACACTAGATCAAGAATTCAGAACGTGCAGTAACAAGCATCAACCTACTAGCATAAATAGGTATTCCTCGTTGGCCCTTACCCTTATTTATTTTGTCATTCCAAAGGTAATAAAATGGTGAAATAACAAGAGCATAGTGGGTAGGTAGAACATGACCACCTAGGCCTACAATGCAACTAGATTATCCACTCAACCACTTGGAGCTAGAAAACTAGAGTAGCCTCCCCGGTCTAGTGGAATAGAATTAGGTTAGGAAGAATTCTCAAGGTTTGAGAGGTCACGGTTAGGGCTCGACATTGTTACTTTCGCTTTTAGAATATTTACTAAATATTATATTATATTAAATGCCACATGATAAAATATTTTTCCAACAAAAAATTGGTGGTATGAGAGATCACCTCGACTATTACATGATACTTACTCGAGTATTGTACTATTTATAAATGATACTAACACAATGGTAATATATGCGTTATCATTTGTCCTGAATTCCTCTTTCCCCTTCTCCTCTAAAATCTCCCTCTAACCATAACCTGGATTTGATTTTGATAGGAATGGCCCTCATAATTTTCTTTCTTAGGGCATTAGTGAGGAGAATTTGGTCCATGGTATCTTTTCCCTACAATGGCATCCTTAATGGTTCTTTACCAAACCCTTGTTACACCTTGAAGGTGTTAGTGGTTTGGTTAAGCTCTTCCTCTCCCAAAATGTGTCTCATCCAATGGATCTGTTTAGGTCGAGGGTGATTGGGATTTTGGTATGAGTTTTGGGGTGTTGTTGTATAAGTTGTCAAGGACATGGTTGTTTGTTCCTAATGGTGGCTGGTTTGATTTTTTTTCTTATGGGTTAGTTTTAGAGCTTGGCATTGAGGGCAAGAAGTGGGGATTTTCTAGGGTTGTTCATCCTCGTGCAATACACCTTGTAGAAGTATTTATTTTAGTATGTGGTGGCTATGACCCCTATTTTGACAACCAATCGACCACTTAATTCTTCCAAAACCTCTCCTTTAATTTATCATGGGGAGTTGGTGTTACATACACAATTTTTTTCCATGCAAAGGTTGATCTAAAGCATTAAAATGTCCTTTGGCTTGGCCTTCTGCTTCTTCAAACTTGGATTTCCTCAAACTAGGGACCATTCATGGAAGGTAAAGTGGACATTTTCCCTTATTGTAAAGGTTTTTAATTTTGGTATTTAATTTTATTGAAGATAGAGATGTTATCTTTTCATAGATTTGGGAACTACAGAATCATCACTTGCTAATGAAATTTTTTTTTCCATCTTCAATATAATGACTGATACATTCAATGTCAAACCTATATGGGTTTGTTTACCTCATCCTCCACTATAGTTTCAGGGGAGAAGAGTTTGATATATATCGTTAATGCATTAGGAAGGTGTTTTTCCATTCGTGTAAAACTAAAATTTACACACATTATACCTATGATCAGATTCTATGGATATAAATACCTCTCTTGATCTATGCACTTCCATGAAACTCAACATTGTGTATAGGATATAGACTTAAATTATTGACTATGAGGGCTTTCCCTTAAGATGCCAAAAATGTTTTACCTTGGCTCACCTTACTTCCGAGTTTAAGAAAGTGAAATAGAAGGTGAATGAAAATGTTTCTGGTAGAAGAATTCCTAATCCAACATGTTGGTTTTGGGATGATTATGATTCCTCATTAGAAGTTTCAATAGAGGATGTTTGGGAGAGCCATAAATTAATGAAGGAGTGATTCAAATTTAGGTTAAGATGACATTCCCCCCTTGCAATGGGGTTTTGGGGTATAATTTATGTTAGAATACACATGTGATGATTCTCCCTTAGGGTTTTAATCTGGTTCTACTAAAACATAATCCGAAGGAGGAGTCAAATGTTGTAAAAATAAGATCTTTGAAATATCTCTTCCAATCCATTTATATGAAAACACGGATCATAACACATGTGATTGTTGAACAATCATAAATAGAATAAAGAAAGTAAATATTTCTCCTAAAATGAGATTATGATCCCATGGTTGAGATCCTCAAGTGTAAACCGACCTTGATGCCTAGCTAGGATTGTGTGATAGATGTTTAGAGTGTTTCTTGAGGGTGGTCAAGTATTTTTGACCATATTTTGGGAATATTATATCCACTCTTTTTCTCTTTCCTACATTGGTATATGGGTGGAATCTCTATTTTTATCTTAAGAACTTGCTTCTCTTTGTTTCTTATTTTGCATTGATGTTTATCCTTCGGTTAAATAGGTTTTTGATCCCTTCAAAATCACTTTTTACCTAGTAAAAAACAAAACAAAATGGTAATAAAATATTAATATTTTCTAAGCATTACTTATTTCACATCGAACTCTTACATGATAATCTAAAAAAGAAAATAAACAACCAATATTATTTTCTTTTATTTTCCTCTCATATGGTAATACAAAAAGGATAATATTTACATTTTTTTATTGATCATCTAAATATAGAAAAACATAATAAATATTTACATATTTTTTGTCTAGTCATCTATATAAAATCAAAGTGTCGAAGAAATTACAATCTAAATTAAAAATATTTATCAATATCATTCCATGGGATAGGTATAAGGTTCAATCAAAATAATTGGATTGAACATAGAACTTTAGAATATCTCAAATTCAAAACTTTGATGTTCATTCATCCCTTGATATTTATTGGAGGAAATGGGAGAGTAAAAGGGATGTAATCGATCTAGAATATTTAACCTAATATTTTCATGTGTGTGTTTATAGATTATTGTCTACATTTATGGTAAAACTACTAGTAAAGTTATTCAAAAAAAGCCAAATCATATTGTCCTTTAAATGTAACCTTATAATAATTTAAGAGTAGAGGTTGTAGTGGAATTTTCTTTATAACATCAATCTCAATATATGTATGGACATTAAAACAAATATTTGTTTAGGGTAAGGAATTAGGTTAAAGAATGAACTCACATTCCAAACTTTCTTAGTTCCTAATAGGGAATATTTTAAGGTAAATATTCATAATTGTATTTACAAAATCATGGAATTTAGACTATATTTATTCCATTCTCATACTACAATTTAAAAGGTTCTTGAGTGAAGAAAGTAATAATTAATCCCATATTTTTATCATCTCATTTTACTTTTATTTTTTCATTCCCGCACATTTTTATATAAATGTCCAATCTGTTTCGGAACTTTCCCGTCATTTTATCCTAAACTGAGGCACCCAAGCCTATAATCGGGCGCCCAAGGATGCCTCGGTTCACCCTAATGCACCCTGGTCATTTTCAAATATTCCCGCAACTTTTTGGGCCTCTTCTAGCCATTTTTTATCTTTATCTTTTTCCTAGTCGGCCATGTTGTGGTTAATTACTAAATTAGATCAAGAGAACGATATAAATATAAAGTTATGAGACCATAATGAGGGTCATAGCATCATTCATTACTATCACTCCATCTAGATTTGCATCTATTGCATCACTTACATAAACATAGTTCCATGCATCAAGGCTAGGAGATCTCGCATCAACACACACACTTCATATGGGAGAATCTATTATATTCCATGCACACATACTATTAATTTTTCTAAATTTAGTTGTTACTCGCTATTTCACATAGTGTGCGTGAAAAAGAGCACCTGACACACGACATGTACACACACACTAGAACTACATTGAGATCCAAAATGTAGAACAACGCTCGATTTACTAAGCCCACTATTGTGGTAGTTGAGGTCAATCTGAACTATTCATTTGCATCTTTGATTTTTTAGGTTTTGATACTTCCTTTTGGGTGTTTTGTAGGTTATTATTTCTCTTTGAATATTTAATACATTTTGTGTAGTATAGGAAATCCTGTGTGACAAAAAAAATGGTTATAGGTCATCTTCCGACCTTGAAAGAATCAAGTTCCGAGCCTTTTCAAAAACCAAGGATTTTGTTCAGCCATACTAGGGTGCCTTGAGGTTCCCTAATACCCTCCTAGGTGCTCCAGCCTTCTTAGATCTTCAAGATCCTTTCTTTTCGGGACCTTTGTGTAGATGTTTCTACTTCAGAAATTCTAGTCAAACAAGCGAAACTCTTCGATAGTCATATGATATCAACTAAGTTCCTACTTTACCTTCTCCTTACATATTAGGTTTCATTTCTATTAGTTCAATTATTAAATTAATCTATGTTTTTATAATGCACTTATTTATAGCATTTATCTCCTTTGAGGTTAGATTAACTATCACTATAATTCTCTTAGTTTTGTAAATTTTAGTTAATCATTTTGGTGAACTCAACTTGTGAATTATAACTTCCTTCTTCTAATTTATACATGTTACCCATAGTATTTTGAGATCCCTTCAATTTACCATCATACTTCTAGTTCAATGGATAATAATACCACCTCTATGGCTAAGACCTTCTTAGATAATTCCAACCTTGTTCCTCCCCATGAAATAGAAGCCTCGATAGTGAAAACCCTATGATGAACATACCAATGTTGACCAAGAACAATTTAATGTTATTACTGATTTTGAAAAGCTTTGTGTGAAAACCCAACTCATGTTCTACAATTCTTACACACTTTAATTTTTCCTCTTAGTGAGGTTGTGACACTTCCACTTTTGTAGTGTTTTTTTGGATCCTATGGTTTTCAATCCCCCTTATTTATGTTTCCACTCCTACAACTAGCACCCCCATCACTCACCTTGGTACTCCTAATATGCAACTTGGATCTTCTTCAAACACTCCTGATTTAACATATTTATATCAAGATTTGTAAAATCAAATTCACCAGCTCCAATTTTCTACTTCTCAAGGATCACCATCTCTAGATTCTACCTCATTATAGCATACCCCTTCACACTAGCTATTTCTACTTATGCATTTCAACACAAATTTATTTCTCCCAAACTACCCATTTTTATAGGCCATAGTCACCCATAAGAGCATCTATGCGCTTTTCATGGATCATGTCTTGATTATGTGGATGATCATACCATTCTCACTAAGATTTTACCTTATAATTTATAAGACTATGCAATATGATGGTTCTATTACCTACCCATCCATTCAGTAGTATCTTTCACGCATCTGGTTGGTGCCTTTCTTACACATTTTTCTATCAATATTGCCTCTAATATTTCTTATCCTCAACTACCAAAGTTCAAGCAAGGGCCCAATGAACACTTATCTGATTATGTATTGCATTATTAATGTAACTTAGCTAAGATGACTAATTTATTTATGCATTTTGTGATTTAAGACATATTTATTCAAAGTCTATTACCACCACTTCAATAAAGGGTAATCTATGTGACATCTTCCTCATTCGACCAACTTTTTCACACTCTCAAGCTTCATGAGAATAAGCTTCTTTCCATAGGGAAACTTAAATATCAGGAACAAGATTCGTCCTCCACTCGTGCTCAAGTAAACCTCCATCCAAAAATTTTACACCCAAAACTATGGACAAACAACGATCTTTGTTAATGTCATCTCTACTCCTAGGGAGCTTCGACCTCAACCATATAGACATACTCTTGCTAAGCTTAGTACACCACCGAGCATTTTGCTACCACAACTTATCGATAGTAATCTTATTACCTTACCATCACCTCTACAACTTGATCCATCTCTAACCAAAATGCGTGAATTGGATGAACGATGTTATTATGATTATCACCGATGTGTAGGACATTCTAATAATAGGTGTTTTTCTGTTACGACACCTTATTCAAGATTTTCTTGACAATAGCTAGATTGAACTTCTAGAATCTACAACATCAACACCTACTAAAGAAAATCATAAAATTAATATTTCAACTACCCACTACCCTAACATGAAACAAAACCAACCGATTCCTCCACTAATTATGTCACACCTTCTCCATTAGGAGATCTTGATTTGTTAATTTCTAACACCGAAGATTCATAAGGAGTCATCTATTTTTCTAATTTTTCTATCATGATACATTTACATCTAATTAGATACACATCCATGAATCTATCAGATCAAACTATATACACAAGACTAAGGTTGATCGGTCTTGACCCATTAATGCATGTTCTATGTCACTCCTTTAGGCTATTGGTTACCCTCCATTGCAAACTGAGTATCCATTCCATGAACCCTTTGGTGTTGTTATGCTACATGTCGTAGTTGGCCCTCTTACCATGCTTTTCCATTTCATTTTTGGAAACACAATTGAGAGATGTGTCCTACTTTTAGGCCTTAATTGGATCCATCGATCTTAATCTATCATATCTATAAATCAATTGCAACATCAATTCATTCACAAATTTCAATTCATTTCTATTAATGGTGTTCGCATCTCCTCCACTATTGTCATCTCCTCATATAATTTCTGGTGTTTTGTCCACCTCTTGTAATACATCTCATTCTACGTTAGTAAAAGTACATTCTACTCCTAGTTTTCCTAATCATGTGTCATTCACACGACCAAATCATTACACTAATCCTACATATAGGCATAGACCTATTCCTCAAACAATCACCGCATCTTAGTGTCAATGATCACCTCAATTTATTCCACATGGTTTATCATCTCCTTCGTGTTCCATATCACATAAATATCCATCTCTCAAGCATTTTACTATGCCTCAATATTCATCGTATATTCATCCATCGTATTCACATAGACTTCATTCATCGACACGAATTTTGTCTACCATATGACCATTATCGTAACATGGCTCTATGATTTCATCCCCAAAGATATCAATTGAGGACCTTCATCCTTCATTATCATTACTTATTTTATTCATTGTTATACTCTTAGGGGGCACAACATCTAATTCAACCTCCCATGTTTTAGCATAGTTACATAGGTCATACATTTGTATCTATCATTTATTTTCCCTTCCTATAGGCATATATCATACCATATTATACCATATATGGTATTTGTATAGGCATACCATATCATACGTCATAACACCATCATTACCGATGACACACTCTTGTGCTTCGGCTCACCGTTGTCTATTGAGATATTACCATTACATTGAACCCCACACACTACACTATAGACATTATACATTGCATTTCATCACACATCACGTGTTATACACCAATGAAAACTACACTTAGGATGTATTCTACTATTATTCTAAATTCATCTTTCATCATACCTAGGTCATTATATGTATAATATAACCTATTCATGCTAAAATTACATATATTATTAGGCTATCTATGTACATAGTCCAATCATACGTTGCACATACCTACCTCATACACATTTTACATACTATGCTAGGTTATATTACATATGAGTCTAAATTTACATTTCATCCCTACATTATACATTGCTACACATGTTACATCACATATTATACATTACATATTGTTTACCTTTAGCATCTCCTTTTACATCCTCTATATACAAATTCTACTCATCACATAGTCATTTTTCTCGTAACCACCTATACTACATTATTTTCTACATGCTACACTCACTACCCTATGACACACTTTAGTTGCTCGGTCCATACTCGATTGTTATGGGTTTAATAGTCAAATGGAAATTACACTCACCAAATGACATTTAATCATGTGACATTCCCAACTTAGTGACATATGCTTTAGGATATGTCATTTCCTATATGTTGGTTTATAGTGGTATACACCTTAGGTTACATCACCACTTCCTCCTTTCATCTTGTAGTGACATATGATTTAGGCTAAATCATCACCTATTTCTATCATCATGTAGTGATATATGCTTAGGGATAAATCATCACTCATCCATCCATAATATAGTGATATACACTTAGGACTAAATCATCACTCATCCCTCTATCTTATAGTGATATACACTTCAAGATAAATCATCACTCATCCCTCTATCTTATAGTGATATACACTCGGGTTAAATCATCACTCACCTATCCATCAAAATTTATAATGTACATTTAGGCTATAGGGTTCATGCACACACCTTATTCTATATGTCACATCTCATCACCACTACGTACACACTCATCACAACATGTTAGACACAACACACACTACTCAACCATTTCTTGATGATACACTCTAATTTAGGGTTCATTTTTTACTATTAAGGGGTAAAATAAAATGAACCTCATTACATACACTTCCATCCACTTAGGGGCACCCTAATCCTATTCCTTCATCTTGCATTCCATTCCATCCATCCACAACACATTGCATTGTCTTGTGGGCATTTACTCTTGTTTACTAGTGTTTTACATGTTCATTATACTACACATGTTAGATTGATTTCTTATATGGCATTATCTATACCATCGACACATGTGCATTCATTCCTTTTTTAGTGTAATCGTAGATACATGACTCTTACATGCAACATGGATGCTTTCCTTCTACCCTTCCTACGCTACTCACGGGGCCATCCATATTCATTTCTTCCAGTGCTATTGTTTCATTTTTACTTAGCCCTTTACATTAATTTGTTATTCAAGCTATGACATATTTGTTATCTTTCTAACATGCTAACAAGTGTTATGTGTGAAGCACTTGTTTTGCAAGATTATATGTTTTCATGAATACTTATTTGTTTATTTCTACTTGTCTATGGGCTTTTCCTATGCTTGTGTGCAAACTTTTTTTTTTTACGGCCATGATAGCCTTACGTGTCTTGCAAAATCATGATTGATGTCCCATTTTTGTAACCCATTTAATGTGGCCTACTTGTTTATTGCATTTTACACTAATGTGCTTGGTATTTTCTACATTGTCTACATATTTTGCAATTGTCTTATTGCATGCATGTTTTTAAGACTAATACTAGTTTTGGATAGTCATCCTTGTTTGTGAATTCCTTGGTTTCTACCAAGTGCATCCTCTTTTCCCCGCACGGTAGAGTTACGAGTTCGAGTGTGATTGGTCTTCTTTTGGGGCCACATTCTTCTATCATCAATGTCTCATGTTCCCCCAAAGAGAGGGGACATCATTTGAGGGTTTACATACTAACACAACGCAGCTTACACGGGTTCATTACAATGCACTTTCCACCCTTGGCATTATGGGTTTATATATAATAATTGGGTTCAAACCAAAGATTATACGAACCCCATACATAGTGGATTATACATGACATTCTATCCTTAGAATTTTACGGGAAACAACTACAAAATTAGGGGTTACAATAAGTGTGCCTCTCTACACTACTTGTCATTGACGTCGGATCACCCAAAACAATAGGATGCTACAAAGATATTTTCACACATTGCAAAAATTGGGTTATAGTGTAGAGGACGTAGAGCATTTCCTCCTACAGTTCTTCGGCGAGGGTGGCGTGAGATCTCCTAAAAACTCATAGTAGTATAGGATATCCTTCTACACCATTTCTATCAACATGGATTAGGTGAACATTTTCCATTTACATTTTCATGAAGCCTATTTAAATTTTTTTGTACTTTACAAATTTCTATACACATGTGTATTTTACATAGCATTTTTACATATATACATATTTGACTACTTGATCATTTTATCCTTGTAGGTCCGGTCGTATGAGAAACAAACAGTCAAATTGAAAAAAAAAACAACAATGGAAACAACAACATTCCATAATGGCATACACATTACGAACCATGTAGGTACACTACACACCGCAACATATACACATGTGTTTCGCCCTAGGTTCACTCTCATAACTTAATTTCTATGCATTTTTCATCTATAGTTTCCACGCTCCTCCATATTTTTATCATTCCATAGGCCTTCGGCACATTTTATACTGCGCTCTACAAGGATATCAGGTATGCATCTATATCTAATTTATATTACTGAGATTTACGCTCACCAACATAAAGTGGGGAAAAATAAATTCACAATATCATGCAATTTAGACATTTGTTTAGCCTGGGTCTCATATTACTATTTAGAAGGTTCTTAAGTGAAGAAAGAACTAATTAATCCCATCTTTTGGGAAACTTGTTTTACTTTTCTTTTTCATTCCCATACAATTTTATATACATGCCCGGTCTCTTTCGGAACTTTACCATCATTTTAGCTTAAACCGAGGCACTCATGCCATCTGCATGTGGTCACCTAGTCCTACCTAAGGCACCTCAATCCTTTTTAAATATTCCCACCACTTTTTGGGCCTCTTTTAGAAAATTTTCATCTTTATAGTTTTCATAGTTGGCCATGTCAAGGTTAACCACAAAAATATATCAAGAGAACCCTATAAATATAAAGTTATGAGACCATAATGAGTGTCCTAACGTCATTCACTACTACCACTCGATCTAGAGTTGCATCTATTGCATCACTTACCTTCACATAGTTGTATTCATCAAGGATAGGAGATCTACATCATAACAAACACTTCATAGGGGAGGAATTCTTATCCATTCCATGCACACATGATATTACATTTTATACATCTATTTATCGCTCCCTATTTCACATTGTTCGACCGACATAAGAGCATCTAGGGAACAACATGCACACACAAACACACATAAGAACTATATTTGGGTCCAAAATGTAGTGTAAAGTACTCATTTTAGTAAGAGTACTATTGTAGAAACGAGGTAAGTTCAACCCATTCATTTGCATCTCTTATTTTTTAGGGTTTTGATACTTCCTTTCGGGTCTTTTGCAGGTTATTATTTCTCTTGGAGTATTTGATATATCCGGTGTAGTCCAAGAAATCAAGTGCAACAAAAAAAAGGGTTATAATTCATCTTCCAATCTGAAAGAATAAAGTTTTGAGCCTTTTTAGAAACCGTGTGTGCGTATTCGCCATACCAAGGTGCCCAAGCATACCCTCCTAGGTTATCTAGTGTGCTCAAATCCTCCAGATCCACCCTTTTCAAGACCTATGTGTAGCCATTTATATACTGGAATTTCCAATCGGACCCACGACACTCTATGATAGTCATCTGCAATTAGTGAGTTCCTTCCCTACCTTGTCCTTGCATATTAGGTTTCACTTCTATTAGTTCAATTATTTAATTACTCTATAATATTTTAGTGTGTTTAGTTACAACATTTTTTTCGTCCTAAATTAGATTAACTATCATTATACTTCTCTTAGTTTAGTTAATTTTAGTTAATCAATAATGAGGTGAATAGTAGAGATTTCTTAAATCCCATTTGGATATTTCATCATCATATACTTATCCCTTCACCAAAAATATCGCAATCATTACAATTTCCTTCTCACATAGCCAAAGAATTTGTAGTCTCAATGAATTTTATATAGATCACCTTCACATTTACTATCTACGATTGTAAAAATGTATCAATCATCACACATTTACGAGCCCTTCGATAAAATTTTCCAACATTGGAGATCGATAAATTTAAATTTAATTAAATTCTCCATGTATATTTATTACATTTACTTGAAAGTAAACCGCAACACCCACTATTTCACACACAACAATATAAACACAAAAACTCAGATATCTTTTGTTTTAAATTGCTTGGAGTGTACACTTACACACAACAAGATATCGGAATGGCACCACCAACTCGTGATAGGTTTGACACAACATTGACCACCAATGTACAAGGAAATCTATGATACTCAAATGAAACTGTTCACTTCCCACCTGATGAACATCACATACAAGTCCAACCATAGAACACACTTACGTTCAGGGGCATCCCACGAGGAAAGTCTTGTTAAGGTTTCTTGTTTACTAAAATGTCTCTTAATTCTTAATTTATGTTCTTATAAAATTCATGTAATGATTCACACAAGTTATTTTCACAAGGGAGAACTTTTTCTTTTATACTATTGACTAAATAGCTTAAGGCCAAGCTTTCTAAAAGAGGATCATCAATTAAATTTCAATAACTTGCTTAATTCCTTTGATTTAAGAACATTTTCCATTTCTCACAAGTATGTTTAATCTTACTCAAGCCACCAAAACTTGTTCCACACCTCTATTGCATAGGTGATAAGCATAAGCTCCGTTTTAGGTTCAAAATAATAATCTTCTTTGTTTAAGGATCATGAATTTAACATTACTTAAGAAATATCACAATGAAACAAGGCAAGGGTTAATGGAGACAGGTTGAAAGGAATTCAACTTCAAGGTATCATTACTTACCAACCTTCCTTTTATTGAAGCTAAGAAATTATCACCTTAGTTAAGACTCTGCTTTTAAGTTTGACAAAGGAAAACAATTTACATTTTAAATGATTGAGGGAGATTGAATGGTTTCTTAATAAATTTCCTCCTACTTATACAACCTTATTTTCTTCCAAAAACTAATCATTGATTTCACCATAAGACCATTTACGAGTTCACCATAAAAGGATAATGTTGATTAGTTTAGCTAGGGACAACAAGGTATATAATTTTACTTTACAATGATAGTTTCCTCTTTGATCACTTATGGAATTGATTGTTATCAAGTAGATCACATCTACATTATCCTTATTTTTTTGAATACTTTTATAAGTATTACTAACCCACTTTAATATGCCTAGGTTTACATTTATGCCATGACCTAGAGGGAGCTATTACACAAAATTTTAACTCAAAGATACGTTTATCATTACCCTGTTTGAGAAACTATACATGGTTACACATTTTATCCAACACGACATACAAATCCAAGGGTGGCGAAGGATTCTAATGAACTTTGATTTTGAAATAAAAGGTATAATCTTGGTCAAAACCAAGCTAAGATATCTTTAAATTTTTTTATAATATAATTAATTACTCAAACAAAGTTGTGATCTGGTTATATTTATATTATTTACAAGTTCCATTTTTAGACACATGTGACAACATTACCCATAGTACAAACTGGGCCCATCAAACTTCCCAAAAAAAACAAAAAAATTTAGAGGCTCTCAACAAAAATAAAGCACATACGAACAAACAAGCTTGAAACAATCACCAATGCAACACTCCCTTTTCTACCCTCAAAGGCCATCTACACATTTATAGCCTGATTCAGTTCATGAGAACTGAGCATGATAAAAACTACACAAAGGAATCATATGCTACCATTAACAATATCATAAAATGAACCTTCTATTAAAAGAAATAGCGCTAAGCTCTATCCCACTAACAACTTCTTTAATCATGCTAGAAGATTTACTATTTCAAATTAAGAAGGAAACCATAAAAATCTATTATGAACATTGTTTCTGAAACAACAAGGAGACTACTATCATTCTAGTAGGGATCAAGACCCAATGAGTTCGAAACAGAGTGAAGAGTGTATTGGGATTTCAATCATGTAACCATATAAATTACATGATTGAAATCCAATACTCAACATCAATCAACATTCCTTTAAAAAATTCATAAGATTTAATAGGTTTAAAGTTAGAACTTTAACATCACATACTAACCACTAATTGCCCCTTTCAAAGGAAATTTACCCCACAACATGCCTACACCTAAATTTCTTGCAAGGAACATACAAAGTAAGTTCTAACAGAAAATTTCACAACATAAGATCATCTTGCCATGTTATGTACAACAGTCAAAAGTATGATAAAAGAAATAACACATACTTAGTAAATCAAACAATTAAAATGAATCTAATGCCACCGTCTTACCAAGATTTAAAAAAAATCCAATCAATTTAATTACCCTTAAACTTATATCAATAAAATTTAAGCGTCACAAAGAACCAATATGACGATGTTACACGAATTGCACTTAGAATATCTCCCCCTCAGATAACCAAAATTAAGCTTCCTTAGTTTATTACAACAACCTCGTTTGAGACAAGTACCTTAAACAACTGAAAACACAAATTCATATATTAAACAATTAAAACCCTCTATCCTAATTCTTTTGAATAATAGCATATTCTTTTATCTCGCCACTCCTAAGTACCTCCATCTCTCAATCCGGAATATAATAAATAACCAAAATATTAAACAAGGTGAAAATTTTCTTAGCCACGTTTACACACATAGATTCTCAACCTTCACAAAAAGTGAAAAAATAGATTTAGACTACAACACAGAACCCATCTAACCATGCCATCACAGGTTCACAAAACCCTATCGACCCCTTCAAAGTGGAGTTCAGGACATGTCGATGGTAAAAAAAAGGAATAATATCTTCCATGTTTATAACATAAACATAGGGTTAGAGTATTTAAAAATCCATTAACAACTCAATAGTCAAAATACTCATTCAAGTAAAACAAGTAAACTAGAACTATCAATATGCCCTTTATTATTATTATCAGCCACATGGGTTCAAACCTATGCTCAAAAAAGTGTTTATTTCAAAGAATAAGCACCTATATTCTCGTGTCAAATGTCTCGGATTTGAGATAAGGTTTAATTTACTATATTTGTAGAAAAAAACAACACAAAAAAGTAAGACATGATGATCATTTGCTGAGAATCGAAAGGAAAAGACTAAGAGTTAAAGTACCCATTTCTAGGTAGAAATGACATGGAGAGTCAAAATCCCCAATCTACCAGACATCACTACCACTAGTTGAAAATGCATTCACATTTAACCGCACAACTTTTCCATGCCCATTTATTTTATTATCTGAAAAGAGAAGAAGGAAAAACGGGTTAATAAGCCTAGTCTCCTAAAAATCCAACAGGATAGAGTTAATATTCTATGTAAGGGTCGGATGCATCGACCTTCATAATGATTAGAAAAGTAATTTTTAATGCACAATCACATACCCAGACAAGTAAGGAACCGTAAAAATTCCCTACACAGATCTTTATCAACACCAACAATTATACAAAAATCTTTGACCAAAGACCCAGAAGAGAAATTAAGCTATTTCAAAATGTAATAAAGAGGCATTGAGAAGTGCATCCATGTAATCCTTGTATACAGGAAATAACAAGAATAAGAGAGAATCATGGGAAAACCCACCCGACATGTAATTTTTGCAATCAAAAGAACATTTCATTTTGGATCTAGGTAATTCAGGGGAAACCTAGAAGAGTAACATGCAGAGTAACACGATTGTAAAAATCCATATAACTCAAAAAATTTACCATTTCAACAAATGAAAACAAATCATTTCATGAAATTGTTAATGTTGGCATATAAATCAAATGGGTAGTATTCATCATGCCTGGAAAAAGTTTCCACTCATTCCACGCATCTGACAAGGCATTTAGCATAAGATCCTAGTGAATCATCCATGTTTTAATTACGGGGCATCAAATGTAGTCCACGGTTCACATTCGCATAGGCAAGGGGCTCCAAACCCATGAGAGCATCAAAAGAAGAAAGTGGTCTTTAAGTACTGCCATGAGTGTAGGGTATGTATAAGAGGGGCCTGCAGAAAACATGGCCAACTCAAATCACCCATACCAGAAGAGACAAAAGAAGCTTTGAAATGGGATTAGACAACCACTCATGCAAGGGAAGGAGCTTCTGTGGAATGCTATAGTTGCATGTGCCCAAAAATCAAACAACACACACAACAATGAGTGTTTTTAACGTCCTCTTCACTTCACCCCCATCTTGAGATCTTTCCCTCTCACACGGCCAGACTAGAAAGGGGACACTAGAGTAGGAACATGGAAATCCATCAAAGCACAAATGGACATTTTCTCAAAATAGTTGTAGTGTAGGAGCCTAAGAGGCCATGTAGGAAAAATGTGTAAGAAAAACACAAGGTAGGAGGATGTTTGACAAAAATCCTCAAAGAGATGAGGTTGGAGGAAGGCCACGGCTATAGGATTTGTCAGAAGAGGATCTTATACATGCCGCATCACCAAAAGAAATCAAACATGTGTCTAATCTATTAAACTCCATTTCCAACATGCACTCAACCAATAAAATCTTCTCCACCACTCCACAAAACTTGAGGAAATAATAGGTGGCCAACCAAAAGGGGGAACATGTTTACTCAACAATGTATTTTTCTTGGAAAATTTCAAGGCCTTGTCAACAAAATTCCAAATACAATCCTCCACCAAATTAACTCACGAGAACAACTAATATTTTACGTGAGTAGGTCAAAAACAAGGTGTCAAGATTATTAAATAAAGAACCAACAACTACCAAAACTTGCAACTTAAATAAACTACATCTTCATCCCACCACAAAGTCCTCATAAATGCATGGCAAGAATAAATTTTATTAATGACATCAAAGCTGAGGTAGATTAGTGGTGAAAGAATTCAAACTCCCCATTCGCCAAACAAGACACAAGTGTAGCCAATAATCCCCACTCTAAGCACTATTTATTTATAATGGGCTTGTGTGGTGACTGGATCATTGATAAGGGGGAATAGTAGGTCGGTTAGAGCATTAAACTCATATTTCAATTTTTTGTAGTCCCTTTCGAAACCTTGGCTGCAAAAACAAAACAACCCCTCCTCAATCAAATCAATATTAACCATGGTTTGCCCCATGGTTAAGCTTTCGGGAAGCATTACATCTCCCCCTTAAGAAAGCATCATCCTGATATGCATAAAGCTTAAGAAAGTAAAAAGAGGGGGTAAGCAACAAGGAACAAATAAAGACAAAAGTACACCCTATGGTTAAAATTTACTCATTAAAGCATGACCAAGGGGTAGCCTTAGAAATTTTGGTAGATTATTCAACTTTCATTATTTTGTGAAGATTGGCAGTTCCCTCTTATTCACTATTTCATTAGTTCTCTTTCCGTTTACATTTTTCCTAATTCAAGTTCTTTAAAATTTCATTGTTGAAGAGTTTTAGTTTATTCTTTCTTGTGGGTGCCCAACATGAACTACTATCATAACACCCTACCAGGGTCATACATAACACTAATGATTCACAAGCATAATTTTACATACTTTCATGATGGTACCACACCATAAGAGCTTAACCAAATATGGAAGAGAACATACATGGTCCTCATAACATATCACTTATCACACATCTATGACTAACATATAGAATATTTGAATAAAAGTGTACTACGACAACCTTAAATTTTCTCAATTCCAGAGGTGAATATTTTACATAACTCAAGTTTATAGCTACATGTACATAGTGTCAACAAGGGCATCAAATCCATATCCACAACATCACACAACATACCCAACTAACATGAGTAACACATACATCATAGGACCACTCTCAAGACATCATAATAACTCAACATATATCCCGAAACATCAGTCACACACACACACACAAAAATATCTTATGCCTCCCTCAATCTCTTATATCTCCCTCAATCTCTTATGCCTCCCTCAAGTCTCTTATGCCTCCCTAAATATCTTATGCCTCCCTCAATCTCTTATGCCTCTCTCAAGTCTCTTTTGTCTCCCTAAATATCTTATGCCTCCCTCAAGGAGGCCGGTTTCCCTATGGCCCTAGGCACATAGATTCCAGACACCCCTAACCCAAGTGACATAATAAATCGTGGTTCAACAACTTGCTAGTTATCTCAGTAACTCCTTCGGGGGTAAACCCCATCATACAATGAAGTGGGTCCATAGGTCCAACCATTCCATGGTGAATCCCATGACCCTATTCCACACATCATGACAATATAACCAACATAGCAATCGATTCAAATCCAAGTGGAAAAGTACAAGCCATTGGGCAAGGTGGTTAAAATTTTAAAATTTAAAATAAGATCCAAATCCAAGTAAAAAAATGGCCAAATAGCATAGTTAGTGCAAAAATCCGCATGTTAGTACCACAAACCAAGGAAATGCCCAAAATATAAAACATGGCAATCAAGAAAACTGTTGGTCCTTGCAAAAATGAGATATAAAAATTCAATTTACAAATAAAATACACATATAAGAATAACACATTACGATGACTATGTAGCCTTATCTGTCCACCAAGGGGGTACTCAATGAGTTGTTGGCACTTGGAACATCGAGCCTCATCTCACAAAATAACCTATCAATAGTACAAGTGTCATTATCTCTATTTGAATCATCCCACCACCACTTCAACAAGGCTAAACATAGTCATAACTGCACTTAGGTTAAACCCATACAACAATCACAAGGAGAGAGAGAAAGATGAGCACAAGTAATCATCTTCGAACCTAAGGTCAGCTCGAGTTACTGGCCCATGGTACACATTCCCTCACTCAATACATACACTTTTACTGATTTCCCTTAGGTTGGTTAGCGTAAGGTTCAAAACATAACATGCAACTACATCACTAACACAATGGTGGTTCACACACTTTACCATAGCATCTTACGCATGACACCAATATAGGGTATATCACATACATTACATTCACAATTTACAACATACCACATCACCACATGCTGCACCCAAAGTGTAATCAATATACGATAGGGATCATATACTCACCATATGTCCCAAATCACAACATGAATCTTTACATATTACATGAATTATAATTATGATGAGCACTATTACAACATATAATCAATTTCCATATAACATGGGAATACACACATTTCTATACAAATGATAATGACATCATTAAGAAATCCAGTTCACTACAAACCAACCTTGTCATATAACATATCAACACAATCACACATAACAAGATGGTACATCACACTTAAATTCATAGAGAATTCATGAAAAGGAGAGAGAATACTCTCATCTCCAACACATCAACATGCTAACAATTATGCACTAAGTGTCATACACAACATGTGCACTCACAATATCACAATTACGACATAGTTCACATCACGCTTATATCACATTACTCTTCCAATATCTACCACCATCATGCAATACCATCATCACTCAAATCTGTCCCAGAGGTTCGAGAGCATGAACCTCCACTCTGATACCAAGTGTAACATAACCCACTATTTCACACACAATAATACAACATGTAAAAACTTGAGATAACTTTTTTTTTACTTGCTTGGAGTTTACACGACACAACAAGAGATCACAATGGCTACCACCAACTCACGATAGGCTTGACACAACATTGACCACCAAGGTACAAGGAAATCTATGATGCTCACATGAAACTATTCACTTCCCATTTGATAGAACATCACATACAAGTCCAAACACAAACAAACTTACGTTCAAGGGCATCCCATGAGGAAATTTTGTTAAGGTTTCTTGTTTACTAAAACATCTCTTAATTCTTAACTTACGTTCTTATAAAATTCATGTAATGATTCACAATTCTTTTCACAAGGGAGAACTTCTTTCTTTTATACTATTGACTAAATAGCTTAAGGCCAAGCTTTCTAAAAGAGGATCATCAATTATATGTCAATAAATTGCTTAATTCATTTTATTTAAGAACATTTTCCATTTCTCACAAGGATATTTAATCTTACTCAAGCCACCAAAACTTGTTCCACACCTCTATTGCATAGGTGATAAACACAAGTTTCGATTGAGGGAAAGAACTATTTTAGGTTCAGAACAATAATATTCTTTGTTTAAGGATCAAAAATTTAACATTACTTAAGAAAGATCACAATGAATCAAGGCAAGGGTTAACGGAGATAGGTCGAAAGGAATTCAGCTTTAGGGTCTCATTGCTTATCAACCCGCCTTTTATTGAGGCTAAGAAATTATCATCTTGGTTAAAAGTTTCACTTAGACTCTGCTTGATTAAGTTTGACAAAGGAAAACAATTTACATTTCAAACGATTGAGGAGATTGAATGGTTTCTTAATAAATTTCCTCCTACTTATACAACCTTATTTTCTTCCAAAAACTAATCATTGATTTCACCATAAGACCATTTACGAGTTCACCATAAAAGGATAATGTTGATTAGTTTAGCTAGGGACAAACAAGGTATATAATTTTACTTTACAACGGATAGTTTCCTCTTTGATCACTTATGGAATTGATATGTTATCAAGTAGGTCACATCTACATTATCCTTTTTTATACTTTTATAAATATTACTAACCCACTTTAATATGCCTAGGTTTACATTTATGCCATGACCTAGAGGGATCTATTACACAAAATTTTAACTCAAAGATACATTTATCATTACCCTGTTTGAGAAACTATACATGGTTACACATTTTATCCAACACGACATACAAATCCAAGGGTGGCAAAGGATTATAATGAAATTTGACTTGAAAACAAAAAGGTAACAATACTGGTCAAAACCAAGCTAAGCTATCTTTCAAATTTGTTATAATACAATTAATTACTCAACCAAAGTTGTGATCAGGTTATATTATTTATAATATTATTTACAAGTTCCGTTTTCAGACGCATGCACAACATTACCCATAGTAAAATGTGTGGGCCCATCAAACTTCCCAAACAAACAAAAAAATTAGAGGCTCTCAAAAAATTAAAGCACATATGAATAAAAAGGTTTGAAGAAATCACCGATGCAACACTCCCATTTCTACCCTTAAAGGCCATCTACACATTTATAGCAAGAGTAAGTTCATGAGAACTGAGCACGATAAAAACTACACAAAGGAATAATATGCTACCATTAACAATATCATGAAATGAACCTTCTCTTAAAATAACTTCTTTAATCTTGCTAGAAGAGTTACTATTTCAAATTTAGAACGAAACCATAAAATTTGTTATGAACATTGTTTTCTGAAACAACAAGGAAACTAATATCATTCTAGAAGCAATCAAGACCCAATTAGATCGAAACAAAGTGAAGAGTGTATTGGGATTTAAATTGTATAACTCTTATCTCTTGAAAGTGCACTCGTAGAGAGATGGGTTGCAAGTTTTCTAAGCTTGCACAATTGATCTCTCTTTCGTAGAGATATAATGGAAACACCTCGGGTCTTTTGGTATACCTATTTTGAGTTGATTCTTGTAGTGCCCACATTTTTATAGCTCGATTACTTGTTTCTTATTACTCATAGGCATGTCTTGAAAGATATTTGTTATATTAGGACATTACATTAGGAGATTTGATCTAATTAGGCATGTATGGACATTTAGGCATATAACGCCGATTCAGCTTGATTACTATGTTGTTTGCATTATCTTATGATGTCATGGATACTAATTGATATGATGTTGTTTTGGGAACGTAGTTATATTGATGGTTACTCAGTTTGTTGCATGTTGAGATTCTATGGATACATGTCATTTTATCATTGTAACTAACTTATGGCAAACTATGTATAGTTGTGCACATTGTCGCACTTTCGTTACCAGAAAGATGAAATGATAGTCTAGAATTCATTGTTATCTTGTTTAGTAGTTAATTTATATTTTATCAAAGGTGTGTTTAATGTGTGCAATGAGTGTGCAAGTGAAAGGTCACATGGGAACGTGGGACTCAAGCCAAGTGCGAAACTTTACACAAGCAACCCAAAGGCTAAGTCCTAGCCATGTTTATTGGTTGAGGCCTTAGCATTAGAATTATTGGTTTTGGCACCATGGGTGACCCTCATTTGTAATGTAATATGTCTTGTAATTATTAATTTTTCTTGGGTGTTTTAGTTTGTGTTGTAAACGTGTTTTGGGAATTAATGACCCCACTTGCATTAAGTTTTGAATTAGATTAATCATGTAATTAATATAGAGGGTTTAGGGTCACATGTGAACCCTTGGGTGGTCCCCACACCTCTACCCTTGTGCCAAATTTTTCCAAACCTGAAATTGGGTTATTTTGGGCATTTTTAGGGACCCCTTTTAGTTTGGGAGTTCCTTTAACATAAAAATGAGCCCTTCATTTGTGAGGATTTTTGCTTTTTTACCCCTCTTCAAATTTTCCTTCATGGGAAAAGAAGAGAACTTACTTTTGGAGATTTTTCTTGGATGCTTGTGTGATTTGGAGCTAAAGGTTGCTTGGGTCAAAGAGTGAGAAGTTTGAAGTTGGGGAAAGACTTCTTTTTGGAGATTTTTTTGGAGAGATTTCTTTGAGGTAGGCTCTTAAGTCTTATTGCATGTGTTGTATTCATATTATTTGTTAGATTGTTTACTTGAAAATGTTATTGTTGCATGTGGATTTTGGTTATTGTTTGCTTGTTTTACTCCCTCCATCATATGACATGATGGAGTTTTGGAGTTTTTGGGGAAGAGAGGGATTTTTCCCTCTCAATCCTCAAGGCTTGATGGAAAAGCCTTGTAGGGTTTTAGTGTTTCCCCTCAAATGGTTTGAGGTGGGGAAGTTGATTCATTTGGCTTGAATCTCCTTCCCCATTCTTGGTAAGGAAACCCTTTGGGGTTTGAAAATCCTTCCAAGAAGGACTTGGAGAAAGGGTGGAGGAATAAAGAGGGTTTAAATGAAATACGGGAAATAAGGAGGGTATGGAGATCTTGTTATTGTGCTTATAATCTTGGTTACAACTTTTGGAGAACTCCTCTCCTCTCTTCCCCACTTTTGAGGTAGAACATGGGTTCTCCTCCTTGTAAAACTTGGAGTCTTGTTTTATACTTTTTCGCCTCATTGAATGTATCATTGTTTGGTCACCCTCACTCTTGTGCAAGTTGTGGTTAGTTATCCTATTTCCCATGGGCTTGGGGAGGCTAGCATGCATCCCAACCTTGGGAAGGCATGTAATGATGCCTATGGTTGGGTGGAAAAACAAGATTTTTCTCCTTATTTGGACTCCTTGAAGGCATTTGAAGTTGGAGTTGGTGGCATCTTGGCCTCTCTTTGTTCTATAATTTTTGTGTGAAGCATTGAAAACTCTAAAGTAGGGTTTGGTGGAAGCTTCATTTGTTGTAAAATCTCCTTTTGTATTTGAAGATTACTTTTAAACTTGAGTAAGATTAAGTTGAGAAATCCCTTTTATCCTTGTAAAGGAGCTTTGTATTGTACCTTTCTTGAGTAGTTCCTTGTATCTTGAAGAAACAATGTAAAGTGAGTTTTGAACTTCTTGATAAGAAAGCTTGTATTAGATGCTCTTCTTTTATAAAAATTTGATGTAACTCTTAGTTTGGCTTTGAAGAAAGGATAAGTTCATTTGAAAAGAAATTTTGTGAAATGAGTGGGTCTTTTGATATAAACTTGTTTAGATTTCATTGAAAAGAAAGTTTATTTATTGGAAAGATGTGATTACAAAAGAAAAGAATAGTATTTCTTTTTGAAGAATCTTATGTGTTTTAAAAAAAAAAAATCTTCACTCTTATATTGTTTTGTTTGTAACATTAATGCTTGGAGCAAGATTAGTCTTGATTCTTTCCATGAGAAGTTTTAATGTTTTGTTCTTAGTAAGCAATCATATTTGATTAAGTAATCTTCTTTGAAGATTTTCTTGTAGAAATAAGTCTTTTATTTTATTGGAAAATACTAGTTTACCTTCCTTTTAACACAAAATATAAAATAATTTATATTAATCATTTTATCATGGTAAATTAATGAAAATAAGTATTGTATATTTTCATATTTAAAAACTTTTTTTTTAAGAGCATTATCCTCAAATTTATTATACACACACACACACACACACACACACACACACACACATACGTTTAAAACACATATGTGTGTATATATATATATATATATATATATATATATATATATATAATATATGTTATATATATAATGTATTATATATGATAGTAAATAATGTATATAATATATGTTTTTTTTAAAACAAAAAAAAAAAATTGTATTAAACAGCTTTTTTAACCTATCAAATAAAAATAAATAAAACATAAAGTTTATAGTGTTTGGTGTGGGGAGGGCCGAACCCTACCCCCACAAACCTCGACCTACATCCACCGCGCCTCACACACACTATCCACAATGCCTCCACCACCATGACTTCCCTGCCCCATCCCCACGCCCTCGACCACCTCTCCGCCAACACTTCGGACCTCCCTTTCTCCATGCGCCATGTCCCCTCCACACTATCGCCGTGTCCCCCTCCCTCGCGGCTTGCTTCCCCCCACACCCTTCTCTCTTTTTCACACGGAACCTTTTTTTTTTAAAAATGGGGTTATCTAAATCAATATGTATTTCTCAAAAAAATTAAGGAGTTTATATATATATATATATATATATATATATATATATATATATATATATATATATATATACTCACACACACACACATATATATTGTGTGTGTGTGAGTATGTATATGTATTTATATATATATATATATATATATATATATATATATATATATATGTATATTTTAATTTATTTGCATTTATATAAATGCACAAAACCAAGAAGATGATACAAAGGAAACTTGAGACCTCCTCTTGAACCTTTATGACTTCTTTCTTAACTCGTACATTCAAATGAAAACACAATAAAATGAGAAGAGGAAATAGAAAAGAAGAGAAACCAAAGAGATAATTAGGGCAAACTTTAGGGCATTTTCAAAACCAAGGGTCAAGATCAGATTTGATCTAAGGGCTCACAAATAACCTATTCACTTTTAAGACATGGGTATTTTTAAATTTAGGTGGGAAATAAATATGAGTGTATGTACATGTAAAGAAACTAAATTAAAAGGGGATGTGTGGACAATATTTTAAAGGGGAAAATAAATTTTAAAGAGATGTGTGTATTTATTTGGTAACTTTAGTAAGTCTAACTAAATTAGGTAATTATTTTTTTAGGGCTTATAATACATTTTATTTTTTTACGTGATTAAATTATTGTAATTAAATAACATGGAGAAAAAATGGATTAAGAAAATAGAACTATAGTAGATTTAGTTCTCCTTTTAAAAAAAAAAAAAAAATCTACCCAATATATTAGTTACACATTTGTATGGTTTTTCCATGTCCCGAGGTTGGGCATGACATTTGGTATCGGATCGAGGTTCTCACATGTGAACACCTTGGGTAATAAATCAACTAGTTAACAATATTGGTAATAATATTAAAATTAAATAAATAAATAAGATAATTAAACACTTTCCACAACCAATTAATAACTTCTTTGCTCACCTCGTGCCCATAGGATGGCACCAAGAGGGGATGATTACCTAGAGGCTCGAGGGGCGTAGTGCACCTTCGAGGGAGTCACCGACACCCGAATTTGGGCCTCATATATTAGAGGTCCTGCAACAGATGATAGGCATTGTGGAGCAGCGTCTTCCACCACCGCAGGAGGCGAGAGAGGAGATACCATTGGGAGATGAGGAGCCGCACATTCAGAGCCGCTAGAGCATGATACACCAAGGTGGGAGAGGTCACATGGCCCTTCCATTCATTATGAGAAGGTAGCCTTCATCATCACTCTGCTCACATATCTAGCAGGGACCATTTGGGGATAGCGTAACCCCTTTCACTGTTGGAATACATCACTAGGATCGAGATACAGGTAGTGTGATCAGGGATCTCCTTTGCTTGCAGCCACCCACCTACACTGGCTCTACAGATGGATTTGGGGCTAATTCATGGCTCCTTAGCTTGGATAGTTGCTTTGGCTTGCACTCTTATGAGAGAAACGTCAAGGAAAGGCTCACCATACACCTCCTCTAATATGCAGTAGGTGTTTGGTGGAGGAATGAGGAGCGGAAGCTCCATTTGACTGAGAGATACAAGTGACTCGGGAGATGTTTGAGAAGTGTAATTAAGGGCTATCTATATGTCGAGCATTTTGTGCGTAAGATGATTGATGAGTTTCAAAACTTACAACATGGATCTCAGTACAGAGCGTAGTATGAGAGCAGGTTCTTGATCTTCATAGTATGTGGACTACCTATAAGATGAGAAATTTTAGGTTAAAAAGTTCATTTGAGGCCTTGATGCAGATATATAGTAGGAGCAAGATTAGGATGTTATCCTCCCACACTTGAGAAGGCCGTTGAGAAGGCCTACTTAGCTGAGGAGAACATGACCAAGGCACAAGAGCACCGGGATAGAAACAAGAGAAATTTTCAGGAGAGGATACAGCCTTCTAGAATCGAGGTCATGGGTACAACACCACCCCTTAGAGGAGGATTTTGGCCTCCGCCGCAGCCACGAGGGCTCCACCACACCCACAAAGTGATAGACACAAAGCACGGGGCCACCCAGCAAAGCAAGGGTTAGACAAGCACAAGGTTTTCAGAGAGGTGGTTCTAGAGGTAGTTTTGGTGGAGCCAAGGATAGGAGATAGGGTACTTGCAGTGCATAACTATCTCACGTAATAGCTATGGTTGGGTTGGATCGATGTGATCGAGGGACCCCATCTCAGTACATGAGGATGTTTCATTTGTGGATCTCCGATCACTATGTGCGTATGTGCTCATAAAAAGCCCAATACCATGCATGCACAGAGAGCCGCTATATCTGAGTAGATGGTGGGTGACGTTGGATGCACCCATCGTCTATATGCAAAGTGGTTGACAACCGCCAGCCGAGAATCGACCACACTCATTGAGATGATAAGTACTATCAAGGGTATTTTTTCTCAAGTACTTTTTGATTAGGTGCTTCAAATTCTTTTATATCACCATCTATAGTGGACCGGTGTGGGCTAGTGGTGACTAGGCAACCAAATAGTTGGCAGTCGAGTTGGTCCTCTCGGGGTCCAAACTCACCATGAACTTGTATGTGGAGAGTTAGGTACTTGATTTAGGAGCCTTCTCCATTACACTTGACCTCCGAGTTATCCCTCTAGAATCCCATCAAGTAGTTTTGGGGATGGATTGGCTCAAGGCTCATCAAGCTAAGGTGGATTGCGAAACAAGGTCATTGAGTGTCAGGATGATCTTGGGAGTGCAGTTGCGATTTCAAGGATGAAGAGACCTATCTCTTTGCGTATGATCTCTTCTAAGCAACTCAAGTGGAGCATGTGTAAGGATTTTTAGTTATTTTCTATCACCATCGGTGACCGATCGTAGAGCAATCTAGAGCACTCACCCTTAGATGATCATGCAATTTTGAGGGAGTATGTAGATGTGTTTCCAGGCAAGATTCTGTGGTTACCACCCCGCAGAGAGGTCGATTTCACCATTGATTTAGTACTAGATCTGCACCGATTTCTAGGGCACCTTATTAGATGACGACTCCACAACTTCATGAGCTCAAGATTTAGTTAGAGGAATTGTTAGTTAAGGGTCTCATTACCCTAGTGTATCTCCTCGGGGAGTACCAATCATATTTTGAAGAAGAAGGATGGTTCTCTGTGGATTTGTGTTGACATCAGAAGCTCAAAAAGTCACAATAAAGACCATTATCCGCTCCTAGGATTGATGACTTGTTTGATCGATGCGGAGATCGAGAGTGTTCTCCAAAATCAACCGCAAGTCGGTTATCACTAGTTGCACATTTTAGATGCAGACATTCACAAGATAGTTTTTACACACGTTATGGGCATTATGAGTTCACAGTTGTTCCATTTGGTTTGACTAATGCCCTAGTGTCTTCATGAGCCTCATGAATGGAGTGTTCATGAAATTTTGGATTCTTTTTCTTAGTGTTCCTTGATGACATATTGATTTATTCTCTGTTTGAGGAGGAACAAGGAGAATTTGAGACAGGTACGCAGGTTTTGAGAGAGCATAAGTTGTATGGGAACTTGGAAAATGTAGCTTCTCTCTGACAAAGATTCAAGACTTGGTTCATATCATATCAGGTGAGGGTATCTCAGTAGATCCCTCTAAGATACAAGCTATCATGGATGGCCAAAGCACCCACATCATTTAGTGAGGTGAGGAGTTTGATGGGTTTAACAAGGTATTACCGTATGTTTGTATAGGACTTTTCTAGGATTACTCACCCCATCACTTCTCTTCAGAGAAAAGGGAAGAAGTTTGATTGGTCAAAAAAGTGTGAGGAAGCCTTTCTGTTGCTGAAGGAAAGGTTAACCACGGTGCCCATCTTAGCAGTTCCGGACCCTACAGAGGATTTTTTTGTTTGTACTGATGCATCACTAGAGGGTTTGGGAGCAATTCTTATGCAGGAGCATTGGGTTATTACATTTGAGTCTCGTAAGCTCAAGGAATACGAGCTTAATTACCCTACTCATGACTTGGAGCTTGTAGTAGTTGTCCATGCACTTGTGCGTTGGTGACATTTCCTTTTGGGTAGACCTTTCATTTTGAGGATAGATCATCGTATCTTGTAGCATATCTTCTCATAGCTGAACCTCAGCACTCATCAATGTCGTTGGATGGATATCCTATGTGAGTATGACATGGAGGTGTAGTATAACAAAGGAAAGGAAAATGTTGTTGCGATGCATTTAGTATATGATGACATGCGCTTGCTTCTTTTGACACTTGATCAAAGTTTGAGAGGCAGGATTCTTGAGCACCTTTCGAGGATATATTTTATGAGGGAGCTAAACAGATGTGGAGTTATAGGGTTCATTAGAGGGAAAATATTCTAGGTGTGTGTTAGGGACAAATGGTTTACTTTGATTCCATATGCCCATCTACATGCCTAAGGCCGATGATATACGTAGCTTCATCCTCACAGAGGCTCATTGAGCCCCATATGCAGCACATTTAGGAGTAAAGAAAATGCATGCTAATGAGGGAGTTATATTATTGGCCGGGTATTTGACAGACATACCAGATTTTGTTTCACATTTCCTTGAGTGTCGAGGGTCAAGGTAGAGCATTCTCATCTTACAGACTCTTACATCCTCATGATATTCCGAAGTGGAAATGGGATGTAATCTCCATGGATTTCATAGTCGGACTTCCTATGTCTTCTTATCATCATGATGCCATTATGGTCACATGGATAAGTTGACCAAGGTTGCGCACTTTTCACCAACCAAGGTCACCTATAATTCATAGGACATCACCAAAGTATTCATGGAGGACATTGTTAGGTTGTATGGGATTCCAAAGACCATCATTAATGACAGTGGATACCATCTACACTTCAGTTTTTGGACTTCCTTTTAGACCGCTTTGGTTACTCGGGATTAATTTCAATTCAACTTATCATCTAGAGACAGGATGGACAAACAGAGAGAGTTAATTAGGTGTTGGAGGACATGTTGAGGATGTATGGGTGGACCAAGAAATAAGTGGGAAGATTATTTGCATTTAGTTGAGTTTTCCTACAACAACAACTATCATAGTTCCATTGGTAAGGCTCTTTACAAGGCTTTGTATGGATGACCTTATAGGACACCTTTGAGTTGGGACAAACTAGATGACAAGATTATTGCGGGACCAACTTATCTACAAGATTTAGAGAAGCATTTTGTTCAGATTAGACAAATTCTTAAATAGGCTAGAGCACGCGTAAAGTGTATGTAGACACCAAGAGGATTGATCATCACTTCTCAATGGGTGACAAAGTCTTCGAGAGTTCATCCGCATAAGAGTCGATCCATTATGGAAAGGGTTCTAATCTTTCACCTCGTTTTATGGGTCCTTTTGGTATTTTAGAGGTCATCGGCCTAGTTGCCAATCACCTAGCTTTGCCACCACACCTTGCACGGGCCCACGATGTATTTCATGTTTGTGTACTAAGTAGATATGTACCAAATGTTTCTCATTTTTGGATTGGTTGGCATTACGGATAGAGGATGGAGGACAGAGGAGACTAGAGCATGTACTCATACTTTCGAAACATAGGAGATTGGCCCTTCGAGGTCAATACTTGGACTAGGTTAGAGTGCAAAGTGGGACCGATACGATGAGACAACAGCCTACCCGAGAGGATGCGACACCTTTGAGGGCTAGATATCCCTATCTCTTTCAATGACTTCTAGGAGGAAGTTTAATTTTATTAGAGGATGATGTAGTGCCCACATTTTTATAGCTCGCTTACTTGTTGCTCATTACTCATAGAAATGTTTTGATAGAGATTTTTATATTTGAACATTACATTAGGAGATTTGATCTCGATTAGGCATGTATGGACATTTAGGCATATAACACCGATTCACTTGATTACTATGTTGTTTGCATTATCTTATGATGTCATGGATACTAATTGATATGATGTTGTTTTGGGAACATAGTTATATTGATGGTTACTTAGTTTGTTGCATGTTGAGATTCTATGGATACATGTCATTTTATCATCAGTAACTAATTATGGCGAACTATGTATAGTTGTGCACATTTTCACACTTTCGTTACCAAAAAGATGAAATGATAGTCTAGAATTCATTATTATCTTGTTTAGTAGTTAATTTATATTTTATCGAACAGGTGCATTTAATGTGTGCAATGAGTGTGCAGGTGAAAGGTCACAGGAGAACGTGGGACTCAAGTAAGCTACATAACTTTGCACAAGCAGCCCACGGGCTAAGTCCTAGCCATGTTTATTTCTTGAGGCCTTAGCATTAGAATTATTGGTTCGGGCACCATGGGTGACCCTCATTTGTAATGTAATATGTCTTGTAATTGTTAATTTTGCTTAGGGTGTTTTAGTTTGTGTTGTAAACATGTTTTGGGAATTCATGACCCCATTTGCATTAAGTTTTCAATTATATTAATGATGTAATTAATCTGGAGGGTTTAGGGTCACATGTGAACCCTTAGGTGGTCGCCACACACTCTACCCTTGTGCCAAATTTTTCCAAACCCGAAATTGGGTTATTTTGGGAATTTTTAGAGACCCTTTTCAGTTGGGAGTTCCCTTAACATAAAAATGATCCCTTGGCCCCTACCTAATAGGTAGGGTGGCTTATTTCCAATGCTATAGGGAGTTTTCCTTCCTTTTTACCTCTTGCAAAAATGCATTTTTACCCTTTCTCTCTTTTTTTTGGCATCTTTGACCTTGAAGGAGGAGAGGGGTGACACATGTCACCCCCTCATATGTGAGGATTTTTCTTGCTCCTCTTCAAATTTCCCTTCATGGTAAAAGAAGAGAACTTTTTTTTAGAGATTTTGCATGGATGCTTGTGTGATTTGGACCTAGAGGTTTCTTGGGTAAAGGAGTGGAGAATTTTGAAGTTGGAAAGCTTTTGGAGAGATTTCTATGAGGTAGGATATTAATTCTTATTGCATGTGTTGTATTCATATTAGTTGTTATATTGTTTACTTGAAAATGTTATTGTTGCATGTGGATTTTGGTTATTGGTTGCTTGTTTTACTCCCTCCATCATATGGCATGATGGATTTTGGTTATTGGTTGCTTGTTTTGCTCCCTCCATCATATGGCATGATGGATTTTGGAGTTTGTGGGGAAGAGAGATGGATTTTTCCTCTCAATCCTCAAGGCTTGATGGACAAGCCTTGTAGCATTTTATTGTTTCCTCTTAAATGGTTTGAGGTGGGGAATTTGATTCATTTGGCTTTAATCTCCTTCCCCATTCTTGGTAAGGAAACCCCTTTGGGGTTTGAAAATCCTTCCAAGGATGACTTGAGAAAGGGTGGAGGAATAAGGAGGGTTTAAATGAAATAGGGCAATAAGGAGTGTATGGAGATCTTGTTATTGTGCTTAGGATCTTGGTTACAACTTTTAGAGAACTTCTCTCCTCTCTTCCCCACTTGGTAGGTAGAACGTGGGTTCTCCTCCTTGTAAAACTTGGAGTCTTGTTTTATACTTGTTTGGTTTCATGTGAATGTATCATTGTTTGGTCACCCTCACTCTTGTGCAAGTTGTGGTTAGTTGTCCTCTTTCCCATGGGCTTGGGGGAGGCTAGCATGCATCCCAACCTTGGGAAAGGCATGTAATGATGCCTATGGTTGTGGTAACAAAACAATATTTTTCTCCTTGTTTGGACTCCTCAAGGCATTTGAAGTTGGAGTGGTGGCATCTTTGGCCTCTCTTTGTTCTATCATTGTTATGTGAAGCATTGAAAACTCTAAAGTAGGGCTTGGTGGAAGTTTCATTTGTTGTAAAATCTCCCTTTTGTATTTGAATATTAATTTTAAACTTGAGTAAGATTAAGTTGAGCAATCCCTTTTTATCCTTGTAAAGGAGCTTGGTATTGTACCTTTCTTGAGTAGTTCCTTGTATCTTGAAGAAATAATGTAAAGTGAGTTTTGAACTTCTTGATAAGAAATCTTGCATTGGATGCTCTTCTTTTGTAAAAATTTGATGTAACTCTTAGTTTGGCTTTGAAGAAAGGATAAGTTCATTTGAAAAGTAATTATGTGAAATGAGTGGGTCTTTTGATATAAACTTGTTTAGATTTCATTGAAAAGAAAGTTTATTTATTGGAAAGATGTGATTACAAAAGAAAAGAATAGTATTTCTTTGTTGAAGAATCTTATGTGTTTTAAACAAAAAAATCTTCCCTCTTGTATTGTTTTGTTTGTAACATTAATGCTTGGAGTAAGATTAGTCTTGATTCTTTCCATGAGAAGTTTTAATGTTTTGTTCTTAGTAAGCAATCATATTTGATTAAGTAATCTTCTTGAAGATTTTATTTTAGAAATAAGTCTTTATTTTATTGGAAAATACTTGTTTACCTTCCTTTTAACACAAAATATAAAGTAATTTATATTAATCATTTTATCTTGGTAAATTAATGAAAATAAGTATTGCAGATTTTCATATTTAAAAACTGTATTTTTTAGAGCATTATCCTCAAATGTATAATACTTATATTATATATATATATATATATGTGTGTATGTGTGTGTTATATATATATATATATATATATATTATGTATATATATATATATTTATATATATATTTTAGATATATGTATATATATATATATATATATATATATATATATATATATAATGTATTATATATGATAGTAAATAATGTATATAATATATGTTTTTTTAAAAACAAAAAAAAAATTATATTAAACTTTTTTAACCTATTAAAAAAACAAAAAAAAAAAAATTTATAGTCTTATGTGTGGGGAAGGGCCGAACCACCCCCCCCACACTTCCTCGACCTCCATCCGCCCATACCCCACACACATTGTCCACAATGCCTCCACCGCCACAACTGCCCCTACCGCATCCTCTCCGCCCTCGGCCCCCTCTTCCCAACACTTCCGACCTCCTTTCTCCCCCGCGCCTTGTCCCCTCCACAATGCCACCGCTATCCCTCTCCCTCATGGCCTCGCTTCCTTTTCCACCCTCCACAAAGCACCCCCTTACCCTACCACCTTGTCTCTCTTTTTCACACCCAAATAAAAAAATATGGGTTATCTAAATCAATATGTATTTCTCAAAAAAACTTATAGCAATTTATATATATATATATATATATATATATATTGATTTATTTGCATTTATATAAATGCACAAAACTAAGAAAATGATACAAAGGAAACTTGAGACCTCCTCTTGAACTTTCATGGCTTCTTTCTTAACCTGCACATTCAAATGAAAACACAAAATAAAATGAGAAGAGGAAATAGAAAAGAAGAGAAACCAAAGAGATAATTAGGGCAAACTTTAGGGCATTTTCAAAACCAAGGGTCAAGATCAGATTTGATCCAAAGGCTCACAAATAACCTACCCACTTTTAAGATATGGTATTTTTGAATTTAGGTGGGAAATAAAGTTGAGTGTATGTGCATGTAAAGAAAATAAATTAAAAGGGGATGTGTGGACAATGTTTTAAAGGGGAAAATAAATTTTAAAGAGATGTGTGTATTTATTTGGTAACTTTAGTAAGTCTAATTGAATTAGGTAATTATTTTCTTAGGGCTTATAATACGTTTGATTTTTTTTTACGTGATTAAATTATTATAATTAAATAACATGGGGGAAAACGGATTAAGCAAATACAACTCTAGTAGATTTAGTTCCCCTTTTTAAAAAAATTACCCAATATATTAGTTGCACATTTGTATGGTTTTTCCATGTCCCGAGAAATTTGGGCATGACAAGTCTTCGGTATCAAGGATGGTTCCTTATCGGTGTATCCTAAACTGATTTCTGGGAGTTTGAGGGTAGAAGATGACTATAAAATAATTAAAACTAAGGTGATACACCAAATTTGTATGAGGAATTTGACTGAGTATATGCACAACTGATTTGGGAAGAATTCTTGATGCACAAAATAATATTTTCTGTAGAATGTCTAAGGGCAAAACACTTGATTGTACTGAGGGAGAATCACAACAATAGTACTAATAAGTTAACATGCACATTAAAATTAAGTAGAAAAGACTGAATTTGCAGTAGGGTAAGGTGATTGATCAGGGAATTTACATTCACAAGATTAATATGAACATACACAAGACTACAAAATAACTTAGAAAGGTAGAAAATACTTCACAAACATAGGGAAAAAGGAAAAATTTGCTTCAGTACTCATATATCAAAAATTCCTCTAGTAGTCTCACCGTCCCTTGTGCTTTGTAAAGGCACACAATATATAAAAAATAAAGTTCACCCTCTCCCTAAAAATAGCCTAAGGCTTGTACTCACCCATGCATCTTATTTTTATCCTTTATTTAATAATAGATAAAGGAATAAAAATAGAGCATGCAATTACAAATAGGCATTATTAGCCTTACTTACACTATAGTCAAACTGAAGTTGACTATTCTATTTTTAAGAAAAGAAGGATGAATAATTTGCTAAAAATAAGGTTTCTTGCTAGGAAAGTCTCTTTCCATGAACATGCAACTTTGTCATCTTCTCTATTTTGTCCTGTTGTGAAGGCATGAAAAATACAACTCCCTGTGGGTGAGAAAAATAATTACAAAACTTGGTAATATTTGCAAAAATAATTCCTCCTGTGGGGACCACCTGTGGTTGAACATGTTCTGATATTGACATCTCCTTTGGCCATGGCATAGACATCATAATACATTCAACCACCCTTTGATTATGTCGGCCTTGTATATTATAATATTCACCTTTTGGTGATCATGACATATGATTTAGTCGCCCCTTTAAAATTATTTGAAACATGCACTTGGGTTAAGACTTTGAAAATCATTTGCAATGAGTAATTTAGTGGACACGTGGGTTGTCCCCTTCCATGGTGACTCACCCCTTGGTGGCTTGGGTGGTGACATCAACTCTAATCAAGTTAATTATAACTCTGGTGGTTTATTTTGAAATTTTGTGCCTTGTTCTCTATCATTGATCTTTGTACCCTATCTGATCGCAGACCATCAATTTTTGTACTGTGATTAGGGCTTTGGTTGGCATTTATTGTGGGCGGTGGCATCCTGAATGTAGTTAGTATTGATTTCTTTGATGATCTGTGGACGTTGATCCTATTTCCTTGGGATTTTTAAACCGTTGATCTCTGATTGCTATACATGAGTTTGGGTTAACCCACTTCTTGAGTTCAGGCAGTAAAGGAACTTGACCCTAAAGCATATTCATTGGGATTTTGGCTATATGGGTGAAGCCTTGGTGAATTTTCCCATGATGCCATTATTCCATTCTAATTTGAGCTCGGATTTCACTTTGTAATTTGGAGAGCTTCTCTGTAAAAGATTCTCTGTCATTTCGGTTTCGTGGTTTCCCGTAGCTTTCAAAGTGTGGTGGTTGAAGTGTGAGCCACCATTATTTTTTCTTTAAGCTCAACTCTGCCCTTTTATCCTCTGTACCATTCATGCTTCTGTATATTTTTTAAAGTTGAGGTTTATTTTCTTGGCCGCCATAGTCATTTATAGGTGAGATAATTTTTCTTGCATGCATACACTTCTGTTTTCTTTCTTCCTTCAATATGTATCGTTGAACTTTTTGGAAATATTTGTGGGTTCTATGACTTGTTTCTCTGATTGACTTCTAAGTTTGAAAAATTCACGTGGTCATGTGGAACCTCTCGCTTCATCATCTGGTTGCTCAAAATTTTGACCATTTGATTACCTATGGTGATTTTTTTCTTGCCCAATCTACACTATCAATTATAGATGTATTTTCCGAGTTTGGGTATCTATCATGTTCGGACATTGCTAAAATGAGATTTGGAAAGACTATGTGATTATGTTTTTTGTTATGAGACTTTGATTTACTTTGTACTTTCCTTTGTTTTATGGTGGCGGACATGGAATACTTTCTTCTTTCTAGATATTCATACTTTAGCCTCTTCTCTATTTGAGTTCTTTTTGCTTTAACTTTAGACAACTTTTACCTCATCACTTTTGAGAGTATTGTAGAAGATGGTTATGATTTATGAAAATATAGTTCTTTACATTACTTCAGGTCCATTTAAAATCTTTGGCTCATTTTGTAATCTGGAGAATCCATCTATTACAATTCATTGTTTCAGGATCAACTTGATTTTCTAAAATTTTCTAGTACTTTTGAGAATACTTGCTTCAAACTTTCAACATTGTCATCACTTGAACATTGAAATTCTCCATGAGATGAGTGCTTGAAATGCCATTGTTTTCTAAAAATCACATCTACTAAATGCTTGACTGTAACAATATCCTTGACTTTTCTAAAAATAATGTATATTGTTTTCTAAACCTATGCATAACATATTATTTCTAGAACTCTGTTTACAACTCCTGCATGTTGGATCAATTCAAGCCTTGTTGAAAAAATGTAGTTCCATCTTCTTTTGTGCTTCAATGTTGTACTTGAGCTTCACCTTTAGTGTATCTATTATTTGATCAATTGACTTCTATTTCTGTAACTACAAATCATGAGTTTAATTTGGTCTCTGAAGCTATTATCGTATTTTGCAGTCTTATTTGTATCTCAACATTGTATAATAATCTGATGGACAACTTATTTCTTCTAATTTGAAATTCCATCTTTTGCCAAAGAACTGAAAATTTTCAAAAAATGGTAACTAGATTTTACCTATAGAACTGAAATTTATCTTCATGTAGAACTGAAAAATTTTTGCAAATTTCTGTTCCGTACAACCTATACCTATTTGTACTTAGGAAAATAGTTAGAAAATAATTAGTTTTTGGCCTCTCTTATGTCCATGTTTTTCTTCTTCTTTCTTTCTTCTTGAGTGAATAAAGCATGCATGAAGTTTTTTTTAAGTAAAATAATCTCCTATTAGGAGAAGATTCATATGCATGAAGTAGGATAGTGTAGGAATATGAATTGATCCTAAGCTCATGATTAATTCACTTTTCTTCTTTTTTAGGTATAATGGCTTTACATAATGAAGATGAAGGAGAAACAAGAGATGGAGATGAAGATGTTTCAATCGAAGAACAGAAAACCCAAGGCAATGATGGGTTCACTCATACTCCTTTTCTTTCTCTTTCATGCATGTGTACCTTTATTTTTAGTAGCTTTACTTTACTTTCTCAGTTACATCCCATGGCTTGTGTGGGAAACATTTGACTCTCCTTGTGAATAAAACATTGAATTCTAAAAATGAGTTGTGTATTTCCTTGTGCATTCTAGCTTTTCTATATGGATTGTATAATGAACTAAACAACTTAGTAACATAATTGAATGTCTCAATCATGAAGGAAAGAACATTGATAGGAACTTGTAACATTCAAGTAATGAACTCTAATTTTCCGTAATTTGCATCTCTGTTTGCTGCTTCAAAACTCAACACTTCACCTAATTTGTAGTTATGTCATCTTCATCAAGACAACACAGTTGTCCTTTGGGGCTTTGTGTTCTTTTTTTGAAGATGACATGAAATCAGACTATGTGATCTATTCTTTTTTGAGACGACACACAATATAACTATGGATTTCACTTAATCATTTATTAATTCAGCAATAACTAATAACATCGAAACTTCCTTAGCTTAGGTATACTTCACCCAAGAACTTTTCATCATAACGATGAAGTTTTGAGTTGCCCATTTTTCACAAGTGCAAAAATTGTCAACATTTCTAGTGATCCTGGGGAAAGATTACCTGCTAGCTTAAAGACTAGTGCCTTGATCTTGTCCATTGGGCATGGAGTCTAAGCATATAACAAAAATTTTCCTTTTCGAAAGGTCTAACCCTTCCAAATTAACTAAATCTAGGAAATGATCTGGTGAATAGATCACGTGCATGAATGCACTTATTGATTTGAAAAACATTGCAAATGTGGGAACTACACTTATTGAAGGGAAATCCTACTCTAACAATCACTATAAGATTTTCAATAACAGTGTTTGAGAAACATACCATTCACGAGGAATGGGAAGTTCCTCTCCATTTAGCTTTGAAAGATGAAAAGCATTATGTTCTTTGCAAGCTAAAATCATGTAAGGACCACTCCAGAGTGTATCAAACTTTGAGTGTCTTCTGGCTTTACATGATCAACATCCCACTTTAACACAATATCTCCTTCATTGAAGACTCTGAATTTGGATTTCTTATCAAAAGTCTTCTTCATTTGTTTCTAATTTTTCACCATATTCAAATGGGCTTTATCTCTTAGCTCTTGTAATTCCATTAACTCTGCATAACAAACTTGTAATGGTTCATTCTCAAGAAGCTCCATTTGATGTAGCAAATCTAATGCAGGTAACTCAACTGAAATAGGAATTCTCACTTCTTTCCCGTACACAAGTTTGTATGGTGAATTGCCAACTGATCTTTTAGGAGTCACTCTATCAGCCCAAAGTGTTAAATTCAACATCAGATGCCATGCTCTTTGATTATCCTTGAGTTTTCTTCTGATGATCCTTAATAGATTCTTGTTAGTACTCTAGCTAAGCCATTACCTTATGGGTAATAATTAGATGAAGAACTTAAATATATTCCATGTTTAACAACCCAATCTGTTATCTTTACACTAAGGAATGATAAAGAATTATTTGATATGATAGTTGCTGGAACACTAAATCTATAGACTATTCCTTCATAAAAGGATAATATCAAAGCTTCATTAGCATCCTTCAAGGCTATTGCTTCAGTCCATTGTGTAAAATGATCTGTAGTAGTTAAGATCCACTTGTGTCCTTGTGATGATGATGGATTTATCATGCCAATAAAGTCAAGACCCCACTGCATAAAAGGTTGATCAGCTGAAATAGGTTGCAAGGGTAGCGAAGCTAGATGTTATTTTCCAACAAAGAAAGCACATTTTTTACACTTTCTAATCCATTCAAAATAGTCTTTGAATATGTTAGGCCAATAGTAACTAGCTTTCATAATTTTTAAGGTTGTAGTATGTGCTGAGAAGTGACCTCTTGAAGGTCCTTCATGGAATTCTGACAGTATTTTCTGAACTTTATCATAATCAACACACCGCAACAAGATTCCATTTATATCCTTTTTGAATAACACATTATCAATGAAGATATAAGGTACAACTTGTAATCTGAAATACCTTCATTTATTTTTGTCCATACCTTTTGGATAGGTTCCCTGCTGTAGATAATTAACCAAATCAGTCATCCATCTTGATTCCCGAATCTCATGAGTGAGTTTAGGTTGCTGATTTTCTGGTTGAACCATAATTTTGATTTTTGATACATAATTTCAGCACATTGTTTTGAATCATCCGGTTTTATAGATTGCTTATTTTTCCATATCAGCAATTAGATGCTCACATAAACCTTTCCCTCAAACTATCTTAGCAACCCAAATATCAACATCATACTCCATGACCTTTGTTATCTAGTTTTCTCTTTTCTCATTCAATTCTTTATTTAGTAAGAACACTTTCACATTTGGATGAGAAACAAGAAACTTGATTTTATTGTTCGAAAGCATATACTTGAAATTCTTTAGTCCTCTGACTACTGAAAGTACTTTCTTTTCAAGGAATGTGTACCTTGTTTCATAATCATGCAAGCTTTGTCCAAAGAAAGCAATAGGCTGCTCAATATTTTCATCATTGACTTGAGTTAATATAGTTGAGATTGTTTCAGCTCTTGCAAGTGCATACATTGTAAAATCTTTATCAAAATTTGGATTTGCAAGAGTAGGAGCCTGAGAGATAGCTACTTTGATTGCTTCAAATCCTTCTCTTCCTTTGCTGGTCCAAGAGAAAGTTTTCTCTTTCTTTAGCATAGTTGTGAGTGGTTTAACCAATGCTGCAAAATCTAGAACAAATCTTCTAACAAAGTTGATTTTTCCAAGAAAACTCTATAATGCCTTCTTATGATGAGGTAATGATAGCTGTGATATGGCTTCGATCCTGAAAGGATCAATTGCTAAACCCTATTTAGAAACAATATGACCAAGTAATTTATGTTGATGTATTGAAAAGATAGACTTCAGTGGATTCAAGGATATTCCAAATTGCATGCACAACTGAAAAGTTTGTCTTAAATGCATTAGATGTTCTTTAGAATATTTTTGAAAATACAGTAACATCATCTAAATAAACTAGGATGCATTTATTTAATAAGATGTGAAAATCCATGTCCATTGCATGTTGAAACATTGCACCAACATTTGAAAGACCAAAAGGCATCCTTTTGTAAGCATAAGTACCCCACTTGGTGGTAAAAGTTGTTTTGTATCTATCTTCTTCTCGAACTAAAATATGATTATATCCATTATAACCATCTAGAAGAGATAGTCTATCTGAACCTGAGACTATTCTTAAAATTTGATCCATATTTGGGAGTGGGTAATGATCTTTTAATGAAGCCTTATTAAGATCTCTGAAATCTACACATAGTCTAATTTCACCGTTCTTCTTCCTAACAAGAACAAGGTTGGCTACCCAACTTGAATGCTTAACTAGAAAGATAATACCTAATTCAATCAACTTAGATAATTCTTTCCTCATTAGAGGTTCTATTTTGGGATTTACAAGCCTCTGTTTCTGTCTAACAGGTTTAGAATTTGGCTGCAACTCAATTGTATGTTGTGCTAGACTGGGATCAAATCCTTTCAGATCTTGGTATTTCTAGGAAAAACATCCTTAAACTCTTTGCAAAGATTAATAAATGACTTTTTTCAGCTAAGGAACATACCTTTCCAAGAAATAACTTTTTCCCTTCATCAACCAAGATCTCTTCGTAATTGTCAGTGTGAGTTGACATTTTAGTCTTGACCTTTCTTAACTGATCATCAGTGTTGAAGATATCTTCTAATGTGACTAGACCATGAGGTAGTTTATTTGTCTTCAACTGAACAACCTGGTCACCATATAAGTGTTGTAATTTATCCTGATTAAATGTAGAAAACTCAGCTTCTTGTTCTAAAAACTGCAGATTTGATCATCACTTTCAAAAAGCATTTGAAACAAGTACCGAGGGCCTAAAAATTAACTTTATATGAGGGTGGATTTTCATATTTTCAATCTACTCCAGCACCTCAAAACTAGCCCCAACTGCTGCAAGTCTATGTCTGCATGTTTGTTTTCATCTCTAGGAATAGACTGAATATTAATAACATCGAAATATTCCATTAAGTCTGAAACTCTGTGTCTGTAAGACTTCATTAATGGATTCTTACAAACATTGAAATTTTTACTTGATTAATAACCAACTCAGAGTCACCAAAAATTTGTAGCATGTTGATACCTTTCTTTCTGGCCCAAAGTAAGCCATGAATTAAAGCTTCGTATTCAGCTACGTTACAAGTACATGAAAATTGGAGATTCAAAGCTGAGAAATACCTTTCATTTGTTGGGGAAGTGAGCATCAGACCTACTCCCTGTCCCTTCTTGTTCTTAGCTCCATCAAAATGAAGCTTCCAAATCCCTTCTACTGAATCTTCTATTTTAGATAGCAAGGGAAGTGGTGTATTTTCTTCATGCATACAATATACACCAAACAGGTGTTCTTCAACTTCCTTAAAAGGATCATGAGCATGTTCTTCCATTGTCTTTTCATCCATAAACATGTTAGAAACACCATCTAATGCTGAAACATGAGCTACCTCATAAAAATCAGACTGATCTAAGGCTGAATAATTAGCCACTACCCTTGAAGAGTGAGGCTCAATGTGAAATCTAGCCAATGGCTCTGAATTGATAGTAACTTTAGTACCATAACAAGTAGTGAAAAATAAGAAGGACCAATCTGAAGAGAGATAACCTCCTATTTTTTCTATGAAATCTCTAGATAAGCATAAAGAAAAGTATGGAGGTAAGTCTACAACAGTAACATCTTACAGAATAGAAACATTTGGGCAAGCATGTAACATCACTTCTAAATTTTTATTATACCAACTGTATTAGTTGTAGTTCCATCAAGTTGTAATAAACTCCTTTTTGTAGGCTCATAATGCAAACCCAATTTTTCTACAATTGCTTTTGGCATAACTGTGCTACTTGCACCACTATCCACCATGCAATTATGAACTAAATGTTCACCAATAATTAGTGATAAATAAAATGGTGGTGGTTTCTTGATGTCATGAGCATTCAGAACTTTCTAAACCATCCACTTAACTTCTTTAATGCGGTCTTGCTCAAACATTCTAAGGACCATGTTTGTCTTCTGAACCTCCTTTTCTCTTTGTATTTGAAGAAATCTGTAGCTTAGCTAGCTCATGAGAGAGTAAATCTTATTGTCTAGGAATACTTAAAGCGTCCCACATTGAGATGTTAACATTATGATTTTTCATTACATCAACAATGTTAAAAGAAGCAACTATTTTAGAGACATAATCAACTATCTTAGAGTAGGCCTTAGTGAAAACTAATTCTACTTTAGTTGCCTTGGATATTTGAGGTATAAATAGTCTTCTTGGATCAGGATATAGTTGTCTTTGATGGCCTTTATCAACTGGAACATTTGCTGGTTTTTGAGGAACAACGAGGTTGCTAGTTGAATTTGGAGCTGTAGATGTTCTCTTATTAGTGATAGTAGGCAAGATAGGCCTATTTTGTTGCCTTTAACTTTTCAAGAGCCTTTCTTGAGCCCTAGTAGTGACTACTAATGAAATCCTCCTCTTTAAAACTGACTAAATTCTATTCATGTACTTTCTGAACATGATTTTCTTGTTGACCACCCTCCATTTGAGGCATGAATAATGTCTTGATTGAGGTTGTGCAACAAGATTTAGATTCAGAAAAGCATTTGGGCAAGTTGTAGTTGAATGAGGTTGATTGCAAGGTTGACACCACTCTTCTATAGCCATATTAACTGGGACTAAAGCGTTAGATGAACTAGGAGCCTTTGGGTCAAACTACCTTTGTTAGTAAGGTTACCTATAGTTTTGATTCTGTTGATAGGGCTACCTGTTTTGTTGATTCTATTGATAGGGCTAATAAGGAGCTTGATAGGGTCTGTTAGGTAATGCAATCTGTTCTCAATCGAAGTCAATTTATTTCCCATGGTCTGCAAAGCTTTAAACACATCATATGATGGGGCTACAATAGTAGGCTCTATGATTGTAATAGGCTGAGGAATAGGTGCTAAATCTACCAAAAATGGCATTGATGGCCTTGGTGCTAATTTTCCATCTTGAATAAGACTATTTTCAGCTCGGATAGCAATATCATAAGTATTGGGAGTGTCTCTCCACCCATTGACTGAATCATAGTTGAGATATCACTATTTAATGCTCTAAGATAATAAAGGAAAGCGTGATCAACTTGAGGCTTGACACTTGCTGGAATTCTCTCCCAAGTTCTGGAAAAATGGATATTGAAGCTAGACATAAATTCATTGGGAGATCTTTTAATAGTAGACAACTGTTCAATGAGAGATAAATGATTTGAATTATCTTGGAATTATTTCAGCAATTTTTCACCTAAGTCATCCCAAGTTCTTATGCTTCCAATTTCTAGATTTCTATACCATTACAAGGCCTTCCCTTTAAAATATGCAGCTAAAAGTCTTAAAGCTACATCTTCATGAGTGATATTATGGACTGCACATAGGGCTGCAACATCTTTGATATGTTCAACTGGTGTAACCTGATTTTCACCCATGAATGATGGAAAACATTTCATGGCAGCATTAGGAATGTCATGGTAAACTAGGATTACTAATGGACTACCATTAGTAAAGGTCACAAAATTCCTTGGTGGTTGGATAGCCATTTGAAAAACTGGGATGTTAATTGAGAAATTGATACGTGGTGAAGGAATATTAGGAGGAGGATTACCAAAACCAGGTCTATTATAAGGTAAAGTATTACCAAATCTTCTCCTTCTAGCAGAATTCAAAGGTAAAGAAACAAACTCAGAAGGAATTCCTCTTACCGATGATCTTGTAGTCACTTTAGGCATGGAACATGCTGCAATACTAGTCTGATATCAGCTCAACGGAGTCGCCAAAAGATCCTAGAATCTTTAGAATAAATTGTTGTAGCTTGTTCTGACAGTGACTTTTAACTTGTTGTAATCTTTATAGATCTACTATAAAATTGTAATTCACATGTAGATCTCGATTCGTGGTCCCACCAGGCATGCCAAAAACTGTTATTTTGCAGTGAAGGTCGCATGGTGGCTAATGATTTGTTGCTTGAAGTGGAACACCTTTGAAAAATGAAACTTTAACTTCTTTGATGTTGGTGATATTTTGGTGTCCCACCGAGCGTGCCAAAAAATGTTATCTCTTGAAAGTGCACCCTGTAGAGAGATGGCTGTAGGTTTTCTAAGCTTGCATAATTGATCTCTCTCTTTTGTAGATACAATGGAAACACCTCAGGTCTGTGGGTATACCTATTTTGAGGTGAGTCTCCAGTATCAAGGTCGGTTCCTTATCGGTGTATCCTAAATTGATTTCTGGGAGTTTGAGGGTAGAAGATGATTGTAAAATAATTAAAACTAAGGTGATACACCAAATTTGTATGAGGAATTTGACTGAGTATATGCACAACTGATTTGGGAAGGATTCTTGATGCACGAACCAATAGTTTTTTTACAGAATGTCTAAGGAAAAACACTTGATTATACTGAGGGAGAATCACAATAGTACTAATAAGTTAACATGCACATTAAAATTAAGTAGAAAAGATTGAATTTGTAGTAGGGTAAGGTGATTGATCAGGGAATTTGCATTCACAAGATTAATATGAACATACACAAGACTACAAAATAACTTGGAAAGGTAGAAAATACTTCACACTCAGAGGAAAAACTGGAAAAATTTCTTCAGTACTCATATATCCAAAAATTCCTCTAGTAGTCCCCCTGTGCTTTGCAAAGGCACACAATATATAGCAAAAATAAAGTTCACCCTCTCCTAAAAATAGCCTAAGGCTTGTACTCGCCCATGCATCTTATTTTTATCCTTTATTTAATAATAGATAAAGGAATAAAAATAGAGCATGCAATTACAAATAGGCATTATTAGCCTTACTTACATTATAGTCAAACTGAAGTTGACTGTTCTATTTTTAAGAAAAGAAGGATGAATAATTTTCTAAAAATAAGGTTGCTTGCTAGGCAAGTCTCTTTCCATGAACATGCAACTCTGTCATCTTCTCTATTATGTCCTGTTGTGAAGGCATGCAAAATACAACTCCTGTGGGGTGAAAAATAATTACAAAACTTGGTAATATTTGTAAAAATAATTCCTCTGTGGGGACCACCGTGGTTGAACATGTTTGATATTGACATCTCCTTTGGCCATGGCATAGACATCATAATACATTCAAACACCCTTTGATCATGTCGGCCTTGTATATTATAATATTCACCTTTTGGTGATCATGACATATGATTTAGTCGCCCCTTTAAAATTATTGAAACATGCACTTGGGTTAAGACTTTGAAAATCATTTTGCAATGAGTAATTCGGTGGACATGTGGGTTGTCCCCTTCCATGGTGACTCACCCCTTGGTGGTTTGGGCAGCGACATCAAATCTAATCAAGTTAATTATAACTTTGGTGGTTTATTTTGAAATTTCATGCCTTGTTCTCTGTCATTGATCTTTGTACCCTGTCTGATCGCAGACCGTGATTTTTGTACTGTGATTAGGGATTTGGTTGGAATTTATTATGGTGGTGGCATCCTGACTATAGTTAGCATTGATTTTTGTGATGATCTGAGGATGTTGATCCTATGTCCTTGGGATTTTTAAACCGTCGATCTCTAACTGTGGTTGAGTTTGGGTTAACCCACTTCTTGGGTTTAGGTAGTAAAGGGAACTTGACCCTAAAGCATATTCATTTGGATTTTGGCTGTATGGGTGAAGCCCTGGAAAATATTCCCTCGATGCCATTATTCTGTTCTAGTTTGAGCTCGGCTTTCACTATAATTTAGAGCTCCTTCTCTGTAAAATATTCTCTGTCATTTTAGTTTCATGGTTTCACGCATAGCTTTCAAAGTGTGGTGGTTGAAGTGTGAGCCGCCATTATTGTTTCTTTAAGCTCGGATCTCTATCCTTTTATCCTATGTACCATTCGTTCTTCTGTATATTTTTAAAAGTTGAGGTTTATTTTCTTGGACGCCATAGTCGTTTATAGGTGAGATATTTTTCTTGCATGTGTACACTTTTGTTTTCTTTCTTCCTTCAACTGTATCAATTAACTTTTGGAAATATTTGTGGGTTATGTGATTTGTTTCTCTTGATTGACTTCTGAGTTTGAAAACTTCATGTGGGCCTGTGGACCTCTCACTTCATCATCTACGGTTGCTCGAAATTTATGACCATTTGATTACCTATGGTGAGTTTGTTCTTTGGCCCAATCTGCACTATCAATTATAGATCTCGTATTTTCCATGTACTGATTGGGTATCTAGGTATGTCATGTTCTCGCCATTTCTAAAATGAGCTTTGAAATACTCTGTGATTATGTGTTTTTTGTTATGAGAATCTTATTTACTTTGTACTTTCCTTTGTTTTATGGTGGCGGACATGGAGTACTTTCTTCTTTCTAGATATTCATACTTTAGCCTCTTCTCTGTATGAGTTCTTTGTGCTTTAACTTCTAGACAATTGTTACCTCATCACTTGTTGAGAATATTGTATAAGATGGTTATGATTTTCTGCAAATATAGTTCTGTACATTACTTCAGGTCCATTCTGAAATCTTTGGCTCATTTTGTATTCTAGAGAATCCATCTGTTACAATTCATTGTTTCAGGATCAACTTGATTTTCTGAAATTCTGTAGCACTTTTGAGAATACTTGCTTCAAACTTTCAACATTGTCATCACTTGAACATTGAAATTCTCCATGAGATGAGTGCTTGAAATGCCATTGTTTTCTAAAAATCACATCTACTAAATGCTTGACTGTAACAATATCCTTGATTTTTTGAAAATAATGTATATTATTTAATGAACTATGCATAACATATTATTTCTAGAACTTTGTTTACAACTCCTGCATGTTGGATCAATTCAACCCTTGTAGAAAAAATGTAGTTCCGTCTTCTTTTGTGCTTTAATGTTGTACTTGAGCTTCACTTGTAGTACACTGCACTTGTATCTATTATTTGATCAATTGACTTCTATTTCTATAATCGTAAATCATGAGTTTAATTTGTTCTCTAAAGTTATTATCATATTTTGCTAGTCTTATTTTTATCTCGAGAATTGTATAATAATCTAATGGATAGATTATTTCTTCTAATTTGAAATTCCATCTTTTCTAAAGCAACTAAATTTTTTCCGTAATAACTAGATTTTAAATGTAGCAACTAGCTTTTACCTAGAAATTTTTTTGAAATTTATCTTTACTGTAGCGATTGAAAATTTCGTGTAGAAACTAGATTTTCATGTGCTCGTAATAACTACATACCTACATACATACTTAGGAAAATAGTTAGAAAATAATTAGGCTTTTTGGCCTCTCTTATGTCCATGTTTTTCTTCTTCTTTTCTCCTTCTTATTTCTTCTTACTGAGTGAATAAAGCATGCATGCAGTTTGTTTTTAGAGTAAAATCATCTCATGTTAGGAGAAGATTCATATGCACGAAGTAGGATAGTGTAGGAATATGAATTGATCCTAAGCTCATGACTACTGATGATTAAATCTTTTCCTCTTTTTTAGGTATAATGGCTTACACAATGAAAATGAAGGAGAAACAAGAGATGGAGATGAAGATGTTTCAATCGAAGAACGAAAAACCCAAGGCAATGATGGGTTCACTCATACTCCTTTGCTTTCTCTTTCATGCATGTGTACCTTTCTTTTCAGTAGCTTTACTTTACTTCTCAGTTACATCCCACGGCTTGTGTGGGAAACATTTGACTCTCCTTGTGAATAAAACATTGAATTCTGAAAAATGAGTTGTGTATTTCCTTGTGCATTCTAGCTTTTCTGTATGGATTGTATAATGAACTAAACAACTTCAGTAACATAATTGAATGTCTCAATCATGAAGGAAAGAACATTGATAGGAAATTGTAACATTCAAGTAATGAACTCTGATTTTTCGTAATCTGTATCTCTGTTTTTGCTTCAAAACTCAACACTTCACCTAATTTGTAGTTATGTCATCTTCATCAAGACAACATAGTTGTACTTGGGGCTTTGTGTTCTTTTGCTGAAGATGACCTGAAATTGTAGACTATGTGATTTGTTCTTTGTTGAGACAACACACATAACTGTGGATTTCACTTAATCATTAATTAATTCAGCAATAACTAATAACATGAAACTTCCTTAGCTTAGGTATACTTCACCCAAGACTTTTCATCATAACGAAAAAGTTTCGAGTTGCCTATTTTTGCACAAGTGCAAAAATTGTCAACAGTAACCATTAAAATTACATGATTGAAATCCAATACTCAACATCAATTAACATTCCTTTTTAAAAGTCATAAGATTTAATAGGTTTAAAGCTAGAACTTTAAAATCACATACTAACGCTAACAACCCCTTTCAAAGGAAATATTTACCCCACAACATGCCTACACCTAATTTCTTACAAGGAACATACGAAGTAAGTTCTAACTAAATAGTTCACAACATAAGATCATCTTGCCATGTTATGTACAACCACCAAAAGTACGATATAAATGAAATAACACGTAATTAATAAATCAAACAATTAAAATGAATCTAATGCCTCCATCTTACCAAGATTTAAAAATACAGTCCAATCAATTTAATTACCCTTAAACCTATATCAATAAAATTTAAGCAAACCGTCACAAAGAACTAGTATGATGATGTTACACGAATTGCACTTAGGAATATCTCCCCCATCAGATAACCAAAATCCTAAGCTTCCTTAGTTTATTTCAACACCCTCGTTTGAGACAAGTACCATAAACAACTGAAAAACACAATTCCATCTATTAAACAATTAAAAATCTATCCTAATTCTTTTGAATAGTAGCATATTCTTTTATCTCGCCACTCCTAGGTACCTCCATCTCTCAATCAGGAATATAATAAATAACCAAAGTCTTAAACAAGGTGAAACTTTCCTTAGCCATGTTTACACACACAAATTCACAACCTTCACAAAAAGGAAAAAAATGAATTTAGACTACAACACAGGAACCCATCTAACCGTGCCATCACAAGTTCACAGAACCCTATTGACCCCTTCAAAGTGGAGTTTAGGACATGTCGATGGTAAAAAAAAGGAATACTATCTTCCATGTTTATAAAATAAACATAGGGTTAGAGTATTTCAAAAATCCATTAACAAATGAATAGTCAAAATACTCATTCAAGTAAACTGGTAAACCAAAACTATCAATACACCATATATTATTATTATCAGCCACACGGGTTCGAACCTACGTTCAAACAAGTGTTTATTTCAAAGAATAAGCACCTATATTATCATATCAACTGTCCCAGATTTGAGATAAGGTTTAATTTACTATATTTGCATAGAAAACGAACAACAAAAGGTGAGACATGATGATCATTTGTTGAGCATCGAAGGGAAAAGACTAAGAGTTAAAGTACCTATTTCTAGGCAGAAATGACATGGAGAGTCAAAATCCCCAATCTACCATACATCAATACCGTTAGTTGACAATGCATTCACATTTAACTACACAACTTTCCCATCCCATTTATTTTATTATCCGAAAAGAGAAGAAGAGAAAAATGGGTTAATAAGTCTAGTCTCCTAAAAATCCAATAGGATAGAGTTAATATTCTATGTACTAGTCGGATGCATCGACCTTCATAATGAATAGAAAAGTAATTTTTAATGCACAATCACATACCCAAACAAGTAAGGAACCTTAAAACTTCCCTACAAAGATATTTTTCAACACGAATAATTATGAAAAAAATTGATCAATGACCTCACAAGAAAAATTAATCTATTTGAAAATGTAATAAAGAGGCAGTGAAAAGTGCATCCATGCAATCCTTGTATACATGAAACAACAAGAATAAGAGAGAATCATGGGCAAACCCACGACATGCAATTTTTACAATCAAAAGAAAATTTTGTTTTGGATCTAGGTAATTCAGGGGAAACCCAGAAAAGTAACATACAAAGTAACATGACTATAAAAATCCACATAAATCAAATAAATCCATTTCAACAAATTAAAAACAAATAATTTCATGAAATTGTTAATGCTAGCATATAAATCAAATGGGTAGTATTTTTCATGCCTGGAAAAAGCTTCCACATGTTCACATGCATCGATAATGCATCCAAAGCACAACGATCTAGCGAATCATCCACGTTTTAATTGCAGAGCATCCAAACATAGTCCACGGTTCACATTGGCATAGGAAGGGGGGCCTCCAAACCCACGAGTTACATCAAAAGAAGAAAGTGGTCTTCAAGGACAACCATGAATGTAAGGTTTGTAAAAGAGGGGCCTGCATAAAACACGTCCAACTCAAATCACCCATGCCATAAGAGACAAAATAAGCTTTGAACTAGGATTGGACAACCACTTATGCAAGGGAAGGATCTTTGGTCAAATGCTATAGTTACGGTGCCCAAAAAGAAAACAACACTCACAACAATGAGTGTTTTTAACGTCCTCTTCACTTCACCCCCATCGGCATTTCTTTCCCTCTCATGTGGCTAGATAAGAAAGGGGACGCTTGAGAAGGAACAAAGAAATCCATCAAAACACAAAGGGAAATGTTTTCAAAATAGTTGCAGGTACAGGAGCCTAAGAGGCCATGTAGGAAAAATGTGTAAGAAAAAACAGAACAAAGGAGGACCATTTGACAAAAATCCTCAAAGAGATGAGGTTGCAGGAAGGACACAGTTGTAGGATCTATACATGAGGATCTTATACACATCCCTGCATCACCAAAATAAATCAAATAGGTTTCTAATCTATTCAACTCCTATCGTCAACATGCACACAACCAACAAAATGTATTGTGCCACTCCACAAAACTAAGGAAATAATAGGCGGCCAGCCAAAAGGGGGACGTGTTTACTCACCAATGGATTTTACCTAAAAATTTCAAGGCCTTGTTAAAAACTCCCTAATACAATCCTCCACTAAATTAACTCACGCGACCAGCTAATATTTTGAGTGAGCAGGTCAAAAATAGGGTGTCGGATTATTAAATAAAGAACCAACAACTACCAAAACCTACTGACCTAAATAAATTATGTCTTCATCCCACCACAAAGTCCACAAAATGCATGGAAAGAATACATTTTATTAATGGCATCAAAGCTGAGGCATATTCGGTGGTTGAAAGAATTCAAACTCCCCATTCGCCAAAGAAGACACAAGGTAGGAAATAATCCCCATGCCAAGCACAATTTATTTATAAGGGGCTTTCATGGTAACTGGATCATTGACAAGGGGGAAAATCAGGTTGGTTGGAGAATTAAACCCTTATTTCAATTTTGTAGTCCCTTTCAAAACCTTGGCGCCAACAAGGAAACAACCCCTCCTCAATCAAATCAATATTAACCATGGTTTGCCCCATGGTTAAGCCTTGGGGGCTTACATAAAAAAATTTATTTATCTTTTACAAATTGTAAATTTGTAAATTCAAAATTAATCGAATTGAATATAAATCAGCAATAACATATTCTTATTTCTTATAAAACTTAGATAAACTAATATCTTGTAAGTTTTCATATCACATTTATGGTGTAGTAGCCTACATTTATCTTGTAATTCAATTGAATAACTATCCATTTTAAATTTCATAACATGTTTTTGATCAGTTGATGTTGCATTTCTTTCACTACTTTTTTTATTTAGAAATGTTATTAAAATTTTTGTCTCTTTTCACATTATATTTTTTTGAGTTATGACTTTTCTTTAATACATTCAACATCACCACATTAATTTTTCATCTAGAACCATTTACACATCCCACCATACTTTATTATTTTGATGCCACATGATACAAAATGACTTATTTGATTTTATTTTGATTTAATGAAATTAAATACAAGACAAGGACATTACTAATTAAATATATATAATATTATTAAACTAGGATCATGCAAAATAAATACAAGAAAGAGTGGTAGACAAAGATTGAATAATGAATCCTCTTTCTATGAAAATTATAAAATGATTTTAGACTAATGAAAAGGTTGGAAATGTAGATTATGGACTTTATTATCTCTCTTTATGAATATGGAAAGTGATGATCTCAGGGACAAGAGCACCCAAGAAGGGGACAATGCTACCCCATAAACTAGTGTATGTTCCGGGCATTGGTGTTTATGGAAGTGCTCAAAATATGGTTGTTTCTATGGTTATTAGCCTCACTCCTTGTTCAGCATGTGTCACATAAAATTTATGATGTCACACATTTAACTAAGAAAATAAACCCTAGATACATGTACAATATTTGAAAACACATTAGATGAATAAAATAACAAAAAATCTTTATTTAGTTTTCAACAAGAGACTGCGCACTACATTTTAGATATTATGTAGTTATTTTGTGTGTTATTGGAATATTGTCCCTCGAGATAGGATGATGTAGTGACATTTTCATTAAGAGATAGTGGGATTTAGAAACTTTATTCCAAATGTATATGTGTGCTATGGAGTTCATAATAGACGCTCCTATGTAGTGAATTATATAGTCAAAATGAATTCCCCTATGTAGTAGATATAAAATATTAGCTCCTTGTAGACATACATGTCTCATTAATTCTTGCGCAATAATGAGGTTAGATAAGACAAGTACATATATGATTTCATTACTGAAGCATTTTCATTAACAAGTGAAAGGAAAATAAAGAAAGATAAAATAATAAAAGAAATAAATAACATTTGAAGGATTAGAAAAAAAGATAAATACGACATAGGCATCCAAAGCGAGACAAGTAGTTCCCGACACCCTTATCCCTAATGTATGTCCTTATACAAGTTCTCAAAATGCTAGAAAATGAAATTATACTTGAGTAAGATGTCATCTTGTGTGCAACATTATAAATTGATGATAAAAAATAGAGTAAGAAATTAATATGAAAAGGATAAAATGAATGTAAAATAAAAGTAGAGGGGTGTTAATGAGTAATTATCTTTCTTAATAATCATGCATATAAATGAAATATTTAGAGGTTATGTATACATAGTAAGTGTTTGATTTAGTGCCTATATAAGTTTACAAAAACTATTTCCTATGTTTTGGTTACCATGATATATGAGTTATATTAAATCACGAAAATTAACCATGCCACAAAGGTATATCATATACTGCAAGAAATAAATTTTTACATGCCCCTTAATGACAATGTTAAAATATTTTTAATATTTTTATTTCATTGATTGTTCCCTATGTGATGTTATCCCCATTTCTATGTTTTTAACATGTAACAACAATAGAAGAAACCATTTATTCAATAAAAAGGAAGGTAATACAAAAATTTAGGAAAGAAAACAAAAACAAAACCTTCTAGTTTTAATAGATGAAACATCACATCATATTTTGAAAAACCATATATGAAATATCATCTATGTAAACCACTAGAAAGGGATCATAATAGTGTTTAAAACAAAACATAGAATGAGTTTAGTCAAAATTTTATTAATGAAATTGTCAATGAGGATGAAAATAAAATACATCCCCTTGAAGATTTTTATTAGATGAGATTTAATCCTTATCAATCGAAGTATTACATTCTAAATCTTGTGTTTATAGACCATGTTATATCCTATTTAATGATGTAAGTGTAATATTTCGTATTCAATGAAAATTAAAAAATGCCAAATACCACAATGACACTTGTTTCTATCCAAAAGAGGAAGAAAAATATAATACAATTGGGAAGGAGTTCCATGCTATAGTGATTTTCTAAGTTTCCCTATATTGAACCAATTCAAAATGAAAAAAAAATGATCCTTTGAACTAATGAAAATGTACATTTTCTTATCTAAAAACTAGGCAGGGACAAGACAATGCAACATAAATTAGATATTATTGAGAAACATTTATGAAAGATATATCAAAAATAAAGTATCGATGGATATGTGAATAATGTTATGAGATATAAAATTATGGATAATTTTCTAACCATGAGGTATGAAAAATATTACGAGGAGCACATGAGAAATCAAATAACCCCTTTTGAAAATGGTGGGACAATTTCATCTAAATGTAACATGGTCATTCAAAAATAACTATTCTAAAACAATCCACATAGTTGTTTCTTTTCAAAATTTGAAAAGAGATCGATTATAAAAACTTAGATAATAATTATCAATTTTGTATGCATGTTTATACTATTGAAAATCATGTGAGATAAAATCAATTAATTCCATTAAAATAATGAAACAAAACTCCGATGTTGAAAACCTTTGTGAACTTGTAATAAGATATTTTATGGAGATGAGTAGCATGAATGATTCTTAAATTGAAAATAATCTAGTATGTGTTGGAGTAGAAGGTGCATCTATAATGCAAGCTCATTGTAAAGGTTTATGTATAAGAATCCAAAGATACCATTTCCTTATATGATTTTCATTCATTGAATGGATCATATAATGAATCTAGCATACAAAAAGTCAAAAATTTAAACATGTAATGAGATGTGGAAGAACTTATATGATATGTACTTACTTCTTTATGTTGTATACCTAAAAGATTCATGGAATTCAAAATATTTGTAGAACTAATTTTTTTAAATAAAGTATTAAAAAATGTTGATACTAGGTGGGTCTCATTATAAACAAGTTTGCAGGTTTTTGATGAGTATCCATCCTTATTAGGAGTAATGTGGAATAATTGCATCAAAGTAGACAAAGTTCAATATTTGATACATCATTTGACTAAAAGAGAGATGTTTATGATATTTTTGGTATCATTCCTATTATTGATGAATTGCATCATATAATGAAACAAACCTAAGAAATAAGTATTTATACATTTTTTTTTACAAGTTCGAGGAAACATATTTCTTTAGTTATAAGAAAATTTTGAATGAGGCTACTTTTTGTGTGAAAAGCTTGAGAATAAGAAAATTTTGATAAACATTCAAAGTCGAAGTATCTTTCTAAAGTATATTTATTTGGAGAATTATGTGATGATGTATGTGGATATGAGATACCCATGTACTCCTTTCAAATATTATAAAATTGCAAGATTGAGGAGTTAAACATCACATGGATTTTCTTTGATCGAGTGTATCATTAAAAGGATTACGTTAAGATAAATTATAGATTCCATACTAGGAAAAATTTGAGAATGTTTCAATAGGGATTTTTTTGCAGTAATGCCTGTTGTAAATCCTCCTACTTAACTAGTACACAAAACATCAATTATATATAGGATCAAAACCAAGAAACATTGACTACATTGATTAAATATATTTGTAATCTCATGAGTATTAATGGAATTAATATTCTAGGTTTTTAAATAATAATATATTGATTAATTGATTCTAGAAATTTATGTCTACACTTCTTAATCAATTCTAATATTTTGATAACCCTTTTTAAGTGTGGAGAAATAACTTGGCTATGGAAAAAAAAGGTTTAATAATATTTTCAAGAAACCATTATTGTTTTTAACTAGATGATCTAATTCAAACAATGATTTTAATTTAAGTTAAAGATGAGAGATTTTTCAGTTGCCTTGTCTTCGTGAAGTAAAAATTTAAAAGTAATCTTGAAAAAATATGGAAAAATGTTTCATAATTTATATGTTCTTATTCAATGTGAATAAATTTTCCTATGAGAGGGATTTTGAAATATGGAAATCGATTAATGAAAGGAGAGGGGTAATACCAATGCAATTAACGAAACATATGTTTTGTTAGAAATGGGGATGGATCTATTAAACAATTTGAATATCAAAAGAGTTATATAAATGGTCAATAAAACATTAAAGATATTCCAACATTAGTAAATTGTATGCTTTCATTAATTGATATGTGATATATATGTTCTTATAATATACTCAAATAGTCAATACATTTTTAGGTAATATCTTATTCTTGAATCTTTATTCATATTTATTTGAAACACACAAAAAAGTCATTTTAAACACTTGAGTCAGTTGTTAGAGTCTTTAGAAGGAAATGTTGAACAAATAGCAACATAAAATGAATGGAAATTTATGTAATGTGGATAGTTTTTAGATTTTTATTTTTCATTCCATTTTTGGGCACTTCATAAAAGATAATGAAATTCTCTATGAGCATTGGTAGAAAATTATTACATATATATAGTTTTTCAATCCTCTCCTCAAATGTATATTAATTCTTCCTCTTCTAAAACCTTTACTAATTTCTCGTATACATCTTTTCACTATAACCTAATCGTATATATATTTGAACCATTAGGTTGAAATAAAAGATTAATAATATATTTACTCAGAGTATCTTTCAATTGAAACCTCATTTTACTTAGATTCAAATATCTATAAGTATAATAAAATAAATGTTTTTAGTTCCATAATAAATTAGTCTTATTTCAATTAATATATTTAAAAATAGAGATACAATAATTAAAAGGAAACTTATTTGAACATCACCTTCAAATAAAAGATTAACATGTTCCATCTTTCATATGAGAAATGTAATTTTTGTAAACAAATATTATAGTTAATTATATTTATCTTTAGTAATAAATTAGTCTTAATTCAATTGGATATTTCCTATTATTGGTAGGAAACGCACATCTCATTCTTTAATGTTTTCAACTTTTGAATTAGCCAAAAATTAACTAGCTTTATCTAGTTTCACTATAAATTTATTCTTATCTTGCAGTGGATATTTTCCTTTATTATTCCTATGGAAAACATACTTTTGACAATGTTAAAATTTTGAAATTCGAGAAAACAAGGTTTTGTAATCTAGTTTCACTATAAATTCCTATAATTCTAGTATCATTTTCCTTTAAATTGCTCAACAATTATACTTTGTAATTACAAGATTTTGAATGATAAATGATTCCTTTATTGAAACATCACTTCAGTTGTGAATTCTTTTGGATGTTAATCATTTTCCTTGATTTTTTAGATTGTTCCAAAAATTTGTCTTTCTATATCCGCTCTTGAAGCCATCAATTTTATGTTTTTAGTTACTTATTCTCCAAGTGTAATAGAGTGATTCTACAAACTATATCTATAAAGTCACATATTTTAATCAAGTCATCAATTTTTACAGTTATTCCTCCCAAACATTATCTTTTATATCAATCATTATATATATCTCATATATATTATCATAATTTGTTTACCAATTTTGAATATATTTTTAAAATATTTTGTTATATTCTTTCTTTTCTTTTTATAATATTTTATTGTATGTTTTTAATCTTCTTCTAGTTTTTGCACATAATTTACTACTTTTAATTTCTCCTCCACATAATTTTTCCCTTCATCCAAGCTTGGTAATAAATTACAACAATTATTTGTGGTTTTTCTTTTTTCTTTCACTTTTTCTAGCTCGACTATTTCCTATTCATTCATAGTGATCATATATATAAAGGCATATGTCTTTATCATCTCCTCTAAATACTTTTATTTTTAACTACCAATTTATTTCTTGTTTTCTCAATTGTGAGGGTTGCTCTTTATTTTACTATTCAACTATTTTTAGCAATGATATTTACACCCATTATCATTCTCTTTTAATACATTTATCTTTTCAAAAAAAATCATTTGATAAAATTAAATGAAAGGTTTCTTAATTCATTGTTAGTGCAAACCATTCGGTCCTCTTGTTTGTTAACTTTTGACTAAAAATACTTGTTCTCCATGATATTTGTATATGGGTTATATATAGGAAATACCACAATGATGGTTGTATCGAGGATATATGTAGGAAATACCACAATGGTTGTATGAGATGAAGTTGCAGGATTTGGTTGTAGTGCATTTATTTATTTATTTCTTTTATATTTTATAATTTTGAGGAAAACCACTCTTGTAAAAGAAACTAAGGCTATCGTATAAATCCAATGCTTTAATGGAGAAGGACAATTTTTTTAATTGAGAAAGTCAAAACTAGTAAGAGGGTGTCATTACCTATTGGATATCAAGAGAGATTAATTTTATATTTCATTCTCTTTTACCTCTTATCGGGTCCTTATCGGGAAGTGGGACATTTCTTTATTGACATATTTTGACTATTATCTTATTGTGAAATTTCATGGCCATTCCAACTACTTGTATCACTTCCCCAATATCCTTTTATTCACTTCCATCTCATTTATAAATGGAATACTAAACCTACAAATGACTCATAGGCTATGAAGCTGAAACAAATTAAAATCGACTACCACTTCTTATATGAAGTGGGTCAATTTTTTAAGCTCTATTGGCTAATGTATCCATAGATAATATAGGTTTAACCTCTCGTAAATGCTAAATTCATTTCGTATTGAACCAAAACAACCATCCTTATAAGCCATTTTTTTATATAACTAACATTGTACCATATGTTTGTTTATGATTTATTCAAACTTGGCTGTTTCTTAGTTACATAATCAAATTTATCACTTTTTTCACAAAGTGATAATCTCCATTCCATAATATTTTAAGCTCTATATGCTTATAAATATCATCCATTTTGAAGTATATTTTAGATCACCTAGCTCCTTCCTCAAGGACAAAATGGAAGTCATTTAATAGCTTCTGCAGTCAGTGTCTTCACAAGATTATTTAAGAGCAAGTGCTTTACTTTTATAAGAATATTTATTGAAATAATTTCTATAAAAATTATTATATCTAAAGATCCTACTTGTTCTATTTGTCTCTTATTCTCTATGTTGATATAATCCAAAAAAATCTATTGAAAAATCTTAAAGATTAATTCCTTGTAAAACAAAAATTTACTCCATTAATATTGTCACCTAATCCTAAGAGTTTATGTTTTTCAATATTTCTAGGAGTTTACTTTTATGTTTAATTCATCACATAGTTATTCTTTTCCACTTGATTTGATTGTTTCGCATGGGTCATATATCTAGCTACATTAAACATCAAGAATAATTTTTTAAAAAATCATGTGTCATAAATAATTATTTGTCTCAAACATAAAGCCTCCACATAAAATAGGTAAGGAAGGAAGTATGATTTTCTTTTGTTGAAGAAAAAATAGTCTATCTATGTTTTACATTTTTGTACATATTTCAAGGAAAAAACCATCTATAACACAAGCACTATAAGTTTTTGGGGATTTATTTCTTATCCATAAAATATTAGCACAATATAGACCTCCATGAAGTTCAAATCATTCAATTTTTTTTTTATCCCATTTTAATACAACCTCTACAAGAAATAATCAATTTATACTTTGGATTTTTTTAGTAATTTTATTATAATATCCAAAAAATGATTATAGTTCCATCTATGATCATGCATGATTATATTACAGGGCCACTCAAGAAAAGGAACCAAAACAATTATCCCTTGAACATCACATTAGCATTGAATTTTGAACTTGTTGAATTTAAAGCATTCACTAACCCACCATAGAAATAAATAACATAAGTACGTTGTGACATTGAATGTATTACTTATGGAACATGCTTTGTTTACTAAAAAGAATTATGCACAAATTCTACAATGATCTAAATAATTTTGTATGGAACATGTGGGTTATTATAATGGATATTCTATGTCATTTCAAGTAGGATTCCATATAATTTATCATCACTATCCAATCCAAGGAAAAATTCTAGCATAGAAATGGTATCCTTAACCTATGGATTAAATAACCATATTGGATAATGACACCTACCTTCAAGTACATCACCATCAAATGTTGTTTAGAAAATAATTTGGCACTTGAGTGGATGGATTTTAATAATTATCAATTATTTCTACATTAATATGGATAGTTCCTAATTTTTCATGTGTAAACTTCAACGTGATGTTGTAACATTTCTTGGTAATGGAAATGATTTCCTCTTTTGTTTCACTTCCTTTTGTAAAATAGATTTCATTTTTTAATTATATTTATTAGCACTAACCATGAAAAGTTATTGGAAGGGAAAAACATGCATATCTACAGAATATCATGCATTTGGGTAAAATTCTAGGTCTAAAATCATGTTAGCATTTACATGATTCTTCAACACTAAAAGTAGTTTTTGATAACTATATTTAGCATCTTCTTTATTTCTTTCTCACTCTCTCGTATTGCACACCGTATTGCTCAATCGGGAGTTTAGTTATTTTATCTTTCATGGCCTTTGACATAAACAACTATCTTGGATAGAAGCTCCAAGGTCTTCATGTCCCTTTGGGCTCCCCCTAACATTTTTGTAACCTTACTCACTCCTTTTGGGTCCCTTTTATCTTTGGTCATCTATTTCACTTAAGGTTCAACCTTGTAGTTTTCATTTATGAAATTCAAAAAAGGGAATCATATAAATACATATTTAGTTCTTCAAATTAAAGGACTAAACACTAAGAATTACTAATATCACTTATGATTACATCAAAAGGCAAAAAAAGAACTCCAAAACATCCATCTAGCATCCATATACTATCTAATCAAGGGAAAAGAGCCAACATACTATACACGCACAACATAGGAATGGGAAATTCATTCTATTACATCCACAAATTTTACTATATGCTATATTCTAGCTAAGACTTGTTTTTAAGAGTGATTGCACAAGGGAATCCGACATCATTTTCACACACACTAACAAAAGTTACATTGATTTTGAGATTTGGTGCAATGGCTGGTCATAAGTTAAATCTCAAGGTGACCTCCGGGACCAATTTGAATCCATATTCGCATCATTATTTTTATATTTGATGTGGTTTGTGGGATGTAGGAGATAATCTCTTCTTTTATAGGTTATATGTACTTTTGGAATTTATTGAGTGATTTTTAGGTTATCAAAAGGGAACATCATTGAATACCCTATAACACCTTATAAATCATATCCTCAACTCCTATCTAGTCACCGGTATTGAGAAGAGACCTCCAGTGCCTAAACACCCCTATCCTACATTGTGCACCTATGTCCGGGTCTAATTCTTGAATCTCAAAATTTACAATGAGCGGTAATGACAATATTCCTATTTTTTTCATCACCTTTCCTAGTCCAAATCAATTCCATATCAAGCATGAATTAGTCAAGTCCTCTCTCCTTCTTTCTACTTCTTAGGGTTTTATATTTTTATCTTATCTGATTGTGTCATTTGTGTATTTCGGTGTTTATACATCATTTATTTTAGTAAAGTGACACTCTAGTATTTATATTTTATTCAAATTAAATTTAATCATGTGGTGAATCCATCACTTGAATCTAACCTTACCTCTAGGGATTTCTATTTTACGCTAGTGACTCGTAGTAGTTCTTTTGGTTCCTTTGAATACATTTATCTTCCTTACTATATTCGTAAATATTATAACTCAATGGATGAATCGATTACCCCTTTTCTAACTCACTGGATGTTTCTTTAGAAAATGTTGAGAACTCACGATAACATTAAATAATGAGAGGAGGACACTAATGTTCACCAAGAAAATTAGATAATCTTACTAATTTTTGTCAAACTTTACCTACCAAGCCTTTGCATATTCCTCACGTTCTAAATGCTTTAATTGTTTGCAAACACTCTCGAGTTACTACTTCTCCACCTATTTTAGATTGTTTTCAGTTGTCATGGCCTCCACAAAACACCTTAACATTTTTACTTCCATTTCTACTTTCAATGCTCCTCTTGCTTCATCCCAATGCTTTTAATACACAAATGAGTTCTTCTTCCGTAATTCAAGACCTATCTTGGCTACATCAGATCTACATGTTCAAATAAGTTAACCCAAGCTACTACATGCTCCTTTCCATATCTTGATTCCCCTTACTTCTTCACTCTACTTTTGTACCTATTATTTATATTTATCAAATTGATCATAATTTCATTTACCCGAGCTACCCACTTTCAATGGGCATGATGACCCTCAAGATAATATTATATCTTTTCATGTGGGATGTGTCGATTATGTGGATGGTCATACATTACTAGCTAATCTATTTTCTAGGATTATTCAAGATTATGCCACGTATTAGTTTTATGATCTACATTTTCATTCAATAACTTCCTTCACACATTTAGCATATGATTTTCTTTCTCACTTTTCCATCAATATCAACATTAATATCTCTTATGCACAACTTTCACTAATCAAATCAAGATATAATAACCATCTAGCAGACAATGTTTTTTTATATAAGAAGAATATTTCTAAGATGATCAATGTAATTGTTGATTCTTCATTGTAAGATATTTTTTCAAATCTTCTTACCATTACTTCGGAGAGTTTTATCTTTGAAACCTAGCCTTCATTTGATCAATATACCATACACTCAAAATGCACGAGATAAAATTTCTATCTATGGGAAAATTGAAATATATTAATTCTTCATAATATTCTTATGAAAAGTTTCAAGCTAAATACACATTCAAGCCATATCCTAAGTCCATTGAAGAAAAGTATATTATCAATGCCATATCTCGACCTAAAAGATTCAAGAAACCTCAAAAGCATACTTTCACAAAGTTACTATATGCACCTTGGTTCCTATTTCCGTAAATCTTTGAAAGTAATCTTATTACTCTTCCATTGCTGTTCAATGTTGATCCATCTCACTCCAATGGACTAAATTATGATGAAAATGATAAATGTGAGTATCATGATGCATTGGACATCATACCAATTATCACTTCAAACTTATGCATCATATTATAGTTATTATTTTAAATAATTCACGTGATTTCTCTAATCCATCTTCTAAGCCGATCAATAAAAAAAAATCTCAAAATATTCAATGACTTTTCCTAAGAATGAAACACAAGTTCCTGATTCTTCTATTAATCATACATATCTAATTGTCCCCATTTCTTCATTAGGTCCTCTTGACTTCCTTGTTGATTTTGTTGATGCATCTCTAGCTATTTAATTTTCATATCTTGATTATCATGATGCATTCACTTCTAATTCTTGACATATTAATACATCCATTAGTTAATATTATATTAATAACACCATTGTCTATCAGTAGATCCTATCAATTTTTTCTCTATTCCACTTCTCATGGCTATATAATGTCTTATATCTTCCATCACATATCCTATACCTAAATATTTTTGATACATTACACTACCCATTATAGTGAGGCCTCTAACCATCCTCGTGTCATTTGTTTTGGCATATTCATACAAAGGATGTGACATGTTCTTATGTCTTCCCTAGCTCCACATTGCTCAAGTTATTCCCTTAATGAATCAATTTTGTCTCAAGTTCATACACAGTAAACACATTGTCACTATTAAAGGAGTTCGACCATTCACACCATTTCCTCTACCCCCTATTAATGAAATCCATCCACCAACTTCATCATCTAGGCATCTTAGGAATCTTAAATCTAAGGCACATTTTGCACCCAGTTATCCTATTCACACTTGACCTACCTGATTATATATTCATTCACATTGGTCCATTATCCCATCTCATCATCCTATGTGACGATATTATTTTTCGCTATTATAAAAGGCCCCACTATGATGCCCCAAAATAGTAGGATTTAATGATTAAGTTAGAAATTTAGGGTTTTAGATTTTGATAGGAATTTTCAAACTATGAACAAACTTAAATAAAATAACTCAAAATAATTTTTATTCTCTCTTTGAAAATGTAAAGAACTTGGAAAAATTCAAAATTTGTAGTCAATAAATAAAATTTATCAAAAACTCTAAAATTGATTAAATATTTACAAAACAATTTTATATATCTTGAAATGTAGATACGATCTTACTTGAATGATTATAAAAAAATCTAAATTAAATTGTGTAAATATTTTCTACCAATTTGGAGATATAGTTGAGTCTTTGCAATTAGGCTTTTTATGCATTATGGCTTAGATCTATTTCTCATACTACTTGTATGGAAATTACTTGGATAAATATGAATATTACATAAATATAACACAAAGAACATCAATTGTTGATAAATGATGACAATATACACGTAGAATAGCTTAGATAATTATAGGGAAACCCTTTAAAGCATACAATAAGACTCAAGTGTTGAATATGATCCTTAACTACTCCTTATTAGTAGATATATATACCATTCCTATGTGTATTGGGAAATAAGTGCTAAAAATGTGGAGCAATCCCACACATAATCGCAATAGTAAAAAATAATATGCAAAAATATCACAGATCTCGAATAAAACTATCAAGATAAATGAACACAAAAAATACAATATTTAATGTGTTTTACAAAATTTTGGATACATAAAAAAGAATCACTTTCTCAAATTTTAATACAAGTCACCTCTTTCTCTCAATGTAATACCTAAATTTTTTTAGATTTTGCTCAACAAACTCTTCTAAATTCACTCTTGAACTCACAAATCTAGAATGCTAGTTAAGCCTACTATATTCCCATAAAACATCAATAGGTAACTATTTAAGAAGTTGTATAATACTATGGGTACAAAAACCATGGGCCGAAACCTCCCCATAAACCAATGGATCAAAATACCACCCATATGATAAGAGCACATTTCTAGTGATGTTGGGTACATTTTTTTAGGGAAACTTAATTTTCTCAGGAGCTACTCCCACAAACTAATGATAACGAGGGATACTTCCCCGATACCCCACTCGAGGCTTGTCTCGGCCCCAAACCCCGATAAGAAAACCATGGAGAGTATATGATACTTTTATTGTAAAGTCTTCAACACTTCCACACATGAAAATAGACTTCATAACATGACAATATTCCACTTGAGACTTGTTTTCTTCCGAGAAATCCTCTCAACCCTTCAATTTTTTCCATAAAGACCAACCAAAGATAAGCATAGCTTTAGTTTCTCCCTTATAACCACCTTGGTCATGTTAGGAAATAATGGATAAAATATGTGGAATAATCCCTTACAGAATCGTAATAGTAGAAACTAATATGTAGAAAATATTACAGATCTCAAATAAAAGTGTAGAATAAAATAACACAACACAAAGAGACAATATTTAACATCGTTTGCCCAATTTGGGCTACGTCCACCAAGAATCACTTTCTAATTTTATTACAAGCCACCACTCCATCAATACAATACCCAAATCTGTTTGGAGCTATGCTCAACAAACACTACAGAATTCACACTCAAATTCAAAACAACTCTTTAATGTTACATTATAGCTACTATTTGCATAAAACCATACAAGTAGACAACGCTTAATTAGTTTTACAAAATTGTGGGTATCAAAACAATGGGTCAAAAATCGTCCCATAAACCTATAATGGGTCAAGAATCGCCCATATGAGAAAATCATGTTTCTCGGTATATCGGGCACGTTTTAAGGCCAATTTTTTTTTTTTTGGGGGCGCTATCACACCTAGACCTCCACTCGGGGCCCGGCCCGGCCCCAAACCCTAGTGAGACAACTATGGAAAGTGTATAGTACTCTTAGTGTACAATCTTCAACACTTTCTCACATGAAAATAGGCTCCACAACCTAACAATCTCCCACTTGAAGACTAGTTTTCCTCTGAGCAAACTTCTCAACCCTTCACTAGTTTTCGTGAAGACCAACCAAATTTGAACACAACTTCAATTTTTCCCTTGTGACCATCTTGGCCATCATGTTTGTAGGATTCTGACTGGTATGAATCTTCTCTAGCTTCAACTTCTCTTTCTCACAAGTTTTCTTGATGAAATGGTACCTTAACTCTATATGCTTCATCCTAGAGTGGAAAGCAGAGTTCTTACCTAGGTGTATAACACTGACTATCACTATGTAGATTTACTTCCTCCCGCTTATGCCCCAAATCCTCAAGTAGTTTTATAACCAAATAATTTCTTTTCTTTCCTCTGTGGCAGCAATATACTCAGCCTCCATGGTTGAAAAGCCACAAACTTCTCTAGTAGTGAAATACGGTTTATTGTTGTCCCACCTACTGGTGAGAAACATAACTGTCATGCTCCTCCTACTGTCTACATCTCTAACCATATCTAAATCTACATAACCACACAAAGTGGTGTCTGATCCACTGTAGCACAAAACTATCCCCATGGTCCCTCTCAAATACCGAAGGATCCACTTTACTGCCTGCCAGTGATCTCTACCTGGATCACTCATAAATCTACTCACCACTCCCACTGCATGGGAAATATCAGGCCTGGTGCACACCATGGCATACATCAAAATGCCAACCACTGATGAGTAAGGTACCTTGGACATTTGGTTTCTCTCCTGCTCTATCTTGGGACACTACTCCTTTGATAACTTGAAATGGCCTGCCAAAGGAGTCCCAACTAGTTTAACATCATGCATATTAAACCTCTCCAAGACTTTCTTAATGTACTCTTCCTATCCTAAGATATCCTCATACCAAGGATTTTTTTGGATGCCCCCAAATCCTTCATAGAAAAGGATTCACTTAGCTTCTTCTTGAGTACTTTTATTTCTTGCATGTTTTTACCTGTAACCAACATGTCATCCACATACAGACAAATGATAATATAACTGCCATCCTCAAATTTCTTTGTATACACATAATGGTCATAATGACATCTAATATAACCTTGATCCATCATGAAGCTATCAAATTTCTTATACCATTGATGTGGAGCTTGTTTCAAGCCATACAAGCTCTTCTTTAGTTTACACACCATCTCCTCTTTACCTTTGACCTCATAGCCCTCTAGTTGCTGCATATATAGTTCCTCCTCCAAATCACCATGGAGAAATGTAGTCTTTACATCAAGTTGTTCTAAGTGAAAGTCTTCTGCTACAACTATTCCTAGAACAGTTCTAATAGAATTCATTTTTACTACAGGAGAAAAACTCTCATCAAAATATATACCTTTTTTCTATGCAAAACCCTTCACCACCAACTAGGAATTATATCTTTTCTTTCTTCCTTCTTCATCTTTGACTTTGAACACCCATTTTTGAAATTCTCTTTTCCTTCGGGTAGCTTCACCAAATCCCATGTTTGGTTCTCCATGAGAGAATGATTCTCGTCATCCATGGCTTGCTCCCACTTCTTCCTAATATCTACTTGCATTGCCTCATCAAATCTCTCTGGCTCTCCAATATTAGTGAGTAATAATTAATAAAGAGAGGGAGAAAACGTTTAGGTTCTATTCTTACCCGAGAAGACCTCCTCAATATAGGAGTTTGGGGTTCCTATTGAGGAGGTTCCTTAACTGATTCATGTCTCACTTTCCCATCTGGAATATCCTCTACTGCTGCATATTCTTTCTTGGATTCTTCCCTTTTTTCCTACAACTATTTCTTATACATGAATTTCTCATTAAATACCACATCCCTAGATCAAATGATTTTTTGTCCTTAATACTCCAACATTTATATCCAAAGTCATCACCACCATAACCAATGAAAGTACATTTTTCTAATTTAGCCTCTAGTTTGGTCCTATCATCCTTGTCTATATGGAAAAAAACCTCACATCCAAAGACTCTAAGAAATGAATAATCAACTTTCTTACCATACCAAGCCTCCTCAGGTATGCCTCCATCCAAGGCACTTGAGGGTCCTCTTTTTATTAAGTACACAATCGTGCTCATTTCTTCTACCCAAAAAGAAAGAGGCGAGTCCTACATGTAACCTCATGTTCCTAGCACATTCCATTATTGTTCTATTCATTATTTATGACACCCCATTCTTTGCAAATTCCTAGAACTATATTTTTCCTATGGATTCCAATCTTAGAATAGTAATCATCAAATTCATTTTCGTAATACTCCCTCCATTATCCGACTTGAGACATTTTAGATTAAGACCTGTTTCATTCTCTACCAAGGCTTTTATTTTAAAAAGTGTCAAATACATCAGATTTGTTTCTAATACAATAAACCCAATTTTTCTTGTTGTATCATCAATAAAAGTAACATAATAACTTGAACCCCTAAGAGATGATACTTGAGGTGGACCTCATACATCATAATGTACCAACTCTAACTTACTCTCTTTCTTTGTAGGTCAACCTTGAGAAACCTTACTCGCTTTTGTTTCCCATATATGAAGTCCTCACGTAACTCCAAACTTGTTTATGTATATCTAGGAAAATCCTTCTTTATGATATCCATGCCCTTATGGCTCATATGACTGAGCCTATAGTGCCAAAATGTTTTATCTACTTCTAAAGCCACAAGATTACAAGCATTAGTGCTATAAGTGGTTAAATACAAGGTTCCAACCTTCTTACCTCTGCTTGCCACCACAAGAGCACCCTTGGTAACCTTCTAAGAGTTTTTATAAATATCAAGAGTATAACCATCACTTCCCAACTACGCCCGCAAATATAAAATATTGTCTTATTGTAGGCACATGTCCGACATCCTTCAATAGCCAAGTATTTTCATTCTCGCATCTTAACCTAAACATAACATTTTCCAACTATGATCCAAGGCTCATCATCACCAAGAAAAAAATTCCCAAAATCTCCTTGAACATAATCAACAAAATAAACCTATGTGGAGTAGCATGGAAAGAAGACCCTGAATCTAAAACTGAAGATTTAGTAATATTGTGCAAAGAAATAATCAAATCATCCTGACATTAATTACCCGTTCCCACATTTGCCTCCTTTTTTTCTTCTTGTTGTTTCTTCTTGTCCCGAAGATCCCAAAATTCCTTCTTTACATGCCCATACTTTCCACAGTGCCAGCATACTATCTTGCTTTTGGATTTTGACCTTTCTCGATCCTTTGATTTTCCACATGACTTCCTCTATTCTTTTGTCTCCCTCTAGTTTCCACTGTCAAAGCATTCCTTGAAGTAGAAGATTCCTAGAGATTTTTCTTCACATTTCTTTGCTTAGAATCACCCCTACAACATCCTCAAACTTCAACTTTGAGTTAGCTAGAACCAAGTTTCTTACCGCCATTACTAGGCTATTCCAACTCTCAAGTAAAGAGCATAGAACTAATAAAGCCCTAACTTCTTCATCAAATTATATTGTAACCGAAGCTAGTTTATTTACAATCATATTAAAATCATTTAAATGATTTTCTACTAATCCATTCTCAAACATATTCATAATAAACAATTTTTTCATAAAAATATCTTATTATAAAGAGATGGTTTTTCATACAACTTCCTAATGCATCCATCGGTTCTTTTATAGTTTTTCCTTTGAAACATTGAATAATACCGAAGATGCAAGATATAACCGGATTGTCCTAAGTGCCTTCTATTAAGAAAATCCCATTCCACATCCTGTCATGCTCGAGGTTTTGTTCACCTTCTCAAAAAACAAAATATAAAGATCCTTCGATAAACGTAATCTTCCATCCGCATCTTCCAAAGACTAAAATTTTGCCCCTTGAATTTATCAACCCTTGATCTTCCATCATCTGCCATAGCTCCCATTCAAGATAAAACTTTCCCCTGCGATTCAACACTTCAACAAACTAAACTAGGCTTTGATACCAATTGTTAGGAAATAATGGATAAAATATGTGGAATAATCCCTCACATAATCACAATAATAGATAGTAATATGTAGAGAATATCAAAGATCTCAAATAAAAGTGTAGAGAATAAAATAACACAACACAAAGAGATAATATTTAACGTGGTTCACCCAATTTGGGCTATGTCCACCAAGAATCACTTGCTCAAATTTTATTACAAGCCACCACTCTCTCAATACAATACCCATATTTGTTTGGAGCTATGCTCAACAAAATCTCTGAGAATTCACACCCGAATTCAAAACACATCTGCAATGTTACATTATACCTACCATATGCATAAAACCATATAAGTAGACAACTTCTCAAGCGGTTTTACAAAATCATGGGTATCAAAACCATGGTCCAAAATCATCCCATAAACCTATGGTCTAAATATTTCCCATATGAGAAAATCACGTTTCCCAAGTATATCGGCATGTTTTAAGGCCAAAAAAATTTCTTGTGGGTCTGCCACCCCTGGACCCATGCTCAAAAGGCCTAACTCATCCCTAAACCATGGTCGACAACTATGGAAAGTGTACATGACTCTTAGTGTACAATCTTGAACACTTTCTCACATAAAAACAGCTCCACAACCTAACATGGTAATCATGTTTATATTATTTTGACCAGTATGAATCTTCTCCGGTTCAACTTCTCTTCCTCCAAATTTGTCCTAATGAGCAATGGTACCTTAATCAGTATATGCTTCATCTTAGATTTGAAAGAAGATTTATTAGCTAGGTGTATAACACTATGACTATCACTATGAAACTTCCCTTCCTCATGCTTATGCCACAAATCCTAGAGCAATGTTTGTGATCAAATAATATCTTTTCATTCATATTTATTACCAACATACTTAGCCTCCATGGTTGAAAAACCAACGAGTTTTTGTGTCGTGAAATCCAACTCACTATTCTCCTACCTACGGTGAAAATATAACATGTTATGTTCCTCCCCACATGCCTACATCTCCAGCCATGTATTAATCTACATAACTACATAAAGTGGTGTCAATCCATCTGTAGTACAAAATTATACCCTTTGTCCCTCTCAAGTATCGAAGGATCCATTTTTCTTCCTTCCAAAGTGATATTTACTTGGATCACTCATAAATATACTCACTTCTCCCACCTCATTATAAATATTAAGCATAGTGCACACCATGGCATACATGAAACTACCAAACGCTGATCGAGTAAGGTACCTTAGACATCTAGTTTCTCTCCGCTCTAACACGGGACATGACTCTTTTGACAACTTTAAATTATCTACCAAAGGATTCCAAACTGGTTTAACATCCTACATATTAAACCTATCCAAGACTTTATTAATGTAATATTCTTTAGATAAAGTTATATGTCATTACATCATATCTAGAGATATCCTCGTATCAATGATTTATTTGGCTATCCCCAAATCCTTCATAGAAAATGAGTCCCTTAACATCTTCTTGAGTACTTTTATTTCATGTATGTTTTTCCTCCAAAAACATGACATCCACATACAAGCATAGGATAATATAAATTCCATCCTAAAATTTCTTCATATACACGCAATGGTCAAAATGTTATCTAGTATAACCTTGCTCGATCATGAAGCTATTAAATTTCATATACAATTTTTGTGGAGCATATTTTAGGCCATACAAGCTCTTCTTCAATTTTCATACCAAATCCTCGTTACCTTTGACCTCATGGAACTCTTTGGATTTTGGTTCATATATATATCCTTGTCCATATCACCATTGATAAATGCAATCTTTACATCTAGGCTCTTTAAGTGTAATTTGTCCGCCATCACTATTCCATTGAATAGTTACGATAGAAGCCATTTTTACTACTAGAGAAAATATATCATCAAAATATATGGATATTTTTTTGCAAACTCCTTGATCACCAATTGAGCCTTGTATATTTTCTTTCCTCTTTCTTCTTTAACTTTGTACACCCACTTATTCTATAATTTTCTTTTTCCTCTAGGTATCTACACCAAATCCCAAGACTAGTTCTTCGTGAGAGACTGATGGTCCTCATCCATGATTTGCTCCCACTTCTTCCTAGAATCTACGTGCATTGCTTCATCAAAGATCTTTGTCTCCCCACACTTAGTGAGTAATAAATAATTACGAGGAGAAAAATGTTTAGGCACTCTTGTTACTTTATAAGTCCTCCTCAATATAGGAGATTGGAATTCATGTTTATTAGGGTCATGAACCGATTCATATGACACTTTCCACCGAACGGTACTCTACCACTACATATTCTTTCTTGGATACTTCAAGTTTTCTTCTAATGTTTCTAATATATATAAATTTCTCATTAAAGACCACATCCCTAGATCGAATGATTTTGTTGTCCTTAATAATCCATCATTTTATCCAAATTCATCACCTCCATAACTAATAAAAGTACATGTATCTTAGTTATCCTCTCTTTGGTCCTATCTTCTTTGTCAATATGGATAAACACCTCAAATCTAAATAATCTAATAAATTAGGAATCAAATTTCTTACCATATAAAGCATCGTTAGGTATACATCCATTGATGCACTTGAGGGTCCTCTGTTTATCAACTACACAACCATGTGCTCACACATTCTTCCCAAAATGAAAGACGTAGTCCGCATGTAATCGCGTGTTCCTATATTGTTCCAAAAGATTGTCGAGGCATTCATCCTTTCGACACCCCATTCTACTATGAATTTCTTGACACCATATTTTTCTGTGGATTCCTTTCTTAGAAGAATAATATTAAACTCATTACTTCAATACTCCCTCTATTATCTAACTTGAGTCATTTCAACTTGAGACTTGTTTCGGTCTCTACTAAGGATTTCCATTTAATAAAAGTGTCAAATAAATCATATTTATTTCAAATACAATATACCCAAAATTTTCTTGTTGCATCATCAATAAAATTGACATAATAATGTGACCCCAAGAGATGATACCTAAAACGTCCCCACACATCATAATGTACCATCACTAACTTACCCTCTTTCTTCATAGGTCCAACCTTGAGAAAATTTTCTCGCTTTTATTTCCCATATACACAATTTCCATATAAATCCAAAGATGTTTCTATATATCCAAGAAAATTCTTCTTTATTATTTACATGCCTCTAGGGATCATATTACCAAACATATAATGCCAAAATCTTGGATCTTTTCCTGAAGCCATGAGATTACAAGAATTAGTGCTACGAATGGTGAAATACAAAGTTGTAAAATTCTTACCTCTTTCCACCACAAAATAACCCTTGTTAAGATTCCAAGAGTTTACTTGTAAATGTCATAATACAACCATCATTTCCCAAATTCCATGTGATACCAAGTTTTATCTTAATTTAGGCTTATGTATCACATCCTTCAATATCAATGTATCCCCATCTCCATCTTAACCCTAAAAGCATTTCCAAGTATGTCGTAAGGCTCATAATCACCAATATAAACATAGAGAAAATCCCTCAAACATAATCAATAAAATAATGATTGTGTGGAGTAGCTTTGAAATAAGCCCCAAATCTAAAACCATATTATACACAAAGAGAATCAAAGCATCCTAAAAGACATTACATGTTTCCAAATTCACCTCCTTATTTTCTTCTTGTCCTAAAATCCCAATAGGCCTTCTTTGCATTCCAAGAATTTCACAAATGGTGCAAGATACCATCTTGATTTTGGATTTTTAACTTTTCCAATCTTTTGATTTTCCATGGCTTCCTCTAGTCTTATGTCTCCTCTAATTTTTACCATCAAATAATTCCTTGATGTAGAAGATTCCCTATATATTTTTATTCTTATTTCCTCACTTAAAATCATGCCTACAACATCCTAAAACTTCAAATTTGAATCATCGGAACTAAGTTTCTTACTACCATTACTTGGAGGCTATTCAAAATCTCAAGTAGGGAGCATAGAGATAATTAATCCCTAACTTCTTCATCAAATTATATTGTAACCAAAGTTAGTATATTCAAAACCATATTAAAATCATTCAAATTGTTTGCTATTAAAACATTCACAAAAATATTCATATTAAACACCATTTTCATTAAAAATATCTTTATATAGGAAGAGGGTTTTAATATAACTTTCCTTATGCATCAATGAGCTATTTTGTAGTCTTATCCTTTGAAAGACTCAATAAAAAAAAATATTCAAGACATAACCATTGTCTCAAGTTCCTTCCTATCCTGTAAATCCCAATCTGCATCCAAAATACTCAAGGGTTTGGTCCCTTTTCCAGATAGTCAAATATAAAGATCCTTCGATAAAGGTGATCTTCCGTCTTCATCTTCAAAAGAATAAAATTATACCCATATAATTTATCAACCTTTGATCTACCATCATCTACCATAGGTCCCACTCAAGCTAACACTTTCCATATGATTCAACACTTTAGAAAACCAATCCAAGCTCTGATACCAATTGTTACGAAATAAGGGATGTAAAATATACAAAACAATTGTACACAAAATCGCAATAGTAGAAACTAATATGCAAAATATATCAGATATGAAATAATAGAGCAAAAAAATAAAACAAATCAACATAAAGACATTATTTGATGTGGTTCACCCAATTTAGGCTACATCCACAAAGAATCACTTTCTCATATTTTATTACAAGCCACTCTTTCTCTCAATATAATCCCCATATTAGTTTGAAGTTTTGCTCAACAAATCTATTGAATTAACACTTGAACTCACACATCTACAATGTTACTAAAACCTACTATATTCCCATAAAAATATCAATAGGAATGGCTTAAATAGTTTTACAATAACATGGGTGAAAAATTGATAGACAAAAATCACCCCATAATCATATGGGTGAAAATACCACCCATATGAGAAAAGTACATTTCCCGAGATGTTAGGCACACTTTTGAAGGAAAAAAAGAAAATTAGTGTCCAATGAGAAAACTATGGAGAGTGTATTGTACTTTAAGTGTAAAATTTGAACATTTCGACACATGAAAATAGGCTCCACAATATAAAACTATGCTATGGCCAACACCAATTTCGGCATACTACACACATTAAAGCATAACATAATAGCATAATTTCAAAGTTTTCTTCTCAATTCTAGTTTGTTTTATATATGTTTAATGTGTGTCTCTAAGTTTGTATGTTTTTTCTCTAAGCCTAGTTCTTGATCTCCTGTTGCACTTCTAATCCTTCTTAGACCTTAAATGTTTACCCTTTTCCTTTATTTTCCTTGAAAACCCTCTCCTACCCATTTCTCCCCAACGAACTTTGTCTCATTTCCGAGATCCCTCTTTGAGATATGTTTAATTACCTTTGGTAATTCTCAAGCCACCTCAGGCTCGGTGTTCATATTGATATATTCACTATTACACATTTTTATATCACCTTGATGGTTTGGGCTACTTATCTCGCTCCCTACCTATGTTAACCTCACAACTCATCTTCTTTCTTGACTCCTTGGATATGTGTGGACTTTATCCAAGTTGATTTTTTTTCCACTCTCCCTTGAATTTATTTTCAACTTTGTTGGTCTTATTATGTTTTTCATAGCCCTAACCCAACTATCGTCAAACTAATATTGAATCCTTGAGCCAAATCTTCCTTGTTTCAGCAACCTATCCTCATATCAAGTCATCCTCCTATGCTTGACTATTCAATATCCTACCCAAACTCTCCACAAGCCCTCTCCTTTCTTCTTACATGTGTACCTTGCAGAATTTTGAGATAAATATTTGATGAATTTCCACTTCCTCATCCAAATAATTTCTTCCCATGAACCTTCAAACTATGCAACTTAGATTAGTCTCTCGAGTTCGAGCACGAGCCCTACTTACCTTCCCATTATTTCCCATTCCTTGTTTTTTAGGTGTTTCCTACCTATACCTTACCTTTTCAGTTAAAATTTTAATTTTATTAAACTTAGTTTTAAATTATACTTTTCTATTTTTCTTTAATTATTTATTAATTAATAAGATTATCGGCTAGATAATAATTTTTATTTTGAAATTGGTTTGTTTTGTGGAGATATTTTCCTAATCCCCTTTCCTTGTTCTTGTGGTTGTATTTTGAATAAATTTAGGAGCTCAAAGATGTCATCTTGGAAAGACTTGTTTTGTAAAAGATCAAGAAAAAAAAATTATTTTGTAAATTTGGCCATGTTATTTCCACACTTGAGAGGAAGGATTGCATACAATTGTATTATTGTAAATTTAATTAGGAAGTTATGTATTAAGAATTGTTGAAAGAAGAACTTTTGTAAGTTTTATGTAGTGGAAATGTAGTTCTTTCAAATCTAGAAATAAATCAAAAGATTTCTTGTGCCTTCATTTTAAAAAATTGTTGTGTTTGTTTTAGCAAAATATATGTGAGCTATACTTGTTTTACTTGTTGAAATAGTAGTCATGTAAAATTGAGAAACATGGGTGGAAGCTTGATAAACTTTATTAATATCAAATCAACCAAATTACATTGGTATGAGCTGCAATACTTATAGGTATTGTACAGCTGAATACACACAAGAAAATAAGTTACACATGTGCAACAATATCCTTGATTACATAAGCTTCCAAAATATCATACGGGAAGCATAACCAATATTAAATACAAACAATAGTAAAGCTAAAACAATACAACAACTCCCATATGCAAAATAAAGACAATTATATGGTTATGATGAAATATAACCATATAAACAATAAATAAATAAACTAATTAATATGCAATGCATAATTAATAAAGGTAAATAATAATTAACCTAACATTCCACTCTTAATTATGCATTGTCTCAAGGGATGAGGAGAGGAACTCTCTGAATAACTCAAACTTGTCATGTGTAAGTGACTTTGTGAAGATATTTGCTCTTTGTTTAGTTGTTAGAAAAACTAAAGTGTATATTTTGCTTCAACACATGTTCGCATATGAAATGAACCCATACCTCAATTTTTTTTTTTCATGAAAACTAGATTGTGAACAAGTTTTTGAGAAAAGCTTCATTGTCAATATACATGGTGGTCAGTTTGTCCTATGGTATTCCAAGTCCTTCTAGTATGCAATGTAGCCAAATCACTTCATAGAAAACTTCTCTTAAAACGATACTCAAAGTCTATGGAAGAATGAGAAACAAAGTGTTATTTATTGCTTCCCTATGATATTGATCCAGATCCCATAAAGAATAGAAATCTTGAAGTGGATTTTATGACATCAATATTCCATGCATGATTTGAATCCAAATATCCTTACAAGAAGTTGTCATTCTTCTTGTATTCTAGACCAAGATCTCTTAATCCTTTGAGATATCTCAAGATGTGCCTTGCTACTTTCCAATGACAAAATTTGGTTTCCGTATGAACTTAGATATATAGCTTATTGAAAATATGATATCTGGTCTAATGTAAGTGAGGTAAATGAGACTCCCAATCAACTGCTAATACCGAGTGGCACTTACCTTAGGAGATGGATACGAATGAGATAACTACATTTTGTTCTCCATAGGTGTAGCAATTGGTGTGAAATCCATCATCTTTAATTTCTCAAGTGTTGTCTTGGTATATTTCACTTGAGAAACAAATATGTGATTCTCTTTCTGCCATACTTCCAATCCAAGACAATAGTGCATTATCCCGAGATCTATCATGTCAAACAATCGATTAAGATCTTTCTTCATTACATCGATCACCCTCACTGAAATTCCATTGATCACTAGATCATCGACATAGACAAAAAAATCACATCTCCCCTTTATTTTTGAGGTAAAGATTGGGATCATATGGATTTTTAACAAATCCATGTTGTATGAGATGCTCATAAATTTTGATGTATCATGCCCAGGGTGCCTGTTTGAGGCCATATAAACATTTCATGAGTCTGCATACCTTAACTTCTTGAATAGGTACTACATATCCCTCAGGTTGAGTCATGTAGATGAATTCTTGTAAATCTCCATTCAGGAAGGTACTTTTTACATCCATCTGATGGAATTAACAACTAAACTATGCTACTAGAGAAAAGATCATCCTGATCATTTTGATCTTATCTATGGGAGAAAATGTCTCCTCATAGTCAATGCCTTATTTTTGTGCATACCCGCTTTACTAGTATCACTTTATACTTTTCCACTATCCCATCTACTTTTATTTCATTTTGAATATCCATCCGCATCTAATGGGTTTCTTCACAAGTAAGATCACAAGATAGAAAGTGTTATTTTTCATTATTGACTGATATTTAAAGTCCATGGCATCTTTCCAAGATTTTGACTATAGGGCTTCCTGGATTGTAAGGGGCTCATCAAACTCAATAACTCTAATCATCAAAGAAAATTTCACTTCTTCTCTTGCTTTACTACATTATGTGGTCTAGAGGTAGATGTATCTCGATGGAGCATCCATTCTTGCATCTCATAATGTGCTAGTACACCACTTAGGCATACGCTGAAATGTTCCCGTGGGTCATGGTTCTATAAGATCATCACCAACATCCCCATTCTCCCTTTCATCATCTGTGGGAACATCAACTTTAGTTCTTACAATCGGTGATAAATCTACATCTAATGAGTGTGGAGGAGGAGTCTCTCCTTCCTTCTTCTAAAAAACCTCAACATTTCTGCTTGGTGTAGACTTTCCTGGTCTTGGATCCATCAATTTGTACCCAAGAGTATCTTCACCTGTACCCAATGAACATGAATTTTCGTGACTTCGTGTCCAATTTATTTCTATTCTACTTAGGTAAGTGCATACTTGCTTTGCACTGTAATACTCTAAGGTGTGAAATAGATGGTTTCCACTATGACCATACTTCTTGTGGTTTCCTCCATCAAGAGAAACTTAGGGCACTCTACTCAAAAAATACACTTTTTCTTTGTTCCTTCCACCCATAATGTCTTTGCAAGTCCAGGACTCATCGATCATGCAATGTACCATTTCCATGATAATACGATTTCTTCTCTCAATAACACCATTTTTTTTACGGTGTGTGTGGAGGAGGAATTTTTTGATTAATCATGTGAGCTTGTAGGTAGTCTTTGAACTTATTATTGGTGAAATCCCCCTCAATATGAGTAGAGAGTTCTGATGTGACAACTAGTTTCATTCTCAACTGCTACTTTGAACTTCTTGATGGTTTCAAAAGAATCACTTTTCTTGCAAACACAAAACATCCACATTTTTCTTCAAGATTCATTAACACATAGCATAAATTAATGAAATCTAGAATGGATTGATTGCATCGATCAAAATATCGGTATTAACTAGATCAAGCTTGCCATGAGCTCGAATAGTACTTTTTTGAAGGAAGCTCGTGTTGTTTTCCTACTAGGCAATGAGGACACATGTTTGTATCCTTCTGAAGAGATGGTAACCCATGTACCATATTGCACCAACGAAGTGTCTCGAGATACTTGAAAATAACATGGCCAAGTCTACGATGCCAAAAATGTGCTGAGGTAGAGTTCTTAGCCATAAGTTCTTGATCATCTCTATGGAAAAAATCAAGATGGAACATATGTACCACATTGGAGGATTTTGCAACTATTTTCGAGCCTCGTGATTTGTCTCAAATCAAACACATTTTCTTACCACAATGACTATCAAAGTCAATTTTTAAATTGTCATCTAGGATTTGACTAATGAACAGATTCTTTGTCAACCCTGGGGACATATAAGACATCGATAGTCTACATTTGCATGAACGAATGGGTATATAAATGTTCCCAATCCCCGAACTATATATGAAGAATCATCACCAAACGAAACATAGTTTTTCAAAGGCATGTCCATAATTGAAGTAAACAAGTTCTCGTGGATCTGGTCATGTGTGGAGTGCCTCCCAAATCAACATACCAAACATCACTAGATGATGTGGAAGGTTCACTTGATCAAGCAAAGTGTATAAGAAGTCTTTATTATCTCGAATGTTATTCTCACTCAAAGAATATTTCCTTGCGATGGGGTTTTCTTTTCCAGTTCCTATTTTTCTACCCTTGATTTTAGTTTGTATGTCCCTTGTGATATTGTTGGTGTTGAGTTCCAAAATTTCTTGATGAACCTTTCTTATAATTCTTATACTAACTATCTTTCAATTCATGTCCTCTTTTGCAGATTGGAAATTGCTTCTTCTGTTGTTTGTCCCCTTGATATTGATATTGATTTTGATGTTGGGAATTTTGATAGGAATTAGGTTTTCCTTTACCTTTTCCTTTCCATTTTTGATGTGAATAAAGTTTCTTCTCCTCTTCATAATCCTTATTTGCATGGCTTCCTATTGTCAGTAATAGGTTTACCATCTTGTCAAAACTAATTTCATATCCGACAAGTTTAGTGTTGTGAAAAAAATGTTGTAAGAAGAAGGGATAGCTCTCAAAACAATGGGAATAAGAGATTCATTTATGACCACTTCTTCCATGGCTAGAAGTGAAGCCCTTAACTCTACAACTCTTCTCAAGAAAGCTTTGATTTTCTCATTCTTCTTGAACTTGATGTGTGTAAATGTCTCTGCAAATTTAGTATGACATTGTTATTTTTGGCCTCATATCTTTGTGCTCAATTTATCCCATGATTTTTTGGCTATTTTGGCATCTCGAATGTGGGGTTGTACATCATCGGACACTCCAAAAATATGATGAGTTTTCTTTCTGATTTTCTCTATCAAACTATATGTTATATAGTATCGGTAGTTGATCCGGTCAAAGTACCATTCACAAGCAGCGATTCGGATCTCTTTAAAGTCAAGTTGTGTCTTGATTTTTGTATTCCATGTAACATAGTGGTTTACTCCGAGTAGTTTCAACTGGAAGAAAAATTTGGGGGCATTGGTTCCCATTTTTCAAAAATCACTAACAAGGTTTGGCTCTTATATCTCTAAGTATAAGGTCTCCCAATCTATATACCATCACCTAATATATCAAACCTTTGTACATATGCACCCTTCCAATATAACTTGAGGTATGGAAGAAGATAAACCATCTATATATCCAAAGGGTACATGAAAGAGGCATTAATGTATGTGAAAGAACTTGATACATGGTATTGTTGACCAAAATAAGATCACACTTATTTTGGGTCAACTGACACCATTTTTTTCCCTTTGTGCTTTAATCTGAATTTTTACATATTTTAAGCACTTAAGGCCCTAAAATAATTTTCATTAGATAGGAAATTTCTTCCCCTTTCCAAGAGATATAAATAATTCCTTCTAACTCTTTTATTTTTCAAGTTGCTGTGTGGCGGGCCTTAGAAGGATTTTTTGCCAAAAGTGGGTTCAAGCAAGTGCCTAGGGAAGAATTTTGCCAATGGAAATCAAGAACCAGTGGGGTGGTGGGAGACATTTTTTCATTTTGAAAATTTTCACAAAATGCACAAGTATACTTGTAGGGCCTACTGGCTCGAGAAGGATTACTTTTGCAAAGTGGAAAAAGTGGGCGTGGGCCCAAAGATGTCTTTTTGCCCAAGTGGAAAATGCGAGCCGGCGGGCCCAAGGATGAATCATGTGTAAAAGTGGGTCTACGGGGCCATGGAGGAAATTTTTCCCAAGTATGAATTCAGAGCCGGTGGGCCATGGGACTTTGGAACTTTTACACTTTTTTCAAATGGCATAGTTTCGAGCGCGGCCCGTGAGGCCCGTGGGGTCTCATCGGCCGTTGAAAAGCCACAGACACGCGGAAGCTACCACGTGCCTCATCGACACAACTCTAAGGATAGGATCTAAAATAGAGACCCCAAACAAGTGTAGGCTTGCCACGTAGTCGAGTGAACAAAGGGGACAAAGCAGGCCTAAATCGACAAAGTATAAGAGTGTCAATGGAAGCCTTCCATGTGTCTCATCATCACAACACAAAGGCTAAGTCAAAAGTGTGGAGACTCAAATGAGCACCAACTCTACACATGTTTAGGGTAAAATAGAGTAAAAAAGGGAGATAAAGTGGGCCTAAAATGACTTAGTATCCAGAGCCGGCAGACAAGAGCCATGTGTCATCACTACGCAATTTAAAAAGTAAACTTGAGCGGGTTCCCAAACAAGTGTTGGGCCTCCACGTGCCTTGGGTCGACTTATGGCCATACCAACAAGTAAAATGGACTTAGCCAAAACACAAAGAAATATGGAAGAGTAATGAAGCTTCCACGTGTCTCATTAGCGTAATTTCAAATGCACAACCCAAAAGGAAATTCCTCAAAGGAGTGATAACCCGCCACATGTTCCAGAGTCTGAAGAGGTAAGGTTGGTCGTTGAAAATTCCAAAAGCCTATGGAGGCCTCCATGTGTCTTGTCCATGCAACTTCAAAAGAAAAATCTTGGGGTAGTTTCCAAATAAGTGCGAAGCCTCCACATGTCTCATGTTAGGAACACTTTCTCCACCAATATGAGGGAATAAAGAAAATATAGAGGAAATGAGGAGCTCATGGAAGCCTCACATGTGTCGGGCCTAACATGATTTCAAGAGATAAAGGAAGGATATGAATCTTCAAGATGTGCGAGACATCCATATGGACCTGGTATGGATAGAATCTTCTAAATATTGCACACCCGTGACCCTGATCTTTAGATAGCCATATCTTTCGATTGGAAACTCATATTTGGGTAGGAGAGGACTTTTTGGAAAGATCTCAACTTTTGACTTCTCACTTTTCTCCATTATTTTTTTGGCCCACCATTTTCGAGGCTATCAAGTATCTCAAATGCCACCATGATGAAGAATGGGCCTTTTTTCCAATTATGGGACAACAACGTGGGCATGGGTCTTGTAGTAAATCCCATCACTGCATGTTGGAGGTTGATTTCAATGATTTCTAGAGTAGTTAGAGTAGGTGGAATTCAATGCATATCTTATGGTGGTTGAAGCAAGATTCATATTTTCCTCTCTCTCCTTCTCTATTTCTTCTATATATTATAAAGGAAGGGCATATTCAAACAATTGGTCATTGTTTTTCTTCTACCCCCTCTCTCTTTCTTCCTTAGGGTAGAATTGGAGTCTAATCCTCCTCTCATCTCTGTAATGGAATTTTATTGTCCTTTTCCCACTAACGATGTACCATGAAACTTTTGGAGCAATAAAATATGTTTCATGATGCTTTTTTCCATTATTGGTTATTTTTTTGCATGTTCTTTCCTCTCTCATCATTACAAGGTATAGTGTGCATACTCGATGTTTATTATAGGTTCTATAAGATGTGATTAATGGGTTTTTAAGTGGTGTTCCATGTGAAATATATCTATGGCTTGTGGTGCATCTTTTCTATCCCTTCCTCTTATCACCTCTCTCCACTTCGGGCATTTTGGATCCGTGATCAGCCACTTCCTTTTCTAATGTATCACTACTTAGTGTAGGCTATCTTTCACCCTCTCTCTCTCTCTCTCTCTCCTCTCTCCTTGGAATGGTTAGATTAGGTTAGATAGGTTCTTCCCGCACTCAAGTATCTTGTGGCTACTAGATTAGGAAGTAGGAACCAACCTTCTAGAGGTCCATCTCAAGTTTTTCAAGTCCCACAGCTTGAGAGATGGTCCAATGTTGTGATATTACACTGAATTCCTCAATTAGATATAAGGGCATTTGGGGGTGTAGTGATTCTACACTAACAGCTTTGCACGTCGGGTTTGACACTAAGTTTATATTCTCTCATATTTCCAAGGTGTCTCATCACAATAGCAAATATTAATCCTTTGTGCAACCACACCAATACTTTTGGCATGCCCGGTTGGACAATGAGGTTAGATTCTATCATTTTTCCAAGTTGTCTCATCACAATAATAGAAAATATTAAGCTAATTGCGCGACCGCACTAATAATTTTGGCATGCCCGGTGGGATAGGTCTGAAGCACCTTACCACTTCATCTTAGTAGGTTGATGTGTTCTGTTAGGATTCATCCTTTTGAGGCACATTCAAAGTGCATCTGGTGACTCCATCTGGTCAATGACCTATTCTCTGAGTTGTATACCTTTTCCATCCATTTCCACCCATTTTCATTCATCCTTCTTTCCACATCTTTCATATTCTTCCATTCCATGAAGTTGTGCAATCATGACTTCATTTCCATCTTGGAATTCACACTTGCAATAGCAACAATGCACTCCACCTCCAATGTATTTCCCAACTCCTCTAGATCAAAATTATGATTAGATCCAGAACCATTATGCTTACCCATATGAGTAGGGTGAAAACCAGTTTGGCTATGGAGCTTATCAAGAACAAGGGGACATACAATGGTGACAACTACATGGAAAATGATGATCTATTGGAGAAGATCCAAGGGATGGAGGACACACGCATGGTGTAGTCCAAGGCTATAACATAGTTGAAAGCTTTCAGATTGGCTATAGGGCACCTTATCCATGGGCCAACCCTATGCCAAGACATTACAGCCCTCAAGAGAAGGTTGACTTCAGGACTGAAATGATGCCTCAAGTTTCACCGTGGATCGAGGATATTGAGGCTTATGAGTGGAAACAAGACAACCTTGTAAATGGGTAAGTCCACTACCTCCTATCCTTTCTTTTCCTCTTCCTCAATCTATATCATCATAGCAGTTGTCATGAGTCTAGCTCCCCATCTTCTCGCCCCAAGTGTTTATTTCCCTTCTCCATCTCCTAATCCTCCATCTCATCCCAATTCTTCTTCCCTTTTCCCTTCCAAATAGTCATCCCCTCTAAAAATAATAAGTTCCACTCCCCTCTCCACCACAAAAATATAGAAAAATTGGTTGAATGCCAACTTGCCACTCCTCTTTCTTTCCCAAGTCCATGTTGGGAAGAGACTCAAGAATCTAGTCAAGGAGAACAACAAGAAGAGGAACCCTGTAGAGAAGAAATGACCTAGCAATATGAAGATTTGGCTACCATATTTGGGTTTACAAAGATCCCCTTGATGGTTAAGCCAATAGATGAGGTTAGAGTTGAAGAGCCAGTGGTGGCGAGGCCTGATTTTGCAGTAGATCAAGAACAAGAACAAGAACAAGAAGATCAACAGTTTATAGGATCTAAATGTAGTGTCCATGATGGCACTTTTTCTGAAGAAGATGTTGATCTTATCCAACCCGCACAACTAGTTAAGGAGGAGGAACAACCAGCTCGCATGTCCCATTGAATATGAGCAGTTGGGAGAGATCAAATCGAGTTAAGGCCACTCAATGAAGAAAGCATTATTGAATATTTTTGCTTTCATTTCAAGGGCTGATTTGATTGATGAACCCATGATGGAGGAGGACCATATAGTTTTAGAGGCTCCAAGTGTGGAGCAAGCCACAAAAGAACCTTCAGTTCTTCCTCCCACTTCATCCCCTTCAAGATCTAATGTTGAAGAAGAGTTTGATCTTTCAAAATTCATGTTTGAGGATGAAGAGAACCATGGTGAGCAAGTTTCAAATTAGGAGGACACCATGGATGGGGTCAAGCACATGCAACAAGACAACAAGGAGGAAGACTATCTGTCAAACTTGGAGGATTGCTTTGATGGAGAGGAGCCCATGGATATCACATCATTTTCTCCTCCATCATCCACCTTCCAAACACATGAGCCTACCGCCATAAAGAAGAGCATCCAAAGACAACAACCTCGATCTCTCACAAATGATTCTCTGGAACCAAGGTTGGAAGATATGAATATTCCATGTTCTTCATAGGAGAAGGAAGGGAAGGAGTAAGAGGATGTCATCATGTCTCTCACACCATCCACCCAAGAAGTTCAAAGAAGGAGACTCCATTCTTGGAGTGGAAGTTAAGAAAAATGGGCACATTCAATGGATTAGACAATGCCCTATTAGGTACTTGGCTTCATTAGAGCTAAGGGAGAAGCCAAAACTAGTCATGCCCACTTCAGGGCATGAGGATGAGCTCCATAGCAAGGATAATCTGTAATGCCTCTTAACCACAAATGAAGAAAAACTAAGAGAGGCATTTGTCTTGCTTCTAGTTGACAACTTGATGATTTGGGTGGAGGATTAGCTTATAGTATGTTTTTCACTCATCTAAGTAGCCATATTCAGTGTTAAATCATTTACATGGTTGCCCCTTTTGAGGAAGGGAGCTACTTCTCCCGCCGGTTGCAGGATTTGTTTGAGTCCCCTTTCTCTCGGTTAGCGTAGGTTAGTGGAGATTTGTTTTCAGCAAATTAAGTGATTTTGCACACTTGTAAGTTCCACTTGGAGCATGTATGATTTTAGTTTTTACATAGTGTGTTGTGGTTTCTTGTTACTCATGCACAATGCATTGGGAGTAACATTTGGTGAGGTTAGCTCTGGTTATAGAAGGTGCAATGGCTCGTGTGATCAGATTTTCAAATTTCGATCATTTTTTGTTTACCAGAAGACTCCATGCCCAATGGATGCTTCAAGGCCATAGATCATTTCACCTAGAAGAAGGTGATCCCATGAGTCGCTAATTGTTGACCAAAATAAGCTCACACTTATTTTGGGTCAACTAACACCATTTATTCCCCTTTGTGCTTAAAATGAATTTTTACATATTTTAAGCACTTAAGACCCCTAAAATCATTTCCATCAAATAGGAAATTTCTTTTCCTTTCCAGAGATATAGAGAAGTCTTTCGAGTCTTTGTATTTTTAAGTTATGGGTCGATTGAGCCTTAGAAGGAGTTTTTTCCAAAAGCGGGCCGAACGGGCCTAGGAATATTTTTTCCAATGGAAATTATGGACAAGTGAGGCGTTGGGAGACATTTTTCATTTTGAAACTTTTTGCAAAATGGACAAGTATAATTGTGGGGCCTACGTGGGCCCAAGAAGGATTACTCTTCACTTAACAAACTGGAAAAGCGGGTTGGTGGGCCCGGAGATGTCTTTTTACCCAAGTGGAAAATATCGGGTCACAGGCCCTCGGGGGATGAATCAAGTCTAAAAGTGGGTCTCATGGGGCCGCGGAGGAAATTTCTTCTAAGTATGAAAGGGGGGGTGGGTCTCAAGGGGGACTTTGGAACTTTTACACTAATTGTCAAATGGTGCATTTTTCAAGTGGGCAGCCCGTGAGCCACGGGGTCTCATCGGCCGTTGAAAATTCACAGACCCGTGGAGGGTGCCACGTGCCTCATCGGTGCAACTCCAAGGATAGGATCCAAAACAGAGACCCAAACAAGTACACGGAATCGCCACATGGTCAAAATCAACAAAGGGGACAGAGCGAGCCTAAATCAACCGAGTATAAGAGTGTCGGCAGAAGCCTCTAAGTGTCTCATCGGTGTAAAACCAAGGCTAGGTCCAAAGTGTGGAGAATCAAATGAGTGCCAACTCTCCACGTGTCTCATGGTCAAATAGAGTCAAAAAGGGAGAAAAATCATGCCCAAAATGACTAAGTATAGAGAGCTAGAGGACAGGAGCCACGTGTCAGTGTGACGTAATTTCAAAAGTAAAATTTGGAGTGGGTTCCCAAACAAGCACTGGGCCTCCACATGTCTTTGGTAAGACTTATGGCCGTGCCAAGCAAAAGGTACTTAGCCAAAACACAAAAAAATATGTAGAGAAACATAAGCTTCTACGTGTCTCATCGGCAAAATTTCAAAGGTGCGGCCCAAAAGTCAATTCCCAAACAAGCACCAACATGCCATGTGTCCCAAAGTCTGAAGAGCTAAGGTAGGTTGTTCAAAATTCCAAAATCCTATGAGGCCTTCATGTGTCTTGTCCATGCAACTTGAAAAGCAAATTTTGGGGGTAGTTTCCAAATGACTGTGAAGCCTCCACGTGTTTTGGGGTGGGCACAATATCTCCTCCAACCGAAGGGACTCAAGAAAAATACAAAGGAAACCAAGGATCCCATGGAAGCCGCCACATTTCATTCTAGTGTGATTTCAAGAGCAAAAGGAATGAGTCGAATCTTCAATATGCACAAGGCTGCCACGTGGACCCGATATGGATAGATTCTTCTAAATATTGTGTGCCTATGACCCTGATCTTCAGACATCCACCATATCTTTCGATTGGAAACTTGGATTTGGGTGGGAGAGGAATTTTTGAAAGATCTCGAACTAGATTCTCACCTTCCTCCATTAATGTTTTTTTCCCACCTTTTTGAGGCTATCAAGTCTCTCACCTTCCGCCATGATGAAGAATGGGCCTCTTTCTTTCCTAGTAAGGGACAATGATGGAGGCATGGGTCTTGCAGTAAAGCCCATCACTATTGCAGGTGGATTTCAATGCTTTCTAGAGTGGTTAGAGTAGGAGGAATTCAATGCATATCTTATGGTGGTTGAAGCAGGATTCATATTTTCCCTCTCTCCTTCTCTCTTTCTTCTATATATTGTAAAGGAGGGGCATATTCAAATGGTTGGTCATTATTTCTCTTCTAACCCCCTCTTTATTTCTTCTTTAGGGTATAATGTGGAGTCTAAGTCTCCTCTCATGGCTACGTAATGGCATTTTTCTTACTTTACCATTAACGATGTACCATGAAATTTTGGAGCAATAAAATATGTTTCATGATGCTTTTGTCCATCCTTTCTTATTTTGTTGTCTCTTCTTGCCTCTCGTCATTACAGGGTATATTGTGCATACTCTGATGTTTATCATAGATTTTCAAAGTTGTGCTTAATGGGTTTTGAAGTGGTGTTCCATGTGAAATCTATCTCTTGTTTGTGGTGAAACTTGTCCATGCCTTCCTCTTCTCACATCTCTCCATTTTAGCATGTTTGGATATGTGATCAGCCACTTCCTTTTCTGGTGTATCACCACTTAGTGTAGGATCTCTTTCACCCTCTCTCTCTCTCCATGTCTCCTTGGAATGGTTAGATTAGGTTAGATAGGTTCTACCTGCACTCGAGTAGCTTGTGGCATGTAGATTAGAAAGTAGGAACCAACCTTCTCTGGAGGTCCATCTCGAGTTTTGTAAGTCCCACAGCTTGAGATATGGTCCAATGTTGTGTAATCAAAATGAATGTTCCACTCAAATACAAGACCATTCGGGCGTGTCATGTTTCTACACCAACATGTACCAAGATAGTATTCAAAGGGTTATGTAATTATTAACACCATCTCAAAGAAATATCCTCATACGCGTGTGTAAAGTTCTTCACTATATACTCGAATAATTTCTCAATACGGATTTATGTCAGTGCAATCATTCACGAGACGGATGGACTACTCATAGTGTGTGTATGTGACCTTATTATTCCATGACGATTTAAAAGGTTGATGCCTAAACAACATTCTGCATATATAGTAGGCATTAAGTTTTCTAGTAGTTGTGATGGTTTACCTCGTAAGCGCTTTCCATGGGCATTGTATATACCAATGATGCGAATGAGATCTAGGATCTCATGAGTGTTTCGAGAACCAATTGTTACTATTTTTTATTACAATTATCTACTAGTTTCGAGTAGTTATAATATTTTTGGTGACTATCGCAACTCAGTAAATTAGTAAATATATCTTGAAGCATGAAATTACATTCAAAATTTTTGAAAAATTGAATGAGAGGGATTTTTTTTTTTTTTTACATGCCCTCATGGCCTCCGAAGCCCAAAATGTCTTTATGAACAAAAAAATGTAAAAATCTTGCTTTAAATGGAATTTTTGGTATCCCCTCTTTTGTGAATGTTTCTCCTAGAATAAAAACCAAGCCTATTAGGATTTAAAAAAATGCCCTATATTAGGGTTTTTGTCACTAAAAATTTAGTAGGCTCTTTACCCGTAACTAAGTTGTTTAGTGGAGGTTTTTTTGCTAAATTCTACTCCAAACTTGGAGGTTTCTCTAAATGTTCCGCTAAATCTAATTGTTTAAAAAAAAAAATTGGGGGTTGGGGTTGAATGCCGAACCTCGTATCCCCAAGTGAATCGCTCTAACCACCTTAGCTCTATGAGTGTTTGTGAATTAATTGAGCAATTGAAATTTAAATAAACATTGAAATTTCTAACATTTTTAAAAAAATGTAACCTAGAAGAGTCGAGTCCACGTGGAGCAAGCTTGGTGGATTAATTCGAAATTTAGGCCTTTGTTTGCACCACAAAACCGGATATGAGTGCTTAATTGCAAAGGAATTTGTATTGTTTTCACCATTCGATCAAGGGGTCACTCATTTTTTATTGCTTCTACATTTTTGTTGATGCAAAGTTACTTGTACATGGAGCTGAACAGGGACAAATTGGCCTAGAAATGAGTTTCTACCTTCTTTAAATGTTAATGTAGCTTTTGACTTCATTTTTTTATTTTTGTTAGCCATTGATATATGCTCTCACCATTTTCTTCTTGTGCGGGGTGGTCAGAAGCAAGGGTGGATTCCTCATGTGGCTCATTTGGGATGGGGCATGGTTCGCACTCCATCTCATCTCACTGGCTTGGAGTACATCGGTCTCGGTTGAAGGATGCAGGGTTTGTTGGTAGGATCTCGGCGGAGGTAACACTCAAATCCTCTATAAAATGACTCACCTAGGGCTCTTGATGTGTATGAAAGGAACACAACTCGGCCTCGAATGAAACACACGACTCAACTTTGTATAAATAGGAAACCAATGTATTTAGAGTAGCTCGTAGGTGATGAAACAAAGTTTTTATTACAAATAGCTTGACCAAAATTCAAATCAGCTAGTTTGCACCAAATATGTGGGGTGGGGGCTCTCTCGGAGAGCTTGATCTAAATGTAGGATGCAAATAAATCCAAATGTAAAGCAGGATGTTAAATGCAACAGTGGTGACTAAATAGACCTCTAATTTAGTGGGAAAACCCTAATGGGGAGAAATTAAAATTTATTTTTGAAAAACCTACAACAAATTTTTCCTGTGTAGGGTGTACCAGTGCAAAAACAATTTATGTTCCAAACACCTAGAATGGAAGAGGGGGTTGTGGAGATGGAGAGATGTCTGGGAAGTTGTTGGAGGCAACATAGGATCTCCTGGAAAGAAAATTCTTCTCCAAGACTCTTCTCTTCCTACTGCAACCTCTCTTCAACCCTTTACTGCTTCACAAGTCCAAATTCCTCCTCCGGTACCAAATATAAAATTGAGCAAGAGGGGCAAAAGCTTGATAAAATTTATTAATATCAAATCAACCAAATTACACTGGTATGAGCTGCAATAATTATAGGTATTGTACAACTAAATACAAACAAGAAAATAAGTTACACAGGTGCAACAATATCCTGATTACATAAGCTTCCAAAATATCATACGGGAAGCATAACCAATATTAAATACAAACAAACAATAGTATTGTTAAAACAATACAACAACACCTGTATGCAGAATAAAGACAATTAGATGGTTATGATGAAATATAACCATATAACCAATAAATAAATAAACTAATTAATATGCAATGCATAATTAATAAAGGTAAATAATAATTAACCTAACAAGTCATTCTTATTAAAAAAGAAAGAAACTTTCACTTAGTAAATGGTTAAATTCATTCATCTGTTTTAAAATTAATTACATTATGGTTGGAAATGAACTCTTGTAGTCAAATTTTAAACAATGTTGCAAAGGAAAAGTTACTTATTTTGTGATTAAAATCAAGAACGAAGGTGTTAATTTCATTGTGTATTCGATAAATTAAACTAGTAGATAAAACTATGAGAGTAGGTATATATAAATATGTATATTGTATAATATATATTTGTATATATGTTTTTAGAAAATAAAATGTTTTGCAAGTGATTGATATCGGTCACCAACCGCGCCGATAGAATGTAAGCAGACATCATTCTCTATAAAATGCAAACATTCTCATAAAATAAACATTCACTTAGTTGCTTGAATAGTGTGTTTAAAAATGTAAAATCAAGGTTGTTATAAAACTTGAACTTTTGTAAAAGCATATATTGATGTATAAATTTATGAATATATACCCCCGTGGATGATTAAACAATTTGTGCCAAACTTAGAGTAATCGGTAGATTGGTAGCCCTACTGGAATCTATTGCAAGTGGGAACCACAACTGTTGAGAGACCCGAAATGATTTCTTGTGTGTAAAACTTCTTTTCAAAAACATGTTTTTAGACGAAACAAGTGACTTAAACAATAATATTGGCAAACAAAATGTAGATCAGCTTTATTTATGGACATAATACTTGTATATACATATATACATGCATGTATATGTGTATAATTTTATATACCCTTAGGTAAAACAAAATGAAATTTTTCCCAAATGATGAACTCAAGAAATGTGAGTAACTAAATACCCAAAACCAGATTTATGGTGGGATCTCTACATCAAAACAAATGAATAACTTTGCAATACCAAATCTAAGAATAAAACTAAACTAAATGAAGAGTATAATGGTGGAAGTCTCATGTTATTTACAAAACTAGAACTAAAAGAAATTTCTCCATGGTTTCCCCTCTTGCTTCCATGGCTTCCACTCCTCTAACCTATAAATCAAAAATGTACAAATGAAGAGATTAGTGTAGGGTAAAGGAATAAAAATACCTCATAAGGATAATTAGGGTTCTTTGGGAAAGACTTAAATCTAAGGGTTCATATCAATCTAATCTAAGGGTAGAGGATTGACCCTACATATTTCAAGTTGTGGCATTATTTGTGGGATTGGGTAATTTTAAATAAAAGTATGGGTATTAAATGAATGGGGCCACTTAATGGGTTAGGGTAAGTGGAGTACCCCTTGCTTTAGATTTGTAAATAAATAATTAAGATTTGGGTATAAGGATTAAATGAATAATAGTGTGCATGGCCTTTTGATAATAAAGGGTTAAAGTAAATAAAAGTAGAAGGAAAGGCTAAATATTTAAATGATGGGCATTGATGTTAAGTATTGTGGGTAGTTAGAATTAAACTAACTTAGGAAATATTAGTCCTTAATGAACTTAAGTGGAATTTTAAATAAGGTGAAATAACGAGATTAAGATAGTCAACATTTTAAATGAGAATTAATGGAAACCCTATGAGAGAAATTACATCCGAACGATCTTGGAATAAATTAATAATATTTAATTGTTAATTTGGTTACGACAACTTTATAGATTTTAACATATATTCCATAATTTTCCTAGGTATTAATGATATTTTTACATGGGTTTTTTTGTGCATTAACAATGTGGGCATTACACAAACTCATGGTCATGTTTTGTTGAGATGGTTATCTAGGTGTCATATGAGTTCAACGATCGTAATAATTGTGTCAAAATAGTGTTTGAATAATGTCCAATTGAGAAGGGTATACTTGAATGGCCTCTCATCACAACCTTCATCTAACTTGTCTCAAGGAGTTCACTTGCAGTGACTTGTTAATAGACAAAATTTTAAATATGAACATAACACTCAAGATTGTTAGTACTAAAGTAACAAAAAGTACATGTAGAGTATTAATAGTATTAAGCATAATTTTATGTAGTTTTTAATTGTAAGGGTGGTGCAATCATTAGCTATATTATCGACAAGGATGAGTGAGACAACACTATCAATGAAATTTGTGTGTATATTATCTTTTTGAGGAATACTAGAAATGGAGTATGATTCAAAAGTGGATCACAAATGTTTTATCAAATTATTGTATGGGATTAGATCATCTTCCTTTGTGTGGTACACATCTTATTCTTGATTAAAAACTAATTTTTAGTGTCCAAAAATATAAATGCAGAGGCTAATAGTTTTTTTAAAATTTGATAAGGTAAGAAAACAGGGGTTATGGCTGCTGAAAAAAGCCTTTCAACATTAGATGCATCGTGAGAGAAAAACAAAGGAGAAAAAGATATAACAATGAGGGATTAAAAGGACAACTTCTACCCGTGGTCACAATAGAAAAATCAAGAGCTAATGTAAGTTAAACCTAAAGTCCATCAAAGAGACTTGACCTAACTCAAAGCTAGAGCAAAACATTAACACGATGCCGCCAAAGAACAACTTCCGTTATACGATCGACTTTACAAATTTATGTTTCTTACGTTGGACGTTAGTCCATCCAATCACCGAAGCTGATGATCCTATCAAATTTCCAACACCAGGTCCGAGTTACACTTCCAAATTTTGTCTAGAAAATCACCGGGCGTTTGTCAAGTGGAGGGCTCGTACCTCCAAACCAAAGTGCCCTCAACTCCAAAAATGCTGACCCAACTTGCTTGGAAAATTTTAAAATTTTAAAGCACGTCTAATGGAGCAGTCATCGGGAGGAGCATCACCATTAACCTCCAAATGTACTATTACAGCGTGTTGTTCAAAATCCGCCATATTGGGTGTTGTTCAAAATTTGAATTTTGCCCTCTCCAAAATTCCAACCACGAGCCTCTCACCGGTGGCACATTATCAACCACGCTCTCCACCAATCGAATCTCCATTCCTTCTTTAACATCAAGCAAATCCGAAGAGGCCGAGCATTAAAGCTTCATATTTAGAAATATTATATGTGTAGGAAAATCTAAGGCAATAAGTGTAGGGAATGGTTTCACTGGGATGTAACAAAGATAGTGATCACTCTAAAATAGATAGTGCATTTAGACCCATCCAAGTACATTTTTTAGGCTTCTTTGTTTATTTTTTGTGTGGTAAATTTATTATAATATTCTTCTTTGAGAGGGACACGGTAAAATAGAGGTGCATCAACTAGTAGTTAACAATGAATTGTCACTTACCATTTTTTTTTAATGAGTTTGATGTCAAATTCAGTTAGAATCTGAGTGATTGAGATATTTTATCGGATAAATGGGGAGAAAGAAGAAACATAAGGGAATGACTTTTGTGATAATATGGACTTCAATGTTAAATATGTAATGTCATAATTTGTTGGTAAAAGAAAATCAAGTTTGAGCATAGATTTTTAATAGGAATATAATCATGTTCGAGAGGTAAAAGTGTGTGACTTACATAATATAGCACACGTTCATGGTTATTGCGTGGTGGGTGGTAGTAGTTCATGGTTATTATTTTGAAAATAAATATCCCTTTTCAAAATAATATGTTTCTTAAAGAGGCATGTAAAGTGTTGTGTTTTATCAACCAATTATGTGATAAAAGTAGTAAAGTCTCGGAATCTTTTCTTGGAGAGACAAGAGTTGTGTTAAATTTCATAGGGGAGGCATGGCTACAATAGCTTGAATATTTCAGGTTCAATATCAATACAACATTAGGAGATAATAAAACTAATATTTTTAAAAATAAACCTCAAACACACTTTTTTTTTTGGGGATTTAAGTGGATATTATATTGGTGTATGCATTAGAAGATACATGATTTTTTTGGATATGATTAGTTGAATGCTCTTGATGATGGATAGATTTTTCTTAGTAAATATTAAAAATATCTATTAATAATTTTATAGATATAATAATGAAATATGTGTGTCATATCATGTTGATAAGTGTAATTATCATTCTTTAATCCAAAGGACATAGTTGTATAGAAAAAGTTTCCAAGGGGTAGTTAAACATGTTTTTCTTGATCAATATAGTTCATTTTTATTTGATTGTATTAATTGTGGATTCCACAATCATATCTATGTGTAACTAGAAAATTATTGTTGAAGAAATTCTTATTTAAATCAAAAACTCAATATTTCATCCCGCTTAAAGCTTGAGGCAAGAGCATTTTATTCTATTTTAGTGGCAACTAAAATAAATAGTAAGAGACCATAATATTGAAAAAATTGTATCTTTTGATTGGTAACTCGGTTTTGAGTTCCCTTTTTGACAAAAGTGCTTGTTTTTAAGCTCTTTCCATTGGAAATATTTATTTTGAGAATCGCACTATAATTATAAAGTGTCATATTATAACACACACTCATTATAAAGTGCCAAAATCTGGGGGCTCTTGTTACATTGTTTGGGGTCTTGTTGCATTGCTTGATTCTTACATTTATTTTGGTGATTTTTGAGGATGCCATCTTTATCTACTTATGCATTAGATCATGTTGAGCCATTAACAACACATAATTACCACACATGGAAACCAAGAATGGAAACAATAATTAAGTGGAAAGGATTATGGGCTTTAACTTCTTCAGAACAACCAGTGTTCACTAGAGAATATGAGAAATTTCAATACCAGTGCAAATTTGATGAGTGTATGGGTTTGATAGGAACTTATGTAAGTGACAGTCTTTTGTTTCATTTAGAAAAATGTGACTCTCCTTTCAAAATTTGGGAGAAATTGGAGGATTTATTTAGTAAGGTGGATCATATGAGAGCCATGCAACTTGACATTGAGATCACCTCTCTTAATCCTGAAGATTTTCCAACAATTATAGACTATCTTACCAAGTTCAAGCATTTTTGACACGAGTTGAAGGGAGTGGAAGAGATAAGAAAGATGAAGAGTGTGTTTACTTGATCCTATGAGTTGAGAGGACCATTCCAAATTATTGCTTCTACATTTTCTCTAGCATGGATTTCTTCATGATACATTCAAAATGCCCAACTTAGAAACGTTTTGTGAAAGAAAAGTGGCTTCATTTTAAGAGACCTTTTAGAAATTGGAGGTGGAAAATACTGGAAAATATCCCCGAAACTAGTTTCGCACGAAGGTAATTTTTTGGGGTTTGTATGCAAATTTTTCACCTTATTTTCAACTGGTGTGATGAAGAAAGGTTTGTAGATGGTCGACAAGAAATTTGTTGTCACGTGAAAACAATTTCTTTGTCACACGACAACAAATCTCCTATCACGCATCTACAAGTTCCTCCCTCTAGTCACGCATCAACAAACTCTTGTGTAAAGTCATGCGTCAACAAACTATTTGTCACGTGTCTACTTCCTCTGCACTCCTATCGCGTGTCAATAAAATCACCATGTCACATGTCAACAAACTCTCTTTATCCTCCGCTCTCCTATCACGCGTTTACTGTACTTGATAATACATATGCTGCTAGGTAGTATGAGTGATCTAGTAGTGTTTACCCGGTGAATAATCTAGGATTATATAGGGGATAGTTTCAAGGGTAGTGAAGTGGACCCCTAAAAATATTAAGCTGTAATTTTTAGGCGAATAGAGGTCATCGAACCGCGCGCCAAAAAATTTGTCTTTTCAAACTTTTTTCAAAAATGGAATATTCTCCAGTATTACGAATATTAACCTCTGCAAAATCTTTTCTTGGAGAAACAAGATTTGTGTTAAATTTCATAGGGAGGCATGCCTACAATAGCTTCAATATTTTAGGTTCAATATCAATACCACATTAGGAGATAATAAAACTAATATTTTTAATTAATAAACCTCAAACACACTTTTTTTTGGGATTTAAGTGGATATTATATTGGTGTATGCATTATAAGATACATGATTTTGTTGAATATGATTAGTTGAATGCTCTTGATGATGGATAGATTTTTCTTATTAAATATTAAAAATATCTATTAATAATTTTATAGATATAATCATGAAATATGTGTGTCATATCATGTTGATAAGTGTAATTATTGTTCTTTAATCCAAAGGGCATAGTTGTATAGAAAAAAGTTTCAAGGGTAGTTAAAGATGTTTTTTCTTGATCAATATAGTTAATTTTTATTTGATTGTATTAATTGTGTATTCCACAATCATATCTATGTGTGTAACTGGAAAATTATTATTGAGGAAAGTCTTATTTAAATCACAAAACTCAATATTACATCCTGCTTAAAGCTTGAGGAAAGAGCATTTTATTCTATTTTAGTGGCAACTAAAATAAATAGTAGACCATAATATTGAAAAATTTGTATATTTTGATCGGTAACTAGTTTTGAGTTCCCTTTTTGACAAAAGTGCTTGTTTTTAATATCTTTCCATTAGAAATATTTATTTTGAGAATCGCACTATAATTATAAAGTGCCATATTACAACACACACTCATTAAAAAGTGCCAAAATCTTGGGGGGCTCTTGTTACATTGTTTGGGGTCTTGTTGCATTGCTTGGTTCTTACATTTATTTTGGTGATTTTTTGAGGATGACATCTTTATCTACATATGCATTAGATCATTTTGAGCCATTAACAACACATAATTACCACACATGGAAACCAAGAATGGAAACAATAACTAAGAGAGAAAGGATTATGGGCTTTAACTTCTTCAGAACAACCAAGTGTTCACTAGAGAATATGAGAAATTTCAGTACCAGTGCAAATTTGATGAGTGTATGGGTTTGATAGGAACTTATGTAAGTGATAGTCTTTTGTTTCATTTGGAAAAATGTGACTCTCCTTTCAAAATTTGGGAGAAATTACAAGATTTATTTAGTAAGGTGGATCATATGAGAGCCATGCAACTTGACATTGAGGTCACCTCTTTTAATCCTAAAGATTTTCCAATAATTATAGACTATCTTACCAAGTTCAAGCATTTGTTGACATAGTTGAAGGGGAGTGGAAGAGATAAGAAAGATGAAGAGTGTGTTTACTTCATCCTATCGAGTTGAGAGCACCATTCCAAATTATTGCTTCTACATTTTCTCTAGCATGGATGTCTTCATGATACATCATCAAAATGCCCAACTTAGAAACGTTTTGTGAAAGACTAGGGTTCATTATAAGAGACCTTTTAGAAATCGGAGGTGGAAAATACATGGAAAATATCCCCAAAACCGGTTTAGCATAGAAGGTAATTTTTGGGGTTTGTATGCAAATTTTTTGCCTAATTTTCAAGTTTTGTGTGACAGAAGGTCTGTAGATGGTCGATAAGAAATTTTTGTAGCATGAAAAAAATTTTGTCACATGACAAAAAAATCTCTGTCACACATCTGCATCGGAGCCTCCTCCCTCTAGTCACGCATCAACAAACTCTCTGTGTCGTGCATCAAGAAACTCTTTGTCATGTGTCTACTTCTCTCGCGCTCTGTTGCATGTCAATAAAATCTCCATGTCACACATCAACAAACTCTCTATCACATGTCGAGTCTTTTGTATCCTCTGCTCTCCCTGTCACGAATTTAATGTACTTGATAATACATATGTTGACCGGTGGTATGAGTGATCTAGTAGTGTTTTACTCCGGAGAATAATCTACGATTATATAGGGATAGTTTCAAGGGTAGGTGAAGTGACCCTAAAAAAATTAAAGCTGTAATTTTTAAGCGAATAGGTCACCGACCCATGCTAGAAAATTTGTCTTTTCAATTTTTCCAAAATGGAATATTCTCCATATTACAAATATTCACCTCTCTGGAATCTTTTTTTGGAGAGACGAGAGTTGTCTTAAATTTCAGAGGTGAGGCATGCCTACAATAGCTTCAATATTTCAGGTTCAATATCAATACCACATTAGGAGATAATAAAACTAATATTTTTAAAAATAAACCTCAAACACACATTTTTTTTTGGGGATTTAAGTGGATATTATATTGGTGTATACATTAGAAGATACATGATTTTGTTGAATATGATTAGTTGAATGCTCTTGATGATGGATAGATTTTTCTTAGTAAATATTAAAAATATCTATTAATAATTTTATAGATATAATCATGAAATATGTGTGTCATATCATGTTGATAAGTGTAATTATCGTTCTTTAATCAAAGTGCATAGTTGTATAGAAAAAAAGTTTCTAAGGGTAGTTAAAGATGTTTTTCTTGATCAATATAGTTCATTTTTATTTGATTGTATTAATTATGGATTCCACAATCATATCTATGTGTGTAACTGGAAAATTATTATTGAGGAAAGTCTTATTTAAATCACAAAACTCAATATTTCATCATGCTTAAAGCTTGAGGAAAGAGCATTTTATTCTATTTTAGTGGCAACTAAAATAAATAGTAGACCATAATATTGAAAATTTTGTATCTTTGATCGGTAACTTAGTTTTGAGTTCCTTTTTTGACAAAAGTGCTTGTTTTTTAAGCTCTTTCCATTGGAAATATTTATTTTGAGAATCACACTATAATTATAAAGTGCCATATTACAACACACACTCATTAAAAAGTGCCAAAATCTTGGGGGGTTCTTGTTACATTGTTTGGGGGTCTTGTTGCATTGCTTGGTTCTTGCATTTATTTTGGTGATTTTTTGAGGATGCCATCTTTATCTACATATGCATTAGATCATTTTGAGCCATTAACAACACATAATTACCACACATGGAAACCAAGAATGGAAACAATAATTAAGAAGAAAGGATTATGGGCTTTAACTTCTTCAGAACAACCAGTGTTCACTAGAGAATATGAGAAATTTCAGTACCGGTGCAAATTTGATGAGTGTATGGGTTTGATAGGAACTTATGTAAGTGATAGTATTTTGTTTCATTTGGAAAAATGTGACTCTCCTTTCAAAATTTGGGAGAAATTGGATGATTTATTTAGTAAGGTGGATCATATGAGAGCCATGCAACTTAACATTGAGATCACCTCTTTTAATCCTGAAGATTTTCCAACAATTATAGACTATCTTACCAAGTTCAAGCATTTGTTGACACAGTTAAAGGGGAGTGGAAGAGATAAGAAAGATGAAGAGTGTGTTTACTTGATCCTATCAGAGTTGAGAGGACCATTCCAAATTATTACTTCTACATTTTTCTCTAGCATGGATGTCTTAATGATACATTCAAAATGCCCAACTTAGAAACGTTTTGTGAAAGACCAAGCTTCATTTTAAGAGACCTTTTAGAAATCGGAGGTGGAAAATACAGGCAAATATCCTCGAAAATGGTTTGCAGGAAGGTAATTTTTGGGGTTCGTATGCAAATTTTTCACCTTATTTTCAAGTGGTGTCGAGAGATATTATAGATGGTCGACAAGAAATTTGTTTTCACGTGAAAACAAGTTTTTGTCATGCACGAAAACAAATCTCTTGTCACACATCTGTAGCCTCCTCCCTCTAGTCACGCATCAACAAACTCTCTCAGTGTTGTGCGTCAAAAACTCTTTTTCACGTGTCTACTTCCTCTGCACTCTGTTACGTGTCAATAAATCTCTATGTCACATGTCAACAAACTCTCTATCATGTGTCTGTATCCTCCACTCCACCATCACATGTTCATTGTATTTGATAATACATATGCTGCCAAGTGGTATGAGTGATCTAGTAGTGTTTTACCTGGTGAATAATCTAGGATTATATAGGTATAGTTTCAAGGGTAGGTGAAGCCGACCCCTAAAAAAATTAAACTGTAATTTTTAGGCGAGCAAAGGTCAGAGGACCTATTAGAAAATTTGTTTTTTCAAATTTTTCAAAAATGGAATATTTTCCATATTACGAATATTCACCACTAAAATTATCCCTATGTGAAAGACTTACTAGGAAGAATCCAAATTATCTCACCTTGAGTCTTCCACCTCTCAAAAGGCATTAGTTGCATCTAATCCTAAGGGCAATGGGAAACCAAACGGTAAAACTAAATCCACACCTTCTCTATCTCAAAATGCTTCTAAACCCAAAGAAAACATCTCAAAACCCAAGGAGTCTTCTAAATCCAAGAATAATTCTAGCCGTTCATGCTCTTTTTGTGGGGGTATTAATCATGAAGAACATAGGTGCTATTAAGCGAGTGCAAGCCTTAGAGGATGCAGTAAAGAAACACAAAAATTCTATCTCCATGCTACCTCCTTCTAATCAACATGGAAAATCACTTAATGTTGTTGGGACATCTCAATCACCACTTGTAGATATTTGGGTTATAGATTCGGTGCTTCTCATCACATGACTTCTTCCAAGGAGTCTTTTTTTCTCTAGGTTTGAGTTCTACTTCTAAATTTGAGGTTTGAAATTCTTCCTTTCTTTTTGTTGAGGAAAAGGTGATATATAACTTGATGGTGGTAATATCCAAGATTCACTTGTATGTTCCTAACATCACTACAAATTTGCTTTATGTATATCAAATTTTCATTTTGGTCAAGGAAAAAAGTGACTTTTAGACCACATGGGGCAGAAGTAAGAACTTTGTTCGAGCCTTATTCACTTGTTTCTCAGGGTATTGTTGATCATAGTTCTAGACTATATCACTTTGAGGGTTTTGATGACACTTCTTCTATAGGGACAAGATTGGTTTCTCATGCAGATTTAGAGAGTAAGCTTTGGCATGAAAGATTTGGACATCTCAATTACAAATATTTGAAGGAGTTGAGAACTCATGGTATGGTAGATGATCTTCCTAGAGTTTCTTGTCTTGAGGGAGTTTTTCATGGTTGTGCATTAGGAAAACAACACCAAGATCCTTTTCCTAATAATTTTCCAAGAGAGCTTCTTCACCACTTGAGCTTATGCATAGTGACTTGATGGTTTTTCCTACCCCATCTTTCGGTGGAGCTAAGTATGAACTTACATTTATTAATAATTTCTTGAGGCATACTTGGGTTTATTTTCTCAAGTAAAAAGTGATGTTTTTCACACTTCAAAGTCTTCAAGGCTTTGGTCAAGAAACAATCTTCTAGTTGCATAAAGAACCTTCATACTAATAATGGGGGAGTACTTCAACAATGAGTTTTATGAATTTTTGGCAACTCAAGGCATTATTCACTAGTATTTTTTTCCTCATACTCCACAATAGAATGGATTAGCATAAAGGAAGAATAGAAATTTGAAGGAAATGGCTAACTGTATGATGCATTCTAGAGATTTACCTCCTATCTATTGGGTAGAAGAAGTTAATTGTGCTAACTACATTCAGAATCGCACACCCCACAGAGCACTTGAGAATTTGACTATAAAGGAATATTTTTCCACCAAGTAAGCCAAATGTCTCATTTTTTCAAGTCTTTGGGAGCCATGCTTGGGCCTTTGTGCCAAATAAGAAAAGGAAAGCTTTGGATAAGAAGAGTAAACCCTTGATCTTTGTAGGGTATTGTGAGGACATGAGAGCTTATTGTTTTTTAGATCTAGATACACATGATGTTATATTTTAGACACATGTTCAATTTGATGAGCACTTCACTCCTCATGATTCTTCATCTTCTTCCATGCCTCCTCCTTCTTCTTCATCTCATCTTGAGGATCCTTTCTTTGAGGAGATTGATGAGGAGGTTATAGATGTCATTGAGGATCCTTTTCCCATTGATGTTGTCACTATGCCTAAGTGGGCTCGAACTACAATTTCTAAGGCAAGCACCTTTCATAGAGGATATTCCACCCACTAGGCATCATCACACACATTTTATAGGTTCCAAAATTTTGTGTCAGGTAGTTTCTAAGGATCCACAGTCTTTATCAAAGGCGCATGGGATACAGGAGTGGGATGATATGATGACAGCTAAGTATTCTTCTTTGATGAAGAATCATACTTGGGATTTAGTATCTCTTCCTAAAGGAATAGAGATAGTTAGGTGTAAGTGGGTATACCAAACCAAAGATGTAGCTGATAAGTCCATTGAAAAGTATAAGGATCATTTTGTTGCAAAGGGTTTTTCAAAAATTGAAGGTATGATTACTCTGAGACTTTTGCAACCATTGCCAAGATGGATTCTTTATGCCTTGTACTTGCTTATTTTATCATCACAAGGGTGGCCCGTATACCAGATAGACATGAAGAGTGCCTTCTTACATGGAGATCTACAAGAGGAAATATACATGGAGCATCATTTGGATTTTTTTCGGGATTTTTGTCTTGTTTGTAGGCTTCAAAGGTCTCTCTATGGTATCAAAAAGCCCCTGGGATTGGTATGAGAATATGGATTCTTTTCTTATATCTACTAGTTTTGTTCATTGCCACTCCAATCATACAATATATCTCCAACATGTTGGTGAGGATATTGTGATACGTGTCTTGTATGTTGATGATCTGTTACTTACTTAGCAGCTCTTCTTCCCACATTCGAGTATTCAAAGGGCTCTTTCTTCATAGTTTGACATGTGAGATCTTGGGTTATTGCATTATTTCCTTGGTTTGTAGATTTCTCGGATATATTCAAGGATTCATTTGAGTCAGCAAAAATACACCCATGATCTTCTTGGTGCTTTAATATGGCTTATTGCAAACCAAGTCCATCTCCTTTTCGATCCTGGGGTTACTCTTACTTCCACATGTAACACACCACTTTTTGATCCTGCATTGTATAGGAAGTTGGTTGGGAATCTCATGTACTTGACCCATATTCACCTTGATATTTCATTTTTATAATGCCCCATGTCGGGACAACTGGAAAACAACTACCGAATAAGACTAAAATTTTGGATTTTTTTTTTTGTGAAACTAAATAATACTAGTGTATGCTTCACTATTTCCCATTAATAATTAATTTATTCTAATTTAATTTACCCAAACTTAAATAAACACTGGCCAAAAATAATATAATTATTTTATCCTATAATAAGTTACTAGGGTCACCATAATAAGTCTACACACCTTATAACTTAACTTGTTTCCCCCTTTTGTTTATTAACTTGCCCACACACCCTTCTTTATTTTATTTTCCAATTCCCATAAAATTTCCATGACTTAAAGTGTGTGTAGGGTTTAATGTGAGCCCTAGGATAGATCTAATCTTGACCCTAGATTTGAATCTTACCCTAAAGTTGCCCTAAACATCTTTATGTTCTTTTCTTTTCTTTTCCATTCCTCTTCTCATTTTGTTTTGTTTTGTCATTTGTAGGTGCAGATTGAGGAGTTATGGAGTTTTTATTTTATTTTTGCTTTTTGAGGAGGGTTCTTGGGATTGCTCAAACTATATTCATAGTATGATTTTTTTTGGTCTATTTTAACAAGATGCATTACATTACTAGCTATGTTGAATACCCATATATTTTCCTTTGTAAGAGAAGGCATATATATATATATATAAAATGTTAATGTGAAAAGAAAAAGAAAACGATTTTTAAATTCTGACCCCAAATGTAAAAGAAATCACATGTTTTGATGTATGAAGGGTGGCGGTTTTGGAGAGAGAGAGAGGTTTGGAGCTCACGGTCGAAGAGCACTGCATGGTTGTGGGAGCGGCATACGAGAGATTGTGTGGGCGGGAGAGACAGTGTGGGAAGAGATAGATGGGGTGAGGCGTGTGGACGTGGCAGGGAAGTGGGGTGTGGCTACGCAGGAGTGGGAATCGCGAGAGATGGCAACGGTTGGGGAGGGATTAGCCCCTCCCCATTTCCTTTGTTAAATTTTTTTTTTTTTAAATCGTGAATAGATATTACAATTTCCTTTAGTTTTATTAATGATTTAATAATGTATATTATGTTATGTTATGTATCTATATAATGAAATATATTTATATATTATAATAAATGTATATTATAATATATTAAATATAACATATTTATATAGTATTTTATATATTTATATATATATATATATATATATATATATATATATATAATAACATATAAAATATAATATCTCAATATTTCAATATATAGAATATAATCTATATTATAATATGAACACTAATAATTCATAGGATGATATATACTAGATTAATACCAACATTAATATGAAACTATGTTTAAATATAATATAGTTATATTATAAAATATAACTATATTAAATATATTTTAAACCTATTTATATTAATTACAAAGTGAAGAAACTTTGATTCAATTGTAACATAGCAGATTTCATATTGTTTTCTTTGTAAAGGATGGGACATAAGAATTTTTCAATATGTAGCTATGGTAAAATGTTTTAATTAATTTTGAGATAAGAAGGAATCTAACAAGGCTTTTCAAATGATAAAAGGGGTTTGGAAACACTTTTAAAACTTAGTGAAAGAGAAGTAAATTCACATTGGGCTTCTTACTACAATCACACTGCTAAGCGTTTACATGGGAAAAGAAGTAAACTGAAATTTATTTCATTGTAGAATGCTACTAAAATATTCAAGAAGAGAAACTAGTAAATGGGTGGTAATATCTCCATTTAAAGACAATCCTAAAGCTCTATGCTATGGCTAGATTTATTTTCCAATGTTCATAGCAAAACTCATATTTCAGATTTTCAAACAATTACGATCTCCAACCAAGCAATTTTTTTTTGTAGAAACATACTTCTAATAAACCAACTTTCCTTTCAAAATGTACTTCCATAATTTTCATATTAAATGGATCATTCAGTTTTACAACATATTTCTTTTCAAGGAGCTTGAGATCACAATCACACCATGATTCCAAAATATTTAAAATACATAAGAGTTCAACATTCAAGTTCTCATTCAAGAATGAAGCAAGGTCACAACTACCAATGTTACTCAAGATTACAAGTAAATTTCCAATCTCAAGAGAGGATACTTTCCAAGACAAGGAACTTTCAAAATAGAGACATTCAAGAGATTGAAATGAGTGTAATATCCACATTCAAGAGATTTGATGAGAGTAATATCCACATATGGGATGAAGGACACTAGAGAAAAACTAAAGTGGCAAGAGACTCCAACCTAGATCTTATTGAATTTATTTAATTCATAATCTTTGAGAGTTAAGTCCTAATCTAGATGAGATGTAAATTTGTTGATAGTTCACTAATTTATTTTCGGTCACTTCTTGTTGTTTTACTTCATCTCATATTTCAATTTATTTTCTCTCAACATTTATTCTATAAGGTGTTGTGAACCTTTGAAAACTCATACCATTACCAACTTATAAAAACTATTTAATGGTTGGAAGACTAATATTTTATGGTTCTCTAATTTATAATTTAATATTATGAAATTATGGATGAGGTTCTCTATTCACACCAAATTTTAGAATACTAGACTTCAAAACTTAAAGCTACTCTTCACTTGCATGTTTCATATGAATATCTCTCAAGTCTCAAGTATCACCATAAAATCCATATACTTTTTATTATGTCAATCAATCAAATGCTCATATGTAATAATTATTTCACCGACATACTTAGGGGAGAGGACCCTATAACCGAGTAGGGACCAAAACATGTACATCTCTTTTCACCATAGGTTGTTGAAAAAAGCACCAATAGTTGTTCACTTTTTGGTTAATTACACTTTTTAAGAGTCAATGAGAATGTGACACATGGGGCACTCGGTCATTGGTCCCTCTTTTAAATGCTTTATATTGATTTTCTTCATATTAAATCAATTCAAAAATTACTTTTCCCTCCAAATAAACACATGAAACGAAAATGTTGATATGGCACGATCATATGCTACATGATCATATAAATTTTTATGTTACCGACATACCTACATATATTTGCATGCCCCTAAAGTTAGGTGCCTTTGTTATAGGGTCCTCTCCCTAGTTGTCATATATACTACAAATTTAAATAAATCATTGTTTAAAAAAGAAATTAACCATTTTGAAAAGTGTGAATGATGTTCAAAACGACCATAAACTTTACACCTCGAAAACCATTTGAAAACGTGTGGGAGACTTATTTGTTTTTCATTAGCGGGTTTTAATTAAAAAACCCACAAGACTTTCAATTTCCCAACAAATTTAATGCAATCATCCGAGGAACATGGGGCACATGGTATTAATTTGGTCTTTTCATTTATTTTTGGCTCGAAGACTCAATCCCGAGGAATGAGATGCAATTAATAACACATCAGTCGCAGGAAGAAATATAGTAGGGAAGAAATATAGAGGCACGCGACATGGTTTAAAAGGATACGCATAAAAAATTGAAGTGGCCCAAGGGAGGACACACATCACAATTCTAGCAAAGATTAGAGTGATTTCCCTCGATGGACATGAAGTCTACACAATGAGGGGAAATTAGATAATTTGTTGAGTCCAAAATGCAGTTAATGTAGGTCAAATAAACATGCACTTGAAGCTAGAGGTGACACATGGAAAATATCAAGAGCATCAAGGAAGAAATGTGCCTTGTGAATTTAAACACCGGCATAGTGCTAGAAACATGTGGTAGGGATGATGACTTCCTCTTGCGTGATGTAATATTAATGCATATGTGTGTAAAAGAATAAATTTTACCACCTTCGTTAAAATAAAAATATTTTGAAATATTAACATATATGTATGTTCTATTTGTCTTTTGGTTATAGGTAATAAAAATAAAAATACCTCTAAAAGTGTCGTAGATGTCTCTACAATCCAAATGTATCACTCAAAAACAATGTCATTCATAGACACATCATGTGTACCACCATAAACTCCACCAACATCAGTTTGCATGACATTGTCATCCTCATTAGGTTCAATACATATGTCGGCGAAAGATGTGCAAATATGTGGCCTCATTTTAGTACTACTGGAGGACTCCTTTGTACACCTCCACCAACATCGGTTTCATAAACCTCTCTCATATGTTGAACAAGGGTATCAGTGAGTTCCTGAAACATGTGTAGTGTGTCAATCACTATTGTCTCCTTTAATGCTACGGGGACCATTTCAAGATGAGGAGAATTTTGGATGGGGACTTTATAATGTTGAATAGGAACATGATGTGCATTTTTATATCCTATGTAGAGCCTTTTCCTTGGCCTTGAAATTGGGAGTAGTCAAAATAGTTGGGGATCTCGTTGAGGATAAAATCACAATAGAGTTTCCTCAAAAATTATAATGGAACCTCATTGTTATTGCAAGGTGGTATATCAAATACCATCCACCATAAGTCCCAATAATTATATTTTATTAGATTTTTGTTACATCAATCATTTGGAAAGTGTTTACATGAAAAAAGAAATGGAAAATTGGTTCTAGGATAGATGAACAAGACACAAATGAGGTCTTTTGAAATTTGTTCTTTCTTACTTCTACAAAAGATAATTATATATCATAATATGCTCTACAACACTCTTTATAATTTTTCCCACCGATCAATTTAAATCATCGAGTTAACCTCAACTAATAACGACTCTAATACGTTTGGAAGGGAGTCAAAGTGGGTGGTTTATTTAATGGGCATCCCTCATTAATTTAATAAATTCGTTAATTTATAGCCTCCACTATATAGTTAATTAAATCCTCCCGACTACTTGGAGGATCTATAGCAATTATAGGATGGCTTCAAGGATTTGTAGGGTTTTGTTCTAGTTGTGAAGGAACTCCGAGAATCATAAATAATATGTATTTTATTAAAATATACATTACAAATATCAAACAATTACAAAAATTGATTGAAATTGAGAGAAAATAATTTTCCTTACCTCTTCTCTGTCGTGACATCATTAAATCCACCTTGATGCAACCTTACGTGTGATCTAAAATTTATTTTGGAGCAAACGGAAATAAGCATTTGAGGTAGAATACATATGGAGAATTAAAGATTATTATTATTGAAAGTTTAAGAAATGTTTATACATTATAATGTGTACATGTTTTGATTCGGTAATTACCAAACCATAACCTACCTCCCGTAATTCATTTTATCATTTGCTCATGCGTTTTGACCATTTTTTGGCCCCCACCTCGTGCACTTACCCATGGGAAAGGATCAAATGCATGTATTTGATAACTTTGGCAAGTTGGATACCTCTTGGACCCCATATTTAAGTTCAAAGGAATTCTATATCATGAGATGTGCATGTTTGGAAAACTTTCCGAACGATTGAACAATATTTATGTCTCACTTGAAACAAATTTTGGTACTTAACTAGATTTATCTCCACATACTATACGTGCTCATGTTTGTTGTGGAAACATTGACATTTACTCTCAGTACAAAATTATTTCTTAAGATGCTCTACTAAAGTGCTTTGATAAAATTAAGGACATGGATCATTGAGATGAACATTGGGATGCACAATCATGGTTTTATAAGATGTATGAAAATAGAATATAGGGATAATCTTGACTTTTAATTGATAGGACTTATGTTTGTTTTCATCTTATTTGTCCTTACAAGTGCATCTATTTATTGATTTAATCTTATGTTCTGAATGTTTAAATCTATGCATGGATGGAATTTTGATATCAATTGAACTATGAACATAACTTGAGCCCTTTTTCCTATCTATTTTTGTTTTAAATGTAATTAAAATTGATACCTTATGCCTCTCAAATTTCGGTATATTCATTCTTATCGGCACAACCAGTGGAATTGCTAGTATATTCATTATTTGGCTCAATGGGGCATCCACTGGCGGTAGAAAGAGGTGTCAGGTGTCAGGTTGTTGTTTTGAAAGTGTTAGGTTGCCATGTTTTCCATGATGCCGTTGATGTCAATTGTTCAACCCATCCAAACCCCTACTTTCCAAAACGCTGTTGGATTTAGCATTTTAAAAACATCAGCAGGAAAAAGCGCTTACAGATTTAGAGGAGCATCTCTAAAATTGGAGGACAAATAAAATGCCATATTTGCATGTGTGCAAAGCGCGACAATATATTAAGTGCAAAGCGGGACAATATATTAATTTATGTTTAGACTTCCCTTGCAAGATGAGTCAACCAGTTGTGTATGTTTCATAAATTCAAAGGCGAAGGATTTTCTACTAGCGACCAAGGTTCAAGTCTTAAGAGGTTTACAAAATGAAGAAACAGATTTTGTGGTATATAGAGGAGGAAGAAGTTGCTGAGGAAAGGGAATGCTACACACCAAAGCACCAAAAATTCCATCCATGTTTTGTCTATCTCCTTCGTGGGAAAAGAGGAGAAAACTAGAGCATAGCTCAAATGTGGAAGGCAGTTTTTTCAACTCTCTTGAATTGGACATGTTCTTTGTCCACACATTTTGCATTATTTTTGTTTTAAAATATTTGCAACATATTTGAAATAACTGTTACAGGCATAGGTGGCCATCAAATTCAAATCTTAGTTAAAGACATCCAACATTATTTTTAATTCGTGTGTAACGAATTAAACAAATATATGCATCATGAATATTGTTTTAAAATTAAAGTCAACCATTTACATAGTGCATTAGTATTATATTTTACTTTATTTTGAAATTAAAATTAGGTACTACACCTACCTTCCCTCCAATAGTGTCCTTATGCCTTCGTCACCTCTTGCCCTCATATAATGCTCACTTTCACTAATTCAAATTTGGTTTTTTCCTTGCGTCTCATCAATGTCCCCATTGCACCACTTAGCATTTGATGGCCTAACATATCCATTTTCATATTTTAGCAATTTGATGGCCTAGCATATCAATTTAGATATTTTAGCATTTTGATGGCTTAGCGTATCCATTTCCATATTTCAAGACTTAGAACCAACTCTACGATTATATCTTTCTTCCAAAGTGCATTCACACCAATCTAATCAACCAACATCTCATAAGTTCAATATTGCCATGTGATTGTCTTCCTTGCAAGCATAGACCATGTTGGGAGCTTTCACATAGAATAAATGGTTTAAATTGTGGATTGTGTCAATTGAAGTCGGGTACACCTTCCCTCAATCACACACTATGTGGCATCCACGTGTCATTGTTGCTTTATCTTTAACTTCTTTTACACCCCTTTTGACATCTCCATTACACCACTTAAACGCAATTGCTAGTTTTAATGTTTTAGATGCTTTGATAGAGATTTTCAAAGATGAATAGGGAGATGATCCCATGCTTCGATAGAATTTTCAAAGATGAATAGGGAAGGCTTGTGCACATGCAATGAAAATGTGCACATTTTCAATTATTCTGATGCCCCGAGCTCTCGTATGCGCTCACAAGCGATAAGATCTAATGCCGAGGCTTTCAAGGGTGCCCTATATACGAACAAGTTTTAGCGAGTTTTTTACATATTTTTGAAATATTCAATCAAATCAACCTAACAAAATATGACATGTAGTACTAATTTGTAGTACAATTTATATTTTGTTTCCCCTATCAAATTCATGAACAGGCATTTTTGGTTAAGCATTCCTCCATATGCGTAGGACAAGGTAAATAGCTCGATAACATCGTCAACCATTTGGACCCTCGCCTCGCTCGTCATTTATCCATGTGCGAGAGCTTGAAGATAACCCCATAGTTGTGCATGTACCAAAACATGTACATTGGATTTCACCATAACTCAATGGAAAAAGTACCAATAGTGTTTCATTTTTTCATTAATGGTACTTTTTTAAGAGCCAACCACAAAATCACACATAGGATGCTCGATTATTGGTACACTTTTCAAATGGTTTATAAAAAAATTGTGTATTAAATGAATTCAAAATCCACTTTTTCCTCTAAATACATACATGAAATGATCATATAATACATAATGATATATATATATTTGCACTAACAACACCTCTATATAAATCTACGCACCGCAAAAATTAAATTGTTGAGTGATGGGATCATCTCGGTTAGATGATGGGTATTACGACATGGAGCACATGCAAATTATGTCCAGAATTTTGCACTTCTACATGTTTAAATCTTTTTAATCGGTCAAGGAACCAATCTATCCACCGTAACCAAATAATTAATTTAAATTTAATAAATGCTGCTAACCCCCACAGAAAGTGACCAGACACGACACCTTTGAACAACAAGAAATAAACAAAAAAACAAAACATACCCAGATCTCTGTTGATTTCTTTTAATCGATTGGATTTGGGGGAGAGTTCTGTTTTGATCCCGTTACAGCGAAATGATTTCTGAAACGAAGAGATCGAAATTCGCCGAAGAAGATCCTCCCGCGCCCACCGCTCTTCTGGCTGCGGCCTTGATTTCTTTTACCCTGCTCCTCAATTCTTCGCCCTTTTCTTCCACCATTAGCGACCGTACAATCCTCTCCACGTCATCCCTCGTCACCAACCAGTCTTGTTCAATTATCCGAGGAGCTTCCACCGCGATCCGGATCTCCTCCACCACGAACTTGGAATTGAACGGTTGCTCAGCGTAGAGCGGCCACGCAATCATGGGAACCCCCAATGTGGTGCTCTCCATCACCGCGTTCCACCCGCAGTGCGAAATAAACCCGCCCGTAGCAGGATGCGCGAGAATGCTCAGCTGCGGAGCCCATCCCAGGATGAACAGCCCCTGGTTCTTGGCCGCCATGCGACCGTGGAGGCCAGCGGGGAGAAAGTCCAGCGCGGAAGTGAAGGATTTCGTTCCGGAGTCGGAAGGGTTGCGCAGAACCCACACGAATTTCACTCCGCTCGACTCCAGCCCAAGAGCGAGCTCCCCACCTGCGCGCTCGAGATGGAATTCTCGCTGCCGAAGGAAATGTACAGAACCGTCGACTCCTCCTGCGCGTCAAGAAACCGCATACATTTTCCCTCCTCCGTGTTAACCCCCATTTCCACCGCGGGTGCAATTCTTTTGCGCGCCTGCCCGTCTTCGAACGCCTCGGGAGGCAGGAGCGGGCCGATCGTTCTCAGCGGGTTGCAGTTAACCCTCTCGAAATGGTCCACAAACTCCGGTTCGAGCTCGTAAAAGTATTGACGATGGTCCTCCAGCTCTTTTTATTTCCGGGCCTCTGCCTCAGCCAAAACTGATGCAACGCGTTGTCCTCCGTGGCCTCTGGGAGCTCGGGCAGGAGTTGCAGCCGCGTGAGCCGCACTTCTCGCGGCACGCCCGGCAGAACGTAGCGCCCGGACGGCGAGCGCGTCATGTTCCTGGGGAGAGTGTCCCACACGATCTGTTGCACCGACTCCGAAAACATGCCGGACGTCTCGAAATTGACTCGGGGAATCCCGAACTTATTAGCCACGGCAGAGGTCCAGCCCAGTAGCACGTCCGCGACGAGGCAGGTCGGATCTGGAAGAGCACATACTTTTCCTTGCAAGAAGCGTCCCAGAAAGCGGTCGAAGGGTTCCTGGAGGAGCTCGCCTGCAACTAAGAGGGGAGGCAGCTTGTGCCACTGCACGCTGTTGCTGTTCACTTTTCCCAGCGTTAAATGGTCGTCCGGGATCTCTACTTCCAGAAGATGGATGTCAAGACCGCTCTCACGGGCTTCGTCCACCTTGTTCCGCAGCGAAGGGATGTGGTGGAAGGTGGTGACGAAGCTGACGGTTAAGCCCTTTGCGGCGAGCTTCTTGGCGAGCTGCATGAAGGGGATGAGGTGGCCGTGGCCTAGAGACGAAAGCAGCATCACATGCGGCTTCCCTTCGCTCTCTTGTTTCCATCACTCACGTTGGGCGCCATGAATTTTCACAACGAAAACTACAAAACGCAGCGATTATTGCTAACAGACTGAAATTCACTGTCTTTGCACATCCATTAGGTAGCGGATGTGTAAGGAATATGTAATAGAATTTGAGGACTTTTAAATTTAAATAAAAGCTATTGCCACATTATTAGAATTTTAGGTGGTTGGAAATAGAATTTGAGGACTTCTAAGTTAGAAAAAAAAATAAAAAATATCGCCACCCAATTACAATAGATGGTTGGAAATCATCTTTGACTCGAGGCTATGTGACTACCGGTGAATGTATTTTCTTTTCTAACATACCCATGTAAATAGATATTATAATAGATGGTATGACTATATGTTGTGTTTACGTAAAAAGTGTTCGAGTGAAGTATGTTTTCCATTATGTTAATTATTGACCAGTCACCACGTTTAAATTATGCATGTCGGCAGTGTTAGATTTTGCAAAACGTTTAGACGTTTTAATCATTTTAAATGTTAAAATATAGCAATTTTTTAAATATGATTCTCATGATTGACATATAAATATATAATTTAAACATCAAAATGACATGTATATTTATTATTGGAATCTCCTTTATATTATAAATAATATAATACAAAGAGTTACATAGTAAGGGGCGGCGAAGCGGTGGTCATGGCCTCAAAGAGACGAAGCCTGGGGCAATACAACGATGCCACGTAGGCAACCAAAAAAAGGCCACGAGGGAAATCAAAACACAACCACAAGGGTGAACAAAAAGTACTATATCATAAAAGATTTAGGCACATGAAGCAACAACACTTGGAGGCAAAGACAGACCATCCCTTGGCAGGAAAAAAACCAAGTGTATGAGGCTCATTAGAAGGGGGGTTGATTAACCAGTCGTCCTAGTCGGCATATGGACACTCAACGACACCATGATTCTACATCCTAGAGGATGTGACCCTCTAAACCGAGACACGCTCCCAAGCGGAGATCCCTAGTGGAAGAATTGGTAACGACTTTGCCACGCGCAACAGGGCTCCATCCAGGCCCAAAAGAGGAGGGGCCGGGGCTGGGTGGTGGTGGAGAGGACTTATCACTCAGTGTGTGACTCCGAGAGTGGCTACGTGAGCGGCCACAACGTCTCGGGTGGCGGCGAGGAGGCGGAGGTCGGCTGGTCATCATCATCAAGAGGAACCCGACTCATGGTACATGGTGTGTTGCCCAATGATCAAGTAGTTGTTGGAGTTGAGCAAACTCTAGCGCCACCTTCTGGGCTTGGGCCTAAATCTGCATACACACAAAAGATAGAATTTCCACCTTCTCATTAATAGATATCTCTATAGAAAGCTCACAGTGTTGAAACAACGCATTATTTCTTGCCTTCCAAAGTTGAAAGAGAATAACAAAACGGAAAAAATGCCAAATGGAAGCAATGTAAGGTGGCCAATTAACATAGTCCCCAAACAAAACAGATTTCCAGTCAAAAAATTCTGGGTGATAAGGTTAAAAGAGGGAGTGAATCCAAAGCCAAGCACTTTGAGCACGAGGCGTAAGCAGATTACATGTTTGAAGGACTCGGGCGACCACAACAAAGGCACTTGGGGTTTGGAAGGCCGATATGGCTTAATTGTTCCCTGATGGAAGAACTTGATATATAAGACACCAGAGAAAACAATTCAACCTAGGATCAAACAAAGGATTCCAAGCCCGTTGAAGACGTTGAAGCCAAGTGGAGGAGCAAGAGTGAAATTTCCAACGGGTGTTAAACTTGTCAATAACGAGGAAATGGAAGAAAGCAGAGAATAGATGACCCTAGAATCATATTTCGTAATGTCAATATCCACATTCCATCTCAAGTCTTTCCACCAAGAAAAGGAGCTTGAAGTCCAAGCTTATGTAGCATGACATCGGGTAAAAGAGACTAAATTCTCAAAATAGATGGAAGATCGACTTTGCGAGATGAAATTTCTGTTTCAAATCAAGCCAAGAGAGCGATCTGTTTGAAACCAAATCTTTGTTGGAAACCAAATCTCTGATGGTAGAAATTCCTTTCCGAAACAACCTCACCGCCTTGGTGCACTGGAAATGCTCCGCTAAAGGTAGGCTATATCGGAGAAAATAGGCGACCACCACAAATTATGATCATTAAAGGAGAGATCTCTTGAAGCCATCACCAACCCATCTCATCAAAGGCTTCACAAATTCAAAGGATTTCCATATGCTTTTCACAACAAACATACAGGTATTTTGATTGGCATTCTTGTAATTAGTAAAGTATGAAGAGAACCCAGACGAGATACAATATTCTTCCAACAATTTTTACCATAAGGAGAACCAGAGACGAGATATCTGATATCTTTGTAGACACCAAATTTGGGTCACACTCCCCTTAGTCCCCTTAATTAATTAATGTAATGTATTCACCTAACCATGACCCCTTACCCCACATTCATATTAGTTTAATTACTTATAATTGAATTATTGTTCATCCTCACATTATTAATTAATTTAATTACTTTAATTAAGTTAATTTACACCTCATCTAGCCACATCACCTAGACACCTCACCATGGACTTATTCCTAGCCTATTAATGAACTAAGACCGAATCTCTACTTGTCTTAACCTACCGAGACTCTTTAAAACCCTAAAATCAAAGTCATATTCCTTCTCCAACAACACTCCCACTTATCTAAGTGTCAACCCTCACTTGAGACCATGATTAGAAATCAAGATCACACCAAACATAGTAATGATTAGGCTATTTTTGGTAACTTGGACTAATTCTCCCTAACCAGCGTTAGTTCCTTAACCACCATCAGTTCCTTTATATACAATTTTACAAATTTTCACTCGGCTTGGTCATTCATTTATTGGAGCCTTATTGCATTCAATCTCGAATCTTAAATCCCTCCTACATCCATAGTCCAAACGAAGAACACACATAACCATAGTGCAAGACAAGAAGTCGGTTGTCCTTCCAGAGCGTTGGAATACTCACGGGAGCACACAGGTTGTACTATCGCGGACTTGGACTCAAGCACCTCTTCTCCGATCAACCATCTCCACTCACGGGATCTAAAAATACCGGTTAATCTACCATGTGATTTTAATCATTTTTCTTATTACATTGCAGATCTCTTACTTCTATCGTTGTTTTATTTCTTCTATTACTCATATGTCACCTTCTTCCCACTAACCCACTATTCAACTACCCCAAGCCTTTTCACCCTTCTTAACCTCCTTAGTTTTCCGAGTCTTCTCAACCATATTATGACCCAAACCACACTACCCTCACTCTCTATGCAATCACAGAGAGCCTAAAAATACATTTTTAATATTTTACTACCTATTGCCCTTACCAACATATGTTCCCTAAGCTGTCATCGGTCACCCGACCTGCTGGTCTCTGTGTCATTTTATATTCTCGAGACTAGCAGAAGCCTTCCATTCATCCAAAACCAACCCAGGCCTCAACCAACTAGCCCCAAACCCTTATCATACCTCTATGAGACCCACCCGATTCGAACAAACCCGGTTCTAATTAGATTTAGTGTTTCATTTGATATATATAACATTGAATGTAGTGTATTGTGTGTATGAGAAACCTAAATCATTACATTGTAATAGGTATGCAATAGGACCTATTTATTTCAATTCCATGTTTGCATTAAATTGTTATTAAACGGTGGATTGAAAACCTCTCTAGGAAGTACTATGCTTCTTGGATCTAGCATACACTAGGCGGTCCCACGTCATATGCTATTTAATACTCTTATGTGGTCTTTCTTTGCATATACGGGAATTCCTTCCTAGAAAAAAGGATTTCTCTACGATCAACTTGGATAATGTCAACAATGATACGCGCATTTTACCTTTCACATTCACTTCATAGGTATTACTCCTTAACCATTAACCTTCTATTTGTTTCATCCTAGAAAGTGTGAACCCAAGGAGTAAACCCTCTAGTGAATGCTCAGCAGTTATCGATGAGCAAGTATGTAATACACTCAACAAGGTGTCGGTGGAGGTTGAGGTGAGAATATTTGGGAGGAATGACAGAGTAAGGGTCTTGGAGGAAGAACTGGAGAAGAAGAATGAATAAATCATTGAGAAAAGCAAGGATTTGAAGAAAGAGGAGTTGATCAGCGCATAATTAAGGAACAAATTAAGGGAGGAGAAGGAAAAGGTGTGTCAAAGCTTACAAGAAGATACCAATGATTACAAAAGCTATAATTTTGAGGCACCAGCACGTAGCCCGCCTAAGCAAAAATACGAGTCAACCTTGCAATGCTTGGAAGACTTAACCTACATCCTCACCATGGAAAGGTGGTTGCTTGCATTGGAATCAATAGAAGAGGCATTAGCACACTAGAAGGAGGAAGAGAAATTGAAGATCAGGGAAATAGTTACTTGATATTATGATCTCCTTGCCACTGTAAATACCGCCATGTGGATGGATGAAGTTTGTATATGATAAGCTGGCAAGAAAGGGACAAGGTAGTAAGCATACTAGTTTCTACAAATGAGGAAGATCTAAAGAGCTTCCAAGAGAAGAATTACATAAATAAGGCGGAGTGGGATAAAATCCTAGCCGAGGTTGAGAAGAAGATGGAAGCGATCAAATCCTTATGAGGTTTGATTAAGAACTAGCTTAAGGAGATGTATCCCCAAATCACCCATAGAATGGATGCCTTTGGACGACCTTAGCAAGTAGTTAGAAGGAATTATAGATATGTTGAATGCTAAGGGAAAAAAATTGAGCTTTGAGGAGGTGAGCACTCTAGTGGGTGACCTACTTCAACAAGTGCAAGGTGAAGTGGATGCCTGGGAGAAGATTGAGGCATGAGAAGGAAGGAGTTCCCACTCCTCTTGCAGTAGTAGAAAATTCTTTGATTATTCATTCTTCCATTCTTCATTCTTCATTCTTCCATTCTTTCATTCTTCATTCAAATTGTTTAGGTCCCTCTATTCTTTATTCTTTGAAGAAGCAATATGTTTCTGAGGATGAAGAACAAGCTTAGTGTGGGGTGATGTTGGGCCTTGGAATATTGGCTAAGTACCAAAGGACATGCACGCACAAGACCCAAGTAAGGAGAAGGGCATGTAGGGAGAAATGCGCGGGACAAAGAGGTTTAAGAAGGGTTTAAGAGAAACGAGGGCATGTGCGGAAATCAGAACCTTGAGTTCAAAGGACTTAGCCATATTTAGCATTCTAGAGGCACTTGAGGAAAAAAATGACCCGAATAGGTGTGCTGAGTGGATAAGGTGCCATCCTGGAACCTTGGAGGTCAAGAAATGGATATTCCATGCGGGAATATTCCCGAGAAGACATCATTGCAGAGAGTGGAGGGCTTACGAAGGGATAAGCATTCACCATTGGAGGACCACATTGACACTTGGCATGCGATCAAAGGCATGGCGGTGGGTGTTGATCCTATAAAAAGAGATGCTCGGAAGTAAGGAAAACACATAAAAAGAGAAGAAAGAAAAAGAATAGGTAGGAGTGTTGAGTAATAGAAAGTTGCGGTAGTGCTAGGGTTTAGAGAACTTAGTGCTAAGGGGTGCAGAAGGATGCAATAGGCCTATGTATGGTACCGGGGTCTATAACAAGTGTTGAAATGAGAGGGTATAACTAGGATCTCTCATCAAGGAATATCTGTAGGGATTAAGTCTTTTCCATTTAACATGGCACTCATGAAAATATCAGAGTCCAAGGGAGTAAACCATTTGGTAAATGCTCAACAGTTATCAGATGAGCAAGTGTGTAATACACTCAATAAGGTGTCGGTGGAGGTTGAGGTGAGAATATTTGGGAGGAATGATAGAGTAAGGGTCTTAGAGGAAGAATTGAAGAAGAAGAACGAAGAAATCATTGATAAAAGCAAGGATTTGAAGCAAGAGGTGTTGATCAGCGCATAATTAATGAACAAATTAAGGGAGGAGAAGGCAAAGGTGTGCCAGGTTTACAAGAAGATACCAATGATTACAAATGCTATAATTTTTTAGCACCCAGACCTAGCCCCACCTGAGAAAAAATATGAGTCAACCTTGCAATGATTGGAAGACTTAACTTGCATCCTCACCATGGAAAGGTGTCTGCTTACATTGGAATCAATAGAAGAGGCATTAGTGCACTAGAAGGAGGAAGAGAAATTGAAGATCAGGGAAATATTTACCTGATATTATGAGCTCCTTGCCACTGTAAAGACCACCACGTGGATGGATGAAGCCGTACATGATAACTGAGCCAAAAGGGACAAGGTAGCAAGCATACTAGTTTCTACACATGAGGAAGATCTAAAGAAATTCCAAGAGAAGAATAACATAAATAAGGTAGAGTGGGATAAAATCCTAGCCGAGGTTAAGAAGAAGATGAAATCGATCAAATCCTTATGAGGTTTGATTAATAATTGGCTTAAGGAGATGTATTCCCAAATCACCTACAGAATGGATGTAATGAATGAATTTTAGCAAGTAGTTAGAAGGAACTATAGATAAGCTAAATGCTAAGGGAAAAAATTTGAGCTTTGAGGAGGTGAGCACTTTAGTGGGTGACCTACTTCAGTAGGTACAAGGTGAAGTGGATGCCTGGGAGAAGATTGAGGCAACAGTAAGGAAGGAGTTCCCACTCCTCTTGCAGTAATAGCAAATTCTTCGATTATTCATTCTTCCATTCTTTCATTCTTCATTCTTCATTCTTTCATTCTTCATTCTTTCATTCTTCATTCAAATTGTTGAGTCCCTATATTCTTTATTCTTTGAAGAAGCATTATGTTTCTGAGGATGAAGAACAAGTTTAGTGTGGGGTGATGTTGGGCCTTGGAATATTAGCTAAGTACCAAAGGACACGCACACACAAGACCAATAAGGAGAAGGGCATGCAGGGAGAAATGTGCGGGACAAAAAGGTTTAAGAAGGGTTTAAGAGAAATGAGGGCATGTGCGAGAAATCAAAACCTTGAGTTCAAAGGACTTAGCCATATTTAGCATTCTAGAGGCACTTGAGGAAAAACATTACCGAATAGGTGTCGTTGAGTGGATAAGGTGCCATCCTGGAACCTTGGAGGTCAAGAAAAGGATATTCCACGTAGGGAATATTCCCAGAAGACATCATTGCAGAGAGTGGAGGGCTTACAAAGGGATAAGCATTCACCATTGGAGGACCACATTGACACTTGGCATGCGATTGAAGGCATGGCGGTGGGTACTGATCCTATAAAAAGAGATGCTTGGAAGCAAGGATAACACATAAAAAGAGAAGAAAGAAAAAGAACAGTACGAGTCTTTGAGTAATAGAAAGTTGCGGTAGTCTTAGGGTTTAGAGAACTTAGTGCTAAGGAGTGCGAGAAGGACGAATAGGCCTTTTTATGGTACGGTGGTCTATAACAAGTGCTGAAATGAGAGAGAATAACTAGGATCTCTCATCAGGGAAGATCTGTAGGGATTAAGTCTTTGCCATTTAACATGTATGGTCTGAGATAACCTCTTTTGATTGTAGTATGGCTACTATAACTATTCTAAATGAATGTATATAAGGTTTTTTTATGTATTTCATGCTTACTGAGATGTAAACCCTCGTGTTAAATAGCTATCATGGTTCAAATTTGATTTAGCATGCATATTACTTTGTTTCAGTTATGCATTAACGTGTGATATGCTAAATGCCCCTTTACCTTATTAAATAAAGTGAATGTATTTCTCATTTTGCAAATCATCCTCCATCAATGACAAAAACCTTCCCATAATGCTCACATAAAATAGGGGCTCGACACCGCGTGTGCCTTGGGTGAGCACCCAACGCCCGATTGAGTGATAGGCAGCGCACTTGGGGTTAAAAAGTTATATTGAAGGTAGATAAAAATGACTACAATAGAGAAGACTTGGGCGGAAAGAATCATGGTGGCGAGAGATGGAGAATACTTATATGGAGAGTGACGCGGTGGGGGAGATGGAGGACACATATGTGGTGGAGGGGATGGAACATGCTTATAAGGTGGGGGAGATGGAAACCCTGGAGGAAACTTGATAGATGGAAGAAGAGAAGAACAAGTAGACGATGTAGCAATATAATAAATAGAAGCAAAATCTATAACATGTGTAACAATTAAATCTTGTTTTAGATTAATGAACTTATAACATAAAATCGTAAATGCTTCACATGTATCATATTGTAATTTTTCTTTCAATGCAGGAATCAAACAACGACAAAAAATGAATTGCTTCTCTAGATCAATAGGCTGAAATACTAATTGATACATGTAAGAATTGAAGCATAGAATGTAATCGAGAATAGGTTTTTCTTTCATTGATGCAAGCTAGGTAAACAATCATGTGTGACTCTAGGACCATTGTTAAGCATAAAGCGTCGAACAAAAAAGTATTCCATTACACAATATGTACTAATGGATCTAAAAGGAAAGTGGGTGTACCATTGAAGAACATCATCAACACGACTACATGAGGAAAATATTTTAGTGAAAATTGATCATTCAAATAGGAAGCCATAGCTAAACAATAATGCTTAAGACGTAAGTACGCATTATTAGTGATAATGAAACATGCAAATGTAAAAGATAAAATCCTTAGGAAATGCTGAATTCGATTTTTTTGAAATACGATTACCATGAAGAGAGTTATTATTAATAGAATCATAGTAGGATTTTCTTTCAAGAGTAAGATATTGAATTTGAGATTTCAAATGGTCAACAACATGCATGAGTGATAAAATGTCATGTGAAGGAATGGTAGGAGATGTGAGAGACACATTGATAGGTTGCAATTTTCCATTATGAGTGATCATGGGAACATGAGAAAAAGAAGCGCAAGATGAAGATGCTTATTGGCACACTAGATGTAGATGAAGAAGAAATAATCAGAGGTATACCAATAATAATGGAAAAATAAACATTAATATCATCTAGAGACGAAGAAGAGGAAAAGGAGGTGTTATCCAAAATTCACCCCCAAGGTAAATTTGATAACATGCATTAAATTCTCAAGTCCCAGGCAAATAGATTGAGTCAAGGCAAAAAGTCATGTTTCTAGGGTCCCCTCATATTTTTTCTAACTCCCATGTCCAAGAAGAAGAGAGCAAGTTCTGAGAAAAGGTGAAAAAATTGTAGAAAACAAGCTCGGGCCAGAAAAAATCATGAAAAATGGCTAAGTCCTAGTCCTCGCAACAGTCGGGACATGAGGGACATCTAGGCGCGAATCGGCCGAAAGGCCGCCAGGCAGTCTGCAGAGCAAAGGGACATCCGGGACGCCAGACGCGAAAAGGTGAACCAGCTGAAAAGTGGAAAAAATTGACTAAGTGTTGTTTTCACGCAGTTGGGACAGTTGGGACAAAGGTACGTGAAAGACGCGGATCGGCCGGTTTGGCGCAAGTCAGTCCATTTCGGGCGGTTCGGAGAAATTTGTCCTAGCAATTCGGGACAGTTGGGACAAAAGTGCACGAAGGACGCGAACCGGCGGTTTGGCCAAAGCAGAGAGGACTTTCGATCGGGACATCTGGGACAAAAGTACGCGTGAGACGCGGGAAGCCGAAGGAGCTGAGAGCAAATTAGAACATGCCACGTGTCTTCGCCGCAAAGAGGGACAGGGAAGCCCGAATCGGACAGTTCGGAGAAATTTTTCCCAGGCAGTTTGGGACATCTGGGACAAAAGTACGCGTGGGACGTGAAAAGCCGAAGCGGCCGACAACAAGGAAGAAAAGTCAACGTTTGGTCCGGAAACTTCAAACGGCCATAACTTTTGACTCCGAGCTCCAATTTTCACAAAATTGGACTTTCTGGAACGAGCACGACGTCCTCTATGCCACAAAAACTGGATTTATTAATTTTGATGATGGTAGATATGTTTATTTAAGAGAAAAATATTCGGCTCCAATCAGTTAATGCTCATTCCCGTCAAATGACAGAAAACGCCTGCCAGACCCAAAGTAGCTGCCCGCACTCAGAAGGCCATAAATTTTGCATTTCTCAACGAAATCACACAAAATTGGTACCGTTGGAATCATGGCTCGAGCCCAACACACACAGTAATCAAGAAATTCCAGATTTGATGAGATATTGATGGAGATTTTTATAAAACGTGGCCGAGTTCATAACAGTGTTTTATTTGGTAGCTGGGAGTGCAATTAAGAGGCATGGTCATCATTATTTGTCTGCTGCAGCACATGGGACAGTATGGGGAGCCTTTTGCAAGTAATGTATAATCATTTTACTCCATTTAATGCCTCTTACAGGTGGTTGAAGGACAGATTTTGGGATTTCCATTTTCCCTTCTCTTTCCCTTCTCATTTTTCTATAAATTGGAGTGTTGGGCTCATTGTAAAGGGAGAGTTTTCAGAATAGAAAAGCTCTGTCAAAATTGCTTTGTGAAGCCAATGTGCTGCAGGCCCTTGTAGTGGACTCCTTGCATGGTGATCCAGGCCCTTATTTTGTAATAGATTGAACTGTGCATATCATGAAGCAATAAAATATCAGTTTGTGGATGTATCTTCCCCTGTTGTGTTTTCTTGCATTCTTCTTGCCCCTTTAATCTTTCTACAAGAATATTGTGTCTATTATTATGTTCTAGATTATCATTGTGAATGCATTTTGCTAGATTATGGAGCTGTCATCACCTCTTCTAGTGTGTAATTTGCTTCGTATTTCACGCATTTGGAGAATACTCTCACACCCTCCTTTTACGGTGTATCACCGCTTTAGTGTAGGCTTTCATTTTATACATTCTCTCTCCTGGTCCTTGGAAATTTAGATTAGAAGCAGTTAGCTTGTCTGTATTAGAGTAGATTGTGGCGGGTAGTTTAGGAGCAAGAACCAACTTTCTCTGGAGGTCTATCTCAAGTAGTAAGTCCCACAACTTAGAGATAGTACCCATGTTATCCAATCACACCGTGAGTTCAAGTATATGTACTTGTATAAACATAGGGTGCTTTGTGATTCGGTGATAACGGGAGGACAAGAACATGGGATATTAACAAAAATGCTAGCAATAGGATAAGAAGAAACCATAATAGGTGAACTATGAGGAGTGATAGAACCATCGTGAATGCCATTGAAGACAACCTCAGATGTAGAAGAAAGTGGAGATAAAAATTCATATTCAATAGTCTTAAGAGAAGTAACATCCTCACTAACATGTTCATGTTCAGAAGTATAATCAACATCAGTATCAGACAAAGTTTCACATGCAAGTATTTCATCAAGAGAATCATCAACATACAAAGAAGTAAGAGGAAAACTATCAGAAGATACATCTTTGCAAGCAGTCGTAGTAATTTCAGAAGTAACAAAAACATGAGATTCAACTTTACATTCATCCTGACTAGTATGAGAAACATCATCTGCGCATGTACATTTTCATCATTAGAAATTACATTATGTTTATCTATAGTAGCACAATCAAGACCAAGCATATAATCTATAAGAGCATCATCAAGTGCTATATCATAAATAGAAGAAGGTGGAGTAGTCTTGGTAATTATGGAAGAATAATGCTTACATCCATAAAATTTTTGATTCGGTGAAGCAATGCTTAGAGTAGAGTGGGAGAAACTAGAAGGAACATTGTGTTCATTAGCATCAAGCATTCTTTAAAAAATTTCATCAAATCAAGAATTGCGATAAAGATCAAGATTTTAAGCCTCAACAACATCATCAAGGATAGGGTTGTGTGTATCATGATGCATAACTTGCCTAGGAGAGGAAAATCTATTGTTAGCCATGAGGGTTTAGTGGATCCTAGTGAAAGGAGTTCTAAGAGAGGTGTTTGCCAAATGATTTAGTAAAAATATGAATATGAAATATAATTTAAGAGTCACTACAATGATATACAACACAATACAAATGCTATGCACTCTAAAGATGCAACTGTGTAAGCAAATGAGAAAGATACAAGAATTTTTTGATTTTTGCTTATCCCAAAGGATGTCTAAACTAGAGCAATTAATGAATAGGATGGGAAAAGTGTCAATAATACTTGATATAATTTTTTTACATTGCGGACTAAGCCGGACACAAGCACCTGGGATTGGGTGAGGCTTCCTGGGTGCTAGAGACCTTTTGTAGGTGCCTGTGACTATGCAGAGAGTCAAAACTTGAATTTTCATGTGTCTCTAGGGTTTTGCCATCCTTCATTGTTGGTCGCTTGTATGTTGTGAGTGATTTTGAATTCTCTTATAACTTGCAAAATAAATGATATCCTACAAAAGCCCCAAACTACATCAAATCCTAAAAAAAAAAGAAAGATGTAAATGGGGAGTCGGATGATCTTGTGCTTGCCCATCGAGTGAACTTACGACCGAGCATTGCCAATATATCTAAGACTCCATGTAGTTCTATGTGCTTGTGTGAGAAATCGTGTCCTTAGGTTTCTCTCGCATTGATGATGCCAAGATAGTGGGCTATAGCTAGATAGAATGCCAATGTGCGGGATGGATTTTGAAACTTCCGATTCCTATGTAGTGTATGCAGAGTAATACACCTAAAATGAATTTCCTTTGATAATATGTAAATTTGTTTTCACTTTAGAATTGCCCACCCTTATAATGGTATGTATGTTGTGTATATATAGGGATCTCTTGCTTGAATTTTGACACTAATGACACGACATGCCAACTAGGACCTCAAGATAAGAGTAGAAAAACCAAAAAGGTTGACCACAAATGTCAAAAATGTGAACAAGAACAAAGGGTACATGAATGCCCAATTTGGGACAGGAGCTCACGGGCGCCGAGTGTCAGGCTTGGGCGGTAGAGTCTTGAGATAAGCGATGACAAATGTGAGAAGACTGTTAGATAGGAATCACGTGACCTAACCAGATCGGGTAGTGCAGAAGTGACATATGTGAGAGATAAAACAATAGAAACAACTAAAACAAGTAGATGGACTAGGAAGTGTGTCACCAATGAATACTTTTCTTACGCAAGATCCATACATATAACAACATACTTGGCAAAGTATAGTAAAATAGTAGTATGTGCGTGATTTTGTGTCTACAAGAATGTGATGGAGTCTAAAAATGGGCAATGAGAAAGGAAAATCATTTTGAGCCCTATGGCAATTGTCAAAATAATCATGGAATGAACATTGTGATGTGGAAGAACACACTACTTAGCTAAATATATGCAACCTAATGTGGGTTTGGCTCAAATCAAAGGAGGAGAAAGAGAAAATACGAAAAAAACTACACATTATCATAAATGGTAAAAACAAGTTGTTTCATGTGAGGCTAGGAGAAGAACTTTTCCAAGCAAGGGAGTGTTTTTAGTTTTGAAGTGATGACTATTGAGTGTAGAATGGGTCTCTTTTAGAAAGAACTAGTGATCGTGAGGCACAAAAAAATTATGCAACCACCCCTCCTTTATGTGAACATCATGAAAAGGTACCAAAAGAGTACCAAGTTGAAAGTGGTTGGATGGCTAAGACATACGAAAATATTCATGAAGTATGGATCCTAGGATGAACAACCCCAATTATTAAAGCGAGAATAACACTTATATGTCTCGCTTCAAGAAATTGTTGGCACTTAGCTAGATTTAGCGCCGGATGCTATAGGTGACCATGTTTGTTGTGGACAAATTGAGATTCACTCTTGACATGAAAGTCTTTGTTAAGATGATCTACTAGATTGTTTCGATAAAATAAAGGAAAATGATCATTAATATGAACATTGAAATGCACAATCATAATTTTATAAGTTATATATAAGTTAAATATAGGGATAATCTAGATTGTTTTAATATTTAGGACTTATATTTCTTTTTAATCTTATATGTTTTTAGAAATGTACTTATTTAATTATCTCATCCTATTTTCTGAACATTTAGATATCATTCATGGATGGAATTTTCATATCCACTGAAGTATGAACATAAAGGCCTTCTACATCTTTTTCGTTTGTTTTAAATTGAATTATGAACATAAATTGAACCGTCCAACATAAATGTCACACACATTCAGAATCAAAATCAAAACTAACAACTAGAGGTCACGGATTCCATTTTAATACCCTCCATCTTGAACGTGCGTGATGGATAAGACCTTCCACATTTAACCGTTATGCCTCTCAATTTTTAGGTATATCCATTCATATCAGCGTGACAAATACAGCTGCCACTGTAGTTGCTAGTAATCAACTGTAGTTGCTAATAATCAATTACAATGTGCACTGAAAAGAACCTGGACTTATTTTGAGTTTTACATGGTCCCATACAATGACAATTCAAAAGAGATTTTACATAATTTTTCACGTCCACATGCTTAAATCTTTTCAATTGGTCAACGAATCAATTTATCACCCCGTGGACCGTAACCTACATTCAACTTTAGAGATAAGATTGGAAAAACTTGGAAGATGGTTCGTTGAAGAAAGGACAAACTTTCAACAGCCAAATAAATACTTCAAACCCATCCGAAAGTAGTTGTCTTGGCATTGTAATCACATCGTACAATAAATAAATAAATATAATACATAAGGTAATCTCTACACCTAACCACCTCAAACATATAAATCACATGAATATACATAAATAATAAAATAAATACGAAATATTAATCTTCTTATATATTTTGTTTATAATATAAGAATAATACTATTTTTATAATATGATGGGTAACTCAAAAATTATCATCAATGGATCACTGTTTCGCAGGGATTTACCCCAAACTTCTAGGTGAATGTTTTTTTGTTTTCTGACTTACCCTAATGTAAATGGGTGTTAAAATATATGGTTTGAAACCATCTCTCAGTATAGGTTGCGTTGACGTTATAGATATATTTAAGTGAAGTATGTCTCTGAGTACGTTAATTATCAATTATTAACCATGTTTAAAATATTTGTGCCGGTATGTTTAAAATGTCATAAATCTCAACAAACTTGGGATCCACTAGATTCCAAAACAATAACTTGACATTGAAAGAATTAACTCAAGGGGCAACTTAATTTATTGATGGAAATCAATAGCGGGGATATTAAATTTATACAATAATATTTATTATGATTGCCAATAAATAATATTATATATTACAACTTTGTTTAACCAATTATTATTTGCTGTCATTTTAATAATGGGAGAATTGAATTAATTTCTATAAATAAGCATATAATTTTGGCAAATGTCAAAGTGCTTAATTTTTTTGATGAAAAAGTTCTTATATATTATATTAATAGAAACATGATACGAGATTTTTCCAACAAAAAGTGATTGGTATGAGAGCATGTCCCAAAGCCATGAACAAACTAGGCCACGCCTAGGATTACATCAAAACAACAAAATGACAAAGGAAACACGGATGTCAAGCCAGGAACAAAAATACCAACAGAGGGGCGGGTCATGATCATCTTGCGCCTAGGACAAAGAAGGTCCTTTCCGAGTGTCTGTCATGTCCCAACTCGAGCCTGAAGGGTCTTCTTCTTCATTTTCAACAACAACACGCATGGGAGAAATGGAAAGAGCCATCAGGGGGGACCTTATTCGACAACGGTGGAGGCGGGGTGGCGGGGTCAACCCATCATGGGTGCGTGGCTTGGGAGCCATAGGTGAGCCCGGTGAGATGACGAACAAGAGGGGGAGCCCCATCCTTGATGGCGAATATGTGGGAGAAATAATTCTCCACGGTTGATAGGGTGGAGCCCGATGAACATGGTGAAAGAACGCTGGCGAAGAGGCTCGGACATCGGCACGGGGGCGACCATTGCGGGGTGAAGAGCGGCAAGAAGGAGAAGGTGGCTTTGAGCCACATTACATGGGGCATCACCCCCGGTGTCGTCGACAAGAGTCTGCCGAGTTCTCCACTTCCAAGCCACCTTGTTAGCTTGCACTAGGATTTGTAGCATCACATGATAACCAGCGATTTATTATACAAGGAGAATTGTTGATCAACTTCAAGTATTAGCAAATAAAAAAGAATTTCGTTCTTTCCATAACCAATTTTTTTCCTCACGAAAGCATGCCAAATCCAGAAAACATGTAAGGCAATTTGGGGCTATCTCTAAAAAAGAATATGATGCCAAGTGAAACACTCGGCCGAAGTGGGAAAAAGAATTAATGAATCAATTCCAAGCCCTTTGGGCTTTGGAGAAAAACTAGAATAGGTGCGAGTTAAGTTTCCAGTGACCTCATAAAGCACACTTGGGAGCCATAACACCAATTTGAACCATCCGAGTGCCAATCGAAAGATCTTGGTGTAATATACATCACAAAAATGCACAATTTTAGGTTCTACATAGGTAAAAAGAGAGCGTGTCGAACCTCATTCTCAATAGGAAGGAGAATAATAAAGCCCCCACCTAGAGTTGAGTTTTTCAAGCATGAGAAAATGTGGTGAGAGCCACTGATATCCTACTTGGCTGAATAATTTTTGAAAGGGGTATCCATGTACCACTTCTAGTTCATCCACCAAGGACAGGAGGGTCGTACAAAAAATCTTATGCAAAGATATGATCAAGGTGAATCAATTATTTCGGTGATAATAGCATGATCCTGGGAGTGCGTTTGTATCTAGCTCTAAGCTCATTCCAAGAACACCAAGACTGTTTGTGATTTCAAAAGAGATCTTGGATGGAGTGAATTCCATGCTTGAAGAACTTTAGCATAGGAATTCTAGGGACTTCTGCAACACACTGATCCTGGACTTGAATGACAAGTGACCACCATAAGGATTGTTGATTGATGGAAAGGCCATTACTGAGAATCCATTAGCTTTCCCATTGAAGCCATGGTTTAATTCATTCCCATGATTTCCAAATGATTTTATGCACAAATGTGCCCATGACTTTGATAGGCACCGGAATAATGAGAAGATTGGAAAACCCAAGACCTTTCCAAGTTGGGTGGCCATAAGGGGAGCCCTCTTCAATGCCATGGTGCAAAAGCACTTTCCAAGCTTCTTGACCTTCAACACATCGAATTATCCATTTCACACAAAGTGCCTACCCTTTTCATAAAATGTCAATAAGACCCATCCATCTAGATTCATGAGGAAGGCAACATGTATCTTATGCAACTCTATGAAACCCTTTACTAGAGGAGGCATTATCTAAGAGAAAATATTTGAGAAAATTCCCCAATTTCTATAGTGAATATTTGGAGGGCACCCAATAGGAAAATTTGTAGACATGGGTGGTTTGAGGACTTTGGAACAAATTTTAATTTCCCCACTAACAATAGTGGCTTGGTAGTCAGTACTCAGGCTCTTTGGCCACTCGTTGAACCACATATTGCCAAAGCTCCGCGGCGATGCCTAGAAACGAAAAGGGAATGCCAAGAAATTTAAACATCTCACCATGGCGTAGAATTTTCCAATTAAAGTAGGCCAACCAAGAGAGTAAAAGGAGAAAGGATTACCTATAAAACTATGTTTTCCACCATTAAATAAAAGAACCCAAAGGTAAGAAAAAAATCCAGATAATACATGGCATTACAAATATTGTTCTCTTCCTCAATAAGGGTAAGAAAGGAGTCATCTGAAAAGTGTCCATTGAGTAATTGGGATCCTTCCGCAGAAGGAAGTGTAATCCCCCTAACAAGCCCTTGAGATTTTCTTTCACAAGTAAATACCCAAAATCTTGCCACGAGAACATAAAGTGCGGGTGATAAGGGGCAACCTTGGCCTATAGGAGGAAGAGGTTGAAAGGCTTAGAGTTGTGGCCATTAATGGTGATTTGGGTAGATGCATTGACAAAGAGCATTCAAACTAATTGAATAAAAATAGGGCCAAAGCCCAATGCTTGAAGCCAAAGTGATCAATTTTATAATAAATAACATTGAAAAATATTTATCTAAATTATGATTGGTTAAAAACAAGGAAGCTTTATTTATCGGTGCTAACAATTTCAAGAAAAATGATGACATCACCACTAGAAATCCTAATCAAATGCATTTATGAAACATATATAGGAATGTGCGGAATCACAAAAATAAAATAATTCTGTTCAACTATAAGCTCTTTCTCTTTAGTGGTTACATAATAACAATGATCATTGCACATAGCTTTACCACCATATTTCATTTCTTCTTCATATGGTACACAAAATTTTTAGCCTAGATTAATTTCAAGTTCCTTACAAACCATTATATATCCCTAACTCCCATAAGTCCATAATATTATATTGTTATCACCGTAAGTGACCCATTGTTTTAAAAAAGATGCGCACCTCTTTAAATTGAGGCACTTGAGTGGGAAATATGTTTGGAGCCCTATTGTTACATAACTCTAGAAAAACAATTTATGGTTTGAGTAGATTGAGAATAACTTGCACATCTCTATATAAAGTTGAAGATACATGATATATTATAACATAATAAATGTTACAAATTCCTATTAGCGATCTAGGAAGGCTTAGATGTCAAAATAGATAGTTTTTACTAACCTCTTTTGAAACCCCTCAAAGTGGATTCTCATGTGAAATTTCTTGAAATAAAGAGCTCTATACTTGAATCCACCTTGTAATACCTATTATTATATTTCGAATGTAAGAGGCATGTCCACATAAAATCCAAATAAATAAGCTCACTTTGTTCCACACTACAATTTGAACTTGGATTATGTTTTTTACCTTCAGGATTCTCTCAAAACCTTCTATTACTCATGTGGTATCCATGTCATCAAGAGATATCTCTGTTGAGCCACATTTTTTTGTAGAAAACTGATTCACCTCACCCATGTTATCTCGTAACGCACCAAAATTACCAACACAAGAACAACACAGTGAAATACAGGATAACTTTTTTTTTTTTGACTTGCTTTGACTCAACACGACACAACATGTCGTCACAAGGTTACAATCATCACTTGGAATCATTTGTTACGGGGAAGACTACAAGGTCAGCACGGAAACGTTCACACTTATCAAAGACAATTTATTTTTCTTTTGACAAGACAACATGAAAGTCCAATCCACATGACACACTCACGGCTAGGGCAAGCCACAGTAAGAAATGGTTAGGGTTTATTTATTTTGGTAAGACGCCCTTTAGCTCATGACTTAAGTTTTCAGAAGGAAATCAATATATGGTTTGCACAAATTCATCTCACCAACTGAGTTAATTTCTTATACACTGAAGAGTAGTTCACTTAAAGTCTTCTCCTACTTACTAAATCTTAATATCTTCCAGAAACTAACCATTGTTTTCCTTTAAGCTTGTTTAAGAGTTCACCCCAAAGGGATAGTGTTCGCTAGTTTAGCTAGGGGTATCGATTAATAAAAGTTTACCTCACAAAGGATGTTTTCATTTTGATCACTCATGGAATTATTTGATTTCAAATAGATCACCTTTACATTTATTTGTTGAATATAAAATCATTATTTTTGTTTAGCTTCTTTAAGGGTTAACCGACTCATTTTTCTTTACTTATAAAATATTGTCGCTAAGTCTTAGAAAGATTTAACTTAATAATTTATTCTCAAGATCAAAGTTTTACAATACTCATATCAATGTAAAGATTGAATGCCATTTCTCACAAGGATAATTTCAAGCTTAACTACACAAGAACAAGACACTTTATTTCACCATTACCAAACAATACAAGGCAAGAGGTCATATCAACTCTTTACAAGCAATGTTACACAATTTACAAGGAACTTCATAATGGTACAGATGAAACTTTTACACTCTTTTCTTCTAGTCTACTCGCATAATCCATCGCACAAATATTAACTAAAGTCGGTTCGCAAGGCCGAGCATGTTAAGGCTACACCATGCAATAGTAGGCTAACAATTAACAATATCAAGAAAGGAATATTCTAAATTCAGAAATGGATTAAAACACAACTCACAACTCCAATATTAATCTCATGAGAGAGAAAACTAAATCATCCAACAAGGAGAAAGTCCAAATACTAGTAAGAACAAAATTACATAAATCAAGGCAAGACCTTATGGGTTGGGAACAAGAAAGTCAAGAGTGTTGATATCTCCTTCATGTAATCCTATGGGTTACGTGATTGGAATCCAAAATTTACTCCATCCAACTAAAGGGGTCCAAGAGAAGATAAAGCGTACTAATTATGATCGTAGGCGCGAAGCAAAAATGACGTTATCCAATTCTTCCAGGGCTCCAAAGTAATATGGGTTCGATGCCCTTAAAAGAACGCAACTATAGTTTTGGTTTTAACCAAGGAGTTTACCACTACCTCCTTATCGGATTTCTTAAAACGTAGTACTAGTTAACCAAAACAAAACCACTTTTCCAAAAGCGTACGAAAGGGACACAGAAAGGGCCATTATTCTACCCACAAACCCTATCCTAATCATCAACTTCTCCACATAATATAAGGGAAGACTAAACCCAAAAGTCGTTAATAATTTTTATATAATTCAGGCAATGTCAATAAACATTAAAATAAAAATTGATTTCCCTAACAAGGCCACAAAATGGGACCTTTTAGTAACCAAGTTTGAAGTATAAGGTATTCGAGTTCGAAAACAAAGGGATTCGATACGCAGAGGGCAAAACACCAACGATGCCCCAGACTCAAAAGACCTTACTACGAGTACAAGCACAAACCAAGAACCAACGCACATAGCTATCAGGAAGGTTACGCAGTGCAGTCAGGGCTAGAAGTTCTATGAACTCCTTGCCAAAGGTAAAGAAGATGGAAAATTTTACCCGATCCATGTGGGCTTATCGAGGAAAAGTCTTAGCAAATATCAAACAGATAAATATAACAGCCACCTATGATATTATCGAAATCATTTGTCATCTAACAGAAACGAGTTCACGAGTCCAAGTACCATGGATTCACCTACAACTTTTGTTTGATCGAGCTAGTAATAGCTTGCTTTGCGACCCTTAATAAAAATTGTAGACATTTCATTCAGTTAAACTTACAATGTTTCCCCTTGCTTTAATCATACAAGAGTTTACATCAAGAATTAGGTATAGTAATACTCTCAACACGTGGAGGCCAAAAATAGATGCCAGGTTATCCCTCATCTAGACTAGGTACACAAACGACCAACCATGTACGTTCTAAAACAAACCCCAAATGCCATTTTCTAATCAAACATAAAGTAAGGAATGCCCATAGGTTTAAACAAGTTTCAGACACAATGTCACTATTAATGTACCTTTTAGCAAAACAAGAGAGCCCTAAACAAGAAATGCGTATTTATTCAACCAAAAGAGGTATGTAGGCTTAACCTTCTATTTAGTAACCTTCAATTATAATTACCATCACAGAATTCTTTTTAAAAGAAAGTCATATAAGCAAACAAAACTCAATAATGTTTCCTTCCCTACGAACTAGACTGCATCACTCAAAATTGCAGTAACCCATTTAGACAAATATGAAATAGAGTAAGCTATAAGAGAGGAAGGAACATTCCAAGCAAAATCAGCGAAATTGGAATAAGATTTAAAGGAACAACCACACAATCAGGCAGTGATATAAACAACCACGAAAACATCTAGTCTAGGCGCCATTCAAGAGGAAAGAAAATTCATTTCAAGATACTGAAAGAAGGTAGAAAACTATTACGAGGAGTAGAATTAACATGCCTGATTATAGTTCTTTCTTCCAAGCTCTTGTTGCTCTTTTCCCATAGGGCAGCTTGAAGGCATCATGCTTTTCAACATCTGAAAACCAGGGGCTGTATGGCTGTGGGAAGCATTGTTTTCTCTATGGTCTGGAATCCCTGATGAAGTCCTCGGATGACTTGGAGAAGGATCAGAGATCTCGGGTTTTTTGATCCATCATCTGTGAAGATGAACCCTACTCTAGCTTACCAACTGTTGCTGTTGTAAGTCATATGCCCCTGTTGAGGATGCATGCATTTCTTTTTGCGAATGTTGCTGCTGCTCGTGATATAGTTGTCTTAGCCTTGACACTTCCTTTTTTCAATGCTTCACAGTGTGCATTCTAAAAAAATAATCTTGTCTTGTGCAAGAGCAGCAATTCTTTGCTTCAAAGCACTGTTATCAACATTCATTGTCAAAGCAGAAGTCTTTCCGATCAGGAGAAAAACTGCAAGGTTAAGGGCAAAGGCACAGACAGAATTTGTGCCAAACACGACATAGTCCAAGTGGAATGTAGAGTTATCCTTGAGTAAAGGGAATTCAACAAACAACCAGGGTACAGTCAAGAACACAAGACAACAGGGTGCAACATAGTACAATGAGGTGATGGGATTCAAGGCGATTCCCTTTGAAGGTATAGCAGTAGCACTGCCATGGCCCAAGATCCATACACGACCTTTTTCCATTGCTTCTTTATCTCCTCCATCAGACCCTTGGCCAAGGAGTCTCAAAGTTACATAGTTTAGTACTGTCCCAAACATTGTGCTGTGACCTTCAATGTGCAACCCCCATCCACCGCCTTCATTATGCCTGATGATTGTACAAGTAACGACACATTTCTTTTTGATGCGCTTCCGCTAAAACAACATTTAGTGCTCCTGTTACATATAAGACAATAACCAAACCTGGCCTAAGGAACATAGGACCACCATAATCACCAGGCCAGTGCCCATCATGTGCTTGAATGTTTGCATAAAACCGTATGGCTCGAATCAGTGCAGTCTTTACTGCCTCCTTGGTGACGTCATTGGCACTTTCTATTTTCACTTGAGGTGGAAGAGGGGGAAAAACGGATTCTCTCTGGCAACTGTAATCGCATGAGAAGATCTGCTCTGTATGAGATACTCTTCCCTGAGTTACAACGTAAGACAAGAAAGAAAACAATAGAGAAGCTCTGTACTAAATTTCATCGGGTCTCCTGGTAACACTCTCACTGTCACACAATCGATTTGGAGATACACACTCAGTGTATGTTCTGGATCTGAAAGATATCCTGCTACCTTCATCTCCCAAGACATTTTCTCCAACATTGCATAGATCTCCTGTGCCTGTGGGTGCGATCTGTCACCTACACGGAAGCATGCGCCATTATTGGCTTCGCCGAGTTGAGCACTTGCTACGGGCCAAGCTTGATAGGTCAACAACAAAAAAGCGAGCCAAAGCGTGACCAAAGTCACCGGAATCAGTCGCAAGAAGGAGACAGATCGCATCTATGGGCAGAGTGGAAAGAAAATGACACAGCAAAGCAATTTGTGCTCCGTGAAAATTCTGATAAAAACAGATCCGCCTGTATGAGATTATCTTCCTTGAGTTACAGCGTACAGCAAGAAGATCTCAAAGGAGAATCTTCGTAAATAAATTTCATCAGATCTGGGGGCAGCATCAAACTTTCGGTGCAAACATTTCAGCTGTAGCTTGTAGGGTGATAATTCCAACAGAAACCTTTATGCCTGCCGACCCAATGACTCGTTGAAGAAGCCCATAAAAATGCAAGGCAAATCGTGCTTCATGAATATTCTGATCTGAAACAGGTCTGCCTCCATGAGATCCTCTTCCATGAGCTTGAAGGAGAATCCCGAATTGAGAATGTATTCTACACTGAACAGAACGCAACATAGATGGACGACCTACCTGTTCGAAGCACTCAAAAGCTTCAACCAAACTGCAAAATGTCTGTCGCCTGGCTAAGGAAGGTCCGGCAGAAAACACACACGCAACACTCATGGAAGCGGCAGACCAGGGGCACGAGAAGTCAAGGAAGGTAGAGCAGGTCGTAAAGGCTACATGTCAGAAGTGGTTGAGAGTTTACTAGAAGAGACAGGCGGCCAACTGCCCCATCTTTCATTTGGTCAAGCAATAAGATATGGCAGGAGGCCATACACTCCTCCACGCACCCCCCACTTGCCAGGAAACAATAAAAAAAACAGAAACCTTCAACCCCACGCCAACCAAAGGAGTAAAAGCCATAAAGGCAGTCGGTGGATGACAAGGAAAAGAAGTTGTGAGTTGGGGGCATTACATTATCATTACTAACACTAAAAAATAATATCATTTCTCATGTCAAGGCTCGTTCATCCAGGACTTTTCCTTAATACTTACCAACAATGTTGCACTTTTTTACTATTGGAACTGCCATTTATATTCATAAAATAAAAGAGAGTTACATAGTAATGGACAAACGAAGAACTCACGGTCCCAAAAAATGCCATGAGGGAACCAAGAAAATAGAAAATGCCACAAGGGCTACATCAAAATGCCATAAGGGAAACAAGAGAGAACATCGTAAAATACACCACCACCAAAGTTAATCACAAACTGTAGCTCCAGGAAGAGGGTGAGGATCATCCTAAGGAAGCATAAAAGTTCCAATAGTTGGCTTAATCAAATGGAGATATACCGCCAACCATCTTGATCATGAAACTTCATTTGAAGTGACACCCTAATACCCCATCCAATGAGAGGAGATACTTCAATTGTTTTCATACTTGGTGGTGAATAACCCCACTATGGAGGGCTAGAAATGACCCTCCCCTTAACGATGGACTCTAGGTAGGTCCAAAGGAGGATGGTCTTCAAGGGCAGCCCCGAGGGGAGCGGAATGATATTTGTGCAAGCAGATACTTCAATGTGGTCCCGCAAGAGGAAGCCATTGGGGTGGCGATGAATGAGGTGGAAGAAACTCAGGATATGACAAGACCCAAATCATAGTGCAGGTTCACTCCCAAAGTGATCAAAAACTTCCCTGAGATGAGAAAACTCTAGGGAAACCTCAAAATATTGAGCTCGAATCTTAATGCACATAGTAGACAAAATAATCACTTTGTCATTAGTAGAAAAGAAAATAATGATTGATCATGCTTGAAATTTAAAGCATTGTGAGCTTTCAAAATATGAAACAAAATGCAAACATGAAATAAATTTCAAAGCGTATTAATGAAACGAGGATAAAGAATGAAATCAAAGAATAAGGTCGGGTGTCGAGGAAGGGAATCAAGGTGATAAGGATGAAATAAAGAATGGATCCACTTCCAAATTGTCTGAGCATCGGGACAAGACAAGAAGAGGTGTTTGAACAACTTTGGGGAAGAGAAAAAAGGACATTTAGGATTAAGGATGCCAATATGACAAAGCATTTCACCCATTGGAAATCCTTGGTAAACAAGACACTAGAGAAAATGGTTAACTTTAGGCTCTTGAAGAGAATTCCAAGTATGGGAAAGTTGGTTAGGCTAAGTGGAATGAATAGAATGCAGCCCCCACCGAGCATTAAGCTTATCAATGGTAGGCGAGAGTGGGCTCAACAAGTGGTAAATGGTTCTAGTGTTGTATCGAAGGAAGAAAATTTCCTAATTCCACTACCAATCAAGCCACCATGTTGCAGGAGGTTGTGTTGGTCTGAAAATCTATCGGGTGGACAAATCTATGGATAGACGAGCCAATATTGTGCGGGGCATAGCCCCTCTTTGAGTCAGCAAAGCGAAACTAGTTTATTGCTATTCTACGGCAAGAATCTGTGTAAGTCTCACAATATTCTGCCTTCGGGGTTTGGGATCTCATCCCAGTAGAGGTGTTTCCAACTGTGAAAGGAAAGGAGAGAAGGGAAAGAATGAAGATAAGATAGATCCGAAGGAGAAAAGAAATGAATTCCAAAGCAGAAAGATCAGAAGGTCTATGTTTTGGGATTGGTAATAAATGGAGCCAAACCTACTTGCATAGATGAACAAAGCAATACTGATGAACAAATGACAAAAGAAGTAGAAGTAGATTCAACAGAATAAACATGCAGATCTAACATAAGAAAGTTCTGATGCATAACACAGGTATTCAGCGCAAAGTCTCAATATTGTATTAATATTTTCCTCTGTTACAAAAAGTACAAAGCCTTTTATCCTTACTTCTATTTTTATCTAAAAAGTGTCCACCTTTGAATACAACAAGTATTCAAGTATATATAGAAGAAGGAGAAGAGAGAAGGAAAAAAGAAACAACTAATAACTAATATCTACAAAATATCTAAAAGTCAATTGTTGACTTTGGGCAACTTGATGGATGACAACATCCCATGGTGCAACATGGATGATGTCATCATTTGTGCCAACATGCTCTTAGATATTTACAAAAAGGAAACCAAGAGGAAGAAGGCTATTCATCATCGTCTCGCATGGCTAAAAGGGAGTATCTTGCTTCTGCTGCTGTTCGGGAGAGGTAATGTAGAACTGGGTCGATATTCCATGAATTTACTGACCATCGACTAAAGTTGATCCTGGCGAGAACCCTTTGTATGATCGCCGATGACCTCACAAGTCTCCCGCTCATCTCTGAGTTTTTCGGGGAGCTTGAAATATTCATTACCTGCCTCCATCAGGTACCCCACAAAATCACGGCAAGCTAGAAGGTTATTGATGCATTCCATGTCAAAAGTGACTTCTGGCCCTAGCCCCTGCGAGATGATCTCCTTGAAGATCTGAATAGTTTCATCTGCCTTCCTCAAGGTGAAAGAAGGAGTGAGTAAGCCCGGAGACATTCTTAGGACAATTTGCTCCATTTGATGCATCGCATCTAAGGCTTCCTCCTTGACCTTGTCTATCTTCTCGGGGACGAATTCCATCGATCGACCCCGGTAATCCAAAGCGGCAAGGATTTCTTTGGGTACCTGGGGTGATCGAAAAATGCCAAATTTTACAAAATCATCGATCGAGCGATCAAGCATCTTCTGGAATGTCTCATGTTGCAACCTAGCATGGTCCAACTCTTCGGAGATAGGTCCCGCAATCTCCTGGAGTTCCTTGTTTGCCCAACCGATGTTCTAATATAATTCGATGAACTTGACAATAACTTCCTCAATGTCCTTGAGGATCTGGTCTCTCCAGGTGGATACTGCCATACCTTGTTCACCAATCTTGGCGTATTTGTTTATCTTATCTTGACTTAGGGCCTCAGGAGTTTGGTGGCAGTTGTAGGAGGTGCACTACCCATTTTCTATAGGGTGTGGAGAAGATGCTTATTCTATTCTTTTAGTAGCCTCTTCTCTTCCTTTGCTTCTTGAAGCTTCTTGCAAAGGGCATCCACCGAGATAGGGCCTCTCCTTGAAGGCTTTCAGATGACGTTCCCATTGTGACCTGCATCACTATATAATCTATAGGGGACAGATCCTTTTTATCCTTTGAAGGATCGGGATACGCAATCTCCATCACTCTTTCTCCCGATGCACTCTGAGAGAAGTGGGTTATCGGTTTTTGCTTCTTAGCCCCTTTTTTGGGATGACGGAAAAGTCCATTGGTGCAATGGGGACTTTCCTCTTATCTTTGACTCAGTCTTTGGGAGATCCATCTTTGGACTTAAGGGAGTGGGACCAGAGGTGGAAGAGGGAGCAGCTGCAGTAGATGAGGGGAAGTGCGTAGAGACACTTGGTGGCGGCATCGAGAGAGAGGCCAAGAAAGTGCTCACGGGAGGAAGAGACACTGCAGGGGAGGTAGTCGTGGGAATGGAAGGGAGCTGAGAGATGAGAGAAGAAATAGTGGGGGATAGCTCCGCGAGAGAAGAGAAGATGGAGGAAGAGGAAGGGGGAACAGTAGAAGATGGGGGAGAGGATATGACCAAAGGAATGGTCACTTGAGTCACATGAGAAGGGGGAGAAGGGACGGTGGGAACCTCCATGGTTGTAGCAGTGGCAACATCCTGAGTGGATGTGCCCATTGGAACACTCTCTGCCGCTTCTTTCTCTGGGGATACCAGAGTTACAACTTGTTCCTGTGCGGCGGTGGAAGGAGGGCTCTTAGGAGCTTCTTCTTGAGTGGAGCTTGATTCTCCCTCTTTATCCTTGCCTTTTCCCTTTGGCAGATGTTTGGCCTGATAGGTGTGTTGCCCAAAGGGGATGTGGTGAAATCTACTCCAAGGTAGATAAGGCCATTCATTCTACACCAATGTTCTATTCGCCACAATGTTTCCTTAACCCTTACCTCAATGGTCTAAGGTGCCTTTGTTCTATCTATTTGGCAAATGGCCAGTTGTCCCCATCCGTGTCTAGATACACCTGATCAACTTCTTGATCAGTAGTTTGATAACCTTTTGGAACAATGGCCACGCCATATTGAATAATCTCTGCCAGGGCCAGGTGAGAGTGATCCTTTCTTCTGAGTTCGACCTCATGATACAGGTCGATGTAGATATCCTCGATCTATGGAATGTGGATCGGATCGAGTTTTTCCTTAGGGAGGCAATTTCTTGGATCGAAGGTGGGCCTTTCCAGAAATTGTGCTTTAGATTGAGCAGTTCTAGCTCTGCGAACATTTCCGGGCTTTGTTGTGGGAAATGCAGGTGTACCTACCCACTGTAAGGGGGAAAGGAGTTCCACCCTTCTTTCTTTTCAGGCACTTCTCATGGTATGTTATGAGCTGTCTGGACAACTCTAACAGGATCAGCTTAGAGCCAGAATACCTTGGCAATTTGGTGGGATCTCCCAAGAAGTTATCTGCTCTGAGATAGGTGAAGGTGGGGAATTGGGTAAATAATGCCCCCACTTCTCGATTCTTTGTGACTATGCTCTTGGTCATCGACCATGAGTCATATTTGGCCTCAAAAATGAAGACGATCGTGTAGAAGAAAGCATCATTGATCTTGGTAAACTATGAGATGCTATTCTCGGCTTAACTCTGGGTAGTGTTCGTATATCTTCAACTAAGGCCAAACCCCGCATCGGCTCAGTGTTGGATAATCCCTCTCTGAAGCTGCAACATAGACTACATAGGAGTTCATGTAGAACCTCCCCATTGTGGTGAGTTGTTGGAGTTACTCAGAGATGGTGCTGCTTATGATCTCTGCCCACTCAAAGCGCTGATTAGGCACATTCTTATTCATGGTTTCTAAGTACCTGAGCATCCATTTGTGAAAGTAATGGGCATCAGAAAGCCCAAAAACTCTACTTAGGAATGTGATGGTATCGCTCAGTTCCTCGGAGAAGTCACTACGGTGAATAACCTGTGGCCACCTAGTTATCACCTTCTTATTCTTCAAATACACTTCATTCATCAGCTGCATGCATTTGTCTTCATTATCCTCCCACGCCTTGATGCAGTCTTCTTGGCTTACAGCCACAAAATGTCGGTGGTGGGGAATGCCTAGCATGATCTCAAAGTGCTGGGCAGTGAGGTTGATTATGACCTCGCCCTTTTCATTTTCGACACACCTTGTGTCTTTGTTGTAACAGTGGGCCACCACCATCATAAACTCATTATTCACTGCACTGACGGGGATCCCTCGAAAAGTGCAGACCACTGCCTACTAGTTTGTCCATCCAAGGACTGCCTGTGACCCTCCTGGTTCTGGCCCAGAAATCTTCCATGTCAATGTGGCCAAGTTTGGAATCTCTGATATCTAGGTCACATTCTGCCTAGGACTCGGGCATTCTGACCCTTTGATATTTGTATTTCATCTCTTCCTCTGTGAGTTTAGCCTTACCCTTTGACTTGGTTGGCCTTTTCTTGATGTACACATATGTGGATATGAGTTCAGTTGCTGATCTGCAAGAAGAAGGAGCAAAGTACAACACAGAAGAGCCATGTTAGTTGTTAGATATTCCATTAGAGATTTACAAAATGAGGAGTTAACAATTTAAGGTCTTTGGGCGCAGGGCGCGGGAACACTGCTGCAGTGCGAGGGTTAAAAGTATGGCACACTGAAGCGGAGTGTTACAAGGAAGAAATCAATGCCAAAGGGCGTAGGGTACAAGAAATTTGCATATAACATCATTGTTGTTGTAGACATGAGTGCGCCTGCACCATTTATATGAAGTTTTATACTAGGCGCAAATAAGTTTGGTGTTGCATGGGAGCTAGGATGTGCCAATGGCGCAGGTAATTTACATGTAACATGGAATTTTGGTGGTGAAGGGTGCAAGATTAATGCGTGTAGCACTATCTTTATGTGCGCAAAGGGGAACTTTGGCACGGCGCAGGAAAGCTTGCATGGAACTTTTGTTGTTGTAAGCGGGATTGCCTTGTGCTGGGTTTAGGATTTACTTGGTTTATGCATGGCGTAGGGATTTTGTATGTTGCAATCAAGATGTGCGCCCTTTGGTGCGCTGTGTGTTTTCTTTGTAATAAGGGTGGTGATTTGCGCGAGAGAAAAATGCGGCTCAGAACTAATGTTTAGGTTTCTTTCCTTCCTGATGGGTTTGCGGTCCTTTAGGCCTCCTTCTTTATGGATCTAGATGGTGAAGGGGGCACAACAAAGAGATTTGGATTTATTTTTGAGGCAGAGCCCTCTTGGCCAGCAGATCTGGAAAGAGGGTGAAAATGGTTTGGGAGGGAAGATTTACAAAAATGGGCGGAAGGAGGGGCTTATGGTTTCTCAGATTCATTTCACCAAACCTCACAAACAACCAAAAAAACAAAAACACAAGAGAAGCAAGAACCACTTACCCGGAATATATAGAATGAGAGAAATGAAGTGGGGTCCACGAACGCGACACGAGAATGATGGGCGCACTGACAGGTGCAGAGGAATAAAGTTTTCACGTGTTTTTGATTGTGAAAGTGACAGGGCGGATGCGCCTATATATAGCCAAAAGTGTAATAAATGCGCCAACCACTTTTAAAGGGCGCACCAAAACACGTGTCGACATGGAAAACTTTGTGCCCTTTGGCGTGGATATGTTTTTGTCAGCATGGAATTATCTGCGCCTTTGGCACAAATTTAGTACTGTCAACACTGGATTTTGAGCGCCTTGGCACACCAAAATATGGTGCAACATTTTTGTTGTTGACAGGAAGGCACATGTGCCTTGGCGTAGGCAAGAAAGGCGCATCATGGGGAGGCGCAACAATTGTTGTGTCAACACTTCAAAAGGTGCGCCAAAGGAAATAAAGGGGGCGTAAATTTATCTTGTGTTGCATAGATAAAAGGTGCGCCCAGCCAAAAAAGGACCAAAATGACTAAGTTTGGAAAACTAGATTTCCGAAAAGGGATTTTACAACATTAAGCTACTGAGGGACCCGACAAGAACCGAGAACAAAATTTTGGTATGGTTACCTGTAAAATTTCCCTCGTCAATTTTACAGGATAACGAGTTGAAGCACCAACTTATGGAGGATAACATGACGGGATCTCTTGAATTTTGTTGAAAGACGGAAGGTTTGAATTGGCAAGATTGAACTTCATTTTGAGCTCAAGCCAAGAAATCCAATCTCTTCTATTCACTAAATCCTGAATGGTATGATTTCCCTTATGATAGATTGATTGCTTTTATGCCCGAGTTTCAAAGGCGAAAGATCACCTTCAATGATGATGGGAGACCACCAAATATTATATGAATTAAAAGATATCCCTATGCGAAATCCATCACCAACCCAAGATAAATCAAAGGCTTAACCAGCTCAAAGGCTTTCCATATACTTTTATCAACAAAGGTGCATGTAATTTTGATAGGATCCGGTGTGATAATAATAGTATGTAGCCCGATATTGGTCCAATGCTTTTTACCGTAAGGTGCTCGAGATTCAATGCAATGGCATAATAGTATTTTCCATGCCGATTGCCCAATAAACACGAGATCACCCATTTAGAGCACAAAAACACTTTTCAGGTAGATCTAATGCCCCATTTTGACACACCCAAACCTTAACACAAGAATAAGAAAAATTCTAGTATTTTTTAAAAATACATTTATTACTATCAAGTACATAACTATGGTCACGTCTTACCCAAAAATACTTTATTATTATTCTTTTTTATCGATACACTAACTCACCTATGGTTGGGCTCACATCTCACAATCAGATTTCCCTTCTTTGGTTATATTAAATTTAGTTTGGGAAAGAGGTTCCCTTAGGCCGACCATTATATCTTGGACCGAAGCTTATTCATTTAATATTTTTTTAAATTTTAGCTGATTTGTCGAGAATACACACCGTTGTGCTAACCGAACTTAAGAGGTCTCAACATTTTCCATTAAATATTTTTATAGTTCCAAGCCTATCTTGTCACTTCGTAATGTAATACTTGAGAAGCCACAATGATAAATAATGGTAGGGATGTGTTAACTTTGCAAAGATACCTAGCCAAACTATAATATTCACTATAATTTATTTAATTGATTTCTTAACCAACTTTTATTTTATTACTTATATATGTGAAACATATTATATTTACTTAAACACTTAAATATTGAAATAACTTCTCCTTATATTATAAGATTTAAAATATTTACTACCAAACCCCATTCCTAATTACAATGTGGGAGAAATGAGAGTTTTATTAATATTAGAAAATAGATTGCCACCAAATAAGACCCCATTGAAATATTAGCCCATCCCAAACAAATGAGAGTCATTGGATTAGATGTTTCTCCACTGTAGATTTTCTAGGGTTGGAGGAAACACAAATATATCCTTATGAAATTTGGTCTTCCAATATTTCCACTCACATTTCTCTGTGCCCTTTTTTTTTTCTTTCTCTCATTTTCTTTTGCGCAGGTTGAGGATATTCTATTTATTTTTATTTTTTTGTGAAGCATGGGGTGCATTCATTCATGGAGAGAGGGTAAATTTTCTATTATTTATTGTTTTTCTACTTATGCAAGATACCCTCTTCATGATTTATGCAGGGGAGGAGGAATGCATTATTATGTAGCTATTTTAAGGTGTATATGTCTTCCTTTTTCTCTTTCTTTGTGTGATAGGCGTGGAAATAGAAATTTTAGGATCGGTTTATATATCCTCTTTCTCTTACTCGTCTCGATAGAGCACAACTATAGAAGTTTGAAGATTGTAGGTTATGACAAGGAAAGAGGTTTGTGCTCCGAGTTACAAAAATAAAGAGGTGGCCACATCGTGGGAGGATGGAACTTAGGGTTTATGCCGGGGGTCGCAGCCTACGCCGCCGCACCTCCCTTTATTAATTAAATAAACTCTTTATATTTATATTTATTTATTTTTAAGTAACACCCATAAAGCTAGATACTGTGTGTCCAACTATAACTAAATACTTTAACATTCTTGTGGGTATTAATTTCTTTTAATCGAGTCGGTGGAAGTAAGAGTTCAAATAGTAATTATTTTTTTCAAGCTTGGCAAGATAAAAATAATAATTCTGCACCTTCTAATAGTAAATGATATTGGAAGTCTTGAATATTACCAATTTAAAATAAAGATTTCCTTTATAACACAAGAGGTAATTCCTTCTCTTATAAAAATAAATTACACAACCTTAAATGCTAGTAATAATTATTTTTCTAAATACAAATCAATGCAAATAACGCATTACTACAAGCATATAATCCCAAAAATATCCCCACATCTTCATTGGAACTGCAACACAATTTATAAAAATAGAATCTCTTAAATCACTATTAGTATTTTTTAAAAAATCTAAACTCTATATATATATATATTACAAATCCTTTTACATTCAATAATACTATAAATATATGCTACATTTTCCTTACAACAAAAATTCCGAGATATGACCTCAATCCTTTCCAACATCATGAAAAATTACTAGATTTCTCTCTATAATAATGATATTAAAGTTATTTCTGTAGTACGATATACAACTTCTCTTAGTTTAGTAGGAAATTTCATAGCATGCCTCATTGTGGAATCGCTATACAATAAAATTCACATTATACATTTCTTCATTCTCGGGAATGGATACAAACAACATATTTGAATTACAACCCTTATTATTCCATCAAAACAAGAAAGGTACAAGAAATATCAATAGAGTTTTCAACTTATTTTAAAATCCCTTACAATCATATGTACACACAATGATGAAAACGATCTTATATATATATCCACTTAATCACCCCACTCCTACAAAAAGATTTTAAATATGATCTCAATCCTTTTCCACTACCATAAAGATTGACTAGTTTTCTTTCCAAATTGAAAACCAAAACAAAAATAAGGTATACATTTTAAAATCTAAGAGGACAAGCCCCCCTAAAAAGAGGAACAACATGACAAAATTTGAACTTTTTCTTCCATGCTCCAAGTGTATTATTTCAAGCTTCCACATGACAAGAGATTATTCAAGCACAAGAGAAAAGGGACCTGGTTTCCTCCCAACCAAATGACATCATCATATGCCATCTCTAAAAACTGGAGGATATGATAGCCTCCTCCAAACCCATGGGAGAGAGAGTAGAAAGCCTCAAGAATTCACAAGTAAAGAGAAAAATGGTGACAATCGCACCCACACATTTTTTTACACATAACAACCAAATGAACAACACTTATCACATGAGGAAAAAATCCATGTTTTCCTCCAAGGGGAAGAGTGGCAAGGAGCACATAAGAATTGATTATGTGAACCAACCATTTGAACACTATAAAAATATCCAACATGGCCTCCTTATTGCTCCATTCAAAAATACCATCCTTATCACTCCATCCCAAGCACCAAGCCTCATCCTTGGAAGGATTCTCAAAACATACATGGTTTGCTTGCCAAGGATGGAGAAGTAGGTTCAAACCATATGAACAATCCTTCTCCACATCAAACAATATGAGGGGAGGAATAAAAATGAATACCATCATGGCTTTCCCATCAAGCCATGTGGTGTAAGAGGGAACATTCCTCCCTCTTCCCCATATAATTCCAAAAATCCACCTCAAAAGTAGGATGGATTGGAGAAAAATAAAGGAACAACAATCACACAATACACCCACAACCAAACATGCAACAAACAAATTTCAACAACCATTCTTTCTCTTCACATTATACTATGGAAAACAAAACAAGAGTATGGAGCCTACCTCAAAAACAAGGAATCCATCTTTAATCATAACAAGATCTCCTAGCTCCAAGATCCAAACTACAAGCTCTCCAACTCCAACTCCTAGAGTAAAAACTACAATCCAAAGGTTCCTAACCCTCTCCATGAGGGATTATAAAAAGAATAAAAAAATACAATCCTCACAAATGAGAGGGTGACATGTGTCACCCATCTCATCTTCCAACCAAAGATTCCCAAAATCAAAAAGAGTATAAAACAAAACACATTTAGGAGGTAATCTCCCAAATTCCCTAAAATGTAAATAAATCCAATACACTTCAAATTTTAAGAAAACACAAAAATCAACCATACTTACAAGATGGTGACACAAGAGGTGTAAAATGGGAGGGAAAATCCCATTTGACCTTGAAACTAGGCCCCCTACCCATAGGTAGAGTCCAAGCGGGTCATTTACGTGATAGGGAGGCCCCTTAAGTGAAAAGAGGCCCTTAAAATTGCCACATTTAGCCCAAATTCGAGATTGGGTAAAGTGGCTCAAGGGTAGAGGTGGTGGGGCCCACCAAAATGACAATTAGGTGGTCCCAAATCACTAACAATATCATTAATTAACTTAAAACACAATTAACACATGTAGGGACCATTATGTCCCTAAACTAGCACAACTCAAGACTAAAATAACTTACAATTAACATAATTAGAATTAGGAATCACCCATGGTGTCCCAAACACAAACATGCCACAAACACACAAGGCTACACACAATCATGCATGGCTAAAGGATTCATCCACAGTCGGCCACTTGTGCAACTTGAGGTGTTACTTTGAAATCCACATTCTCCTTTGTGACCTATAATCTACACACTCAATTCAAACATGAAATATAGTTGCTCGATAAATAATAAATTAGAGAAATAATCAAATATAATGACAACCAAATCAATCATGGACATTCATTCAAACTATACAAAAATCAATAATTATTTCACTTATGATTAACAATCGAAATCTGAAAGCAACCAACATCCAAACGAGATAACTATCGAAAATATCACATATGTTCCTATAGTAGATCAAAACATATAATTCATCCAAGTTATTTCATGATAACATCCAAAGGAGAATACTCATAATTAATGATCACAATATGAAATAGATTCATCATTCATCCATCATATATCTAGTAGAATCTATCTAACTTGCATCCTGTTAGTATCCTTAATAATGTGGATACATGAAACTAGCAATATGTATCGCAAAAATTTATTGACACATCATCCCTCAAACGCCACCTATTTCACAAGAGAAATTTATGAAAAAACCATATAATACTTAAATAGTATTATATCAATCTCAAAAATTCATAATGCAACCACATTTTATCTAACTAGTGCTAAATCAATATCTCAATCTAGTAAATGAGAGGAGCTAGTAAATGTAACAATATAAGAAAGGGGTTGTCACTACATCTCCTCTCCAGAAGATTTGACTTCCTCCTAGAAGTCACCAGATGTGATAGGGATATGACCTCATGAGGTATCGTTTCATATCATGTGATTGTTAGTCACAACAAGCAAGTCCCACCAAATCAAACTTGGTCTTGTACTAAGTGTCTCTCTCGTTTAGAGTAATTTAACTAAGGAAACTTATAACTTCAAGGAGATTGTTATTAAAATATTTTTTCTAAAATCACTACATGATCACATGTAATTGGATGTCCAACATTATGGTCTCTTTAAGGGAACTATATATATTTTTTAATTTTTTTTTGTCTAAACAAAATTTCCTCACCAAATATGATATGGTTTAAAGTCAAGTGTATTTCAAAAATAGGGTTAACAAGTAATGCATACTTGATGTGTATGAGCCCACTCATGAAAACCATCCAAGGTGCCACAAATACCACACAAGAAGAGAGAAATAGTTTCAAATTTTACATTTGGTTTCACCTTCTAGCTCAAAAATAACTTTAAAATTTGATAATGGTTCACAAGACTCTCCAAATAGGTCCTAACATTTGCATTATTCATTAAGGGGTCAAAGATGAAGATTTATTCAATACCAAGCATAATAAGGAGGGGGTGGTGACTTGATTTGACAATTATATTTATGCTCACATGGTAATAGTACTAATAAAATGTGGGTGAAATCTCTAGCCAATCATTGAGTTAGGATTGTTGTTTTTAGTTTGGTTTTCGGGGTTCCTTAGCATGGACCATTTTCTAGGACATCCAAATTTCGGTTAAAAATTCGTTTTAGAAGACTTATAAGGGATGGTTTAAATTATTATTGTTTAACATTTTATCTAAGTTTTCACCATGACAAATCAATTTTCAAACTTTCTACACCCCAAACAAGCCATAATTCCTTAATGAAACAACAAACAACAAATTTTCAATTCAACAAGACATATGAGAAGTTTACTTAAATTTATTGTTTCTTTATCACTATAACCAAGAGAATATATAAATGAGTTAGGAGAAAAAAATACATTCAAAGGGGACGTTTCAAAACCTATGCCAACTTTAACTTAACATTTAACTTGGTCACTAAAGTCCCTTTAGATTGAAAGTGATGTATATAATATACTTCGTAACTAAAGGGTGAATCCATCTCATACAAGGAACTTAAATTTTGCCACCCTATTGAGTGGTGAAAAAATGGGGCCATGTTTTCACGAGTACCCCAAAAACAAAATAGCTCTCAAAACAAATCCAAATTTACATTTCTTAATTAGGGTTTATACTGATAACAAAGTCATCTTCACCCAAGGTAGGTGGAATTAATTAATAATCATTATTATTAGTCCTCACAATAAGGGGTTACACAATTTATATTATAATAAGTTACTAAGAGTTTTCTAATGTGAAAGGAATCTTATGCGATATTCTCCTAAAATTTGAGTAGCCAAAGACATATCAAATTTGTGAGACCATTACAACCTTCGATTATTTGCATCACCATCTCATCTAGAACTTTATAATGACAACAAAATGTCTAAGTTATTTACACATGATCAACAATTTAGTGTGTAACCTAAATTAGATGAACATTGTACAACTAAGAAAAGATAAACTTCACTTACTTCATTTGAGACTATAACTTATGATCACCTTAATTTTTTTAGATTTTAAGGGGTATAAAATGATAAAATCGTTGGTCAACCAAGATTGTTCAAATATCTATTCAACAAGTTTTCCCCTTCATATATAATTTCACTATTTTATTGTTGTTTATAAGGTATAAGGACTAGATGCATATATATATATATATATATATATATATATATATATATATATATATATATATATTGACGAGTTTTCCCATTTACATTTAATTTCACGATTTTATTGTTGTTTATAAGGTATAAGTACCTAAGTGCACACACACACACACACACACAATGGTGGATTACGTTTTATTGCATTCTTCACTATTACACCATATTACTTGTAATTCCATGGTCAACACTAACATTTGTATACCATATCACCCAACCAAGAGAGAAATCAACACTAATTTATTTTATTTTATTTTTGCAGAGAGAGAGATAGAGGATGAGATAACGTTGTTATTTTCACATAATCATTATTCTTCTATCTATGAGATAAGGTAAGAGGGAGAGTGTGATTCCATGATTTCTACACATAGGTCTTAGTGTCATAAACATGCTTATTTAGGAAAATTTTAATCAATTTGAGGAGGTTTATAATCACAAGTGTACTTACTAAGGTAAAATGTTTTAACCATGTTATATTCCACCCAAAACTTAGTAAATGATCCTAGCATGAACATAGGTTTGTCGAGGTCAAGAAGGGTTAAAATTAACTAGAACATTATTGATGCTAACTACAAATGTTATACTGAGGGATTTGATTAGAATTTTAAGTATTGAAAACGTGATTCGTTTTCTAATAGCTCAATGCATTCATAGTTTACAAGAAGAGGATAAAATAACCATGAAAAATTAGTTTGTGCAAAACCACTTCGTATACAAAGAGGAACCAAAAATCTTTCCCCTTAGCATTTATTGATTAGGGATAAGTTAAAGAATTTTACGTTAACATAATTTTCTTCCAAGGATGCTTAATTTAGAAATACACCTTTGAAAGGAAAGCAAATTTACAAGTTTGTTTGGTAAACTTTTCTTATAAGGAGAGTTATAAAATTGAGATTAGTGGCTTATACACGAGGAGTGAAAATTATTATAGTCCTCAATAATAAAATTTTAAAACATAGGAGACCATATTTTCTTATTAGGTTGTTCTACAACAAGGTAAAATTATTTATTTTACACCGAAACCAAAAGGGTTTTGCTAGGTTTAAATGTGGTGTCCTTAACATTGTGAGTGAGTTTCCCATGAAACAATGGATCACTCAAAGAGGAAACCTAGTAACCCAACACCTTAAACATATTCCTTAGACCAAGGTAACAATTATACACTCTTATATCTAACTAATACTTATTTACAAAGCCAATAACTCAACCTTTTATGGTGTCCAAAATGACCAAGCTATACTGAAAGTAGTTAGCATTCAAGAATGCCTCTTAACCTCCAATTATTCGGGGTCATAAAATTCAATCTAGAGCTCATGTGAGATATAAAAATAATCATATTATAAAATCTTCCACCCTCTAAGGGTGTCCTAAGACATTAAGCGGGTAATTACGACCCAATTATCTTGTTGTATGATCTAGCCAAAACAGCTATAAAAAGGGCCTACCAGACAACTACCAAAACCAAAATGGTAAAAAATAAACTTCCAAAAATTCTCTATTGTATAGGGATTCAATCAAGAAATCCAACACCCAAAAGCGCCGAGTAAATTTTGAACTGAAAGCACCTTCTCGGGGCCAACTATTAAAGTTTTGCTATTGCATTTCAACAGATTTTTAGTGAAATTGGCTACGAAATGGGTTTCGAAAACAAGTGATCCTAACTCAACCCCTCATTCTATCATCTCTCATAAATTTTACTATATATGGAGAGTCCGATGTAACTTATATAATATAATTCGATAACGAACTCATCTTATGACCTCGTTCCCAGAGCTAATTTATATGATTGAATAGTTAGTTATTGTGCTAGAATGACCGAGAGGCTTCAAAATGCTCTTGGAAAACTAGCTCCCAATTCCGTTTTCATAAAACCAATTGTTGCAAACAATTGAGATGGAAAATCACTAAAGGTTAGAAGTGGTATATTTCAATTTCCTACTAAATGTCCCTAATCCACGTGTCCAAATAGAAACGAATTTTCTTAGATTTAGTTGTTGTCGCATCAACAATGCGATCAACATGGCTCAAATCGCCTTCAACTAAACATTCAAAAGATCATATAAATTTGGGTTTAAATGTTTTTATGACATCCCATATCACTAGATAACATGACCATCCAAAATGATCTCCACTAGGGGAGCAACAGTGCCATTTTGCACATTATTTTTAAACAACTTTTTCTAATTTTTACAAAGTGTTTTAGACTAGAGAATTTGAACAAACATGCATTATAATCACCCCAGATTGCCCCATTTATCAAAATTTCCCACCTAAGCTATTATTCGATAACAAATCATACCCTAAGAGTAGGAGAAACTCTCCAAAGTGATTTTATAATATGCAAGACATCTAATACCTCGTTTACGATGTTTGAAAGAACGTAGAAAGGAAGTGAACAAGTGTAGTGGAAGCGTTTTCGATGAATAGAAAATCAAACCAAACCCAACTTATTAATACATTACATGATCATACCCGGTGTGCTCGGTGTTGGAACTCGAGCTCGATACCAATTGTAATTCCCCCTTTTGACACACCAAAACCTTAACACGGGACTAAAAAAATCCTGACATTTTTTTAAAATACGTTTATTATTATCAAGCACATAACTATGGTTGGGTCTTAACAAGAAATACTTTTTTAATTCTTTTTTTTTATCGATGCACTAACTCACCTACACTTGGGCTCACATCTCACAATCGGATTTCCCTTCTTTGATTATATTAAATTTAATTTGGGAAAGATGTTCCCTTAGGTGACCATTATAGCTTGGGTGGAAGCTTATACATTTATTTTTAAAAAAATTAAAGGTGCGTCGAGAATACACACCGTTGGGCTATCAGCTTAAGGGGGTCAAAAATGTTCCATTAAAGAATTTGTGATAGTTCCAAGCCTATTTTGTCACTTTGTAACATAATACTAAGTGGTTGCGATGGTAAATAGTGGTTGGGTCGAGTTACCTTTGCTAAGACACCCTAGCCCAACTATAGTATTTGCTACTGATTTATTTATTTGATTTCTTAACCAAATTTTATTTTATTACTTATATACGTGAAACATATTATATTTACTTAAACACTTAAATCAAATAAATTCTCCTTATATTATAAGATTTAAAATATTTACTAACAAACCTCATTCCTAATTACTGATGTGGGAGAAATTAGAGTTTTATTTATATTAGAAAATAAATGGCCTTTGAAAAATATCCCATTGAAATATTATCTTATCCCAAAAAAATGAGATTCATTGGATTAGATGTTTCTCCACTATAGATTTTCTAGGGTTGGAGGAAACACCAATATATCCTTATGAAATTTGGTCTTCTAATACTTCCACTCACATTTCTTTGTGCCCTTTTTTCTCTCATTTTCTTTAACGGGTTGAGGATATTTAATTTATTTTTATTTTGTGAAGCATGAGGTGCATTCATTCATGAAGAGAGGGTAAGTTTTCTATTATTTATTGTTTTTCTACTTATATAAGATACCCTCTTCATGATTTATGCGGGGAGGAGGAATGCTTTGTTATATAGCTATTTTAAGGTGTATATGTCTTCCATTTTATCTTTCTTTGTGTCATAGGTGCGGGAATAGAAATTTTAGGACTATGGTTTATATATCCTTTTCTCTTACTCTGTCGATAGACCCAACTATAGAAGTTTGAAGACTATAGGTTATGGCAAGGAAAGAGGTCTGTGCTCGGGTTACAAAATTACGGGGGTGGCCACAACCGTGGGAGGATGGAAATTAAGGTTTGTGGAAGGGGTCGTGGCCAAAGCCATTGTGCCTCCCTTCGTTTATTAATTAAATAAACTCTTTATATTTATATTTATTTATTTTTAAGTAACACCTATAAAGCTAGATACCCGTGTGTCTAACTATAACTTAATATTGGATTATGAGTCATAAATTTACACTTTGGAACTTTAACATTCTTGTGGGTATTATTATTAGTTTATAAAAAGGAAATAGTAAAATAATAAATTAAAATCTCATACAAATATATTTTTCTTATATCAAACCTATATTATATATATATGTAAATTTTTTTCCCTTAACAAAAAAATCCGTACTTATGCTGAAATATATTTAAGGAATAATAAATATTATTTTAACCATGAGGTAAAATAATTGTTATTATGATTTTCTTTGGGCATAATAAAAGACAAGCAGAAAATTCTGTAGAGGATAAGGAACAGGGCTAGTTGTATATAATCCATACTTACATGGAGACATTAGACATACTTTTTTTACTTTTGTTTATTTAGTATTGTTTAAAATTTGAGTCTAGGTGGAAGTAAGAGTTCAAATAGTAATATTATTTTTTAAGGTCAAGTGTATTTCTAGGTGGAAAGCTAAAAAAATAATTCTCCACCTTCTAATATAGTAGATGATATTGGAAGTAGTGAATCTTACCAACTTAAAATAAAGATTTCGTTTATAACACAAGAGGTAATTCCTTATCTTATAACAAGAAATTATACAACCTTAAATACTACTAATAATTATTTTTCTAAATACAAACTAATGCAAATAAAAAATTACTAAAAGCATATGAGCCTAAAAACATCCCTACATCTTCATTAGAGATGCAAGAACAATTTATAAAAATAGAAGCTCTCATAGCACTTTTTATCTCTATGCGTACACCGTTGTTGAGAGATAACAATAGGGGTTATAAGCTTGCTTTATCTCTCACTTCCATAGATACAATGGAAACACCTTAGGTTTGTGGGTATACCTATTGTTGAGGTGAGTCCCCAGTATAAAGGCCAGTTCCTTATTGATGTATCATAAACTAATTTTTGGGATTTTGAGGGTAAAAATATTGTTGTAATTGAATTAAAGAGGGTGATACACCAAAATTATTGAGGGCTTTGATTGAGTACATGCACCATAAAAATAAGAACAAATTGCAAATGTATGAACCAATGGTTTTCAATAGAATCTTAAGGCAAAACACCTATGTATTCAGGGATAAATCACAACAACACAATAATTTAAACATGCACACTAAGACTATGAAGAAAATACTAGATTTGCAACAAGGTAAGATGATTAATCAAGGAATTAACATTCACAAGAATTAATGAAAAGATACACACCACTGTAAATAATTTGGAAAGCCAATAACTGGTTCTTATTCAAGGGAAAAGCTGGAAAAATTATTATTCAGCACTCCTGTGTCAAAAAATTCCTCTATTGTGTCTTGTTAGTGCACCTAATATATAGCAAAAATACTTCACCCAAACCCTCCTAAAAATAGATTCTAATCTGTACTTGCCCATCGATGATAATTTTACCTCTTTATCATGAATAAATAAAGGAAAAAAAGACATCTTTGATTACAATGAGGCATTAATAGACTTAGTTACAAAATTACACTTTAGTCAAAGTACAATTGACAAATCTATTTTAATGCAATTAATATACTAGGGTTAATATTTTTGGCTAATATTAGCCACTTTCTTGTTGTTCAAGTCTTCTCCAATGTACATACAACTTGATCTTCTTCTTGTTGATTAAATAATCATAATTAATCACTGATGTAGCACTTGCATATTCACCCACTTGCAAGGGTATCTCAGCTTTATCTCTCTTATGTCCTTTTGTGAAGGCATGAAAAAATTCCATCTGTGCAAGAAATAATTATTTTAACTTTTCAACACTTAGCAAAGTATTTACCTTATCTGTGTGGACTACATGTAGGCATGTGCAAGAAAATAATACCCCTATTTTGTGAAAATTAGTAAATAACAACTAAATAAATAAAGGAATTGACTCAATAAATTAAGTAAATAGAAATGTGAAACCCTAATGTGCAAGATAGGGTCAAGAATTTGTTATCTAATTCATTAAAGGTGCGGGATTGTTTCATAGTGTAAACTAGTGAATAGGAGGAGGAAATGATGACATAGAAGCCTCATAAAGTGCATATCTGAGCTCTCTAACTATTCTAGGACGTTTAGAAGGGGATATGGGTGCCCATAGGTGTCATTGTCTAAGATCTGGTTTCCTAGTCTACGGAAATGACCAAAAAACCTCCTTTGGAGTGTCGCTGGATGTTCACCTATGTTTTCTTCTTGTCACACTTAAGTCACCAGACTGTGTCAGATGTCGATGTAATACCTGCATTAAAAATAACTTAAAAAACCCTAGACAAAGAATCAAAACCCTAAAAAACAAAGCATATGAAGGGGTCAGACTGTCCTTAGTGTCCACAATGGTGGAATTACTAACTGAGCATTACACTAAATCTCAAACCCAATGTAGTTCTATGTGTGTTAATTATGTAAATCATGCCCCTAGGTTGCTCTTTGCTCAGGTCACACTTTGTGAAGTAGCAATAAATAACTAGATGTAGAATGTAGTAAATATGTTAATGAAAACAATAGACTCCCCTCCTATGAAGTGTGATGCAAATGAACCAACCTTGTGTGCCTTGTGATGGAGATATATTGATACAAATGTAGCTTTAGGTTCCTTTTATGGATGCAAATCTAGATGGTGAAAGTAGACGTTTAGTGCTTAGACCCTCATTATGGTCTTATAACTTTATATTTAAATAGTTCTATTGATCTTATTTTGTAATTAACCATGAAAAGACTAACCACTAAATATGGAAAGCTCAAATGGCTAGACGGTTCCCAAGAATTGAGAGTGAAGTGCAAAGAGGATTAAGGAACCCGGAGGGGACCTAAAAGAAAAGATAACCAGATCGTACCAAGCCTAAAACTCAAATGCTAATCAATCACCATGCATAATAAGATGAAAGTAATTCGACAAAACAACTTTAATAAAACCTTTGAGAAAAATGAGAAGCAATAACATATATTATTATGGAACTCCATGAAATACAATGAGAATGGGCCTTGCTTATATAGGTAAGGAATATCAATCTAAGAACCAGTCAAGGTCATAGATCAAGACATAAATCAAGGAAAGAACTAGTCATCAAAGAACTATTCAAGTCCATACATTTAGGAAATTAGAACTAGTCATCAAGGATCTAGTCAATACCATAGATCAAGGAAATAACTATACCTAACAACTAGATAATATCTCTTAATATCTAAATAAAATAAAAGAAATATCTACACACATAATTGGATGAGGATAAATACAATAAAGGTAAATAAATTACCTAGGTGAACATGAGTTAAGGTAAATACCTAGTCTAACACCCCCTCCAAGTGAAGTGGGGACCCAAAATAAAAGTGGAAAATCCACAGTATGAGTCTCGATAACTAGGTCTCGATGAGGTACTCATCTAAATTTTATATCCATGAAGAAATATCGAACCAAAATAAGGAAATAATCCTGCTAGAAGGAAAGAGAAAGAAGAAGAAGGAATATGTTCTCACGAACACCCCCAAGAACAAATTCCGAAACCCAAAGCATGCCATGCAACTCAAGGTAGTGAGGTGATGAAAAAGGCTTCATAAAGATGTCCATGCAACCTGTTGTTGAGTTAGAATGTACTCCAAGCAAAGAAATCCATCTTGAATGTGTTAATGAATGAAGTGTATGTGTATCTCAATATGTTTGGTTTGATGGTACTCAACATGGTTGCAAGAAATGTGAATTACACTTTGGTTGTCACACCAAAGTATAATTGGTGAATCCTATGGGAATTTAAACTTTGTCAATAACTGTTGAAGCCAAAAAATCTGTTGACTCATTCTAATTACTACCTTGTAATCTACCTTTGAAGATGAAAGATATCTAGAAGTGCAATATCCTATCACTTTTTGCATGGCTAAGTCACCTGTAAGAAGTACTAAGATAAAAAGATATCTAGAAGTGGAATGCCTTTCATCAATAGAAACCGGCCAATCGAATCTATATATCTAACCAAATGAGTAGAACCCCTAGTGTAGTGTAGTCTAAAGTGGGAAGTGCCCTGCAAATAGCACAAAATCCTTTTAGCAACCTGTTAGTGACTAGTATGAGGAGAATGTGCAAACCGAGATATAAGCCCTACTACAAATGAAATATTAGGGTGAGTATGGGTCAAGTACATGAGACTTCCAACCAAATTCCTATACAATGTAGGATCACAAAGTGGAGTGGTACATGTGGAAGTAAGAGTAACCTCAGACTACAAAGGAGTTGGAATTTGCTTGCAATCAGCGATATCAAAGTCGTTGAAGAAGATCATGGGTGTATTTTTATGACTCAAATGAATCCCTGAATCTTTCTGAGAAATCCACAAACCAAGAAAATAATGCAATAACCCAAGATATATCATGTTAAAGCGTGCGAAAAAGATCCCTCGAATAGTCCGAATATGGGAAGAAGATTTTCTAGTAAGTAACAAATCATCAACATACATGATAAGTATCACAATATCCTTACCAATATGTTGGAGATACACTTTGTATGATTGGAGTGATAATGAAAAAAACCAGTAGATAGAATAAACTAATCCATCTTCTCATACCAATCCCGATGGGCTTTTTGAGACCATAGAGATACCTTTAGAACCTAAAAACAAGAAAAGAATCTGAACAAATACAATAGGTTTCTCCATGTATATTTCCTATTGTAAATATCCATGTAAGAAGGCACTCTTCATGTCCATCTAGTATACGGGCCACCCCGTGATGCAACAATAGCAAGTAGAAGGCATACATAATCCATCTTGGAAACGGGTGCAAAATTCTCGAGTAATCAATACGTTCAACTTGTGCAAAAACCCTTTACAACAAGACGAGCCTTATAATTTTTAATGGACCCATCAGGTGCATATTTAATTTGGTATACCCAATTACACCTAACCATCTTTATTCCTTTAGGAAGAGATACCAAATCCCAAGTATGATTCTTCATCAAAGAATAATACTCAGCTACCATCGCATCATCCCACTTTTGTATCCCATGAGACTTTGAAAAATATTGTGGATCCTTAGAAACATCCTAACACAAAATTCGGAACTTATAGAATGTGTGTGGTGATGCCTAGTGGGTGGAATATCCTAAGCAACAAAGAATAGTCATAAAATCCTGCATTAAACACATAACAAAAACCTTGCAACTTGCATAACACAATGAAGTAAACGTAAAGGATAACACAATGCTTCAAATGATCTTAGTTTTGTGTTTACAAAGCAATATTCTAGATCTATCCATGATATAAATTTGTATTAAATATTTTGTTTATGACTGTAAGGGTTTAATTTTGTTGTCGGATGTGGACACTTGTGTGGCATCATGGAATATAAAATATCAACACCAAACACATAACTCTAGATACAAGATGAGGACACTACTAAGCTTCTAAGAATAAATGCACCACCTTAAACTATCATCCAACATTCTAAGCACTCATCGATCCCCTAGACACTCGCTTGATCACTCTTGAATAACATAAATTCTCATTCAAAATCATTAATTGTAAACCATAAATAACAAATAGAGAATGCTATACACAATGAGAACACCATGAAATAAATACAACACCTTAAACACTCATTGGCCATGTGAAGCACTCATGTGAAACCTTAAGTACTAAAAGTCCACCTAGAGTAGAAACTATGTTTGTTAACCATGAAACCTAAATACGAACATCAAATCAAGAATCATTGAAATATACATAATACTTGTGCTCAAAAGGATGACTATGAAAATGAACATATTTCTTGTTAATGAAATACTCATAATGTTTAATCATACATGCTAAGGAGTGAATTCTAAAGAGGAAATTTTATCAAGATCTAAAGAAGAACTATAAAATAGATAATAATGAAACATCTTAATCTCTCATACGATGCCTTTAAATGTAAATGTAAAATGTTGAACATGAAAATTCAAACATTAAATACTAAATGTGGAACCATTTAAACATGAATCATAATTCTCCATGTTACACACTAAACCCCAAACCCTAAAAACTAAAGGATAAATGTTCAAATTCAATAGCATTTTCATATTAAAATAAATACTTGAAATTCATAGTCAAATGATACAATTCATTTCTCAACCAATGTATTTTAATAATGATTGAAATTTGTGGTAAGTATGATAATTGTATTTTAATATAAAGTTCTATGTTCTATTGTCACTTGCACATATTGTAAAACATGGACGAAATCTTGCGTATTTTTAAATGATCGAAATCAATTTACAAAATATGTGCTACAATATTTATACATATTAGATAGCAATATACAAACAAATAAATGGGTTGCACATGTACAACCATGAACCAATACAAACAATAGTATTGTTAAAACAATAGAAAAACTCCGTATGATGAATAAAACAAAATAGGTGGTTATAATTAAATGTAACCATATAACAATTAATAAATAAAAAAACTAACTATGCAATTCACAATTAATTAAGGTAATAATATATTAACCCTAACATTCCCCCTTAATTTTGTATTGCCTCAAGGGATGAGGAGAGGAACTCTCTGAAAAACTTGAACTTGTCATGTGCAAGTGACTTTGTGAAGATATCTTCTCATTGTTTAGCCGTTGGAAAAAAATGAAGTTGTATATTGTCCTTCAAGACATGCTTAAGTATGAAATGTACCTATACCTCAATGTGTTTTGTTCTTTCATGAAAAATTAGATTGCGAACAAGTTTGAGAACACCTTCATTGTCATATATATGGTGGTCGAGTTTATCCTTTGGTATTCCAAGTCGCACAAGTAAAGCGACGTAGCCATATCACTTCACGTGACAACTTCTCCTATAGAACGATACTCACTTCTATGGAAGAACGAGAAACAAAGTGTTTTTTCTTACTTCCCCATGATATTGGTCCAGATCCCATAAAGAACACAAATATTGAAGTGGATTTTCTATCATCAATGTTGCCTATATGATCTGAATCTAAATATCCAAAAAAGAAGAAGTTGTCATTCTTCTTATATTCTAGACCAAGATCTACTATTCCTTTGAGATATCTCAAGATGTACCTTTCTGATTTCCAATGACAAAATTTGGGTTCATACATGAACCTGGATAGATAGATCACTATAAAGCTAATATCGATCTAGTGAAGGTCGGGTAAATGAGACACCCAATAAACTACCGATAGAGAGTGAAATTTATCATAGGAGATCGATATGAATGAGATAACTACAATCTATTCTCTATAGGTGTAGCAATTGGTGTGTAATGCATCATCAAACATTTCTTGAGTGTTGTCTTGGTATATTTCAAATTAGAAATAAAGATGTGGTTCTCTTTCTGCCATACTTCCAATCCAAGACAATAGTGCATTAGCCCAAGATCTGTCATGTCGAACGATCGTTTAAGATATTTCTTTGTTGCATCGATAATCTTTACTAAACTACCATTGATGACTAGATCATTGACATAGACAATGAAAATCACAATCTTCCCCCTTTATTTTTGAGGTAAATATTGGGATCGTATGGATTTCTAACAAATTCATGTTATACAAGATGCTCATAAATTTTGATGTACCATGCCCGGGGTGCCTGTTTGAGGTGATAAAGAGACTCCTGAGTATGTATACCTATTATCACCGAATCATAGCACCCTTATGTTTACACAAGTTCATATACTTGATCTCACGGTGTGATTGGATAACATGGGTACTATCTCCAAGTTGTGGGACTTGCTACTTGAGATAGACCTCCAGAGAAAGATGGTTCTTGCTCCTAAACTACCTGCCACAATCTACTCTAATGTAGGTAAGAATATCTTTCCTAATCTAACTTTCCAAGGGACTAAGGAGAGAGAATGCATGAAAATGAAAGCCTACACTAAAGTGGTGATACACCAGAAAAGGAGGGTGTGAGAGTAGTCTTCCAATGTGTGAGATACAGAAGTAAAGTGCACACTAGAAGGGGTGATGACAGTTCTCCACAATCTAGCAAAATGCATTCAAAACAACATCTCAATCATACACAATGATAATAGATCCCTGCAAGAGCATAAAAATAGACACAATATTCTTGTAATGAAGGTTGAAAGGGAAAGAAGAGTGTAAACAAACACAGCAGGGGAAGATGCATCCACAAACTTGTATTTTATTGCTTCATGATATGCACAATTCAATCTATTACAAGATAAGGGTCTGGATCACCATGCAAGGAGTCCACTACAAGGGCCTAAAACACATTGGCTTCACAAAGAAATTTTGATAGAGCTTTTTATACCACTGAAAAACCCCCCTTAAACTATGAGCCCAACACTCCAATTTATAGGAAAATGAGAAGAGAGAGAGAAAGGGAAAATGGAAATCCTAAAATCTGTCCTTCAACCACTTGTAAGAGGCACTAAATGGAGTGAAATTATTGTATGTTACTTGAAAAAGGCTCCCCATATTGTCCAAAAAGTGCTGCAGAGAAGCAATGATGACCATGCCTCTTAATTGCACTCCCAACTACCAAATAAAACACTGTCATGAACCCGGCCACGTTTTATAAAAAACCCATAGATTTCTCATCAAATACAAAATTTCTTGATTTTTGTGTGTTGATCTTAGAGTCACAATTCTAATGGTACCAATTTCGTGTGATTTCGTTGAGAAATGCAAAAGTTATGACCTTCTTAGTGCGAGCAGCTATTTTGGGTATAGGAGGCGTTTTCTGTCATTTGATGGGAATGAGCATTAACTGACTAGAGCTGAATATATTTATTTTATTTAAATATATATACCCTCATCAAAATTAAGACGTCGTGCTCATTTCAGAAAGTCTAATTTTATGAAAATCGGAGCTCGGAGTCAAAAGTTATGGCCGTTGAAGTTCGGGAGGTCAAACTTTGACTTTTCTCTTTATGCGGCAATTTTGGAAAATCAAGTCCACATGTCTCGGCTGTCCCGAAACATTCTTCCGCATCGGCCGATTTGGGCCTCCTTGTGTGGAGATTTCACCTTTCACATCCGTGCGTACTTTTTTCCTGACTGTCTCGGACAAAAATCTCCGCGCCACCCGCAATAGACTGACTTGCGGAAAATCAACCGATTCACATCCCATGTGTACTTTTGTCCCGGCTGTCCCAGACCACATGGAACAAAACTTCTTCCACTGCTTTCTGATTTTCACTGCCTGCGGCCATTTCGGCTTTGCGTGTCCCACATCCCTTCATCCCAACCTGTCCCGCTGGATCGCTTGGGACAAAAATGTCTTATTTAGTTAATTCCTTTGCATTTCGGCCCCAAAATTGGTATGACAAACCTTGGTATGATCTGCATTGGTATGACCGCAACCTCTAGACCCGCAATGCATTAAAACAAGCCTGCGACTTCATTTTTGGATTTTTTCAAATTTTTGCTAACTTGTTGGATTTTTTCTTGGATGGGGAAGTTAGAGAGATACCAAAGGGACCCCAAAACATGATTTTGGGCCTTGAATCAATTCTACTTACTTGGGACTAAAGAATTTGGTACATGTTATCAAAATTACCTTGAGGGGTGAATTTTGGATAACAATACCTTTGCTTCTTAACCAAGTATAACATATCCCTTAAGTTGAGTCATATAAACTTCTTCTTGTAAATCTCCATTCGTAAAGGTAATTTTTACTTCCATTTTATGGAATTTCTAACCAAACTATGCAGTTAGAGAAAAGATCATCCCGATCATTTTGTTCTTAGTTGTGGGACAAAATGTCTCCTCATAGTCAATGCCTTATTTTTTTGCATACCCCTTTTCTAATAGTCTCACTTTATACTTGTCTCATGGTCCCACCGGCCTTATACTTTGTTTTGAATATCCATCTACATCCAATGGGTTTCTTCCCGGTAGATGATCGAAAACTTTCAAGCGTTTTTTTTCATCATCGAGTTGTATTCAAAAGTCATGGCATCTTTTCAAGATCTTGACTATAGGGATTCATGGACCGTAGAGATCTCATCGATTTAATAACTCTACTCATCAAAGAAACTTTAACTTCTTATCTTGGTTTACTACAAGTCCATGGTCCAGGGGTGGATGTATCCGGTAGAGCATCCATTCTTGCATCTTGTAACATGCTAGTGTACCACTTTGGCATACGCTAAACTATTCCTGTGGGTCGTGGTTCTATCTGATCATTACCATCATCATTGGGAAAATCAAATTTAGTTTTTACAAATGGTGAAAAATCTACATCAGGTGATTCTGGAGGAGGAGACTCTACTTCATTTTTCTCAAAGAACTCAACATCTCTGCTGGTGTAGACTTTCCTAGTCTTAGGATCCATCAATCTATACCCAAGAGTCTCTTCATTATACCTAATGAAGATGTGTTTTTTTATTTCATATCTGATTGCTTTCTATTTTGCTTGGTTATGTGCATACTTACTTTGCAGCCTAAATACTCCGAGGTGTGCAACATATGGTTTCCACTTTGACCATGCTTCATGTGGTGTTAGTTTGTTAAAAGAAACTATGGGCACTCTATTAAAAAAATACACAAGTGTCTTTGTTGCTTTCGCCTAGAATGTATTTTCTAGTCTAGAGTCATCGATCATGCATCACACCATTTCCATGATAGTATAATTTCTTCTCTCAACAACACCATTATCCTACAATGTGTGTGGAGGAGGCATTTTTCGATGAATATCGTGATCTTGTAGGTAGTATTTGAACTCATCACTAGTGAATTCCCCCTTAATTTGAGTGAAGAGTTCTAATGTGATGAGTAGTTTTGTTCTCAAAAACTACTTTGAACTACTTGAAGGTTTCAAAGCTTCAATTTTCTTGCGAAGACAAAAAAACCACATTTTTCTTGAATAGTCATCAACATAATGCATGAAGTACTAAAATCTAGAATGACTCGATTGCATTGAACTCGCAAAGATCGGTATGAACTAGATCAAGTTTACCATGAGCTCAAAAAGTACTCTTCGAAATGAAGCTCTATTTTTTTCTTGCTAAGTAGTGAGGAAATTTATTTATATCCTTCTGATGAGATGGTAACCCATGTACCATATTGCACCGACAAAGTGTCTCAAGATACTTGAAACTAATATGACCAAGTCTATGATGCCAAAATTGTGTAGAAGTAGAGTTCTTATCCACAAGTTCCTGATCATCTCTGTGGAAAATATCAACCTGGAACATGTGTCTCACATTGGAGGCTCTTACAACTATTTTCGAGTGTCATGATTTGTCTCGAATTAAACACATTTTCTTGTCAGAATGAATATCAAACTCAATTTTCAAGTTTTGATCTAGCAGTTTAACCGATGAAAATTTTTTAGTCAACCGAGGCACATATAAGACATCGATAGTCTACACGGATTGTGTGAACAAGGGGTAGATAAATGGTCCCAATCCCTAAATCGTATATGACGAATCATCACCCAATGAAACATGGTTTTTAGAAGGCATTTCCTTCATTAAAGTAAACCAATCTCTATGGCCAGTCATGTGTCCAAAGTGGCTCCCGAGATCAACATACTAGACATCACTAGATAACAAGGAAGGTTCACTTGATCAAATAGTGTACAAGTAGTCTTCATTATCTAAATGTTCTTCTTGCTTAGCAATATTTCCTTGTTGATGGGGTCTTCTTTTCCAGTTCCCCTTTTTCTACCCTTGATTGTAGTTCATATGTACCTTGTGATATTGTTGGTGTTGAGGTCCAAAATTACTTGATCAACCTTTCTTGTATGTATGATACAAACAATATTTCAACTCATGTCCTTTTTTACATATTGGTTATTAGTTATTTTGTTGTTTGTCCCCTTGATGTTGATACTGATTCTAATGTTGGGAATTTTAATAGGAATTAGGTTTTCCTTTTCCTTTTCCTTTCCATTTTTGATGAGAAGAAAGTTCTTTCTCCTCTTCATCATTCTTATTATGCATGGCTTCCTCTTGTTGCAGTAAGTTTACTAGCTTGTCAAAACTAACTCGTCCTATTTGAAAAGCTTAGTGTTGTTACAAAAATGCGGTAAGAAGAAGTGAGATCTCTCGAGGAAAAATGGGAACGAGAGCTTCATCTGTGACCGCTTCTCTCGTGGGATAGAAGTGAAGCCCTCAAATGTGCAACTCTTCTCAAGAAAGCTTCGATTTTCTCATTTTTCTTGAACTTTAGTGTGTGTAAATGACTCTATAAATTCATAATAACATTCTTATTTTTTGCCTCATATACCATGATCAACTTATCCCATGCTTCTTTGGTTGTTTTGGCATCTTGAATGTGGGGTTACACATCATCGAAACTCCAAACAAGATGATGAGCTTGGCCTTTTGATCTGATCTATCAAATTGCCTCTTTTATGTTGTATTAGTTGCTGATTTTGTTATAGTACCATTTACAACAGACCAAATCTCTTCAAATTCAAGTTGTGTCTTGATCTTTGTCTTCCATGCAACATAGTTGTTTCCTTTGAGTAGTTGTGAATCTGGAAGAAATAATTTAAAGTGTTTCCCATTTTATATAATTCACGTTGTGGTTAGGATCTTATCACTCCAAGTATAAGGTCTCCCAATCTAATAGCGTCAGTCCGATATACCAAACCTTTCTATATATGCACCCTTCCGATATACCCATCAGTACTTGGAAGAAGATCACCCTTTTGATATACCCAATGATACATGAAAGAAGTGTTATTGTATGTGAAAGAATTGATACGTGGTACCAAGATAGTCTTGAAAGGGGTCTCGTGCAATTATTGACACCGGCTCAAAGAAATATCCTCATACGTGTGTGTAACTTCACTAAATAATTTGATAATTTCTCAGTATGGATTTATGTTGTGTAATCATTCATATACAGATGGGAGGGCTCAAAATGTGTACACTGTGTCCTTATTACTCCCCGTCGATTTAAAGGGTCTATGCCTAGACGACATTGTTGCAGCTATATTAGGTGTTAAGTGAAGTAGTAGTCGTGATGACTTTACTTGTAAGTGGTTCTCAGAGACACTATATATACCGAATGTTGCAAATGAGATCTAGGATCTTGTGAGTGTTTTAGAACCAAATTCTATTAATTTTTATTACAATTCTCTACTAGTTTCTGAGCAATTATAATGTTTACGGTTGACTATGGAAACCTGTAAATTTGTATAATACATTGAAGTATATAATTACATTCAATTTTTTGGAAATTTGAATGGCAATAAAATTTTTTTTTTTCAAGCCCTTGTGGCCTCTAGAGACCAAAACAACTTTTGAACAAAAACCGTAAAAAGTGGCTCAAAATACTATTTTTAGCTACCTTTATTTTGGAAAAAATGTCCGAGAATAAAAAATTGAGCAATTTTGGAGATTTTTTTTTATGTAGGGTTTTCTCTGCTAAGTTTAGTGGTGGTTTTAGCTATAACAAAGGCTTTAGGTGATGATTTTCCACTACTTTTTCCTCCAAGTTTGCCAGTTTTTCAAAATTTTCCACTAAACTCAATGTTTATAGAAGCAAATAACTATGGTGGGGGTCGAATCCCTCACCCTTTAATCCCAAATCATTCACACCAACCAACTAAGTGCTCTAGGCGCTTGTGCAATAAAATGAAGCAATGTGTATTTAATTCATATTAAAATTGACTCACCTCATGAAATCCAACATGGCCGACTGGATCATCCACGTGTCCTTGGAGGTTTAGGGTTGGAGCTAAAAATAGATAGAAATTCCTTTTCTCACCACTTTATTGATATTTGATTTCTTTGCCTCCATGTATTTTGTATTCCTTTGCTTTTGGTTTGTAAGGATGATTGTTTTGAATCGGACAGAGGTCGATTGATCTGGATCGATTCAATGTTGAAATCACCATTTGGATTAGTTCACTTTTTATTGTATGATTTATGCCTCTGTAGGTTCAAGTATTACATTACCGTTGTTAATAGACATCGTTGTTTATTGTTTATGTTCACAGGTGTTAAGGGATTCTCAAATACAACTTAGTCACTTCGAATTTTCTTGTAGGATTGTTGATTTCATTTGTGTGCTAGGGGACTCGGCCTATCCGATCAACAGTGTCCAAGGCTTACCTTTTGTTTGCATGACTTTGAACCCGGTTCATTCGATTACGTAGGGGTTAGCCAAAGCACAACCATCTCTTTGTTTGGCTCTAGATGAATAGTCCAACTTGGTTAGGATGTAAAATAAGCTCAACTTGGTCTTTTGCAAATACACATGCTAGTCAATGTGGTTGAAACGCTTGTGATTCGGGCTCGATGATAGACTTTGAAAATGTTCAATTCAATGTAAGGCCCAAAAGTCCTTTGTAAAAATCTCATTCAACATGAGTTGGCTCGATCTATTGGATAGATCTCGAATGCTTTGCATAATCTTCAAATTGGTTTAATACAATGCACTACATCCAAGTCGTTGGGGCACAAACTTAGTGAATGTTTCAAATTGGTGAGGAGGCTCTTGATAGCTCGATGGATTTCTTGGAGACACAGACCCCAAATAAGACAGGGCTTCTAAATGCAATAGAGATTAAAAAGAACCTCTAAATTTAGAGGTAAAAACCTTGATGGGGAAAAAGTAATTTTTAAAAAACAAATTCTATACCAAAATTTTACCTAGTGCAGGTGCACCAATGCAAAAAAATGTTTTTGTTCCAAACACATAGAATGAATAGGAGGTTGTGGGGAGGGAGGGATGGGGCCGTGAAGCGCAGGAGGCTACACAAGCCCTCAATTGCTGCAAATGATTCTCCAATCTCCTCTATCTCTTTTGATATCTCTTTCCACAGCCTTCTCCGCTCACAAGTCCAGATTATCCGACTCTTGTACCAAATGTAAAACGAGAGATGAAAGCCTCGTAGTATTTTATTAATAATCAAAATCAATTTACAAAATATGTGCTGCAATATTTCTACATATTGGACATCAATATACAAACAAAAAAATGGGTTGCATGCATGTACAACCATGAACCAATTTACAAACAATAGTATTGTTAAAATAATACAACTCCCATATGATGAATAAAACGAAATAGATAGTTATAATTAAATGTAACGATATAAAAATTAATAATTAAACAAACTAACTATGCAAAGCATAATTAATTAAGGTAAAAATATATTTACCTTAACACATATTTGAAACAAATAAGTTTCAAAATGTTCATTATTTTGACAATCATAGTAATACTAATTTGTATTGAAATTGTTCATTTTTTTACTCAATATCTACATTTGATGTGGATAATAACATTTATAATAATAGTAATACTTGTTATCACTGAATCATACCACCCTTCGGTTTGCACAAGTGTGTGTGTGTGTGTGTGTGTGTGTGTGTGTGTGTGTGTGTGTGTGTGTGTGTGTGTGTGTGTGTGTGTGTGTGTGTGTGTGTGTGTGTGTGTGTGTGTGTGTGTGTGTGTGTGTGTGTGTGCGCGTGCGCGCGCACGTGAGCTTGAGCTCATGGTGTGACCGGATAACATGGGTACTATCTCCGAGTTATGGGACTTATTGTTATCCAAAATTCACCCTCAAGGTAATTTTGATAACATGCATCAAATTCTTTAGTCCCAAGCAATTATATTGAGTCCGGACAAAAAGTCATGTTTCTAGGGTCCCCTCATATTTTTCTAACTCCCCTGTCCAAGTAGAAGAGAGCAAGTTCTGAGGAAAGGTAAGAAAAATTGCAAAAAAAAAAGGCTCGGGCCAGAAAAAATCATGAAAAATGGCTAAGTCCTAGTCCTCGCAAAGATTGGGATAGTTGGGACAAAAGGGCGCGAACCGGCCGAAAGGCCGCCAGGCGGTCTGCGCAGCATTTGGGACATTTGGAACAAAGGGACGCGCGGGACGCGGAAATCCGAACTGGCCGAAAAGTTGAAAAATTGACTAATCTGTAAACAGCAGCGATTGGGACATCTGGGCAATTAGTACGCGAACCTACGGATCGGCTGAAATGAGTCAAGGCAGCCCGGAACAGTTGGGCCGAAGGTACGCGAAGTACGCGAACCAGCCGGATCGGCTGAAATGAGAACTTTCAGTCAGGGACGCGCGGGACAAAAGTACGCGAACCGGCCGAACCGGGCGAATCGGGAAAATTTGTCCCAAACGGCCCGAAAGCAAATGGGACATCTGGGCCGCGAGTACGTGAACCGGCCGGTTCGGCCAAAATGGGAAATTTCAGCTTCGGGACATTTGGGACAAAGGGGACTTGGGACGCCGAAACACCGGCGGCCGACAACAAGGAAGAAAAGTCAACGTTTGGTCCGGAAACTTCAAACGGCCATAACTTTTGACTCCGAGCTCCGATTTTCACAAAATTGGACTTTCAACGAACGAGCACGACGCCCTCTACGCCCAAAAAACTAGATTTATTAATTTTGATGAGGGTATATATATTTAATTAAGAGAAATATATTCGGCTCCAAATCGATTAATGCTCATTCCCGTCAAATGACGAAAAACACTGCGGACCCAAAGTAGCTACCCGCACTCGAAGGCCATAACTTTTGCATTTCTCAATGAAATCACACAAAATTGATACCGTTGGAATCGTGGTTCCGAGCCCGATGCATAAAAGTCAAGAAATTCTATATTTGATCAGAAATTGATTGAGATTTTTAAGAAAACATGGCCGGGTTCGTAATGTGTTTTATTTGGTAGCCGGGAGTGCAATTAAGAGGCATGGTCATCATTCTTTCTCTTTGCTGCAGCACATGGGATAGTATGGGGAGCCTTTTGCAAGTAATGGATAACCATTTCACTCAATTTAATGCCTCTTACAGGTGGTTGAAGGACAGATTTCAGGATTTTCCATTTTCCCTTCTCTTTTCCTTCCGATTTTTCTATAAATTGGAGTGTTGGGCTCATTGTAAAATATAGGGTTTTGGGTAGCAAAGCTCGCCAAAATTGCTTTGTGAAGCCGGTGTGTTGCAGGCCCTTGTAGTGGACTCCTTGCATGGTGATCAGTGCCCTTATCTTGTAATAGATCGAATCATGTGCATACCATGAAGCAATAAAATATCAGTTTGTGGATGTATCTTCCCCTGCTGTGTTTTCTTGCATTCTTCTTGCCCCTTTAATATTTCTACAAGAATATTGTGTCTATTATTGTGTTCTTGCAGGGATCTATCATCATTGTGTATGCTTGAAATATTGTTGTGGATGCATTTTTGCTAGATTATGGAGAACTGTCATCACCTCTTCTAGTGTGCACTTTGCCTCTGTATTTCACACATTTGGAGATTACTCTCACACCCTCCTTTTCTGGTGTATCACCGCTTTAGTGTAGGTTTTCATTTTATGCATTCTCTCTCTCTGGTCCCTTGGAATTTTAGATTAGAATAGCTAGTTTCTCCTGCATTAGAGTAGATTGTGGCAGGTAGTTTAGGAGCAAGAACCAGCTTTCTTTGGAGGTCTATCTCAAGTAGCAAGTCCCACAACTTGGAGATAGTACCCATGTTATCCAATCACACTATGAGTTCAAGTATATGCACGGGGGTGTCTGTGATTTGGTGATAACACTTACTACTTGAGATAGACCTCCATAGAAAGTGGCTCATGCCCCTAAACTACCCGCCAAAATCTACTCTAATGCATGAAAAACTATCTTATTTTAATTTAACGTTCTAAGGTACCAGGAGAGAGAGTGCATGAAAACAAATCCTACACTAAAGTGGTGATACACCTAGAAAAAAGGGGATGAGAATAACTTTCCAATGTGTGAAAGATGGAAGCAAAGTACATACTAGAGAAGGTGATAATAGTTCTCCAAAATCTAAAATCGCATTCACACCAATATTTCATACATAGAATTTGATAATGAATCCTGCAAGAGCATAAAATAGACAAAATATATTTGCAATGAGGTTGAAATGGTAAGAAGAAAAAAAAAAACACAGCAGGGGAAGATACATCCACAAACTTGTATCTATTGCTTCATTGATATGCAAAGTTCAATCTATTACAAAATAGGGGCCTAGATCACCATGCAAAGATTCCACTACAAGGGCCTACAAAAAATTGTCTTCAAAAACCCAATTTTACAGAGTTTTGATACTCAAAAATATCCCCGCATAATGAGCCCAAATTTCTTATTTATAGAGTTATGAGAGGAGAGAGAGAAAATGAAAATCCCAAAATTTGACTTCCCATCACTTGCAAGATGTCATAAATGGAGTGAAATTATGCTATGTTGCTTACAAAAGGCTCCACATGCTGTCCCATAACTTGGAATAGTGAAAGAATGCTTTCCCATGCTTATTGAATGTCCTCCCAACCACCAATAAAATCACATGCTCGAACTTGGATACGTTTTTCAGAAAGCTCAACATCATTTCTTCATCAAATTCCATATTTATTGATCTTTTGCATTGGTCTTGGAGCCATGATTCCAACGGTACCAATTTTGAATGATTTCGTTGAGAATTGCAAACGTTATGGTCTTCTAAGTGCAAATAACTATTTTGCATTTGCTAGAGATTTCTTGCATTTTACAGGATTGAGTATTTAATTTTTTAGATCTGGATAGGTTTATTTAATTTTCACCCACCTACCCTCATTAAAAATAATAAGTCTAGTTTTGTGGCATAGAGGATGTCACGCCCTTTCTGAAAAGTCAAATTTTGTGAAAAATGAAGCTCTGGGTCAAAATTTATGACCGTTTGAAGTTCAGGGTCAGGATGTTCCATGGGAACTCATGATCCACATCTTCCTTTGCATTCTAGGTTTTGTGGGTTTATATGTCACATGTGTCTCGAGATGTTTGGGATAAGATTCTTTGCCTTTTCTTTGATTCCTTCTTTGGCAATGAAATCGGCTATTTCAGGCCCGGTTGTCCTACGTGTTCTTGTCTGGCTTGGGCCGATTTTATCTGTGTCACCCTAATTGGGATTTTCCATCCTTGCACATCCGCCATTGACCACAAAATTTTCCGCATTCAACTTTCCCGTAAGTCTTTCAACGATTTGGGTCTTTTACATATCTATGTCTTGGGTTCATGCGGGACACTTAGGACCGATTTTCTACCATTGCACTTGGTCGCTTATCATTTTGGCTATTTTGGATTTTTGGTCCCGACTATTGCAAAAATGTAGTTCTACCCACTTGTATGCATTGCACTTGGTTTCTTAGCATTTCGGCTATTTCAGATTGTTTGAGCCTCATTTGTCCAGGACATTTTTTTCCACCTTTTCCGCATTACACTTGGTCGCTTAGCATTTAGGTCCCGACTTAGATATGAAGAACCCTAGAACAATTCGCATTGGTTCCATCCGCAACCCCTGACCCGATTTGCACTAAAATAGGCCCTTGACTTCATTTTTTCAAATTTTTACAAATTTTCACTAACTCCTTGGATTTTTCTTTGGATAGGAAGTTAGAGAAAAGCCAAGGGATCCCTCAAAACTTGATTTTGGGCCTTGAACCATTTTTTCTTGCTCAAGCCTGAATAAATTGTGCAAGTTATCAAAATTACCTTGGGGGTGAATTTTTGATAACAATACTAACAATAATAATTTTAAAAAATTGCAAATATAAATTTATTATTATTATTATTATTATTATTAATGTTAATAAGAATTTTTAAATGAAAAATAATTTTTTAATTAGGTAAAAATATTGGTATTTAAATGGTCCAAATACCCATAATACATATCCATACACCAAAAGTAAGGGTGAACAACACAACCCAAAAATGAAGTAGGAAAATCCGATCAAAAACACTTTTCCAAGATAGAAGCCCAAAAAGAAACAAGGAGAAAACAACATTTATTACATTTTCATTCTATTACAAAAGTATGATCATGGATCCATTAAAAAAGGAAAACAACAAAAACATAAAAGAAATTCTACTAGTAGTCGGATAACATGTCTCATTATTCTTACTTCTAGCTATTCGAGATAGGGTTTGGGCCCCCGAATGTCCTTGGTCTTCAAGCTCTCCGGATGTCAACCTCCTTCATAAATATGAAATTCTCCTCCTTGTTTGAGCTGCTTAAGGAAAGACGCATCCTTTTTCTAGATGATATGGACCCGCATTCTGAAATTTGGTAGCCTAGTCCTAGATAATGGATACTCTTTCTTCCTACATTATGAGCTAAGATTTGAGACCATTAATATTTTATCCTAGATAGAGTCCTTCTTGTGACTCTCTTTAATTTCTTGCACCAATTTAGTTAATTGGAGAAAAGTGTCAAGAGAAAATTTTATATTGGTCGACCGAGAATCCAAGTTAATGTACCTTGTATTGTCTTTTGTAAGACTCTTCCCCTTAGATTAGTCCCCTCATTTCAAATTGCAAAGGAATTTTTCGTCCTTAGATTCTTTGTTATCCGTAAGATCTTATCTCTTCTTTATATTTCTCATTTTAACCATTAGGGTTTCATCATCAAAATCAATGGCTTGAGGATGGGGGACTAGTGTAATTTCCATTACGATACGTAGTAGGATAAGGCCATAATGTAAACGAGTATCAATTTTTATCATTTTTAATTTCCTCCAAAATTCATAGAGATATCTCGGGAAGAAGAAAGGCGAGTCATGGCTTAGTTTCTTCACAAATAGTTTAGGATGGAGAAATGATAGGTGAATATTTTTTGAACATTCCATCCAAAGTGATGTAGTTCATCACAAGAATACAAAAATCACCATATATTAGGTAAAACATTCCTATCAATACCATCTCGAAAATAGATGGATCCTTTCATTCGAGGAAACAAAGGTTAATATTTCAATAAACATATGATTTTTATCCTTAAAGAGTTTATGCCCATGCATGGCCATCCTAGTAGAAGAGGATAATTTTTTTGGAAATAATGATTTCCATACCCCTAAGAAGGAATCTCCCATTGTCCCAAGATTTACCAAAATCAAGGTCCAAAAATGATCACCACCTTTTATTATTTTGATAAGTTCGAGAGAAAATTCCATGGTTGAGTAATCACAAGAGTGTGGCATCCCGCTTGCGAGAGATTTGTAGGTCATTGGTTTAGTTTGAACATGATCTCTAGTGATGATCCTGTATGAAATTTCATTAAAATTCATAAAGCATATTTTTTAATAATATTTTTCGTTATCTTTCAAAGAAATACTACTATCTCGACGCCAATTTCCTTTCATAATAATGTCATCCCTTGGATCGAAAAGATGTCTCCATCTGTTGTGATGATATCTCAAAATCTTAAATTGAATTATCACGATTAATAAGATATGTAACGTGGATACAAGGCTTGTGATGACCATCCCATTTTGTAATATCTTCCATGTCATCTCCTTGATTTTCTAGGTTGTCAACACTCATATTACCTTACTTCTAGACATAGCATATCTCTACCTCCTCAAAAGAATAAATCAATATCCTTGCCTCATCTATAATGTTTTTAATACGCCAAAAACTCTAATTTTCCCCACCAATGGTTTAATAATAGTTATGGATTCTCCTTTTATGACCGAGTTTCTTCACATGTATCTCCCTTGCCATGTTTAATCCACACATAACTATCATATCTTCAACATAATTATTCATCTGGATTCCCATAGGACCAAAATAGGATTTAATATGAGATCCATTATAATATCTTATAATACCACCTCCTCCCACTTCATTCTCTCTTATTTTTGATGAGACATGAAAATTGATATTGAACCAATCCACGGTGGTAGTTTCCATTTCATAATCATATGCTCTCCATTCTTAGTATTGGTTCCTCCCTTTTCAAGGGATAATCTTGAGGAATTTCAAAATATATTTTCCTCCATAGTATATGTTTATGAAAATTCATGTTTAAGGACCAAAAATTTTTCCTTTAAGCTCTCACAATTTTTTTCACCACCTTGTTCGGGCGTGTGTTTTTTTGTTGAAAATATTGTTGTTTCTCTCTTTCCATAAGACACATGGAATATGTGGAAGGGTACATCTCCATACTACCTTGGGAATGGAGGACCTAAAGGTACACTCCCGTTGGGAAACAAGGCTATCAAAATCGCCTTGTAGAAGGATTTGAGAATTGAATATATTTAAGACATAAAAAAATCTAAAAGGATTAGTTTCATTCCAGAAATAGATGTTTAATTATTTCCTACTCTTCTTTACAGAAAATACATCTATTAATCGTAATAATTCCTATCTTCTTGAGGTTATCCACACTTGGGTTTTTTTAAAGAAATGTTTCCCATAAGAAGAAATTAGTCTTAGAGATGAGATTATTACTCCATACTTTAGACCAGTCTCTAAATTTCATGGGGAGTTCATTAGCTAGGAAATATCATAGCATGTTGATTCATATTGAGGTAATTAAAATTAATAAAATTAAATTCAATATACCGGTATACATGAGGGGCCAAAAGGGTTTAATTTATTAATGTTTTGAATCGTGTATTGGGGGTAGGTTAGAGTGGTGGGCTAAAGGAAAGGGAGGTTTAATTTTAATATAAAACTAAAACATTTGAACCCTAGTTTTTAAAAGTAATTACCTTAAAATTGAAAAAGGAGTGTGGTCATAAATTGGCTTATAATCTATTTTTAATAAAGAAATTTATATTCTTAACCAAGAAATAATAAGATGGTATAAAACTAGGATTGAGTATGCTTTTCAACACAAGTGATATTACTTAACATATATAAGGTGATTTGTAATTGGTCTTCAATGGCTTCAAACTATCTTTCAAGAGGAAATTCATATTAAAAAAATTAGTGAGAAATATAATATATTTTTTGTCTAATATATTAGGGTAGAAATAAAAAGGGGTAAATAAAATTGTAATTGAAAAATGGGTATGTAAGGTACATGGAAAAAATAGGGGGTAGTTTCATTCTAATAATATAATAGGAGGCGGTATTATCAATTGAATAATTAGAGGTAGAAATTAGAATTAAGGGTATTATTTAATACCCTTTGAATGCACGTGGTATACCATATTTTTACTAAGTGAACCCCCCCGTGCTAAATTCTTCATTTTCCTTGAAAGATATGACATAGCAGACTTGCCTTCGTTGTCACTAGATTTGGTTTTTATCCATATAACCTAATCATGGTAGTGTCTACAAGGTATATGAGTATTACCTAGTTCCCTATTCATAGCTTCAGACATCCTTATTGGTCCATTATAATAATAAGGAGGGAAAATGATAATCCACTAGGGACCCTGTTGATCAATAAATAAATAATATTTAACCGACTCCCCTTTCCTTGCAATAGTGATTTTTTAGGTGAACCAAAGGTTATTCCTTCCCCAAAGGTTATTTTTTAATACATGGGTCATCCAAAATTTAATACTCCTTCCATCTCGAGATTCCATAAAATACCTTTGAGCAGTAGAACCCATGTTTGAGACACACGGTGGGTGCACTTAGTAAAAGTATGGTATAGCACGTTCGTTTGAAGGGTATTAAAGAATATGCTTAATTCTAATTTTTACCTCTAATTATTCAATTTCTAATACCCCTCCCATTATATCATTAGAATGAAAATACCCCTTATTTTTTCCATGTACCTTACTTACTCATTTTTCCATGACAATTTTATTTACCCCTTTTTATTTCTACCCTATTATATTAAACAAAAACTATATCACAGTTCTCACTCAATTTTGTTTTTAATATGAATTTTCTCTCGAAAGATAGTTTGAAGACATTCAAGACCTATTACCAATTACCTTATAAATGTTAAGTTTTAATCATTTATCAATAGTTATTAAAATAATTAAGATGGTGAAATAATATCACTTGTGTTGAAAAGCATACTCTTTCATAGTTTTCTACCATCTTTTTATTTCTTGGTTAAGAATTTATTAATTGATATTTCTTTATTCAAAAAGAGATTATAATTTATGTTTATGACCACACTCCTTAAATTGCAATTTTAAGGTATTTCATTTTAAAAACTAGGGTTGAAATGTTTTTTTATTGAAATTAAACCTCCATTTCCTTTGGCCCACCTCTCTAACCTACCCCCAATACATGATTTAAAATATTAATAAATTAGACCCTTTCACCTCCTCTTATCTACCGGTATATTGAATTTAATTTTATTAATTTTAATTACCTCAATATGAACTCACATGTTAGGATATTTCCTAGCTAATGAACCCCCTGTGGCTTGAGATAGATTATTCTAGAACATGGATCCTTTCGGGAGTTTTTCATTAGAGAAAAGGCCCACATTTTGCCAAACTTTTCCAATATTTTTTCTTGAAGTATATCCACCTAGTTTCCTTTTTCCTCATATATTCTCCATCCAACCTTAGTTATAAGATCTTCATTCATAATCTAAATATCTTTAAGGCCTAAAACACCATACTTCTTGGGTTTAATCACCTTCTCCCATGCAATAAGGAGAATTATAGTTTTTTCCTCTATTCTTAACCACAATAATATTTCTTTGATTCTTTCAATGATATTTCTAACTTTTTCCGAAATTGTAAAAATGGAGATTATATATATTTCTACTATTTTCAAAGAAATCTACAACAATTGAATCTTTCTATCCTTGATAAGGAGGGATCCTTTACACGATGCATGTATGTTGTGAAACCTCACAATAAAAGGATTCCAACAATCTTGATCCAATTTGTTAACAAAAATGACATACCTAATTAGTTATCTAGAAATATAGTTATTCGCATCTTAATATGCCGACAATTCTTCTTTGTTATTGTTCAATGACATTTATAAAGAAAGCGAGAGGTTTTGTCAAATTTTATGAGTTGGTATGAGAATTCCTCATAATTTTTAATAATTTATTTGAAATCTCTTTCTTCATTAACATTTGGTTTTCCCAATATAAAATTATAATCCGAGAAATGGTTAGAGACAAATATTGTCAACCGCATTAACCACCCTGCTACCTTCCAAAACTCTCTCATTTTTAGTTTTTTATCACATTATGTTTAGAGTTTTAAAAACAATGACTTGTTTTTCCTTGCATTCTTATTTCATTATTGAAAAACACCGAGGTTTACTATTTATGACCATAGAAAACATAGAAAAACAAGTACATTCTTGTATCATTTGAATGAACATAGGAGAAAAAAATTACGCGGGATGAGGATTAAGAAACTCTAAGAGTTTTTTTCATAGGATTTATGCATGTCAAGTTTAACCAAAATTTCCTCACGGTTTGATTTCTCAACTAAATGAAGAGTTTCATGAATAGATATAATACTATCCAAAATTTGTCTTCTCGAAACAAAGGCTCCTTGGTTGGGAGAAATAAAATTTGAAGAACATCCTCAATCTAAAGAAAAGGATTTTGGAGATAATCTTATATAAAGTGTTACAAATAATAATGTGCCTAAAATCCCTAAGTTCTTTTGCTCCAGATATTTTAGCAATAAGGGATATAAAATTATTATTAACGTTTTTGAGAAACAAACCATATTTTAAGAAATCTGAGTAGCTCTAACCACCTATTTTTTTAATCTCTCAAGTATAATTGGAAGAAAAGTGATGGGAATCCATATGGCCATAGGAATTTATCTCCTTCATTTCAAAAAGAATAGCCCGATTTATTTTTCACTAGGAATAGTTATCAAATAGCTGTTATCCTCACTAGGATCTTGAAGGAGAGATCCCTGACACATTACGCACAGGAAATTGCAACGATGGCGGAACTAACCAGTCCGAAATGGCTCTACTCGCGGCTTCGCATGGCGACCTCTCTACACGCGTGGGACAGGCTGCTACGGCGTGGAAGACGCGGGAAATTCCATTCAAAACTGTTCACGAGTCAAACAAGGTAGATAGTGAATCTTCCGAATGGGAGACTGGGTCAGAAACAGATTTAATTACGGCAGATTTGGAGACTGCCACGCGGGAAGTGAACCGACATAGTAAATCTATGAAAGCTCATAAACAAAGACCTTTAAATGCGGATTTGAACCGTTGCAGAAGGAAGATGGACAGTAAAAGTGAGGCGAGGGTTTCAAATTCTGTTTTAAATGGTAATTTAGAGGAGGTTCTCGATGTGGATGACGAAAACATGGCGGGCTGGAGCACTGTTTGTAGAAAATCTTTCCGCGGTTTTCGTGGAGGGTGTGCGCCCGGGGCACTTAGGCTGGTTGTAATTGTTCCCATCGGCGCTGTTCTTTTGCTGTTCTCTTGCTGGGCTTTGCGGGTTTTAGTGCTGTCTTTAGTAGGTTCTAATCCTGCTTGCGCCCTTGTTGTTTTTGACCTTTTGATCTTTTGCTCGCTTGGGCACATCTGGCTTCTGAGTCATCTTTGTACAAGGGTATAGTCCCTTTCAAAAAACTATTTGCCAATAATAAAAAAAAATAAGCTGTTATCCTCATGATTAATTAATATATCAAAAAGATTTAAAGTATTGTCGAAAATGATCTCATTATTCGAGGGTCTTTAGAAAACAAATTCTCGAAGAAACTAATAATAGTTTCCAAAATATCCTCCTCCAAAGTGAAAAGTGGAAAAGCGATCCATCGGTTTGGTGAATTCTTGGATTCTAGTGTTATTAGCTCATATGGACACCAAAACATGGAGTAAATTTGTATTCATGTATCGTTTCTTGAGCCAATTTATTCTATATTTTTATTTCTTGTATATTTCATTTTTGGATAACACATTATGGAAATCAATAAGGAAGAGTTTTTCCTTTTCTTTGTGTGTTATGCTCCAATCTATAAATTCCATAATCTCTTCTAAAAGTTTCAAATATTCAGCCACTTTACACTTCTACATGAAGATATTACCAAAAACCTCTTTCTTCCACCTTTTGATATTGATTTTGACATTCCTTGATTTTGCAATTACTTGGTTCATAATGTTCCCTCTACTTTTAATATTAATCCATTATTTAATGTTACTATTTAAATTAGGGTGGGTGGTCCACATATTTTCAAATCTAAAAGGTCTTCCTTTGTCTATCCAAGCCTCATTAAAATTAAGAAGTATAGGATTTTGGTTTGATCCAATACACACTAGAAGACAAAGAATACAATTGAGATTGAACCCATTTGAAATTGATAAGAAATATATCTAATTTTATTTCGATTAAGCTCTTATCTATTCTTCTATTTGACCAATTAAAATTAGGTCCACTTAAGTCAAAATTAAATGCAACATTAAGATGGATGAAATTGCCCAGATCTTCCATACTTTATAAAAATGTAGTTATCCCTCCTTTTTGTTGGAGGGTAGAAGGGGAATATTTCGGTCCCCTCCTATCACCCACACAAAATATTTAAAAATAGTTATAAATCTATTCATTTACTTCTAGATATATTTCCCATAATTCCAAAAGTTGGGTGCATAAACATTAGATAAGATCCATTTTCTTTTAGTGGTCAAATAAGTGAAGCAAATAGAAATATGGTATTTTCTGTCTAAAATAAACTATCCTTCAACTAATTAGACATTCCCAAAAAGGATAATCCACATGAGGCTCCAACGATGAATTAACTCCATGACAAACAACATATTTCCAAATAAATTTCTTAATATCCCTCACATTTTAAAATCTCGTCTTAGTTTCTTGGACCATGAGAGTACCCTGTTTATTATCGTTTATGAGATCTCTTTAAATCCTATGCTTGCAAGGGTAATTTAACCCCATAATTTTCTAAGATAAAATAATCATTTTGAAGATTTATATTTAGAAAAAATCACCACCAAGGATATATGAATCCCCGAGAGACTTCCCTTTTAGAATCTTTGTCCAAATTTTCTCTCAAATTAGGTAGATTTGGAATGGGATTTTTTTCCTCCCAAATTTTCCTTGAGAGGTACTTTCTTCATAATATTTTGGGAGACAATGTAAGATATGGTCTCTTCTAAGTTTTCTTTGTATCTATTTATTCAATACCAATGGCATCATACACACTCCTAACATCAACAAAAGTTGTTTTTATAATATGAGCTAAAAGTATGGACTTACAAGGGTATCTTCTACAAAGGATTTTATTTGAGGAGACCCTAAATTCCTGCACACCCCTCGATTTCTCTATTTATTTTTTTAGCCCTTGTGTCGAGGGTGAGGATAACTTCGGTCCACCACCATTTGTTTTGAGATAACTAAACCTTCATCCTTACCCAATTGCTCCATGTCTTTAACCAAAATTTTTGTTTCCTTACGGGTGTCCTTCTCCATTATTACCTTCCCTTTCTCTTTATGTCGGAAGGGGAGAGAATGAGATTTGATGAACCCCTTGATTTATTTGGCCCCTATTTGAATCCATCTTGCTATTGGTTCCCTCCTTGACACGATAAATCTTTATTTTTTTAGCTTATTCAGATTTGGGAAAAGATTTAGAACAATGTCCCACTTTGAAATAATAAAAACACATTAATGGGATTGAATCCCAATATATTCTTTATTTATTCTCTCCACACGTAGATTTCAAAGTGATACATCCGGGAAGGTATTTAAATATTTGTACATTAACATAGAAACGTGCATGAAGTAACCTTGTTTTTATAGGTTAATCGGATCTACCATAATCAAATCTCCAACATCATTTGTTATTCCTTTAATTATTTCTGGTTCATAATGTTCTAAAGGAGGACACGGTAAACAAACCACACAGGACACTCCTTCACCAAGGAGTCAATAGGATTAAACCCAGGATTCTAACTTTGTACTAATGCTAAGCTATGCCCATGAACCATACACATCCTGGTAAATTATTAATCGCATATTCTTTATGAGATAGGGATATAAAAAATAATGAGTTTATATAAGTCACTATTTTGATATACCCTTTCAATTGCCATCTCCTTTTTACCATTTATAAAACTTATCAATATTTGGATGTCCTCTAGGAATGATAGCTCTAATGGTGTTTTCCATCTTTGCACAAGAAACGTTTTCCACAGTCGGGTATTGCCAAGGATATACCATTTTTTCACAAGTTGGGTTAGATATGGATCTCAAAAATTACCTCGGGATTCTCTCAAAACAATTTCTCTACCCAAGTGCTCCTTGGAATTCTCGGGGTGATTCCACCTTCTACCTTTACACCATTTAAAGTATGCATCTTTCTTCCCCTTAGGTGAATCCGTACACAAATCCATTGAATTCTATACAAACTTTTCTCAATTCAAGATTTTAACCCTTTTCCCTCCTGCTCCCGCTCCCATGTTGAACATGGCTTATTAAAATTAATTATCCCTAAAATAAATAATAATAATATAAGTTATAACTAAATATTTCTAAAAGTTTAACAATCTATTTATAATTATATTATTTTTATTATTGTTATTATTAAGAATAAACTATTTCAAATAATTTAATAATAATAATAAATATTATAGAAATAATGATTAAATATTATCAACTTTTTTCTTCCATTTATAATTTTTTTGATTAGGTAAAGAGTTGATTTTGAAGGGAACAAAACCTGTACAACAAATGATAAGCATCGAGGATAAAAAGAGAAACAAAGTGGAGTGGCCAAAAATACCATAAAATAAAAAAACAAACAACCCAATCCCAAAAGCGAGAGAAAAACACAAAACAAAAAGAAATCTCCCAAAGGTAAGAAGGTCAAAGCTGCTTGACCTCCCACTATAAGTATTCCTTTCCTCCATGGTTCTTCACCTTTTGAGACCAAAGGTTCATCATTAGAGGTTGATAAAGGTTTTCCCCTTTTTTTTTGTTCACGAGCATCCATCCATCATACTTATTTGGATCCTCATTCTCATCTAGATGAAGCTGGTAGAAGTACTTCAATAATCTCCTTGTTTTTTGGATTATGAATTTTCAAGGAACTAGGAGTTTTTTTGCATAGAGAAATCCTCATTATCTTTAATATGCTCCATATGCTTAGTGGGACTTGAGGAAAAGAGGTTTTCCTAAAAAAATTCTCTTCTCAAGCGTGGAAGTATCTTCTTTCCTAACGAGAATCATTATCGATATCACTATCGATATGGACATTGACAACTAAATGATCTGGATAAAAATACTTCCACCAAGAAACTATAATTTTTTGTTTATAATAATAATAATTTTCATTAATTTCATTTTTCATTTTAATTTAAAAAAATTCAAATTAATAAATAATTAAAAATTTAATTTTAATTTCTAATTATAATTAATTTCAAATTTTTATTATTATTTATTGTTTATAAATTATCCTACCAAAGGATAGTATATTGTCTCCACCATAACAAATACTCATATTTATCATGAATGCATTAGAGGGTGTCACTTGTATTTAATTTTTTTTTAATTAAGGTTGATTTTGCAAATTCATTTTATTTGTAAAAAATAAAGATTTTAATTTAATTCTATTGGTGGATGCTTTAATCTATAGTTGTATAGTTATTTTTTTTACTATTGGTAAATGGTTTTTTGGGAGGGACCATAGCCCAATACAAAGAGGGTCAAAACCCAAATATAACAAAAGAGCACAAAAATGAAAATTCTAAAAACCTAGATGTTTAACAAAGCCCAAAAATACAAACAAGAAACAATAAATATATAGCTAGCCACAGACTTTATAAAATAAGGAAAACATCTCAGAAATAGTATGCCTTCACCTATATACAATGATAAAAGCATAAGTCGGGACAAGACTCAAGCCTTTCCAAAAGCGTTGGAGTGGTTTTGTTTATTGTATCCTTTCTTCCTTCGCTCTACCACTTTTTAGTCCTCGCTAACATCTTCCATAGATATAGGAAGAAAAAATTCAAAATTATTGATTGGAATGTTTCCCTTGATGAGGAAACCAAGCATCTTTGTTTTGAAACAACCGCTTGGATAGAAGAAATGTACGCTATCCCATCGGTGCCTAGCAGATTGGGATATGAATCTTTATGTAAGATCGTCTTATGGGTTTGAATTCTTCAAAATTGGGTCCAAATGGGGGATAACTATAAGATGTTCTGGTAATGAATCCTTCCACAAAGAAGGTCTTTCCTAGCTTTTGGAATGTGCACAATCATCCAAGAGATGCCTAGTTTGATAACACCCTCGACATCTGAAGGCTAAACCCTCATAATCAATCCTCTAGATCCAATGTCTGTCACCTATCTATAAGTTGATTTATGCTGAAAGAGATTGGGAAGTATCAAGATCAACAAGAATACTAGCATAGATCAACAAGAATACTAGCATAAGTAGTATGATTTTGAATCGTGGTTTTATCATCTCGATTTCATAGAAGAACCTAGGGTATCTCTAATAGCAAAAAGGAAATATTTATTCCAAAGCTGCAAAGGAGACTAGGTACAAGAATCCAGACCGGGTGGGAATCAAAGGAATCTTTAAGAGGATCAAAGGATGGGTACCATGGCTTGACCATGAGACCATGTTCACCCCAAACCCATTATTTATCAAAAATTAGTTCCCTATCCTCAGGGGTTTCAAAAACAATAATAAAATAGGCTTTAGCATAGGGGTAAAATTCAATCTTACCCTTAATCACTTGCCTCTAACTCTGTTAGATCCAGTCGTGAAGCTTTGATAGCTTGCGCCAAAATTTTGAATTTTGAAAATGAGGCCAAGTTGTGCCAAATTCTCCTCCTCCTTTAGGACTGTTTATAGTAGATCCTCTATTTTTAGTATTGGAGTCTTTTGAGCCGAGTTTTAGGAGCTTGCCGGCATGTCTTGTATTATATTTTTAGTTGGAGACAACTCCAACAAAAGACTTGGAGGAACCTCGATTCCCTAGCCTCTTTTTCTCGATGCCAAGCTTCCCATGACTAGATTGAGAGACCTCCGCTACATCCACAACCTTCTGTTTGTCACTCCTCGAGATCCATGTTAGTCTTTCGCCTCCATTAGTGGAGCCTCCATGCGGTTGGTTAGGATTCATGTTTTATTTTTCACCATTGTTCACAAAATACCCTTCTGCAACACCTCCACCTTTGTACATTCTCGCGAAAGTAAGGCCAATCCGGAGAAGTCATTTCTTTCTCCTTTGGATCCATACACACCAGTGTTTGTACCAAGCCCCGTACTCCATACAACCAACCCCGAAATCTCAAGATTCCTTGGCTTCCATCACATAAACCATTGTGTTGTAGGATTTGAGGTGGTGAGTTCTATTTAGAGTTGAGCCATTTCCCAAATATTTTCATATGTACTAAAGAATCTCACGTTATTATTTATTAGTTGGAAACAAATTTTTCCAAGTCAATTTGGTTTGGATTCATTTGCCTTATTTTCCCCTCCAATTTTGGTTGGAGATATTCTTAACCTCTATAGGTAACACATTAGGATAATGATTTTCTATTAACCCAAAGAATGAAGAGTATGAAGACACTACATATTCCTAAATATTTGTTGATATTGATACTTCTGTAGATTTTTCAGCCACCATTGAGCTCAAGGCTTAAGATAGAGTTTGGACACAAAATTTGGACTGCGAAGGGTTTCACTTCATGTGTCAATTTTTTTTTATCTCTTGGTAATATTTCTTTAGAATTTCATATGGATAGAAAATATGTTAAAATAAGAATCTCTTCATGGAAGAACTCTAATTCTAGCCACCTATTTTTTAAGAAAACGTCACATAGTGATTCAGATATGGATTTAGACTCTGAAAAGGGATGAAGAGATTCCTCTTAACTAGAAAGAAACACTGCAACAAGATATTTAGAGTTCTATGGTTTTGATGGAGTTGGGAAAGGGAACATGGTGCCTTCACCGTGATTCATCGGTGAACCGAAATTCAAAGGTGAATATATAAGTTATGATTCCAATCCATAGAAGTGAAAATGTTATTGAATATTGAAAACGATTAGATAGTTGTGGGTCAAAAAAATAAACGGAATAATACTATGTTGAAGATGCACTTAATATCAATGCGAAGCGACCTCGGAGTTGATTTATGTATGTTTGATCTTCTTGTGTTGCTGGTTTGAATGTGCTATTGGTTTGGATGTGGTGTTGTTTTTGTTTATTTTTTGTGCCGTTGGTAGAAGCTACCTCACTTTTCTTCATTGAAACATATTTTCTCCGATATTTGTATGGGGTAGGGTCCCCTTAACCCTTCTTTACCTATAATAAAAAAAAACATGGAGGTGGAAAATAATTCTTCTACCGTAAAGTTTGAAAAATATTTTTATATAAATGATTGGATTCACTAGTAAATATTCAAGAAGATTTGTTAGCATTTAACCAAAAAAATTATGATGAAGGGTTTGTTTGTTGGGCAATGGGAAGTCCCACTTAATTTATGTTGACATAATAATAATATGGTGTCTCTTTATACTTTTGAGGCATGATTTTGGTTGATGTCATTAGGGGCAGATTTTTAGAATGTTTATAAATTGATTTTAATGATTTACCTAATCCTAAATGTAGACAACCTAGTATCATTGCAAGCTCGGAATACATATTTTTGAATTCTATTGCTTTCCATGGACACATGTAAAGTGATACTCTATAACTAAGGTCGGGGAGTTGAGGAGATTACTATATATATTTTTCTTAAAGATCTACAAATGTAGGATTATAAGTTCCTTAAAAACACTTTTTGAGCATGTCAAAACATTATCTCTATAGTTGAGAGGGTAGTTTATTTACTTGAAGAAACTTGTATAGTTGTATATGCAATCCTTCATGGTCTTTGTTGTCACCAAATCATTGCACCTGCGAATGGCCGAGAAAGTGAGCAAGGCGTTTAGTGTGATTGGGACACATGGGATCACCTCTCAAGCTATGGGACTTGGCTCGAGGTGAACCTCCGGATAATGACGACTTCTTCTTCCTAAACTAAGTGTTGTATTACTCCTAGTGTAATAAAATTGTTATCTAGTCCTCACGCTAACACTTCATGGGATTTACGGAAAGATATTTTCAATAATGAAATTATACTAGGGATGGTGATGCACCAAATAAAGGGTGTTTTCAACTTCAGGAAGGGTTAATTTAAATAGGATGCGAGAACATCGAGCCACCTTCACCTACTGCAACTTAGAAAGGGTACAAAATACCACAGACTAGGAAGCATGTGTTCCTTTGTTAGACTCAAAATATTCATAATAGAAAGATCAAATTTGATACAAAAACACAATCAATCCACCAAGAGGATACAACACATGCACATGTCAAACATCCATCTCACTAATGACAACTAATGATAATATAACTTTTAATAACATAAGGAAAATAAACTTTCCACTAATCGACACTAAAAATGATTATATCATTTTCCCATATTATGAAATAAGATAATCTGAAATAAAGAAAACCTAACCACTTACGTTAAGGAATTATGCATTCACCAAACATACACTGATCAACTATTCAACACAATAAATTAGGTTCTTCAAGGAAAATTATCACTCGAATATAATTGAAAGGTTTTATAATATTTAAAGCACTCTTCATAGTTTGAAGAGAAACTTCACCAAAAATATCTATCTATTTTTTAAAATACTCCATGCACTTAACTATTTATAAGTTCCTTAGGATGAGCCATTACAACTGGGAATTCAACTAAAAATTTACTAAAAATAGAAATGTCATTAAACTCAAGGGAACATGCTCCCGTAAAAATAGAAAATTTTATTCCATGGGTTTGACTCAATCAACCCTACAATTTTGACCGAACCAAAGCTTGGATCTTTCCTTCCATTACCACTTAGCTTTGGCTTGGATCTACAACACCTTCTCCTTCTCAGTAAGTTTCTCTTGTGTTTCCTCCCATGCATCCATTTGATGCTTGTATTCGATGAAACACTTAATAATTTCCCAATTTTTTTGTCCTCTAGCCAACATGCGTAATGATTCACTACATCCACTGTCTCAATTTCCCTTGTGAACTTGTCTAGAACTCTTATAAGTTTACCCACAACCTTCTTTAGACTTCCTATGAAATTCTAGCATGAAACCAACCTATCAATAGATTCACTGCTGAAATTCGGGTAACCTCATCATCTCGTTTCACAAAATCTTTGAAATTTTCCTTAATCTGATCCTATGAAAGAGAATCAATGTTTTTTTTGAAGATCTTACAATTAATAATAGCAAACTATTCTGATATGTCATTGAGCATCCACAATTTCAAGTCGTTTGTCATCCAATCTCTTGATTAAATCCTACAACACACTGCGACTGAAATTCCATGTCCTTTTGATATTTAAACTTTTTTGAAACATCATCAATTACATCCTCCTGAAGGATTATATTTGAATATTCTTCTCTAATTTCACTCCATGTGGCTAAATTCAAGTTTAGGTTATTATTATCCTCTAGAAAAGAATTCATCCATTTTACAAATAATATCTTCCAACCTACAAATCATTATATATTTCAACAACCTCTTTAATTAAAGGATTGGCTTCTTGAAGTATATGCTCCATCCATCCATTTACCAATCTTCCCTTTTGACCTATCTTCTCAATCTCATGATAAGAAATATCATCAAGAGTAGAAGAAACTATAAGATCTGTAGTAGTTAAAACCTCAGTAGAGGAAGTTGGTTGTGTTACCTTTCTCAATAATGTAGTAAGTTGCTCAACATTTGCTTTGAGCTCATCCTTGGAAGCCTTTTCCTTGTCATATTTCTATAACAAATTTGAAGAGCAGTCTTCACATCCTATTTAGGTCCTTCATGTGTTGCTTTCCCTAGTGAAAATATAGAAATTTGATAATGCTTCTGTAATAGTTTCCTTGGTTTTACCCTCAACATTAGTAACAACCTATATGATCCTTTCTCTGGATTGATTCACCATTAGGCTTGAAACAATCTTCGATCTCTTGTCATGTATATTTGGTGTTGGTTCCAACACACTTAAGTCTATAAAATCTACTAGAGGAACCTTCTTCTTATGTTTCAATGTCTAACGAAACAACCATTCTGGAATGGCTGATGCTGATGGGAGTGGAACAACCGATTTGGTACCTGAAGCACTAGTCAAAACAAGAGCACCAAAAACATTAGTTGGCATTTGAACAGAGGTGGAAATAATGGATGGGGTGGATGTGAGGATGGCCATAGGAGTGGATATAATGGGATTAGAAGATGAGATGGAAGGAAATGGAAGTGTTAGAGGAAGTGAAGAAGAGATGGGTGACCCAATCATTTCCCCTATTGAGAGAACTGGAAGAGATGAGAACACTTGGGCCATAAAAGGAGATGGGAAAGAAGAAATGATTGTAGAAGTGGAAGGAAATGATGTAGGAAGTGACAATGGAAGAGAAAGAGGAGATGATAGGCCTTGTGAGACACTTGGAGAATCAGTGACTTCAACTATTTATGACATTGGTATTGTTGGAGAGATGGTTTTGGAAGCGAGGAGCCTTGGCTAGAGAGATGCTACCAAAAGGAATGAAATATTTTTACGAGAATGTATGGGCCCTTTTGATGGACATTTTTCCCTTTGTGGGTATTGGTAGACTCATGGTTGATGAGGTTTCTATATTTGTAGGTTGATATAATTATTTGGGTGAGATTCCCAAGGTAACCAACCAACTATAGGTTCTATGCGGAATGGGACCGCGCTTTCTTTGGTATTGTAACATTCTTCTACATACCAATCAATCCATGGAAATGGTTGATTGGAAACATTATTATTTTTATATGTTGCATCCAAAACTTCATCATCATCTTGCATTTCCTTTGGAATATCAGCTATACCAAATTGTTGAATCTCATCCAGAGTTAACCTCTCATAATATCTTTTTCAGATGATGAATTCATCTTGACAATGAATCCAAATATCTTCCAATTGGGGCACATGGGAACTAGACATACCTATTTCACTAAATTTACCCCAGTAGTCGAAACTGGTCCGAGGATGGAAGGTCCACAAAGTTACTTTTGACATTTTTGCATCTACATTCTTCACCTTATAGATATTTGGAAAAGTGTATCTACCAATTGAAATAGGGAATTAAACTCCCACCTTATGTTGTTTATTCTGAATCTTATGATAGTCCAATAGTTGCCGAATCAATTCTAGCGAGACTCACTTGTTAGTGTGACATCTTTGCAATTTAATAGGAGCACCTATAAAACTAGGAATCCAAATGTATGTAAATGTAGCGTAACTGTAGGTAGATATCTCCCCACTCGTGTACTTCCTTGAAGGCTTTATCCAAAATCATTTGAATGTATAAGTATTCATCAAAGAAATAGAGAATGACAACAAAGAAGGCATCATTAATCTTGTGGAAGTGTTTGCTTCCCTTGTCAATGTAAGCCAAGGAAAGAAATCATAGATTTGGGAAGTACTTCAAATACCCTTAGTATTCAGTCAAGTAAAATCCCCCATAGCAGAGATGCAACATAGACTAGAAAGGATGTCATGTAGAAACTCTTGGAAGACAATACCTTACTTAACTGAAAACAAATGGAGCTACTGATATGCTCCCCCCATCTAATAAATTCTTTTTTTTTCTTGATGGTAACAATATATAGGAACATCCACTCCTAAAATTCCATTGTAGAGGCAAGACCCGAGACTCTACTCAATAGCACAATAATGTCATTGACTTCCTGGATGAAGTCTGATCGGTACATGGTCCTAGAAAATTTGGTAACACTCTTGGCCGAGATAGCTTTTTAACATAACTATTGTGCATAACTCAGCTTCCTTATCCCAATGCTCCACTTTGTTGATTCCGGTGAAATTGTTGTGTAGTCTTCAATGTATGGCGGTTTGAACAAATCCTCAAAGAAATCTGGGTCTAAATGAATTACAAATTTCCATTAACATCCTTAACTGTCCTAGATTCTCCATCGAAGTGAGATGCAATAGCTAAGACAAATTCAGGGAAATGCATGGATGTGGGAAAGCCAATAGCTAGAACAAGTCCACTTTCATATATGGCTTGCATCCATGATTTCTTGTTTGGGGCCTTCACACTTGCCAAGAAGTATGGAAAATCAATCTACCTGAGGTCAGTGTCTCCTATACTTTCCCGAATTTGAGGACAGACAAGAATGTAGAGAAACTTTGAGGAATGTATACTTCATATTTTCCTTTCCTTTGGATGTAGAAGTTGACATCAAATTTTGATTTTGGAATCCAAGGCCTTAAAAACTCGAAATAACAAAGTGAAAAGTTCCGAAATAGAAAGTTCCAAAACCCTAAGTGGAAAGTTCAAACAATAGGTTCCAAAATCTCGAAGCGGAAAGTTCCAAAAGAAAAGGTTCCAAAAAACCCAAACCATGAAAGAAAAATTTCTGAAATCTTGAAAAAATAAACTCCAAAATTACGAAAGAGAAGGGCACAGTTTCCAAAAAATGATAACCTCCGAACAGTCGAATCTCTAAACTCTGAAAACACAAACTTCTGAAATGCAAAAAGAAAATCTTCTAAAAATGCCAACCTCTAAAATCTGAAATTAATGATAAGTGTTGAAAGGATAGATTTCACCGAAGGAACAAAAGGAAAGTAAAATACTCGGGAGGATCTTGATGATTATGATGAAATCTACACTGGATGCCTATAGAAAATCAGATTGTGGAACCATTAAGATCAAAAACACCGTCAGAGGAAACATGGTAGGAAATGAGGATTTCATCTCCAAAATAGATGAAGGAAGAATAAAGAGAAAATGAAAAAGGAAAAACAAACCAAGAAGATCTCAAACCAAAAATAAATAACTTGAAAATGATGCTACAAAAGTACAAGATACATTAAAAAATAAAAAACATTAGATTAAAATGTTAGGGGAAAATGACAAGTTAAATCGCGAGTTTAAATAGAAAAACTGGATATTAATGCACATATTTTGACACGTATAGAAGTAGGTAAGAAATAAATGTGCAAAAAAATTCTGAAAGTCTGAAACACGAAAGTCTAAATTTTGGAATGTCGAGTTTGAATTCGAGAAATCGGGAGGTGAAAATCGTGGAATGATGATGGAAGAACTCCAAAACCCGAAAGTCGAAATTCAAATTTTAGTATTTTTATTTTTAGACTTCGGAAGTCTCGAAAGTGAAAACTCGAAAAATGGTTAGGAAAGTTTGAAACAAAAAATTCGAAAGTTCAATTTTTTGACTTTCATAGTTTTAGACTTGAACTCCAAGTTATATTTTACCCAAGTTGTGAAATAGAACTCGAAAACTAAAAGCCCAAAAGTCCTAAATTTCATATTTTGAGTTTTAGACTTGAGAACTCCAAATCGAGAAAATCGTCAATTCTTTGCCATAAAATTTCGAAAGGAAAATCCTAGAAATCCAAACCTTGATTTTTTTGGATTTTGGAATTCGGAGAATTTCAAAACTGCTAAATACTTCTTCGTGAAGGATTAATTTTTTTAATCGATTTTAACATCTGTTTCTCAAGGTAGATTTTAAAAGTTAACATTTTTGGTGACCTCTAGGGAATGCTTTCCTGCTTAATCTTTTTGATCAGTAGCCTTATACAAACCATTGGGCAAAGGAGTCTTAGAAGCAAAACTACATTCAGGGTGCACACAAAACAAAAGAAAAAGAAAAATGAAAATAAACAATGTGCAAAGCACTTGGAGGAAAAGACAAAAGAACATTGTACAAGGGTGAAACAATCTCAAAAGAAAGCTTTGAGATGTATCCCATTCACGTGAATGGGAAATTATTCTCCATTGAGTCTGGATAGACAAAATGAATTTACCTCTTTGCAACTTGTGATGATATATGGTATGCTCCAGAGAGCGTCAAACTTGGCATGCCTACCTAGTTTGGCTCTATCTTCGTCCCATTTGAGAACCAAATCTCCCTCTTGGAAATGCCTATCAGAAGCTTTCTTGTTAAAGCATTTCTTTACCTGAGCCTGATGTTCTCCTAAAATTTTCATAGCTTTTTTTCAAACTTCTTCCAGCTCCATGAGTTCAGCAAACCTCATTGTCAAGGAGTCATTTTCCATAACTTCAAGTTGATGAGCCAACTCCAAAGAAGGTAATTCAAGGAGAGCAGGAGCTTTTCCTCCCTTCCATATACAAGCACAAAAGGTGAACTTCCAATTGCTCTTTTAGGTGTAATTTGATCTACCCATAAGGCAGTCTTAAGCTGTGTATGTCAGGTCCTTTTGTTAGCCTCCATCGTGCATTTGATGATCCTTATGAGATTCTTATTACTAGACTCGGCCAACTCGTTCCCCTATGGATAGTAATTAGACAAAGTCTTAAGGTAGACCCCGTTCTTAACCGCCCATTCACTCAACTTCAAACCGATAAAATCCATTACATTGTCAGAGATAACAATAAATGGAACACCAAACCTTGTCATTATATTTTCCAAGAAATCAAGGACTACCTTTTCGTTGCTTTCTTTCAAGGCCACTACCTCTGTCCATTGAGTGAAGTAATCTATTGTAGTAAGAACCCATTTATGTCCATCACTAGATGGAGGATTGATCATCTCGATGAAATATAACCCCATTGAATGAAAGGTTGATCCACTTGAATGGGATGTAGGGGAAGAGCTGTCAACTTCTGTTTGCTTTCAAAAGGGTACATTCTTTACATTTCCTCACCCAGAGATGAGAATCTTTGAACAAATATGGCCAATAATAACCAACTTGCATAATTTTGGTTGCATTTGTTCGTGCAGAGTAATTCCCCAGGATAGGCCATTGTGGAACTCTTCTAATATTTAATTCACCTATTCTGATTTGATGCAGCTAAGAAGAACACCATTGATGTCTTTTCAAAAAATAACATTATCCACTAGGATATATGGAATAGAGAAGAGACGAAAAGTAAGTATTTGGACCTTATCCATATTTGAAGGATATGCCCCGAGAGGAGGAAATTTTGCATCTTTTTCAACCAATCAACCTAATCATTACCTTCATCAGTATTCAAAAGCATAACATCTTCATCACCTTTGACCTCCATGTCTGCAGTGAGCTACTGACACAAACCCTTTCCTCTAACAAGTTTAGTGACTTTGATGTGCACATCATACTCCATCACCTTTGTAATCCATCCAACATGTTTCTCATTCATCTCTTTATTCAACAAAAAGTCTTTGACGCTAGGATGGGAGACCATTAGGTGGATTTTTTGTTGGACAACATGTGCTTAAATTTCTTCAAGGCTTGAATAACTACAAATACTTGTTTCTCAACAAATGAATATTTAAGCTCATATTATTTAAGGGATTGACTAAAGAATGCAATTGGTTTCTCCATCAGATCGTCACTTTGTTGGGTAAGAATCCCTGAAATAATTTTGTGGCCTACAAAAGGATAAGGAATAAAATATTTATCAAACCTCGGGTTTACATATGTGGGAGCTTGAGAAATGGCCGTTTTGATAACTTCAAAGATATCCCTTTCTTCTTTTGTCCATGAGAATGGAATAATCTTCTTCAGTATGGTTTTCAGTGGTTTAATCAACGTTGAAAATTGGGGAATGAATCTCCGTACAAAATTTATGGTTCCCACGAAACTTTGGAGGCCTTTCTTATGACTTGGAAGAGATAAGGACATAATCAAATGAATCCTAGCTGGATCGATAGATAGTCCTTCCACTGAAACAACATGTCCCAACAATTTCCCTTCCTGCACTACAAAAATGCACTTCTTAGGTTAAGTGAAACCCCAAATTCTCTACATCTTCAAAAAACCTTCCTTAGATGTGTGATGTGATCTTCAACATGCTTAGAATATACAATTATATCATCAAGGTAAACCAAGATGATATCATTGATTAATCCTTTAAATGCCATGTACATGGCTCTTTGGAAAGTAGCCCCTATATTGGACAATCCAAATGGCATTTTGTTGTAAGCATATGTGCCCCACTTAGTAGTGAAAGCCATTTTGAATTGGTCAGATTCTTGGACTAGAATATGATTATATCCCGAATATCCATCAAGCAAGGAAAACCTTTGAGCCCCTACCACTGTTTGAAGGATTTTCTCCATTGATGGAAGAGGGTAATGGTCTTTTAATGAGGCATGATTTAAATCCCTAAAATCCACGCACAAACAGGATCTCTCCATTCTTCTTCCTTATAGGCACTAGATTGGCTACCCATGAGGAATGTTTGATAGGGAAAATTATGTAGGCTTTGATGAGTTTGGTTAGCTCCTTTCTCATCAGTGGCTCAATCTTGGGATTAATTGGCCTTTGTTTCTAATGAACTAGCTTAGAATTTGGATCCAGTTCAATGGTATGTTGTGCTAGACCCGGATCAAAACCACACAAGTCTTTGTAGCTCCATGTAAAAATATCATGATATTCTTGACACAATTCAATGAAATATTTCTTCTCTTGAGCAGTGCATACTTTACCAATCTTTAAAAGTTTTTCACTTGCCACCTCGACTTCTTTAAAATCCTCTTCCTTGACCACCATGTTTTTGCTTTGTCATTTGGCCTGATCATCTAAATTGAAGATGGATTCAAGGGTAACTAATATTTTTGGTATATTTTTTCCCTTCAGTTGTATAATTTGATCACCATATGAGTTTTGCAGTTTATCTTGGTGTTTGGCAACAAATTCTCGCCTCTTCTTGTAGGAAAAGAACAATTTGTTTTTCACTATCGAATACTTGTCAGCTACTTAAATTATCTAGACGTAGGATAGACCACCATATTGACTATTTTCTACTTTTCTTTCATGATTTCCAATGGTATGTCACACTATGATCCAATTATAGCAAGCCCATCAACATCTTGATTTTGTTTTTTGGGAATTGCATGAATTCCAAAAGCTTCAAAATATTCTATCAAGTCCCAAACTTGATTTTTCTATAGTATTAAAAGATCATTTATTGATGCTCTATGGGCCATGACTTGATGTACAACTAACTAAATTTATCCAAATACAGTCAAAGCCTTGATTCCTTTCTTTTGAGCTAGTTGAATCCCTTATATGAGAGCCTCATATTCAGCGACATTATTGGTGCAACTAAATTGTAATCGAAAAGATGAGAAATATTTATTCCGTTCTAAAGAAAACAACCCGACTCTGCATTGAATCCATTTTTACTTCTTGAACCATCAAAGAATAATTTCCACAGTCCCTCAAAACTGTTTGATATGTTAACCAATTGAGGTATGATTGTACCTTCTTCATAGATGCAGTATGTACCATGTAGTGCCCACTTTCCTTTGACACCTTTTGATATTGACCTTGATCTTTCGTTGATTACATTATGGACATTATTATGGTTTTGATTTAGTATGATGTTAGATGTTGGACCATGGATTATTGTTGATCTAATTTAGTTATGATGCATGATGATTATTAGAGACACTTCATATGTGGATGATGATATAGTACTATTTGACATGGATATATTGTGAATGTTGTTCGGACATGTGATTTTTAGATATTGTGAGTATACATATAAAATGGACATTATATGATGATTATATAGTTGTTGATATAAATTTTAAGTGATATTGTTGATTGCCTTGATGTTGTTGTGATTCATATGTATAGATGATTTTGTGATTATATTTATATCATGTTGGATGTTCTGATATGGCCACGAGGCCAAAGGAGGTATTTGTGTTTTGCAGGTTAAACTATCACAACAAACATCAGGGGATTGGAGACCACCCACATTGGAATTCTAGATAAATTCAACAAGGTCACCATGGCAATATGTTTTGTTAGTGTGTGTCTTTGTTAGTGTTAGGGATTCCCATGGGGGGGATCACCTTTAAATGTGACAAAGGGGATTTATTTATTTATTAATGTGGTTTATTTTATTATTTTTGCATGTGTTTATTTTGTGATGCATTTACCCCTTTCATTATTCTTTTAATTGTGGATAATTAATGTGAGTAATCATATTTGGTAAAATAAATAAATTAATCAAATTTGGGGTATAAGAAATTAATTATAGAAGTGGTTGGCTCTTGTATTAAATGTGGTAAGTGATGTGTAAGTATGTGTAAGAGTTGTGTAAGTCAGATTTTGGAGTATGAAACACTCCACCTCCTTGGAAATCCGAATTTTTCCTTGGAGGCTGATTTTGGAGGCTTGTGGGACAAGTTAGACTTGTCCCATACCTCTTAAATTTGCATACCAACCTTACCTATGGTTGGAGGGTTGAATTTAGACCTTCTTTATGCATTTTTAAATGACTAATTGTAAGTTTTAATTGCACTCTTCTTACTTTTTATTAAATTCAGTCCTTATGGGGTGTGGGATTTTTGGAGTGTGTAAGTTTATTGTCATATTATTCACCCACCTCTTTATTGTGCATTGGAGAATGAATTTGAATTTTGTGTTGGAGTTGAGGATGTGTGATGTGGCATCCTACATGGATCCACCTCATCCTCTTCTCTTCCCTCTTCTATAAAATTAGAACTCCTTGCTTTGTTTTGGGTTGTTGAACTTTTGCTTATTTCTTTTTGGGGAATTCTTTTGCTATTTTGGAGCTCTTGCTTTTGGAGTAGATTGGAGACCATTGCATGCTTGTTGGTTTTTGATCTTGGACTATATTTTGGCATTGGAAAGCTTGTTATTCTTGGAACAAACTCCATCATGGAGAGGTAGGAGCTTGACTCTTTAAAAATTCTTCTTTCTTTTGTATGCATGTATGAAATGGTGAATGTTTTTTGTGTGTTTGTTGGCTGGTTGGGTAGACTACCTAGGAATGGTGTAGGAGAAGGCTATGGGAATCCATGTGTGGGGGCATAAGGGAATGCCAGTGGCATCAAAATTATTGTGGAGGGAGTTGGGATTGGGTTTCCACCTTGGAAAAGAAATAGCTTGCATTTCTTACTTTGTGGGGGGCATAAGGATGGATTGTGGGGGCATAAAGATATGTGAGATGATATATATTGGCGGGTTGTTATAGGCTAGTTACCCATTTTCCATTGGGAAGCATAAGTAGCTTCCCCATAGTTCCTTTCTCTTTTGGCTTGCTTGATGAAGCCTTAGTCTTGTTTGTATATTTTAATGTAGTTGTAAACTACATTCTATTTTGAACTGTGTTTAAAATGTGAAAATATACATGTGTGTTTGTGGAAGCCTGTTGTTTCCATGAGTTGAATCACACCTTCTATTGCATTATGGTTGGGGCTCGGGGGCCAATGAAGAAGGATGGATTCTCCTTTTCATTGGATGTCTTGGTTGGGTGGAGAGCGTTGCCTTTCCCCTACCTTTGTTGTGATCTAAAAGGAGAAATTTATGTTGTTGTTTCTGGAGCAGAGGAGAAAGACAGTATGACAGTTCCTTGTGAAATGAAATCTCATTATAACCCTTCCCACTTTGAAGTGGATGATCTGTATATTATTTGTAATGGAAGGATACTTTGTATTGAGTTATGAAAGTTGTAAATTTGAAATGTGAAAGATATATATACTTTGTTCTGTTCATTTGAAAGAAAGAAATTGAAATTTGTTATTTGCATTCAAGGAATTGAGAGATGTAAAGTTGTATTTGAAATCAATAAAGGATTGCAATACCTTTCTTCATTTGCATTGTTGCATTGAAATCTGATCTTTAAATGTTATTGAAATCTCTATTTGAAAGAAAGGAATACATATGAAGGAATTGTATTACTTTGTTCTTTTGAAAATATGACAAAATTGGAAACCGAATTTACATTTTAGCCATTAAATGGTTTGTTGAATCAACTAAATGGATTTGAATAGGATTAGAATGAACTTCCATACTTGAATGATGAAAAGTTAGATAGACCCTTTTTAATCTGATCTCTGTTTTAAAATTTAAAGCTGGCAAATACTTCTCTAAAATGCACAGTTCGAGCCTACAAACAATAATCAACATTGAAACATTAAAATCTAGCATGCTATGATATCAATGAACTCAATTGGGCTAAAACACTTAAGGAAAAATCCTTCAAACATTGTAAAATCGGGCCCAAACCTTTCACAGTTATTTTGTTGTCTGAAGTTGTAAAAATTTGAATTGGAAATCAATCAAGAAAAATTACCTTCCAATACATTCTAAATTCTTCTTAGAACAATCCTCCATGTTGAATTTTGTCATTCTTTCTCCTTTACCATGTCAAATGAACATGGAGGATTGTTATAAGAATAATTTTAGGATGTATTGGAAGGTAATTTTGCATGATTGATTTCAATTTCAATTTTACAACTTCAGATAGTAAAATAATTGTGAAAGGTTTGGGCCTTGTTTTGCAATGTTTGAAGGATTTTTCGTTAAGTGTTTTAGTCCAATTGAGTTCATTGATATCATAACATGCTAGATTTAAATATTTCAGTGTTGATTATTGTTTCTTGCTTTCACTATGCATTTTGAGGACGTATTTTCCAACTTTAAGTTTTAAAAATAGAGATCGATTAAAAGGGTCCTGTCTAACTTTTCATCATTCTCAAAAATAGTAATCCCGATTCTTCATCTGCCAATAAATCAATGTAGGGATCATATTGATGATCTATATTACCTCATCAATTAATGTATCGGGAACCTCTTCTACGAGAGTAGTTGGTTCATGATCAACATCTTCTTCTTCTGGATCACAAATAACATAATTCCCATTTATGGGATTAGCAGTGTATGGCTCCACATGATTATGGAAAATTGGTTTTACTCTGATAGTCACCTTTTTCCCATACCGAGTTCTAAGAATCATATGTGACTAGTCTGATGACAAATAACCACCCATATTGGCGGTGAAATCTCATGATAAGCAAATGAAAAAGAGAGGAGGAAGATCAATAACAGATATGTCTTGTGTGAATGACAAGTTGGGACATGCATGGATAGTAAGATGAAGTCCCTTAATGACTCCAATAGTTTAGAATATTGTACCATCTAACTGGACAACTCCTTTTGAGATTGGAGTATATGGGATTCCCAATACATTTGTAATCTTCTTGGGCATTACGGAACTACTGGCTCAAGAATTGATCATACAATTATGCACCAAATGATTACCAATGATTAGAGAGATATAGAATGGTGGTGGTTTATTGGCCTTAAGAATCCCTTTCCCTTCTGGTTGACACATAATTTTTGATATTGTTTCTCCACAACCCGATCATCTATCGGTTGTTCCAAAACTGTTCAAAGTTTCTGTAAAAAGTCCTTTGAGAAGGAATTGAGAGTACATCCCACATCATGATGCTCATATTAATATTATTCATTTGTTTCAAAATGTTGAATGGAATTCCCCAACTTTGCTAATACCTTTTTGGGAATTAGAGTCCTCTTTTGGAAAATTCTTATTGGGTACTGTGATACCAGAAGATCCTTCCTTCTTGTAGCTTGATCAATGAATGTTTCCTACAATTTATTTCCTACATCGCATTCAATTGACGCTTGTGTTTGAGGATGTGAAGCATATGCCAAACTAGTTTTGGAAGGATGAGACTCTATTGCTCTCTTTTTTAGAATGTGTGTTTTTTTCTATAGTGGAGGCATCGTATTCAAACCACAAAAATCATCTGTTTACCAATTTAATAATGTGGTTTCATTAGAAGGCTAGTCTTGACTCTTTGGGCTAGCTGGTGTGAGTGATGAATTAGGTGGGGTGGATATACTTTGGACCATAAGAGATTGACTCAAAACTCCATTTCGGAAAGGATTCTAGCTACAAGGATGAGAACAAGGATAACACCATTCGTAATCTTGAATGAGGTTATTCTGGACAGGTATATTCACTCTGGTTAAACCGACAATAAGTGGGTTCCAAAAATTCAAAGGATTCACATTTGTGGCCTAACTTGCAGCCTGGTTTTGGCATTAACTGCTTCTTTTAAAAGCGGGGTGACTGTTTGGTTTTAGGATTGGAATGGGTGAGCATATTGAGACTGCTACCTTTTGATCACTACGAGCTCATTCCCGAAGTTTTGTAGCAATGATTTAACCTCAGCCAGATTTTTTGAAGGAATAGATGCAAACATAGTTGGTTGATTAGAACTTGTTAGAATAGAATAAATCACTATTTTTTTCCCTACAATTTCAACAAATAAAGGCATGAGAGGTCTAGGTGCAATTTTACATGCCTGAATTAAGGAATTTTTCAGCTGTTATAGCTATTTTGTAAACATCATGAACAATAGTTCCCCCCATAGATTGAATCATAACTATTATGTCGTTGATCAATGCCCACAAATATTACATAAAATCATTACTTGGAGATGACCTTACAAGCATTGGGATCTGGTTCCATGTTTTGTCGAAACATAAATTGAAATCACTCATATACTCTTAAGGGGGCTGTTTTATAGTATTAAGTTGTTCCATAAGTGATAGGTGATCACTTTTTCCCTCAAACTACTTTCGGAGAGATTCATTCTTAACTCGTTCCAAGTGGTAATGGAACCATAAGTTAAGATTTGGAACCATTGAAGTGCTTTACCTTTAAATTAAGTAGCAAGGAGTCTAATTGCCACTTTGTCTTCCCCTAATACTATACTTTGCAAAAATACTAGCCACATCTAAAAATGTGCTCCCGAAAGGGGTAACAATGGGTTTTCCGGTATAAAATGGTAAAATTTTATAGTAGATGCATGAATAGCATCCCTTTGTGCTAATAGAAAGGGGCTGCTAACGTTGAAAGGAGGACAAGCATTCACTACCATGAAAACCAAGGGTCGATTGTGCCTTGGTGGAGGGAATATTCCATCAGGAGGAGTCGAATGACCTCTACGAGGTAAAGCTGTAACTAGTGATGTTGAAATGCCTCTTCTTCTTCTCTTTGGAGGAGATAAGGAAAGTTTGGTATGCTGATAATTACCTTTCTTTGGAGAAGCTCTTGTTTGAATTCTTTGCATGAATAATTACACTTCGAGACTTGAAATCCAAAGAAATGGAGCCACCAGGTACTTTGATTCGTAAAAGTGTGAAAAGAAGTACAAACTCTATCCCACAGGGCATGCCAAAATCTATTTTTACCAAATCACTTATTCTACTCATGTGGAAAATAATTCTTCTACCGTAAAGTTAGAAATTATTTTTATATAAGTGATTGGATTCGATGGTCACTATTAAAGAGGATTTGTTAGTGGTTAATCAATTTTTTTATGATGAATGGTTTTTTCGTTGGGCGGTTGGAAGTCCCACTTAATTTATGTTGGCATAATAATAATATGGTGTTTCTTTATACTTTTGAGGCATGATTTTTGGTTTATGTCATTGGTGGAATATTTTTAGAATGTTTATAAAATGATTTTCATGATTTACCTAAAAAAATGTATATGACCTAGTATCACTTTGCAAGCTCGAAATACATTTTTCGAATTCTATTGCTTTCCATGGTTACTTGTAAAGTGATACTCTATACCTAAGGTTAGGACTTGAGGGAGATTATATATATATATATATATATATATATATATATATATATATATTTGTTAAAGATATTCAAATTTAGGATTATAAGTTCCTTACAAACGCTTCTTTGAGTTTGTAAGAACATTATCTCCACAATTGAGAAGATAGTTTATATACTTGAAGAAACTTGTATAGTTGCATATGAAATCCTTTATGGTCATTGTTGTCACCAAATCACTGCACCCTTTGAATGGACAGAAAGTGAGTAGGATGTTTGGTGTGATTGGGACACATAGGATCACCTCTCAAGTTATGGGACTCGGCTTGAGGTGAACATCGAATAAGACCAACTTATTCTTCCTAAACTAAGTGTTGTATTACTCCTAGTGTAATAAAATTGTTATCTAGACCTACGCTAAACCTTCATGGGTTTTAGGGAAAGATATTTTCAAGAATGAATTTATACTAGGGATGGTGATGCACTAAATAAAGTGCATTTTCAACTTCAAGAAGGGTTAATTTGAATAGGATGCGAACACATCTAGCCACCTTCACTCTACTGCAACTTAGAAAGGGTACAAAATACCACAAACTACGAAGCATGTGTTCCTTTGTTGAAATCAAAGTATACATAATAAAAAGATCAAATTTGATCCAAAAACACAATCAATCCACCACGAGTATACAACACATGCATATTTCAAACATCCATCTCACTGATGACAGCTAATGATAATACAACTTTTAATAACATAAGGAAAATAAATTTTCCACAACTGACACTAAAAATAATTATATCATTTTCCCATAGTATGAAATAAGATAATATGAAATAAAGGCAAGCTAACCACTTATGTTAATGAATTATGCATTCACAAAACATACACTCGATCAACTATTCAACATAATAAATCAGGTTCTTCAAGGAAAAATATCACTCTGAATATAATTGAAAGGTTTTTAAATATTTGAAGCACTCTTCCAAGCTTGAAGAGAAACTTCACCAAAAATATCTATCTATCTATTTTTTTAAAGACTCCATGCACTTAACTATTTATAATTTCTTTAGGCTAAGAAATTGCAATCGGGCTTTCAACCAACAATTTACTAAAAATAGAAATGTCATTAGACTCAAGGGTACAGGATCCCAAAAAATAGAAAAGTTTTTGTAAGGGTTTGACTCAATAGACCCTATAGTTTTGAACAATCCAGATCTTGGATCTATCCTTCCATGGATGCTTAGCTTTGGCTTCGATTTGCAACACCTTCTCCTTCTATAGGTTTCTCTTATGTTTCCTCCCACGCATCCATTCAATGCTTGTATTCAATGAAATGCTTGATAATTCCCTAAATTTCTCCATCCTATGACCCATGTGCATAGTGATTCGCTACATCCATTGTCTTGATTTCCCTTGTGACCTTGTCTAGAACTCTTCTAGGTTTACCCATGACCTTCTTTTGTCTTCATGTGAAATTCTGGTATGAAACCAACCTATCAATAGAGTCACCGTTGAAAGTATGAGTAACCTCATCATCTTCCTTCACCAAATATTTGAAATTTTCATTAATCTGATCCTTTGGAAGAGCATCAATGTTTTCATTGAAGAACTTACAATTAATAATATCAAACTCTTCTAATATGTCATTCAGAGCATCCATGATTTCTAATTTTTTTCATCAACCCCTTGATTAAATCCTCCAACACCAGAGATAGGAATTCCATGGCCTTTTGATATTCAAAAAATTTGAAGCATCATAAATTACATCCTCCTGAAGGATTATATCTGAATCTTCTTCTCTGATTTCACTCCATGTGGCTAAATTCAAGTTCAGAGTTATTATTATCCTCGGAAAAGGTCTCATCCATTTGATAAGTAGCATCTCTTCGAACCGAAAAATAATTAAATATTTCAACAACCTCCTTAATTAAAGGATTGACTTCTTGGAGTATACGTTTTATCCATCCATTTACCGATCTTCCCTTCTAACCTATCTTCTCAATCTCATGATAAGAAATATCATCGAGAGTAGAAGAAACTGTCAGATCCATAGTAGTTGAAATCTCGGTAGATGGAGTTGGTTGTGTTACCTTTCTTAATAATGTAGTGAGTTGCTCGACCTTTGCTTTGAGCTCATCCTTGGAAGCCTTGTCCTTGTCATATTTCTATACTGTGATTCGAAGAGCAGTCTTCACATCCTTTTTAGGTCCTTCATGTGTTGCTTTCCTAGTGAAAATATAGAAATTTGATAATCTATTGCTGTAATAGTTTCCTTGGTTTTACCCTTAATGAGTGTAACAACTTCTATGATTATTTCTCAGTTGATTCACCAACAAAGGCTGAAAACAATAATCATCCTCTTGTCCTGTCTCTTTGGTGTGGGTTCCAAAACACTCAGGTCTATAACATCTACCAGAGGAACCTTTTTCTTTTGTTTCGGGGTCTCACTAAAGCAGGAATTCTGGAATGGCTGATGTTGATGGGAGTGGAACAACCGATTTAGTACCTGAAGCACTAGTCAAAACAAGAGCACCAGTAACATTAGTTGGCATTTGAATAGAGGTGGCAATAATGGATGGGGTAGATGTGAGAATGGCCATATGAGTGGATACAATGGGATTAGAAGATGAGATGGAAGGAGATTGATGTGTTAGATGAGGTGAAGAAGAGATGGGAGACCCAATCATATCCCTTCTTTGAGAGAAATGGAAGAGATGAGAACACTGGGCCATAAAAGGATATGGAAAAGAATAAATGACTGTTTAAGTGGAAGAAAATGATGTAGGATGTGACAATAGAAGAATAAGATGAGATGATAGGTCTTGTGAGACATTTCGAGAATAAGTGAATTCAACTATTTCTGAAATTGGTATTTCGGAGACATGGTGTTGGAAGCAGAAGCCTTGGAGAGAGATGAGCTACCAACAAGGAATGAAATATTTTAAGGGACTGTATGGGCCCTTTTGATGGACCATTTTCCCTTTGTGGGTGTTGGTAGACTCATGGTTGATGGGGTTTCTGTATTTGTAGGTTGATATAACCCTTTGGGTGAGGTTCCTTAAGGTAACCAAAAGCTATAGGTTCTCTACAGAATGGGCCCCGCCCTTTCCTTAGTATTGCAACATTATTCTACATACCAATCAATCCATGGAAATGGTTGATTGGCAACATTATTATTTTTATATGTTGCATCCAAAACTTCATCATCATCTTGCATTTCCTTTGGAATATCAGCTATACCAAACTACCAAATTTCATCCAGAGTTAGCCTCTCATAATCTCTTTGTCGAATGATGAATTCATCTTGAAAATGAATCCAAATATCTTCCAACTGGGGCTCATGGGAACTAGTAAAAATTTTTTCACTAAATTTACCCTAGTAATCGAAACTAGTCCACGAGATGGTAGGTCGTAAATTTACTTGAGACATATTTGCATCTACGTTCTTCACCTTATAGATATTTGGACAAGTGTATCTACCAATTGAAATAGGGAATTGAACTCCCACCTTGTGTCATTTATTCTGAATCTTATGATAGTCCAAAGCAATTGCCGAACCAATTCTAGCAAGACCCACTTATCAGTGGAACGTCTTCGCAACTTACTAGGAGCACCTATGAAACCAGGAGTCTGAATGTATGTAAACATAGGGAACTATAGGGAGATAACTCCGTGATTGTGTACTTCCTTGAAGGATTCATATGTAATCCTTTGATTGTATAAATCTTTATCAAAGTGGTAGATAAAGATAACAAAGAAGGCATCATTAATATTGCGAAGTGCCTACTTCCTATGTCCAATGTAAGCTGAGGATAGAAATCATAGATTTGTGAAGCACTTAGAATACCCTTAGTATTCAGTCTAGTGAAATCCCCCATAGAAGTTGCAACATAGAACAAAAAGGGTGTCATATAGAAACTCTTGGAAGACAATACCTTGCTTAACTGAAAACAAATGGAGCTACTGATATGCTCCTCCCATCTGAAAAATTCTTTATTTTTCTTGATGATAACAATATATAGGAACATCCACTCCTACAATTCCTTTGCAGAGACAAGGCTTGAGACTCATCTCAGTAGCACAATAATTTCATTTAATTTTTGGATGAATTCTGACCGGTACATGGTCTTGGGAAATTTGGTAACACTCTTGGCCGGATAGCTCTTTAACATAACTCTTGTGCATAACTCAGCTTTCTTGTCCCAATGCTCCATTGCTGATTCTGGTGAAATTGTTGTGTAGTCTTCAACGTATGGTGTTTGTACAAATCCTCAAAGAAATTTGGGTCCAAACAAATTACAACCTTTCCTTCAACATCCTTAACTGTCCTGGATTCTTCATCAAAGTGAGTTGCAGTAGCTAAGATAAATTTAGGGAAATACATGAACGTGGGAAAGCCAACAACTAGAACAAGTCCACTATCATATATGGCTTGCATCTATGATTTCTTGTTTGGGGTCATCACCCTTGCCCAGAAGTCTGGAAAATCAACTGGAATTCCGGAAGAATAAAGAGAAAATGAACAAGGAAAACAAACCAAGAATATCAAAACAAAAATAAAAACTTAAATTAAATACCTTAAAAATGACGCAAAGAAAAGTACAAGATACAAAGATAGAAAATAAAAACGTCAGAGAAAAATGTTAGGTGAAAATGATAGGTTAAATCGCGAGTTTAAATAGAAAAACCCAACATTAATGCCCTGATTTTGACACGTACGGAAGTAGGTAAGAAATAAATGTGCAAAAAAATTTAAAGTTCGAAACTAGAATGTTTGAAATTCTAAAATTTAGGAATGTTGGAGTTTCGGACTTTGGAAGTTAGGAGATGAAAATCTTGGAATGGTGATGGAAGAACTCCAAACACGAAAGTCGAAATTCTAACATTTTAGACTTTCGGACTTCGAAAGTATGAAAGTGAAAAACCGAAAAATGGTTGGGAAAGTTCTAAAACCTGAAATTCCAAACGTCCAAAATTTCAGACTTTCATAGTTTCAGACTTCGGAACTCCAAGTAATATTTTACCTAAAATGCAAAATAGAATTTTGAAACCCAAAATCCCGAAAGTCCAATTCAGACTTTTGGAGTTTCAAACTTTGGAACTCGAAATAAAAAATTGTCAATTCTTTGCCATAAAATTTCTGAAAGGGAAAATCCCCAAAATTTGAGCTTTGAAATTTTTTCAGATTTTCAGAATTAAGAGAATTTCCAATAATTGCTAAATACTTCCGCGTGAAGGATTTCAATTTTTTTTTATCGATTTTAACATCTGTTTCTCAAGGTATATTTTAAAAGTTAACAGTCATCCCATCTACCATACATTATTTTTTTGTATTGTTCGACTTAATATTAGTTCACATGTAAGTCTGTTTGTAAATGTTTAAACTTTTCTACACTTGCACATTTCCTAGATTCATAGATTTGTAGGCATCTATAACATGTTACAAATTCCAATTGTGTTAAAGAAATAAATTATATATTTTTTTAAATATATAACATGTAAATAAAAAAATATATTTATACCTATCTAATATCAGTTGTATTGACTTTGTGTTGCTTTAATGTTGGAGGCAAATAAATCTCATCCATACTCCAATTGAAAAGTTATAAATAAAAGGTTACGGGGTTCATAGGAGTTAAAGTTTTAAACCCGGACTTGAAAAATAATCCAAGGAATAAGTACCCTTTCCAAAGTAGATTACATGGCCTTATGAGAGCTGAATTTCACTATTTGTATTGTTTAGAGAGTTGTTCTAGAATCGATTCCACATGTGAGTTCATCCAAAGACATGGGGGATTGGTTCATCTATCAAAAATTTCAAAATAATATTTTGGAGGTCAGAGAGAGGATACCCATATACATTAACAAGTGACCATATTGTGCATTTTATTTTATTTTTATTTTCTTTTGAGCTTTCTGGCTATTATTATTTTCATTTTCATTTAATTTTTTAAAATAGAAATTAGGTTTTATGTTTGATGACCCAACTATAGCTCACATGTTATAATTATGCTATTTAATTTTCATTTAAGGGTACTAAAATATTGTGTTGGGAAACCTTCGTGTTCACTTAATTTATTTAATTGTCTTCATGTTAAGTATCTAGAATGTATTGATATGTTATTGTAATTTTTTTCATTCGACAATCAAGAGGCATCATAATTTTTGTTTATGTAATAATAATATGGTGCTTCTTTAGGTTTTTATCGCTAAATAATTTATGAATTGATTTTCATGATTTTCCTAAACGTAAATTTAGATGATTCTGAAGGGAAGAGGCATAGGAGGAACAAATAAGACTCAAATAGTAACCTACAACAATAAAAATGAAAAAAACACATACACAAAAATGGTGGATCAAACACACAAAATTCATAGCACAATTTTGGAATAAAAACAACAGCATATATATATATATATATATATATATATATATATATATATATATATATATATATATATATATATATATATATATATATATATATATATATATATATATATATATATATATATATATATATATGTGTTGTTTTTATTCCAAAATTGTGCTATGAATTTTGTGTGTTTGATCCACCATTTTTTTATGTATGTGTTTTTTCATTTTTATTGTCAGAGGTTACTATTTGAGTCTTATATCTATGCAAGGATATCTACTTTTGAAGTGTAGCAAATTTAGGAATTAATTTCTAATTTGTATGTATTATTTTTGTTTCGCATTTGATATGAAATAGGAGAAGAAAAATATAAGTGTAGGAGGAAGAATAAGAAGAGAAGAGTGCAAAGCTCGCTAAAATATGTTTAGAAATTTGAAAAATATATATTAACCTACAACAATAAAAATGAAAAAATACATGCACAAAAATGGTGGATTAAACACACAAAATTCATAGCACAAATTTGGAATAAAAACAACAACAACAACACACACACACACACACACACACACACACACATACCTATCTATATGCTAAAATATTTTCAGAAATTTGAAAATATATATAGTAACCTACAACAATAAAAATGAAAAATACATACACAAAATGGTGGATTAAACACACAAAATTCATAGCGCGCGCACACACACACACACACAAACACACACACATGTATGTATGTATGTAAATATGTTGTTGTTTTTATTCCAAATTTGTGCTATGAATTTTGTGTGTTTAATCCACCATTTTTGTGTATGTATTTTTTCATTTTTATTGTTGTAGGTTACTATATATATTTTCAAATTTTTGAAAATATTTTAGTAGAGATTTGCTGCTCTTCTCTTCTTATTCTTCCTCCTACACTTATATTTTTCTTCTCCCTATTACAATACCAAATGCGGAAACAAAAATCAATACATACAAATTAGAAATTAATTCCTAAATTTTCTACACTTTAAAAGTAGATATCCTTGCCACGAAACATAAATTCATTTTCCATATTTTAGTAGAATGTTAGAAATCAAATCTGCACATTCACTAAATGCATATATTTTTCCTTTTTCCTAAACTTGAATTTTTAGAAATATCCAGCTAGAAGAGGGTAGATTTAATTTTGTTAGTTGAGATTATATCTCTAATACTCACCCTTAATCTTAACTCGTTGTCATCCTTTCTCTCGAACTATATGTTCCATCTACATAGTTGCTTCTACCATTTGCATATTTTCCATTCTTCACTTCATCTTCAGCATAAACACCCAAACAACTTCTTAGATATTCAAATGCATCTTTTCCCAATGGCTTAGTAAAATATAATAAAATTGATCTTGTGATCTACAAAACTCTAGACATATTTCCTTGTTATTTACTAGCTCTCTTATAAAATGATATCTAGTGTCTATGTGCTTGCTTCTTTTATGAAAAAAATATTTTTAGAAAAAGAAATGGATGAGTTATTATCACAATATATCTTTGTGGATTCTTCTTATTCATGCAACAACTCATCTAGCATTATCCTCATCCATATAGCTTGACATGCCACACCATTTGCTGCCACATACTTCACTTTTTGAAGAAAGAATTGCAATGGGGATTTTATTTGAATCCCATGATACTACCCCTATTCCAAAATTAAAATCATAAAAGGTACTTTTACTATCATTGATACTTCCATAAAAAATCATTAACCATGTATCTAATGAGCTTAAACTCATTCACAACTAAATACAAAATTCCATAGTTCTTTGTTCCACAAACATACCTCAATATTATTTTTCCATCTTTCTAATGAGAGTCTTTTGGAGACTCCATGAACCTCAAAATAAGGCTCACACCATACATAATATCAAGCCTTGTGGCCGTCAAGTACATGAGACTACCAACTAGTCTTTTAAACAATCTAGGATCAACAAATGAACCACTATCTTCCTTTCTCAACTTCAGCCCTATAACAACTGGTGTAGGCACCTTTGGTTTACAACTCAGCATATTAAATATTTTCAATACATCACTTGCATACTTTGATTGAGAAATAAAAATACCTTCAGCTGATTGCTTAACTTCTATTCCCAAGAAGTATTTCATGAGACCAAGGTCAGTCATTTCAAACTCTTTCATCATGGCTGCCTTAAAAGAATTTATGGAAAGGTCTCCTGTGAAAATTAAATCATCTACATAAAGACACACAATCAACATTTTACCTTTCTCATCCATTTTGATATACAAAGTAGGCTTGTTGTTACACCTACTAAAGCCATTCTTAATTAAATAAGAATCAATGTGGTTATACCATGCTCTAGGAGCTTGCTTTGAGTTCGTAGAGTGCCTTTTTCATCTTGTATACCTTTTCTTCATGACCTGAAATTTCATATCCTTCTAGCTATTGTACATAAACCTCTTCTTCAAGATAACCATTTAAAAATGCTTATTTTACATCCATTTTAAAAATAGGCCACTTGTTTTGAGCTGCAATGGCCAAAACGGTTCTTACTGTATCCAAACATGCTATAGGAGAAAACGTTTCATTGTAATCAATACTAGGCTACTGAGTGAAACCTCTAGCAACCAATCTTTCCTTATGCTTCAACACTTTACCATCCACACCATGTTTAGTTTTGTAAATCCATTTTACACTTATGACATCCTTTCCTTGAGGATGATCCACCAACTCCCAAGTGTTATTCTTCTCAATAGCTTCAATATCTTCATCCATGGATTATTTCCAATGCTACATATTTTATTGCTTCATCAAAAGAAATCAGATTAGTAGCTTATGAAAATAAAGAAAAACATAGAAATAATTTTAATATCAACATTAAAATCAGATTCATAAATATCTCTTGAACTTCTTGTTCTTTGCTCTAATAACTTGCCAATGGAGGATCCAATGAACTACTCCTATCAATCGAGTTTGGATGACTCTTTTCTAAAGGAGCCATAACTCGATGTTCTTGGTGATCTTTGGTACCCAACTATAAAATTCTTATTTCTTTAAGATCTCCTTGATATAGATGGAGGCATAACATGTACTACAACTTGTGGTGCATGTCCGAGTGTGGAAGGAGGTATGCTTGCTTGAGAAATACCTTGTTCTAAAACTTCATCACCCATATAATCAAGTGAAATAGCTTGCTATACTTATTATTTTTTCTACACTTCCATCCCATGCTTCATTCTCAACAAATTGTACATCTCTGCTGATTATAACTTTTCTAGTACTTGGATTAAACAACTTGTAAGCCTTTGTATCTTCTAAATACCCAAAAAGATACACTTCTGACATCTATTATCCAACTTCCTTCTCATCGCTTCAGGAACATGTTCATATGAAATGCAACCAAATAATCGAAGTATGAAACACTATTCTTTCTACCGCTCCAAGCCTCTTGAAGAATTATATTCCTTACACTTTTAGTTGGACATCTATTTGAAATATAAACAGTAGTTAATACTACTTCAATCCAATATTCATTTGGTAAATTATTTGACTTCAACATACTCCTTTCCATTTTCGTTGTGGTTGTATTTTTTCTTTTAGCCAAACCATGTTTTGGAGGTGTGTAGTGGTCTATAAATTGTTTTTGAATACCATTTTGTCAAAAAAGTTTAGAAAAGCATTAGAAATATACTCACCACCTCTATCACTTCTTAATACCTTGATGTAGTAACCACTTTTCTTCTCCACAAGATCCTTGAACTATTGAAAGACTCCAAAAGCATCAGATTTATGTCTCAAAAAAATTAACCCTAGTATTCCTTGTATAATCATCAATGAATGTGATAAAATATAAAAAACCTCTAATAGAAGTTGTTTGCATGGGTCCACATAAATATGAGTGTACTATCTCAAGAGGTTTTTGATCTTGCTTATTTTTGAATTGGAAAATACTATCTCGTGTTGCTTCCCAAAATACACCCTTCACATACTCTTTCTAGTTTCTAAATCAATGGAAAACCTTTTACTATATTATTCATTTATAATACATTCAAACCTCAAAATTTTAAGTGTCCAAACTTGAGATTCTAAAGCCATGAGTCATCCTTCAATACCTATTGAAAGGATGATTGTAATCCACGAGCGAGGAATATGTATTAGCACAAGACTCTATATTAGCACAGACTTACTTGTATTAGCGCAAACCTTATTTAGATTTGTAAAAGAATCAACTCAAGCCTCATTTATATTAGTGAAGGAATCAATAACATTAGCACAAAACTCTTTTAGTAGAGCGCAAGAGTCGAAGACCTAATTTTTCTTAGCACAAGACTTGTTTGTTTGAGCAAAAGACTCACCTACTTAAGCGCGCCCTCAAATATTGGAGAAGGTGCGTGGAGTGTGCATGGTCTACGAAGAAGCATGCTCCCATGGAGGACCACTTGGACACATGGAAGAAGCATGCTCCCATGGAGGACCACTTGGACACAGAACTTTAGAAAGGCATGGTGGTGCTTGATAAAGGCTATATATATGAGCATCCGAGTAGAAGAACTTGGAAAAGAGACATTTTAGATGGAGAGACCGAGAATAGAGAAGAGGTGAAGCCATGAATTTAAGAATATTGTGAGAGCTCCATAGGTTGGGTTTAGAGGATTTGTAGGAGTATGTTGTATCAAGGGGATGGGTCTGAACATTTTTCTTTGTACTATGAAGGGCCTAAGTCTAGTTTCGATGCATGACATTGGTCTGCACTATCATATGGATCTATGTGATTTCCCTAGTTAATGTAATGTGGTTATCAACATGCTTAATATGAATATATGTGTGTTTAGTTCTACTTACATCTATATGGATATGGTTATATATATACATTTCATATGAGTGGGTGTAAACCCCTGTGCATTTCTTTTCTATTATGATTCAGATCTATGTTCTGTAATGCTTTTCTTATATGAATGAACACATTGGTCTAGAAGCCATTCTGAGCTCTAAGATGAATGTATGGTTCCTTTCCAATCTATTCACTTAATTTTTATCATAAATAATGCATTCTCACACAACTCACATAAAGGAGGGACTCGGTGCCCACACATGCCTCGGGTGAGTGCCCAGCGCCCATTTGGGTGATAGGCCGAGCACGCATGGGATTTCCTTGTTCTTTGAGAGGGCATAAAAATGACTACATCTTGGTTCCATTTTGGGACCTCTTTTCAAAGTTGTTGTGAGAAATGACATGCATCTTTATCTTTGTGATGTGTAATGACAAAGCACTGACTCTAGAAAGTGTTGAAACATGGTTCAAGAGCATGGAGGATGAGTTTTCTCAAAGATTCAACATTGGACCTGAGTTCAATACATGTGGATGGGTAGAAGAGAACCTATACCATGAGTTGTATGAGACATTATTTTTTGCTTCCCTAGTAGAGCTATATGAATGGCTCTCAGCATACACATCTAGATCAAGTTGGTTCTATAGATCATGTGTGTGGACCCAAGATGACTATTAGAGGTTGCAAGGATGTAGATCTGACTTGGATGTGTGTTATTGATCACTGGTGGAAGGGAGTGTTGGCTAGTTACATTTTAGAATATGCCATTTTGACGTATTCTTTCCTAGAAGTTGTTGAGTTTGAGTTTTGAGGGAGCCTAGAGGGTCATTTTTGAGTGTTATTCCTCTGGCTATGAAGATCTTGGTCATTACTTTGAGTTTAGAAGCATTCCCCATGGCGGCTAAGCTACTCTGAGCATTGGGTGAGGAAGCTAGGGTGGAGGAAGATGGCAGACATTATGGCTGAAAAGGAAAGGGAGGAGAGATGGCTCAAGTATAGTGAAGCTCATGAAAGGGAGATGACTAGACAATGTGAGGTTGCAAGTGTGATGGATCTATGGAGGTAGACGTTGTGAGAGGGTGTTGAAGTTCATGAGAGGATGTGGAGCCTGAGAAAGTCTATGCTACCCCATCTTGGAAAGCAGGAGAGAGGCCCTTTAGCTTCTGATGAGATTTTGTCACATGGAGAAAGAGAGAGCCATCGACGTGTGCATCTAAACCCACCTGGTGACCAACCCCTGGTGCTTGGTTTTCCAAATCAAAGGAGTATTGATAACCCAGTTGGTATCGGTGGGAGTGACCGATCGGCACCCAGGAGGTATAATTTTTCATTTGGGACATCCATGGCTGCACATACCATTCGGTGTTTGGAGGAATTTTTGGGAAAAGTACAAGTACGTAAGGTTTAGGAAAACACATCTAGGAGTGGTGCGGGATACACTCTAGCAGTGGAGAAATCTCATAGACCATTGGCACATAGTTTAGTGGGACATTGGGGACACTAGGTGTGACCACTTCAGGCCCATTTTGGTTACAGGAGGATCTGGAGGTGGAACTAGTGGATGGAGGCACAGGACTGGTGGATCCAGTGGATCTAGTGGAGGGAACACCAGAGGAACCAAGGATCTGGATCAGGAGGACAGGGCCTCAGCCACCTCCTCAGGTGTTCTTTGAAATGTCTTTACACTTTCCAGATTACCAGGTATAGAGGATGTTGTGGAACATGTGCACAAGTGTGAATTGCTATGGCACGTGAAGGGGATCACTACCCCAGAGTGGAAGGCAAGTCATTTTACAACAACATTGCAAGGATGCGTGCATAGCTGGTATAGGAAGTATGACCCCTATCAGATGGTGGTAGACTACACCACATTGAAAAATTCCTTCCTAGTAGAGTTCCATATACTAGAGTTTGAATAGAAGAGCATCAGTGCTTTGAAGGAGATCAACAGGGGAATGAAGAGAGTGTGTGGGAGTATGATGCATGGTTTAAGACTCTCCTATCAAAATTTATCATATGACATTCACCCTTCACAACATGCTCAATGGTTTTTGGAGGGTTGATCACTCCATTTAGGAGGGCATTGTCCCATAAAACATTTACTGACCCCGTGTGAGGCTCTAGAGGTTGCCTTACGTGTTGAAGTAGTTGGGAGCATTGATACTAGTGTGAGCCCTTTCTAGAGGCTCAAATCATTTCCATGGCCAAACAGTTAGAGAATTTATCTAAAACTCTACACATGAGACTCAGTAGTGGTCTTTGGTGCATGGATTGTGAAGTAGAGGGGCATGCCAAGGATAGTTTCCCCAGAAGTTAGTACACGCCATAGTGGTAGATTGTGAAATTTTTCATGGGGACCATGATGTGAGTAGATGCCCCCTTATTGCAAATGTAATTTGGAAGAATGTGTCTTTCTACTATAAGATCTACACCTCTATGACCCATGATACTAAGGATTGTAGGCTTATTGACTAGATCCATGAGGCCATTGATCATGGTGTGCACCAGACCAGCCTTGCCAGTGGTTCCAAAGAAGATGATCACCATTATGAAGGACACGTGGATGGAGGGGCATGTGGGAGAGGTTCTCATGGAGGATTCCATGGTCGTAGTAAACGATGGAGGAGGAAGTGAGTTCCCATGAGGAACCTGCTATAATTGTGGATCTACAAACATTATAGGTGTGAGTGTCTAGATTTATTGTAGTGCTCGTGGTGTGGGAAAAAGCATAAGTATGAGGAGTGCCCTGAGTTTTTGAGCACATGAGCCAAGCACACGAAAGGACAAGGGTGTTGGGATGGTGAGTATAAAGAAGGCTGACACATAGTGGATGCCTAGAGTGGTGCGTGAGTTAGGGTTAGAACCTATTTTGGTGACAAACATGAGTAGAGGTTGTGCATGCCAAAGAAGTACCAAGGAAAAAGACTCTAGTCTCAAGAGAAGAAGTGGTGCATGGGAAGTATCCAGACCCTTCCCACCAGAAGGAAGTGTATCAAGAGACAATGGATGTCATTGGAGTTTGTAGGGAGAAATCTAGTGTCTAAAGGAGTAGTCCAAGTAGTAAGAGCAAAGAAGGAATGTTGAGGCTCTCATAGAAGGACCTGGATGAGGTCAAGGAAGTGTGCAAAATGTTAAGGCAAGAGAATATTATTCCCTTGCTAGGAGAATGGCTATGGGAGAAGATGCCACATGTTTGCAGGAGTGGAGTGCAAAGGAAGGTGTTGCATGCAAACCTCCCTCCCCATAGCCTTGACTATGACAAAGAAATCACACTAAACGTAGTTGTGGATGGTTGGCTTCTAAGAAACATATTGATTGACATGGGAGTAGAAGTCAATGTTCTTACATTGGATGCCTGACATCAAATGGGAAGGCCCACATTGCAGCCATCTTGAATGTGTTGTATATGGAAAAAAACTAAGGCAATGCCCATTGGAGTATTAAAGGATGTAGTGATTACCATTAGGGGGCCAAGTTTACTGGAGACTTTGAAGTCTTGGTGCTGCTCACCGAGGTAGAAAATTTTCCAAGCATTGCTTGGGTGCCCATGGTGCTATAAGAACAATGTTGACCTGAGGTTCAACAAAGGATATATCAAGTTTTGAGAACAAGGAAGAATGGGTCATCATCCCTCGATGGATGGGAAGTTGGTGCCTTACCTTACACTGAACCTTTGGGAGAAGAGGTCCTTGATAGAATTTATGTGTGCTCCATCAGAGACCCGAGAGATAATTCACCCTACTAGAAGGAGTTATCCAATTTGAGGATGCCCAGTCTATGAGTGATACCACAAGCATGGCATGTGACAATTGGGTGCATGGGACCTATGAGTTAATTGGGTGACAGTTGAGGGGGTCTGTAACAAAAGTGACCAAGGCATGCTCACTCAAGCACCTAGGAGGAAAGAAGTTACCAAGTTACTCTGGAGGGGCATACCCTAAAATTTTCTTATGGGACATGGAAGCTCAGTGGAAAAATGAGGATGAAAGAAGAGGGATGCTCAGTTATAGCCTACTTGGGACTACAAGTGTGTTGGTGGGCTACACATCGAGAGAGCCTCCTAGAGTGGCGTGAGGTAAGAATCACATTCTCTATAAGGTTTTCTAGAGAGCAACGCACCCACGGTCATTCAAGACTACCATGGTAAAGAGACCACTTCATTTCATATCCAAGCATGTGAGAAGGCTGGATAGGAGGTGTAGAAGCCTTTCCACCATCATTATGGGTACATAAGTTATATTCCACACTACAAGGTTGTGTGTGTGTGGTATATCCATTAGAAAACACCACCGACAGATAGAAATTGGTAGGAGATGACAACTGATCTCATCAAGATTTTGAATATCGGAGCACAAAGCCATCTAGTGGATAAGGCATTGCAAGTGATCAAGCACCTTACGATGGGGGATAGTGCCATGGTAGAAGACAAGCTACTAGATTTTCTAGGTGAGCCCAGTTTAGAGGCATGCATTTTGATGAGGATGAGTAAGAGGAGATGTAGTTTGAGAAAGCATGCATAGAAAAGGAAAAAGGAAAGATGGTTTATGTCATAGATGGAGAGGAAATGGAGAGTCTAGATGTTAACCACTCTGTAGGTATGTGTGATGTTATAGATAGCATTGATGAAAGGATGTGTGCTTACCATGAGCCCTTAAAAAAAAGAAGGTTAACATTGGGTCAGAGAGTAGAACCCAAGGAAGCAATCATTGGAGACTATTGGTCGGAAAAGGAGGTCTCAAAGATCATTGATTTGTTATGTGAATTCCAGGATTTATTCCCATGGGTATCATGAACTCAAAGGCATCCACCATTCCTTGGGGGAGATGAAGATAAAACTAAAAAGGAAGGTGTGCCCAATCTAGAAGAGGCCATACGGATGAATCCAAATTTGTGTGTATGGGTCAAGGAGGAGATTGAAAAAATGATAGTGTTAGGTATCATTGAGGTTGTGGAAGAATCAAGAATGGATAAGCCCAATGGTCATCAACATAAAAAAGGATGGGAGGATAAGGATCTGTGTTGACTATAGGGACTGAATGTAGTATGTGTCATTGATCCCTTCCCTACCCCATTTACTGAAGAAATTTTAGAGGGAGTGGTCGGGCGTGAAGTCTACTCCTTCATGAGATGGGTTCTCAGGGTACCACCAGTGTGGATTGCAAAGGAAGACCAGAGAAAGACAACTTTTTCACCATTGAATGGGGAATTTTTTCCTATATGGTCATGCCTTTTGGATTGAAGAATGCACCTTGTTGTTGTGTTCTCACGCATTGTAGTGCAAGCCTTTCAGGACTTCATCCATAAATTTCTTCAGTCTATTTGGATGATTGGACTATGTATGGTCTAGTCAAGGACCATTGTGATAACTTAAGACTAATGTTTGAAAGGTGTCGATAGTTGAGGATATCCCTCAACATCAAGAAGTGTGTCTTTGCTACCCCATTTGGAACCTTATTGGGACATATCATATGCAAGGAGGGCTTACTAGTAGATCCCGCCAAGGTTGTAAGCCATCGTGGGTTTAGGGGAGCCTACTAGCCAAAGCGTCATGTGCATGGATTCCTTGGGCATATGGGTTACTATAGGAAGTTCATCAAGGGATATGCCAAGATCACCATGCCCTTAGAGGAATTACTTAGACACAAGAGTGCCTTTCATTGGGGGAGGGCACAGAGAGAGAGCAGAGGGCATTGACACTTTAAAGGATAGGCTTGTCACAACACCCATTCTCCATTTCCCCATTTGGGATAAACCTTTCCATGTTCATGTGGATGCCTCTAGTATAGCCATTGGAGTAGTACTGACACAACCTGGTGAAGGGATTGTTGACCATCCCTTGTGCTTTTTGCAAGTAGAAAGTTAACATCAGTAGAAAAAAAATTACACCACTACTGAGTGTGAAGCACTATCCATGATCTACGTGCTTGCACAAGTTTAGGAAATATCTACTGGCAACACCATTTGTATTTTACATAGACCACATGGCATTAAAATACTTGGTAAACAAGCCCATTTCTGCAAGGGTGCATATGTCGATGGGTCCTACTATTCCAAGAATTTGAGTTCACATAGTGGTTGTCAAGCCAGGAAAGAGTAATTTTGGGCCCGATCACTTGTCTAGAATTGACTCAGGAGAGGATGTGCAAAGCATTGAGGAGACCATGCCAGATGACACACAATTATTTAGGTTATAGGCGCATGCACCCTCAAGACTTAGAGGATATTGTAGTGTTTCTCAAAATAGGTATGGTGCAGAAGGGATGAAAGCATTAGAGAGGAAGTAGTTAGCCATACATGCACCACACCCTACATGTTGGTTAGTGGTGATTTGTACAAACTAGGATGTGATGAAGTGTTGTGTACCGGTGTGCTAGAACATGAGCACTGGCTATTATGGAGGAGGTGCATGGAGGAAACGTAGGTGGACACTATGTAGGGGATGCCACATGCGTAAGATATTACAAGTTGGGTTATGGTGGGAAACCCTATATCAAGATTGTAAAAGAGTATTGCAAGGCATGTGATCATTGTCAGTGCCTTGGAAAAACTAGGGTGGAGGGATGAAATGCCTTGTGCCCTATTCCAAGTAGAGCCATTTGAAAAGTGGGCCATAGATTTTGTAGGCCCCATTTTTCAGCCAGCCATGCGTAGGACAGATCATGCTATGTAATCACTTACATAGATTATTTGACAAGATGGGAAGAAGCAACACCTACCAAGGATTGTACAGTGGCTACAACAACAAGCTAGGTTTCTATGGGAAAATATTATTACAGGTATGGATGCCCATTGAGCTTAACTAGTGATAGGGTACACATTTCCTAAATGAGACCATTAGGATTCTATTAGCAGAGTTCATGGTGGCTCATCATAAGACTACCCCTTACCATCCACAAGAAAATGGAACTACCGAGGCATTTAATAAAATATTGAGTCATACCCTGACCAAAATTTGTGACGTTGGTAGATGAGATTGGGATGAAAAAGTATCAGTAGTTCTATGGGTGTATAGGACAACCTACAAGAGGTTGAATAAAGCCACACCATTCAATTGGTGTTTGGTGCAGAGGTTGTCTTACCCATTGAATTTATGTTACCTTCTCTATATATATAGCATGCACGTAGGAGGATTGGATGATGAACAAGCATTGGAGGAAAGGATTGAAAAATTGATGAAATTGGATGAGAGATGATCATTGGCTAGGTGGAGTCAAAAGGCTGAAAAGGCTAAACAAAAAGCATGGCATGATCGCCACATCAGAAACAAACAATTTGAGATTGGGTAGATGGTATTGTTATATGATTCTAAGTTTTTGTGCCATCCCAGAAAGTTGAAAGTCCATTGGTTGGGTCCCTATATCATCTCGGACATCCTTAATTTAGGTGCATGTGCCTAGTTGAGAGTGCTTGGATGGAATGAGATTACTAAGCCATTTCAATGGAAGTAGGTTGAAGCCCTACTATAAATAAGTCTTCTTGGTGTTTGTAATAAGGTAGTTTTTCCATTTAGTATAAGTTTCCCTTTATGTAATTTTCCTTTCTTGTGTTTCCCTTTCTCGTCATTTTTGTTTTTTTTTTTTTTGCCTTGGGTGTTGGTAACCACATTATATTTTTGAAGGTTGTGCATGTAGAGGACCACACATCTTTTTTAGTGTGGGGTGGAGTGATGTGAAGTATAGGCCCATAATACAAATTGAACTGGTAGTAGAAGTTGTGGTGAATTTCCCGGTTGATGGATAAAAGTGCAAGGATGAAGGAAGCACATGGAAGAAGAGGTGGATGAAAAAGGTTGGTGTCAGGATAAGACTTAGAGAAACCACGTATACAGAGAGAAGAAGCACAGGAACAACATGAGGTAGGTGAGAGAAAAAAATCAGGTGAAGGGAAGAAGAAGTGCCTTCGCTGTTAACACGTGTGTAAGAGTCTTTTGTCAGGATGGATTGTTTACATGTGCATGCAGAAGGTTGTAGAAGTTTTTCACACAAGATTGGGCATGTAAGTGAAGGCGCGTAAGGTTGGCTTGGTGGAAAAAGTCACATTTAATACTAAGTATGGTGGTAGGTAAAATAACATTTAATGCTGGAAAGAAGGAAAAGCTATAAATAAGAAGTTGGGAACTTCATTATTTACCTTGCATTTACAAAGAGAAAAGATCTCTCGTGAACTAGGGCATCCAAAGGTGATCTGTGAAGAAAAATTTAAGAAATATGAGAGGACGTGACTAGAGAAGATCCACAAACTAGTAGGAAAGGAGTACATGGGCATGGAGGAAGTTGTTGAGAAGGAAGTTGTTGAAGTGCCATCTTGTGGAAGAATTGTTCCAGTTAGGGTTTGGTGGCTAGGGCATGGTGTAGGAGGGTTTCTTTGCAAGGTTGTGCATTAGGGTTGGATAAAGTGGTAGAGACAGAGAAAGGAAAAGATGCTTGAAGTGATAACCTAACTAGAAGAATGGCACCAAAGAAAGAAACCATCTCACCTAAAAAAAAAAGAAGGGCAAGGGTAAGGGGAAGAAAATGGCTATCGTCAGCAAGCACAAATGAAGAATGGTACGTGGAGATGCAATACCCGGATGGGGTATTGCTAGGAAAAGAATGGGAATCTCATTTGTGGAAGATGTTTGTAAGTGACTATAATCACTGCACCAGCACATGATAGAAAAATAAATGGCTTTGGAGTTGGTTCACCCAACAAATAAGAGGACACCAGAGGGCATGCCCATCTACAAGTGATGAAGTAAAGGTTAAATTGGAGAAGGTAGGATTACTACAACTTTATGAATTACCCTACTTGGAAAACTTGAGTGCCTCTACCAGTGGCTAATGGCGCGCATTCATGAAGACCATTTTTATTTCATGGGGCATGCAAGATGCATAACTCCTAGTTAATTTCCAAGTTCACAGGCCTTATCTATGAAGGGGATACATTGATGATGACCTAAGTGACAAGGAGGCCATCAAGGAAATAATTTTTACATATGACTATAAGAAAGGATCATGATACTTTGACATCACAGAGATCCCAGACCCCGTGATGAGGATGGCCGTGTGCTTGGTAACCAAGCTCAATGACCAAGAGAGATGGACTCAAGTGAACAAGGCATGGTTGAAATGTATGCTGGAAAATATCTGAGGGGACCATCTACAACTTGTCCACTTTCATCAGATGAAATCATTAGCAGCATGCAAAGAAGGTGAGAAGATACTATTTGGTAATGTCCTCCTCACAATTGTTTTCTAGAAATTGGAGTGCCCGATGGGCCGAGAAAGGTTTGTTTGGGAGTACCCAGAAGAGGATCCCTCACCCATGAAGTGGTTCACAAAATATACTTGTGAGACCATGACAACCACTCACAAGGCGCATTTAGAGAAATGGTACAAGTGCATGAGGGATGCATTTGAGGGGTAGAATGGAGGATTCTAGAGAGTAGTTACCCATGCTCGTGAAAGGAGAAGTAGAATTTGTGGTATATCAACACTTTTGCATTGGCAGATTTAGGTTGACAGATGAAACAATGAGCCCATGGTGCAAGCTTCCCTTCTCCTTCACCATGTAATACTTCCAAGTGGGGGTGAACAGATTCAAAGAGGCCAAGAGACTAAGGTTGACCTTAGTGAGGTGGATCAAGACCATAGAGGAGCTGCGTAGAAAGTTAGTTTACCCCAAGAAAGCCATACGTGGAGAGATATGTCTCCCATGAGATACAGATGATGAAACCAGTGACATTTCCAATCATTGGAAGGGATGCAACAAGGATATACCTTCACATCAGGCCAAAATTTGAAAAGGGTGCACATACTTGGAAAATGATGTATCCATCCCTGAGGACCCCATAGGAAGAAAGAAGCCCATGCCAAAGAAGAGGGAAAGAGAAGAGGTGTAGAAAGCACCAAGTGTTCAAGAGCTACACAAGGTAAGTAATGTGCAGGAGACAAGTGCTAAGCCCAGTACTTATGTGCATGGAGAAAGAAGTCCCGGTGAAAGAAAAGACTCTAGAGGAAGAAGCACCAGAGCATGAAGAACCCATCACCCAGGAGAGGTCACAGAGGAGGAGGAGAAGGAAGTAGAATCTCCTACCTAGGAAGAAGTAGAAGGTGACAGAAGAAAATGATTCGGAGGACACAGAGAGCTTGGAGGCCTATAGAGGTGAGAGAGATGATGATGATGAAGATGAACCAGGAGGTGAGGACCATCCTATCTATGAGGTTCATGACTCAGAGGAGGAAGGAGAGGAAGAAGAAAATGAGTACATCTTTGTCAAGAGGAAGAATGACAAGGAAGAAGAGGATACTCAGGACAAGGGGGTAAGTGAGGAAGTTACAAAAGAACAAAGGACCCCAAGCCTCACTAAGGAATAGATAGATGAGGCCGAGAGAAAGAAGTAGCCAAGATCATGAAGACCTAGTAGAGCAAGAGATGGAATGCAATGCGGACCTAGTGATGAAGGAAGCAGAGGAGGAAAGCATAGAAAAGGAATATGGCAGCATGGGAGGGGATCCCAGTTTGGTTGTGAGCTTTCCTAAGGCCACACACATGGGGAGAAAAAGTGCAGAGGCATCACAGTTTAGAGGATGGGCTATATTGATGATCGAACAAGGTGTTGCATGCATGCTTTCAAAGCACCATACCAATGGAGAAAACTCTTGGCTATGGCATCATTTGATGAGGAAGGTGCATACCCTCGGATGAGGAAAATGATTTCTTGGGAATTTGAGTCCCACATCGATGAACCAAGAATTCAAAGTAAGCCAAGGGGAAATAATGAAGGTACCAGAGTCAAAAGGTGACAACCCCTTGGTAAAAATGCTCAATGGCTATTAGATGAGAAAATATGCAATGTGTTGAACAAGGTTTGGTGGAAGTAGAGGCTAACTCTTTGGGAGGAATGACAGGGTGAAGTTCCTAGAGGTAGAACTAGAGAAAAGGAAGAAGAGCTGGAGAAAAGAACCAAGGACTTAAAAAGGGGAGGAGCTAATCAGTGCACACAGCTAAGGTGTGAGTTGAAAGAAGAGAAGGAAAGGGTGTGTGAGGTCTACAAGAAAGTAGAGATGATCACAGATGCCATTTTCTTGAAGCATCCAGATCTAATGCCACCAGCGTAGAAGTATGGATCCACCCTGGAGTGTCTAGAGGACTTGACCCACATGTCCTCACAATGGAAAGATGATGACCACTGGCCTTGGAGTCTCTACAGAGGAGGCATCGGCACAAAAAGAAAAGGAGGACAAGATGAAGGTTGTGGAAATTTTTGGCCTAGTACAAGAAAGTCCTCACGGATGTGAAAGCCGCCACCCAAGTCGCTTGAGGCTACTTATGACAACTACACCGATAGAGATAGAGTGGTGAGCATTCTGGTCACCACCCATGAAGCAGAGCTCAAGGAGTTCTAGGAGAAGAACAAGGGAATAGGGTGGAATGTGAAAAATTCTAGCCGAGGTTGAGAAGAAATCAGAGGCTATTGAGACCTTGTGGGGCTCAATCAAAAAACCGGTTGAAAGAGTTGTATCCCTAGATCACTCGAAGGATGGACATGCTCGAGGATTTGGGAAAAAGTTAGAGGGGATCATGGAAATGATGAATACCCAAGGAGAAGGGCTAAGCTTTGAAGAGGTGAGCACCTTAGTGGTGACCTTTGTCAATAGGCACAGAGTGAGGTCGATACCTAGAATAAGTTGGAGGTAGACTTGATGAAATATTTCCCTCTCCTCTTGTAGAAATAATCATAGTTTCCCCATTCTTTCATTCTTCCCCAAATTCTTCATTCCTTTATTCTTTCTCCAAACTATTCAAGGACAGTCATTCTTTATTCTTTGAGAAGGTGTTCCCGAGGGAGAGAGAAAGGTGTAGTGTGGGGTGATGTTGGGCCCCTAAAATATTGGCTAAGTACAAGAAGGCACGTGGGCGCGCAAGGCCTATTTGAAGAAGGGTGCATGCAAGGAGAAAGCACAGGATAGGGTTTTAGGAGGGTTTTAGTAGAACCAAGTGGTGGTGCGTGCAAGGTAGAGAAAAGATCTTGGGACTTAGCCATATTTGGCATATCGGGCTAAACACGAGGAAAGCATGACCCGACTATGCATGTGAAGTGGATAAGGTGTCAGCCTGGCAACTTGGTGCCCATGGAAGGAATATACCTTGTGATAGAAGATTCAGAAGGTCATCATGGAAAAGGATGGAGAGCTCACATATGAAGAAGCATGCTCCCATGGAGGACCACTTGGACACATGGCAAGCAATCTACAACTTTAGAAAGGCATGGCAGTGCTTGATAAGGCTATATATATGAGTGCCTGGTATATAGAAAAAAAAAGAGAAAAGAGAGAGATGGAGAGACCGAGAATTGAAGAGAGGTGAAGCCATGTAGGAATATTGTGAGAGCTCCATAGGTTGGGTTTAGAGGATCTGTAGGAGTATGTTGTATCAAGGGGATGGGTTTGAATAATTTTTCTTTGTACTATGAAGGGCCTAAGTCTAGTTCGATGCATGACATTGGTCTGCACTATCATATGGATCTGTGATTGCCCCAGTTAATGTAATGTGGTTATCAACATGCTTAATATGAATATATGTGTGGTTCTAGTTCTACTTACATATGTATGGATCGGTTATATATATACATTTCATATGAGTGGGTGTAAACCCCTGTGCATTTCTTTTCTATTATGATTCAGATCTATGTTCTATAATGCTTTTCTTATATGAATGAACACATTGGTCTAGAATCCATTCTGAGCTCTAAGATGAATGTATGGTTCCTATTGTGATCTATTCAGCCGTGGACACCTAAAATCAGTATCTCTACCCTTGTTTGTCCTAATGCACATATTTTTATTAGGATCATATCTAGGTCTCCTTTTAATTAAATACATATCCTTAATTTAATTAAAATTCCCATCCCATCACGTTTAATTATTTTAATTAATTAAATCCTATTAATTAATTAATTAGTATCCACATCATATCATGCCCTAATCTACTTTCTATTTTGGATGTTTTCTATCCTAAATTCCTATCTTATACTTTTTCCTAACTTTCTTCCCATCTATTTCTATGCCCTAATTACCCATGATTTATCCCCAAGCAATCTAATCCTGCAAAATGCTTTAAAGAACCCTTCTAACTCTTAAAAACAAAAATCCCACAAAAAACGTAAGAAAAATATTGTCCATTAGGGAAAATTTATCCGTCATCGGTGGCGACAAAGCCCGATTGTCGTCGACCCTATAAAACCAAGATAAAACCTTCAAAAAAGGAATCAAAAATCATATGCATGTGAATTTTGGAGCTTCCTCATGACTTGTGAACTCTCCTCGTGCTTCGAGTGTTCTTGTAGTAGCCAAAAACCTCCCAAACCTCCATTGAATGTGTTTGCATCACTCAAGATCATCCTTCATGAGATTACCATTGTTTACGTATTTATTTAATCATTTTTATCATATTATCATTTATTTTCTTGTAACTAACATTTTACTGTGTACAAAGTAGTTTCGTAACATCCAGGATCCCTCATCACCCTTCTATTTTAGCTCCTTTACTTGCAGGTTGGATTTTCCATCTGTTTATCCTCAGCCTTATCATAGTCTTCTTGGTTTCCATCCATCCCCCAGTAACTGCGTTGACTAGGGTCCTCCTAATCCAACAACCTACCCAAATTATTTCTTTATGTCATTTTCTCTACCTTTCTATTAGGGAGATCATTCTACAAGTCATCCTTCAAAGCATCCATGGGCCTCTTTAATCCACCAGCTTGAACTTAGACCTTGCGAGACTGCATATTTCACTCACATGTTTATATCCACTCTCCTAGGTTGTTGTTAACTCCGCTCTCAGTATAGCCTTGTTCGTCATCGACCCAAACCAAGAAACCTTTCATTTATAGTTCTTTCAATCAAATCAACTTTAGATCGAGCTTAATTATTATCATATTCAGCAATACTTCTATTTCTGCATGTTATCTATTGTTTCATCCTTTATTTCAATCTTTCTTTAAAATAGGGGTTGACATCCACCAAGGAAGTTAATCACTTCTTGGATCCGACATTATTTGGGAAGCCCCTACATAAATCTATCAAATCAATCCCATTTCAATTTATCCTATTTACATGTCATCAACTACAACGAGGATCCATCATTACTTTGTGCCCGTTCATCTATCACATCGCGTTAGAGGTACTATAAACCCTTTATGTTATGAGTTACTCGTTTATTTCAAAGATCTAGTTCATTCATTCGATTAGGAACAAAGAAACTTGTCCAACATTTCAGTGCACGTCAAAGTGGCACTTGAGCCTTTGGTGTTCCCTTTCTCTTCTATTTTCTTGTTTCTTCTACTAAGATCATGCAGTCATGAGGACCTTCTTCTTGCTTTTCCATGTTCGTTCGGCTCCTAGACTTATCTTTGCTTGAGTTTAGATAAAAGGGAAAAGATTTATGCAGGTTTTATTATTTTTCCTCATTTTCTTCTTTCGCATCGTACCTCCCTTTCCTATGTGTGTCCTCATCAAAATATCACACTTCAATTTGGTTTTAAAAAGAACTTTTCTTTTTTGCATCCTTCTTTTCACATAGTTTAAGTAGGAGGTTAACCTGTTACATTTCACAATCCTCACACACAACCTAAAACTCACAAACCAATCAACACATCTAAACAACATCCTACCCAGTAGACTAATTGGGATTTCATCACCCAATAGGAAACCACCTAAGACTCTCCCAAGCCAAAACAAACCTGAAACCAAACATAGATTGCCTTCTCCTAGGTACCCCATTATCCATCCCTTTTTATATTTTCCACATTTTTTATTAATTAAAAACAATAAAAAATATTGGTTTGCTTTAATTTCTTGGTTTAGTTAGCATAAAAATTGTTCTTGTTTCATGCCCATAATTAATCATTCGAGACCAAAATAATGGAACAAAAATTCCCTTCAAATAGTTCCACCTTGACTCAATAAATGTCTTCTACAACGATTGTTTTATCCACGCCCTTGATTACCTCTTTCATGAGTATTAATCCTCTCTTTAATGCTTCACACCCATAATCCTCTATTCAAACCACTACCTTAGGAGAAACTAATCCCTTCTTCTATCATCATTCTATCCCATCTAGACCACCCACCCTACCGTCCGCTACAATAGAACCTTTTAGACCCCCTCTTCTCCCTCATGGTGATTCAAAGTTCCAAGAGCTCCTTGATTCCAATCCGATGGCTCTCCATGACTATCTTCTCAGAAATCAATGCAGCTTCCCTAGATTGACCACCGCATCTACAGATTTACTCTTATCATACTATTCCTAATGCCAATCAATAATTTTCAGTAAATTATCTTACCTCGTCTTCTAAAAATCACATCCCAAAAAACTACTCAATTGGTCATGTCTATTCCACCCAATCTTCACCCAATCAATACAACCATCACCACTACCCTTCCTATTGCCTATTTGGCCCTAATATCATGTCCCTTATTTAAACAACATGATCCTCTCACATCACACATGCTTGTCATTTCTTCCAAATCCCCTCTTACAGTGCTCGCCTTATTTAGTGTCCAGCCCCTTTCAAAAACAATTTCAGCCTACATATATTCAATAAGTTCCTACCATGTCTCATCAATCACACAACATCCCCATGACACAACATCAAACATTCCAAAATCAACCTTTAGCTCACATTCATCGAATAATCCCCAAACACACATCAAATATCACCAAAATTTTTATCTAGTTTCCTCAAAACTTCGCCACCACAACAAGAACCCATTATAACTTCACCAAATGATCCTATACATGCTCTCATGTATAGGTTATCCAACCTATAAGGCTTCGATGGTGCTCTGCCTTGATCTCGCACCATTTTTCCCTAATTTTCCTATGATCTATGTGTTATGAAATTTTTTATCTCTCGATGTGGATGTTCTAAAGCTTTTACCTCCATTTGAATACCTCAAAGTGTTTGCAAAATCCATTGTCATGCCCTTTTTGAAGGAATCTTTGAGTTTGCCCACCTTTTTTTCCCTAACTTCTTCAAAATCTGCAGGCTCTTCCATTTTTCATATTTGTCCCCGACCCTAGAAGCTTGAGAATGATCAATTTATATTTGTAAGCTTTTGAAAATCCAAATCCATGGTCAAAAGATGCTAGGAACCATGGTTCACTTGGTTTTGTTTCAAAAAATTTCATCCTTAGTGAAAAATCAGATTCTACGCATGAATGGTGAATTTCTATGTTTTTGATGGTCTGGTAGGCATATTTTCCTATCAAAATTATTCCTCAACATTCGGTAGTCACGTGGCTTCTTTTGGTTGGTCAAGGGACGGTGGGAAAATGTTTTAACTTGTTGCTTTTTGCTTTTCTGGCAAAAAGGAAAATTTGGTCCCGTATCTCCGCTCAAATTCGATTGGTTCTTTTGGTACTTACATGGCTTCTTCTAATTGGATGGGGTGTAGAGGGTTTTTTTTTGAAATTTTTATTTTTGGCTACTTTGGAAAAAGTTTGAAACCACCCCATAGCTCCGCCAGATTTGATTAAAGAAAATTTAAGTGGAAGGAAAAAGTATTACTTTGACCCAGTAGAAGGACACATGGCAAAAATAAAAGTGGAGATGTGGGTCTTTATAAGAAGGTTGGAATATTTTTCCCTTTTGGGAAAATGGAGTAAAGTTTCGAAAATGGAAGCGCGCCCGCCAAATCATTTTGACGCCTCATAAGGTTCTTGAAGTTGCGCCATAATGACACATGGAGGTCTCTGCTGGGTCTTCTTTCCTTAGGCTTTTTAGCAACTTCCTAAATGGCCCAAGACATGTGGTGAGCTTGCACTCATTTAGGGTCTCTACTTTTGGGGACCATCTCAAGATGTGCCATTGAGACGTGTGGCAGTTTGAAAATTCAAGAGGCGGGAGGAGGGTCATCGGGGGCAAATTGGATTTATTGCCCCTTGTTATTCAAAAGACTGAAATCATCAAAATGACCCGTGGGCCCAACACATAATAGTCAAAATTTTCTCCGGTCAACGGCGGAGGTATGGATTCTCGGGGAAATTTGGAAAAATTTTCTTTTGGGAGAAAGGAGTTAAAAGTGTAAAAGGAAGTGTGGTTCTGCTGGGACCCACATCAGAAACTAGAAGCGAAAGGGCAGAGCTACGGGGAAAACTCAGAAAAAATTCCCTTTTCGAAAAAAGAGGTGAAATATCAAAATTTAGTTGTGAACTCTTTGGAACCCACATTGGAATAAGTGTTAGGCCCATTTTTCAAAGGCAGAGGGGCAGAGCAAATTGAGAAATTTTGCATTTTTTGCAAAATATGTAAAAGGTAAAAAGGAACCCCTGGGCTCATCTTGACTTGGATCACCCACGTGGATGGTCCAGATTCAAGAGATAGATCAAGGTCAACTTATCCAGTCTACGATCCACCGGCCTGATACCATGGCATGGGATGACCATTAGGCTATCACGGTGTATTGAGGACTTAGAACTATACCGAGTGGTGGTATACATGATGGCCTTTATCAGTGGAGTCTTACTCCCGACAAGACCGATGCTTCATTTCCGCTTGGCCTCCTTGGAGTGATACACAGTTTGGTAGAGGGAGAGACCTACTACTAGGGTCAGTGCATTCTAGCACATCTATACTGGGACCTTCATTTGATTACCTACTACCATCAAAAGATAGTAGGACCAGCCCACTTGCTTCAGATTTGGGCATGGGACCATATTGCCATTGGTCACCCCTTAGGTGTTTTGAGAGTTCGGGTACCCGAGGATCCTTCTATGATGGGTTGGGTCCCGATGGGGGATGATGTGCGACCATATATGGGGGATGCATATCACTATCGTCGTGAGCTTGATGAGTTACAATAGGCTTCCATGGTTTGGAGGCCCTACAGACATTTCCAGTGGCCTAAGGATGGTTTAGAGCTCAATATTGCCATAGTGGAGCACTTTATATTAGGTAGCCGCAACTATATGTGGGAGGTGTACGGTTGGTATCCTGGTTGGGTGGGAAACATCGAAGATGTCTTTTGCAATCACGACATGATCTAATCATTGGTTTTGATCTAATTTTTAGTTTTTCTTTCCTTGGCACACAAAGAACCAGATTTGATAGATTGGAGGAGGAAGTAGTTGGTGCGCGAGATGAAGAATGACCTACCAGGTGAAGAATTGAATGCTGGAAATATTTGGAGAGATTTTCCCTCTGCACACCTAACAAATTTTTCACAAATCTGATTCTAGGAGTCTCAACACGCAATGGTGCTTTGAATGTCTCGGTTTGGGGGAAAATTCTGTTGTAAATGAAGTATTATAAATTGCATGAATTTTTCATGTAAATGGTTGGAGTGTTAGAGGTCGGGACTGATTTTTCTAAGAGAAAAGATTGATAGAACCTGTCCTTCTAAGAAACCATTTGAAGAAACCTGTTTATCTCCTTTGTGTTAAATTTTATCATGTCAAGGTGGTTGCGAGTGTACAACCATTGACAAGCTCTGAGATTGTTCTAGAAACTTTCCCCTGTTGATAAATTTAATCAAACTTGAGTTAATCTACATTATTTTTGGAAAAAATTGTGTTTGCTTCATTTTTGAATGTTTACAAGTAGTTTTCTTGTTCCGTTGCAATCTTACATTGAAATATTTTTGAATCACACAAGATATTATCCTTGTGATAGTTTGGTGGCATTTGCAATTTCATTTATCATAAGAGATTTCATTTGATAGTGAAATAAACAAATTTAAAATCACTGTGACTCCTAGCATGACTATAAGATTGTTTGTTAGCCTTTGAGGGTATCTTAGGTGTGATGAAACAAAGGTTGATAATTTTTAGTTAAGTTTTCCAATTTGAGCCTTCATTTTGGATCCTTGAAGTTTGTGTGAAAAGTGTTGATCTGGGCCTCCATTGAAGCACATATTTTGGTTAAAGGAATATCCTAGCTATCCCTGAGGCATTCTGTTGTTCAAGCTCTCCATTTTTGTAAAATTTCTCAAGGATCTGGTGAATCAAGTTCATCCTACCTCACCTCCCACCAAAATTCATTTAAAAACAACCAATCTTACCCATACTACCCCTATTTGTCATGTGTGTATATAAATGCATAATTTTTACTACCAAAACATGCAAAAATAATCAGGTTTTCATTGTCTTTAGTGGCTGAACCTTGCTTAGAAAATATCTCCATTATCTAGAGTGACAACTCATGAGAGTTAGGTTTTGTTGCATTGATCATATTTTATTCAAATTCTTATTAATAACTCAAGGAAGGGTATCTCCATCTCATCCACAAAAAACAGGCTACAAAAAGGGTCCTCTTACCCTAGTTGAAAGGCACAACCATAAAGTAGTGAGGATAGGTGAAATCCTCTTGAGGGTGCTACCCATTTCTCCACATCTGAGTGACAAAGAGCAAGCTACATTTCATCCCTAGATATAAAATGACACACTACATGCTCTGCTTGTCTCTAAGCTTCCTACCAAACCTGTGATGCTACTCAGATTCTGAGGGAAAATCAATTTGGGTACCAATAGTAGATTGGTAGCATTGTCAAGGATATATTGGTTTTAGTTCATATTCATACCCTAATCATATTTTAGTGCATTTGCACAACTAAGGTGGAAATCCTTATTGGTGACTCCCTGTTGATCTAATTCTTAATGAGTACCAGTGTTCTAACCTTTATCAAGTGAGATTTTTTACTGATCTTTGCAAAGCTAGAAGGAAAAATATCTTTCTTTGCTAGGGATCTTGATAGGACATTATTTCCAGAGCTAGAAAAAACAAGGTTAGAAGGAAGAAAAGCCTAGAGATTTGTTGGAGATATGCAGACAAGAAAAGGGATCTCCATTGATGAAAGTGATCGGCTTATCATTGAAGATTTCCATTCAAGTGCTTCTAAATCAGGTAGCCTCTTTGTGCAATTGAATTCTCCAATTGGAGAGGGGCCTTCATTTGATTTTGAAAAGTTTTCTTCTCATTTTGCCCCTATCTTTTCAAAGAGTTTATAGGGTTTTCAAGAAACAAGGCCTTTAGGGGATATACACTTTGAAATTTATACTCTTATTTTTAAAGACCCTTTTCCCCTTATCAATTTGTCTCCCCTCTAGGGTCGCCTCCTCAAAATAACATGGCCCAGCCCCCACTCAAACCTCCATTTGTTGTAAACACATTTGGTCCTATAAATTTTCTAGGGATGGCTGGTTATCCAAATGTAGTTCCCTAGGATGTAAGAAATAGATTACCAAAGTTCCAAGGAAACAATGTTATAACTAGTGATCAACATTTAAATCTTTTATCAATATGATGGAGGATTTTGAGATTGAACATGAAGATGTATATATCAAATTGTTTATCCATACTTTGGAAGAGGATGTAAGGGACTGGTATAAAGCTTTGCTAGATAATTCCATTGATTCTTGGATAGAGATGAATAATGCATTTAGATTGTAGTATGGTGATAGAAATGACCCTAGGTTTCTTCTATCAGAATTTGAAAACATCAAGAAGAATCCTAATGAGTCAGTACATGATTTCAATACAAGGTTTAACAAGACCTTGAGGAGATTTCTGTTAGCTTAAGGCCGTGTGATGAATCATGTTTGATGAAATATTCAGATGCATTTGATAAAAAAATTTCTTACTACTTGAGGGACAAAAACCCTACTAATTTGAGGTAGGCCTTCACCATGGATCTACAAATAGAGAACAACATCAAGGCAATTGGAAAGCCTCCAAAAAGGGAGGGTGTAAAACTAATTAATTTGGAAAAGCCTCAAACAAGTAAGGTTGATGATTTGGAGGAAGTTGTGAAAACTTTGGCAGGGGTTGTCAAAGAAATATCATACAAATTAGCCTAGGTAGAAAAATGAATTAGGCAGAGTTCACAAGGTCAACACAAGCAACAAGGTCGGGACAAGCTTACAAATCATCATAGAAATGATCGAGATCTTATGACAGAGGAAAGTGACCTGTTGGATTTGGAAATAAACAGTCCCGGGGACGGGGAAAATAGAATGGTTTCTGATCCTTTGGATGCCATTTTTGTTTTAGTGGAGGAGACAAATGTCATCAATTGGTGTGAAAATGTTTCATGCCCCATGGTCCATGTGAGGAAGATCAAAAAGAAGAAGAAGAAGCCGATGATGATAATGATGATGATGTTTGCATGATGGGTTGCTCCATGAGCTCATAACAAGGGGAAACTTCAACTGAGGTAATAAGTGCTAGAACTGTTGCTGATTTTTGGGATTGCATCCATCGGGTACCCATTCTTCCTCCCTCTCATACTTTAGAAGTAGATAATGTACAAGCTTTTGAATTTCCCAATAATGAATTTGAATATTTAAGAGCTTTAATGATAAAGAAGTATGATGGAGGAATCCCATCTAAGGAGGATAGGAAGTTATTGATGAACGTTGTTGTTACCCAAGAGGTGTACAACACACGAAGTAGAGTTTTCAAAGGTACAGGGCCTTAGGCTAAGCCAAAAATTCCATTGCTTTCAAATATTCCCAAAGAGGCTCCTAAGAAATATGCATCTGCCAAGGGCCTTGCTGTGTCCCCAAAAAAATCATACCCTTCCTCATGCCCAAACTATCAAAAATCTTGTGCCATCTAATGAGTGTGTCAACCTTCCTTCCAATGATGCCTTTCTAAATTCTATCCCGTATGATATTGCCCAAGTCTTGAGTCGGATCAAGGTCTTAGTTCCAATTGTTGAATTGCTTAGGATTCCTACGCACAAAAAAGGTCTTTTGAGTATTTGGGGCTGAAAGAGGAGAAGACTGCCCTAGGTAGAAATATAAACATTTTGGAGACTCCACCGGTGATTGAAGAGTTATAGACACCACCGGTGTTGGAGGAAATAGGTGAACCACCTAAAGTTTATTTGAGGACATCCTTGGTAGAGTCTCAACTAAATGTGGATCCATTCTTTAGCACTCTGATAATTAAAGATAGATTGCTACACAAATGTATATTTGACTCAGGGGAATCATGTAATATTATGCCTCTAGAAGTCATGAATGAGTTGGATATCAAAGTAACAACATATGGGAAGTGTACTACTATGGACTCCAGAGAAGTGCTAGTGGTGGGACTTATGAAAGGTCTAGTGGTGTAACTTGCAACTTACCCAGGTAAAAACATGATGCTTGATGTTGTTATTGTTGATTGCCCAACCAAGTGGGGTATGTTGTTATCTAGAAAATGGGTTGTAAGTGTTGGTGGGAGTGTTCAAATGGACATGTCCTATGCTACCATCCCAATTGAGGGCAGCCTTGTCAGGTTGTATGGAGAAAAGAAGATGTTGCACCTTATTAAAGATCCCAACAATGCATCTTATGAAGTATTGTACACAAGTATTGATCTTTGATAAATTTTTAAGATATTATGATGGAAAAGAGCACAAGATTGAATAATGAAAGTGTCTTGAATAGGTAGGATCTCCTTGGAATTTATTGTTTTATGGATCTTGCTCCAAGTTCAGAAATGGTGCTGGTGTTGTTATGATCTCTCCAGGCCAAGAAGAGTTTTTCATTTCCTTCAAAATCAACTTTGAGGGCACTAATAACATTGCTGAGTATGAGGAACTATTGTTAGGTCTGATGATTTCTTGGAAATATGGTGTTAAATACATCATTGTCAAAGGAGATTCAGAATTAATTGTAAAGCAAGTCAGAAAACTTTATGCCACAAAAATTAGTGAATGAAACAATACAAGCATGCATTTTGGGATCTCATTGACATGTTTGATTCATTCAATATTGTGCATCATGATAGGAAGTTCAATGATTTGGCATACAAACTTGCAGTATTGGGATCTCAATTTGATAATTGTACAGTGTCCCCATATTATGAATATGATGTTGAGGTGTTAACTAGGCCATATGTACCGACAACATTAAACATTGGCAAGTTTTTTATGATGATGCTTAGGTCAGGATATTTCTGCAGAACAAAGGGGAGTTTATCGATCAAAATATTGATTGGAATCGATGGTGTGTGCAATAGAGGGTAAATAAACCTTGTTTGGAAAAGACATCATCCAACTAAAGACTAATACCATTCCTAGAGGGTTGGTTGCTCTTGAATCTAACTTTGATAATGTTGATCACATTATTAACAGATGCATAGCAGCCTCAAGGGATATTGAGGAGCATGACCTTAGCAAAAAAAAAAAAAAAAGAAACCAAGGAAGATCTGGTTGGGAAGAAATCTTAGCAAGGAGGAAAAACAATCTTATGTCCAATTGCTGAAAAAATATCAAGATTGCATGGCTTGGACTTATTCTAAATTAAAGGCATATAGAGAGGATCTATTTCAACATGAGATTCCCTTGGAATCTAATGCAAAACCATTTAGGAAGAAAAAAAGGCCAATCAATCCACTCCTATCTCTTAAAATGCAAGAGGAACTGAAGAAACTGAGGGATGGAGGGATTATTCAGCCTACAAGGTATTCTTCTTGGGTTGTAAACCTAGTACCAGTTAGAAAGAAGAATGGTGACATCAGGCTATGTGTGGACTTTAGAAATCTGAACAGAGCATCAATGAAGGATAATTATCCTTTACCAAACATGGAAAACATGTTGTAGTTAGTGACCGGTTCTGAAGTTTGCTATCTACCCTGGATGGTTTCTCTGGTTATAACCAAGTTGTTGTAAAGGAATCAGAAAGAATTAAGACAACCTTTACCACCCCTTGGGGAACATATGTATATGTCAGGATGCCCTTTGGACTGATGAATGCTTTGGAGCAACATTTCAGAGAGTAATGGATGTTGCTTTTACTACTTACATCAATGATTTTATTACTGTCTACCAAGATAATGTAACTGTGTTCTACAGAAAGAGAGGTGATCATTTGCAGCACTTGGAGAAAATGATGATAAGATATAGAGAATATGGCATTTCACTCAATCCAAATTAGTGTCATTTGAGTACTGAAGGAAAAATTTCTTGGTCACATTATGTCACAAGAAGGGGTAATGATTGATCCAGAAAGGGTAGAGAACATCAGCAAGGTCCCAATTCTGAGAACCAAGAAGGGGATTTAGTCCTTCTTTGGGTAGATAAAATTTATCAAGAGATTCATATCAAAATTTTCTCAGTTGACCATTCCAATCACTGACATGCCGAAGAAGGAATAGGCCACCAAATGGGAGGAGGATGCCATTCAAGATTTCAATGAGATCAAGGAGGCATTAAAGCATACCCTTGTTTTAGCAGCTCCAAATTATAATAAGCCTTTCTAGCTATTTTATTTTTCTTGAGAGAACACTATTGCATCTGTCTTGTTGCAGAAATATGATGAAGGGGCTGAGAGGCCAATTGCCTTTTTTAGTAAGGCATTGTAGGGGGCTAAGCTGAAATACACTATTATGGAGAAACAAGCATTTTCCTTGGTAAAAGCAACAAAGGTTTTTAGGCCTTACATTTTGAGCTCTAAAATTATTGCTTATGTTCCCCACACTATGGTGAAAGACATCTTATCAGAGATGGAGGTCTCAAGCAAAAGATGCAGATGGGTGAACAAGTTGCAAGAATATGACATGGATATCCAAACCAGAAGTCAATGAGAGGTTTGGTCATGGCTAAGCTTATGGGTGAGAGAAAATTGTAAACTATTGAGGTAAATGAGGTAGAAGAAGGAAGGATAGATGCTTTTGAAAATTAACGAGTTCGAGTGGTATAAAGATGTAATCTTTTATCTCGGACATCAATACTTCTCTAAGAATTTGAGTAAGAACCAAAAAGAGCCCTTAAGTTGGCTTCCCACAAATATTCCATTACTGATTATGGGTTAGCTTGGAAGAACCCTAAGGGAGTTCTCTTAAGGTGCATTATCGAAGATGAAGCCCCAAGATAATTGTTGATCTCCATGGAGGAGTTTGTGGGGGGCACTTTGTTGGAAGAGTCGCAACACACACAATCTTGAGGGTTGGTTATTGGTGGCCAACTCTCTTCAAGGATACAACTCTTTTGGTTGGAAGATGTGAGAGTTTCCATCACTTCTATAAAAGACTGAAAGCTTCGGGCTCCATGCCTTTATAACTTATATCAATTGAATCCCCATTCGGGTAATGGGGAATGTATTTCATTGGTGAGATTTTAGACCCTTCAAGTTATGGCCATAAGTGGATTCTTGTAGTCATTGATTACTTCACCAAGTGGGTGGAGGCAATCCCCACCAAAAGAGCAACACACCAAATTGTCATGGATTTTATGTTAAACCATATCATCTGTAGGTTTGGGGTGCCAGTTAAAATTGTTGCTGAAAATTCCATGAGCTTCAGAGCTAAACCTTTGGTGGCAATGTGTAAATAATATGGGATCAATTTGACATATGCCTCTAATTACAATCCCCAAGGAAATGGACAAGTTGAGTCTAGTAATAAAAATTTGTTGAAGATTATCAGAAGAACCTTGGAGCTGAACAAAATAAAATGGGGTGAACAACTGAAGTTCATTGTTTGGGTTGACAGAATTACTATTAAAAGAGCCACTGGAAAAAGTCCATTTGAATTGGTGTATGGAACTCAAGCTCTCTGCCCTGCATATGCAACTATCCTCATATCAGTTCATTCAACAACTGGAAGATCAAGAAGTTAGTCCATATGAGGCTCGTTAACCAGATTGTTGAACTTGATGAAGAAAGGAGAGCATCTCACCAAAGGCATGTGAAGTTCAAAGAAAAATTGAAGAATTTATTTGATAAGAAGGTCACTCCTAGAGATTTCAACATTAGAGATCTTGTGTTGTTATGGGATAGCAGACATGAAGACAAGGGAAAGCATGGTAAATTTGATGCACTATGGATGGACCCTTACTCCATTGACATTTGGATGGTGAATTAATAAAATGTTAATGGCAGGCACTTGAATCATTTCCTGGATTGATTCCCCAGAATCAAGGTGAAAATCACTTGTATAGTGTATAGCTTGTTGGTTGCTTTCTGTCTTTTGTGTTTTTGCTCATTCTAGTCCTCGGTGACTTGGTTTTGCTGGTTTCTCGGTTTGGTATTTAGAGGATGGTTGTGGTTATTTCGATATGCTAGATTTTTCTTTGACTCCATTTCCCAATGGTCTATTCTTGGCACTTGGTTTACTAGTTGTTCTTGTGGCACTTGCAGGGAGTGCCTATCCCCATGTCCGAGTGATGTTGGTGCTCGTCTTGATCTCACACCATTTTCCCTTATTTTCCTCTGATCTGTGTGTTATGAAATGTTTTGTCTCTCGATGTGGATGTTCTAAAGATTTTACCTCCATTTGAATGCCTCAAATTGTTTGCAGAATCCATTGTCATGCCCTTTTTGAAGGAATCTCGAGTTTGCCTTGTTTTTGCCCTAATTTCTTCAAAATCCACAGGCTCTGCCATTTTCCTATTTTTCCCTGACCATGGAAGCTTGAGAATGATCAATTTATATTTTATGCCTTTGAAAATCTAAATCCATGGTCAAAAGATGCTTGGAACCATGATTCACTTGGTTTTGTTTCAAAAAATTTCATCCTTAGTGAAAAATTGGATTCTGGGCATGAATGGTGAATTTCTATGTTTTTACTGATGGCGGTGGGCATCTTTTTCCTGTCAAAATTATTCCTTAGAATTTATTGGTCACATGGATTCTTTTGGTTGGTCAAGGGATGGTGGGAAAATGTTTTAACTTCTAGCTTTTTTACTTTTTTGGTAAAAAGGCAAATTTGGTCCCGTAGCTCTGCTCAAATTCTAGTTGGTTATTTTGGTACTTACGTGGATTTTTCTAATTGGATGGGGTATGGTGGGTTTATTTTTGAAATTTTTATTTTTGGCTAGTTTGGAAAAAAGGTTGAACCCACCCCGCCGCCTTGATTAGACTTTGATTAAAGAAAAATTTAAGCGGCAGGGAAAAAGTCTTACTTTGACCCCATGAGAAGGACACGTGGCAAAGTTAAAAGTGGAGATGTAGGCCTTCAAAAGTAGGTTGGAATATTTTTCCTTTTTGAAAAATGGAGTAAAGATTCTAAAATGGAAGCGCACCCCCACCAAATCATTTTGAAGCCTTATAAGGTTCTTGAAGTTGCGCCATAACGACACATGGAGGTCTCCACCGGGTCTTCTTTCCTTAGACTTTTTAGCAACTTCCTAAAGGGCCCGAGACACATGGTGAGCCCATGCTCATTTAGGGTCTCTACTTTTGGGGACCATCTCAAGATGCGCCATTGAGACGCGTGGTGGTTTGAAAATTCAAGAGGCGGGGAGGTGGGCCATCGGGGGCAACTTGGATTTTTTTCCCCTTGTTATTCAAAAGACTGAAATCATCAAAATGACCCACGGGCCTGCGAAGAGAATAGTCAAAATTTTCTCCAGTCAATGGCAGAGGTGTGGACTCTCGGGGAAATTTGGAAAATTTTCCTTTTGGGAGAAAGGAGTTAAAAGTGTAAAAGGAAGCGTGGTTCCACTGGGACCCACATCAGAAACTAGAAGCGGAAGGGCGGAGCTATGGGGAAAACTTGGAAAAAATTCCCTTTTCCAAAAAAGAGGTGAAATAGTATAATTTAGCCATGGTTCCTTTGGGACCCACATTGGGACATGTGTCAGGCCTATTTTTCAAAGGTAGATTTGCAGAGCGAATTGAGAAATTTTACATTTTTTGCAAAAGATGTAAAAGTTAAAAAGGAACCCCCGGGCCTATCTTGACTTGGATCTCCCACGTGGATGGTCCAGATTCAAAAGAGAGATCAATGAAAATTGTGCATTTGTATCTGATTTTCTACCATTTCTACTCCAAAGCTCTGGGGATGTGAATTTTTACGGTTTTTATCATTTCTTGGAGTCTCCTGCACGTAAAATGAAGAGGAACATTAATTTGGTATCCTGGTTGGGTGGGAAAAATCTGAAGACATCTTTTGCAATCAAGACATGATCTGATCATTGGCTTCGATCTGATTTTTAGTTTTTATTTCCTTGGCACACAAAGAACCAAATTTGACAGATTGGAGGAGGAAGTAGTTGGCGCGCAAGATGAAGAATGACCTACAAGGTGAAGAATTAAATGCTGGAAATATTTGGAGAGATTTTACCTCTACACATGTGACAAATTTTTCACAAATCTTATTCTAGGAGTCTCTACATGCAATGGTGATTTGAATGTCTCTAGTTTTGGGGGGAAAACTCTGTTGTAAATGAAATATTATAAATTGGATAAATTTGTAGCATAAATGGTTGGAGTATTAGAGGTCGGGACTGATTTTTCTAAGAGAAAAGCTTGATAGAGCTCTGTCCTTCTAAGAAACCATCTGAAAAAAATTGTTTATGTACTTAATATTAAATTTTATCATGTCAAGGTGGTTGCAATTGTGCTAGAAACTTTTCTATTGATAAATTTAATCAAAATTGAGTTAATTTGAGTTATTTTTGTGTCAAATTTGTGTTTGCTTCATTTCAAAATGTCTGCAAGTAGTTTTCTTGTTCCTATTGCAATCTTACATTGAAATCTTTGTGAATCACACAAGATCATATCCTTGTGATAGTTTGGTGGCATTTGTAATTTCATTTATCAGAAGAGTTTTCATTTGATAGTGAACTAAACAAATTTATAATTACTATGACTCTAAGCATGACTATAAGATTGTTTTTAGCCTTTGACGGTATCTTAGGTGTGATGAAACAAAGGTTGACAATGTTTAGTTAATTTTTCCAATTTGATCCTTCATTTTGGATCCTTGAATTTTGTGTGAAAAGTACTTGATCACGGGCCTCCATTGAATTAGATATTCTAGTCAAAGGAATATCCTAAATATCTCGAGGCATTATGTTGTTCAAGCTCTCTATTTTTGTAAAATTTCTCAAGGATCAGTGAATCAAGTTCATCCTACCGCACCTTCCACCAAAATTCATTTAAAAATAACCAATCTTGCCCATACTACCCCTGTTTGTCATGTGTGTATATGAATGCATAATTTTTACTACCAAAACATGTTGAAATAATCAGGTTTTCATTGTATTTAGTGGCACGAACCTTGCTTAGAAAATATCTCCATTATCTAGAGTGACGACTTGTGAGAGTTAGGTTTTGTTACATTAATCATATTTTCTTCAAGGTCTTCTTAATAACTCCACAATGAAGGGTATCTCCATCTCCTCCACAAACAACGTGCTACAAAAAGTGTCCTCTCACCCTGGTTGAAAGGCACAACCATAAAGTAGTGAGGATAGGTCAAATCCTCTTGAGGGTGCTACCCATTTCTCCACATATGAGTGACAAAGAACAAGCTGCATTTCATCCCTGGCTATAAAATGACACACTACATGCTCTACTTGTCTCTAAGCTTCTGCCAAATCTGTGATCTTTCAGCCTTCGAAACACGAGGAGAATAAATTTGGGTACCAACGGCTTCCACCCTAGGGCCCAAAGTCACATTTTCATACAAACAAATATGCAACAAGCCAATTCATCCATCTTTTCCAAGCAAGTCGTATCCTCGACATTGGGAGTTGCTGAAATTCACCAAGTTTAACGAGAGAGGATCCAAAGAAACATCTTCATACATTCGGGAATATGTGCTACCTTATTACATAGGATCGAACTTGATACCCCGTAATTTTCCCATGTCTTAGGTCAGTCTAGAATTAAAATGTTCTAATAGCATCCCTTAATATTAAATATTTTCCTTCAATTATCTCGCGTAATTATTTGTAGAACATTTTTTGATCAACATTACACGTAAAATAACCATCAATGACTTGTACTACATTGGATAGTTTGAAGACGATTCCATCACGATTTCGTCACACGGTGGCATGAAATTATAAACCAACTATCATTTACCCTTCCTTAAATTGAACTCATTGATAGTTTCTCACATTCATGTGCAAAACATATATCTTCTACTCTACAAATCCAATCCTTCCAAACTTTTGATGAATCCTTCACCATGGCTTACAAGCTTGAAACATGCACCCTTGAATAGGGCCATTTAAAACTAAAATCAAACAAACCTAAGCAATAATTCACTAAAACATCCACACATAATGAGAAGTCTAAGGGAGCGGCCAATGTTGTGGTTGTCAAATCTTCTCCTACACCAACATCTAACACATGGATTCAACAATGAGCCCCACGATAAACACCCAACTACACTCCCCTTGGGGAGTCATAGGACTTTATATTTGACAAGTTGATATTGAAAAATATAAACACACTAATGCCTATTTGACAAGTTGATGAGTCAAGACCAAAACCTGTGTGGTATCGTGAAGACCATTAATATAAATACCACCAAACTTGAGGTAACGACATAGAGAAATGTCAAAATTTTAAGGATTTGGTTCAAAGGATTATTGATCAGGGTGACCTTCAGGTCGACAATCCTAATGCTTCACCTAGTCAATTTCTTGACATATTCAAACAAAATTTTCCAAATCATGTGCTAATATGTCAAGTCGCCACCACTTCCACAACCCAAGAACGTAATGCAAATACTATAAACACTTTAAACAACATTGATAAAAAAACCTACAACTTCTCCTCCTTCATCGCCAACCACATCAATCCCCTTTGATATTATTCCTACATCAACAAATCCGTCAACACTTTCCCTTACAACTACATCATTCGAACCTACATATACTTTAGTATCCATCTCTACTACTAGGACCCCATTCAAAAACATATCATTTTTTCCCCTAGAAGTATTTATGAAACAACCATTCCCACCTACTTCTACAATTGAGATTGGTTCCACATATACTACGTTAACCCTTATATCCAGTTCACTACTCACCAAGTCCACTTCATTGGATCGACTATCTCACCTACATCCATCCCACCTCTACTGTTATATCAGCCTCAAAATTAAAATCAGTGCCTCTTTCAAAGCTTTTACTTGCACCCATAATTGTTGAAGCTACATCCACACCACCTTCTTCCTATACACCATTTTATTGTTTGAATATCTTTTGAAAATGATTCCACTTCCAACAACCTCACGGGATTCTTCTACCTTATCTATGTAATTGAATCAATATTCGGTTTCGTTAGTGACACCATCTCTAGATCCTCACGGTGGAAATTTTCCCCACTCCTCCTAAGGACACACTGTCAAGAAAAATCCACAACTATTAATATATTACCTCAAAATCTCTTGTACATTCTTACAAGAAAATTTTGTTTTCACTCCTAGACCATCTAACGTAACAACTTCTTCATCAAGAACATTTTATCAATCCAAACTAAAGTAACCTAGCACTAAGACATTAACCTATGCCAAAATTGAACTCGGACCATCAATACATTAACATACTCAAGCTTTTTCATCTCATATATCTAATTCTTCTTCAAATACCAAGACATTTAGTAAGGACAAAACACCTCCTAAAACTTTTAGTGAATCATATGCGGACATTTTCCAACACTTGTTGCGAATTTCTATGATCACGCTTCTACCTATTAGGGCCTTTGAACTAAATACCAAGAAGGAATTATGGTGTAATCCTAACCTCATCTATGCATATCACCATATTGCTGGACACAACATTGAGCATTGCAGAGCATTCCAAGCCATTACCCATGGCTTTATTGAGAAATGATACTTTCTTCTGAATCAAGTCAACTTTTTCCTTCCTCTCCAACATTTACACCTTCGACCTCATCCATCCAAATGAAAAAGTCCCTTGGTTCATCAAAAACTTCCGTAGCCATCCCACCTCTAGATTACTATTCTTTCAAGGATAGCCACCTTTTTTCATTGAAATTGTTCCAGTGACCACTCATTCTAGATAACATGAGCCTAAATAAACATCCCAACCGAAATCTAAAACTTTTATCTTTGCTCCTCCTCCTAAGGAGTTTCCATGTCATCAAATGACTAAGGTTTCTTTTTAGCATCATCTAGTCCTATTGAGCAGTATAGTCAAAAAAATCCATCAGGACCCAATCAAGATGTCGGTCTACAAGCACATCCAAATCTCACGAGACCATAGAAAGGATCTCACGAGAATCCTTAAAGTGCATTCGACATCCACTAATGAGACTCATCCCTTCGCATTCCTTGTAGGATAACTCATGGCTTCTACTACCATATCATTTGATGATGTTGAGCTTCCAGATATCCCACCAGAAGAGCATGCTATTCCCCTCTTTATCACGGTCAAAATCAATGACACGTTTATCCAATGGTCTATGATTGATAGTGGAGTGAGCATCAATATTCTTGCATCACATATTTTTGATCAACTTAAGATATGCAAGGCCTTCATTTCCCAAACTCCCACGGTACTTCATGTTATTAATGATGTTGTTACTCCCACATTAGGGAAGGTCATTCTTCCTATCTGTGTCAGTGAGAAGATCCTCCATGAGGTATTATATATCATTCAACGAGAATTTCAATATAATGTTCTCCATGGGTGACCTTGGATCCACGATATACGTTGAGTTCCCTTTACTTTGCATCGTTCCCTTAAATATGAGCATGAGGGGAATGTTTTGACACTTCCAGGATGCTCCTCCCTTTCAGATGTGAAACATGACTTATCAACCCAATGACATTCTTCTTCCTAAGGACAATCCATCCACATCATCCATTAGAGCATCCATCCCTTCATCTAAATTCGCTAACAATGAATCCTTAGATAGCGTAATGGAAAAAATTACCATGGGGAGTATCATATTCTCACACTTAACACCTTACCAACTCCTTTTCGTCTATGTAGGCCCAAAAAGGCACCCATGTACCAACCAAACACCGAAGATGTCATTCCTTTCGGTCCACCACATCTTTGCATAAAACCTCATTTATGTTAGTTTCGATACCCCATATTTTCACATCAATGAAATTCTTCTTGCTAAACCTTTTCCTAGTGGTTTGATTCCTTAACAAACCATATTTTTCCCACACCCATCTCCATCATTACACATGGTAAGGATTCAACATGGGATGTTATGATCATGGGCCACATAGCCTTATTATTGACCACTACCGCAAACCCGACAAAAAGATTCGGTTAGGCTACTAATATTGTTCCCTTGATCCCATTCCACCATCTGAGATAGTAATGGACATACCTTTTCCACCACCTCTATATTTTTGACTCTCTAAGACATGGGCATTCCCACTTTACCTTCTCCATCTTTTCTAACTCTCAAAGACATGCACATGCCTTCTCCACTTTCTCCATAATTTATGAATCTCAAAGACATGGAATTAGATGACACCATTTCTATTGCTTATGACCTTTATTTAGTCTCCACCATCACTTCGGGACTAGTCACCTATTAGTGCAAGAACTTGAGTAGGTTCTTTCCCTTTTGCCAATTGGAGATGATAGAAGAAGACTCTTCTTCCATTGAAATTATTCAATGCACCGAGAATGATGTTATTCTTTTCCACATGAGGCATAGGATTCTTATATTCATAAGACCTTACTATCGACACATCCCCTCTCCTCAATGAAGCCACCATCAACATCAATATTGTGACTCCTTAGGAACCTCACATCATCAAGGTATGTCAATCACTTGATCCACACAAGCTTAAGTCCTTCATCACATTTCTCTTTCACCATAGCCAAGCATTTGCATGGTCCTATATAGATATGCACAGTATTGACCTTTCTATCATCGTCCATAATAGCATCACTTTTCCTATCACAAAATTGGTAAAGAGCTTTGCCATATGCATCCCCGAGTTAATCTCCTTATCAAATAAGATTTGAAATCTCTTCTTTCCACCAATTTTAAAATTCCCATTGACTATCCCCAATGGGTTTGCAACATTGTTCCCGTATCTAAAGTGTCAATAAAACATCACATATGTACCAATTTTTGAGATCTTAATATCTCTTTCCCTAAGGATGAATTTCCTCTTACCAACATTAACCAACTTGTATATCTCGGCCACGAGCCATCAAATGCTTTCCCTTATGGATGGGTTTTATGTTTAAAACCAAATCCTCCTCTCCATAGAAGATCAACATAAGAATTCCTTCATCACCCCTTGGGAAATTTTTCTACCATGTTATGACTTTTAGTCTATTGTCCGCTCAAAATTCCCCTCTTTTAAAAGTCAAAAAATTTTAAAATTTTGAGTTGACACCTTTCGATAGTGTGTTGGTGAAGTAAGAAATTTGAAGAGGTCGCGAAAATTCTATTTAGTGGGGTCTTTTTAGTAACTTGCAAGTTTGTCGAGATATTTTTTTCCTTCATGTCCCAATTATTGGCGGGCCACTTGTTTGTCAATCGGCCAATTTCCCGCAAGTCCTTGTCTGTAGCTTTTAGGACTTTTTTCAGCACATATGTCCCAAGTGCACCTGACCTCATGTTCACCAATTCCCCACATCAGCCAAATCAGCTTGTCATGTCCTTCACGTTTCTATGTCCCTTGGACTACCCATGCTCTTTTGGCCCACATCGCATGCATAAGCCAAATCGGCTCTTCGCGTCCCTCATGTCCCAATGTCCTGTGGACCCTCTAGGCTAGTTTTTTCCACTTTTACCACATTTCACCTTTTTGAGTCTATGCAAGGTGTATTCAATGCACATTTATGACCTTCTCTCTCCTTAATGGCTATTTAAAAGGGCAACCATTTATGCACATGTCACATTACTTTCTCATTATCTCTTGCCCACATTTTTTCAAATTGAGTCATTTGTCCGCCTTCTTGTATCTCTTTTCAATTCTTTTTGTGAATCCATTATTTGAAGGCTAGTCCTTTGTTCACTTTGTCAACATGAAGATCAATTTTCAAGGGCATGAGCATCCGTCCCCTTTGAAGACCTTAGTACCCAATATTGGAGATAACGAAGTTCGACATTTGGATTTTGATGATTTATGGGGCAAATTAGCATGTGACAACCCTTCTCCCATGGACCAAATGATAAATGATAGTGGAATCACATATGCCATCGATTTCCCTTTCTTTATGCAATGTGCCGAAAGCTGTGCTCGCCTATGGGGATAATTTCAACCTGGACACCAAGGAGGTTGTCAATGTGCATGGTGAATTGATTACAAAATTGGACGCTACTATTATCGCCACTTCCCTACGCATTCCTGAAATAGAAGACTCCATTATTCTCATTCTCGCTCAAGCTCAGACTTTGTTTGATCAAGATAGTGAGAAATACAAGGCCCAAGTAGATAAATCATGGATGAAATGTCTTAAGAAGGGAGTGCCCTGACTCTCCAAGGCATTTTTCGGGAAGGATTTCAATGAAAAACTATCATATTTCATCACTCTTCTCACCCGGATTATGGGAATGCCCTCTACCAAAAACTTCCATTTTTGGATGTTCCCTTTCATAAACATCATCTGCAAGGGTAAGGAAAACATAATTTAGGCCGAGATTATCTATGGAAACTGGATGAACAATTGTCAAAAGTTCAGCAAACCAAAAATTTCTACATGACCTCCTATCTTATGTACACCTTGGCAGCACCTCTTGAGTGGTTTGGCTTCACTTTCATTGAAGGGAAGAAGGATGAGCCCATCTACACATATTTCCCTCAGTTTACCCTCAAGGTTAGTAATCATAATTTCATAAGGGTAAATGATGCATTCACCATTTACATTGTGAGACTCTTAGAGGGTGTCAATGCGAAGATTCTTTGATGAGACTAAGGATTTGATAACCAAGTATGGGGATTTTTTCATTTAGTTCCGAAAGTTCTCATACATTTGGATGGATTGTTTTGAAATCACACCTCTTAAGCTTCCCATGTTCTACAATGGAAAAATGGCCTTGGTTGAGGTGTGCAGGTAGCTGGATAAAATTCATAGAACCTACCAAGATAAGAAGATTACAGGTCTTCATTTCCCTATCACCTTGGGGAATTATACATGCAAGACAACTGTGGATGCCCAAAATATAGAAAGGGCTATTACTCCTCTTATAGTTCATTTCTTCAAGCCTAGGACTTGTTTTGATTTAAAGAAATTCATTGATCAAAATCTCATAATAACTTATCATCACCGTCCTAACACTGAGGATTACTGAGCTGATTGTGTTGATGGTTTTGAAGCTAGGAGGAGGTATTTTAGTAGATCTTCTCTACAATAGATCATAGATCTCAACCTCTACCAGTGTCGAAGGGCTTAAGGACGATGATGAAGATTTGCAATCCTTTGAGTATGAAAGATCCATAAAGCACACTCCTCTGGAAACCATGGATTGGTATGTGAAGGAAAGAGATGGCTTGAATGAGATAATTGCCCTTGTCATCATCAGATCTAAGGTTTGGTGTGATAGGAAGGTATGTGAACTTAGGATGAAAAAGGTAGATCCTCTTCAAGAGAAACTTTTGTCACCAAATCACTTGCACCCCGAATGGCACGAGAACTAATCATGTCATTCAAGTGTGATTGGGACACATGGGTTCACCTCTCAAGCCGAGGACTTGCACTTGAGGTGAACCTCTAGAGAATGCCTACTTCCTCTTCCTAGAATATACACAACACTACCTCTAATGCAAGAAAGATGGCTAACTAGACCTATGCTAATATTTTGTGGGATTAGGGAAAGAGATTGCAAGGAAATGAAACCTAAGGTAGAAGTGGTGATGCACCGAAATAAGGTATATTTAACATCTGGAAAGGTTAATGTGGGAGGGATTCTTTCATCACTAATCACCTTCACCTATAGCAACTAGAAAGGGCACAAAATACCAAAAACCAGGGAAGATGTTCCTCTGTCAAACTCAATCAGACAACAAAATACCAGTCTCTCAATAAAAAAGGATGAACTTGAGAAGGGTGAACAAGCACCACAACTCAATTGCATGCAATATTTCACCGCTTGATAAGCAAAAAACTCCATGAACTGCAATGGAAACCAAAACTTACACTATGCACTGAAAACATGAGAGAGGCAAATAGAAGCAACAAAATCATGAAAGGACATATATTTGATCACAAAACATAATTCTCATTACTTCAAGCACTTACACAAGTGCAACATTACATCAGGTGAAAAGGGCATAAGCTGCCATTACAACTCGAGGAGAAAGGCTTGAGAGCCTGCAAATTCACAAATTGTGAAAAGAAGGGGAAGCTTGGAAAGTGTCTAATCCTCCAACTTGTGTGACCTGTTGGAATCCACTTGTTGGAACCCTTTGAAATGGGATTCCAACTTACATTTATAGAAAACCCTAAGAGAGAGAAGAGAAAGAGGGAGAAACCCTAGAATCTAGGATAAAATGTAGGAAACAATTAATCATTGTTGTTGGCCATGTTTACTCATTTATTGCACCTCCACCTTTCGAGGCACCATCCAAGGAACGAGGAAAACCTGTAATTTTTGAATGCAAAACCCCTAAAAATTCATCTTCTAGAAATTCCATCACATAGTTCTTGTTCTCCCAATTCTAATGACTATAATTTTGTAAGAAACCGGCAACCGGGGAGAAAGTTGTGGCTTCTGAGCAAAAGTCACTTTTTGGGAATTTTGGGACACTGTGCTCCATCAATCTTCACAAATTCAAATATTGAATTTCTCTCATTTAATTAAAATAATATTTCAATACATTACAGAGTCCCCCTTAACACTTTATCTAAGCTTCATTGGTGGAATCCACACATTTAAAATTGTATTGAGGGTTGGTCACCGCTTCCCCATACTTTGGAGAATCGCTCCCCATTTTACGTTGATCGACGAGCCATTACCGGCGGGTTCTCATCTTAACTTTCCACGTACTCAAACATACTATTTTTCCACTCCACTTTTAATTTATCGAGTTTGTATTGGTTGAAACCCCAACCACTTAACAAATTGTACCAACGTCCAAGGTGGTTCATAGGTCAAGTAGCTCGGCTCCGGAGTTCACACATTGATCTCCCTAATAATTGGGGACCACTTATCTTTGAAAGGTGAGTTCCTTGCGCAAAACCTTGTGAATCAGCTTAAAATGTTCACAAATCGACACATATTCAAGTTTATTGAGCTGCCACACCTTCACGTACCCACCTAACTTGCAAACTATTATGTCATGTTTTTTAACCAAGAAAATCGGTGTCTATGTCTTGAGCTTCGTGCCAAATTCTGAAATAATTGAATTGAATCCGACCTCCGATCCTTAATTTCTCTGAACCCCGAAAACCTAAAACTCTAAATTTTAGAGTTTGATTTCTAGGCTTCATAAATATCCGATTCATTCAATGTTTTCGCTCCCAAAATCTCTCGAATTCTCGAAAAGAATAACTCCAAAGAAAAAATCAAAAACAAGACTCAACTTGGCACGCCTCTGACAACATCTGTGAGCTCGATCCTTCCATTTAATTTTGCCAAATTTCCATTCTATTTGTGCGAGTTTTCATTGTTCCATATTTCTTGAAAAACTACCCCTAAAGCCATTGATGGCACTTAGATGCATTCACACTTGGAATGATCTCGGCTCATGATCCTACATCCTTTACTTACCAATCTATTATTCAAAGCATTAGTTAATACAATCAATTCTTAACCATGTAATATTTACTAGCTCCATATCATATTTGCATGGCTCGATCCTTCAATTTGAGCTCCCATGATCTCTACAAGCCCCGAAATGTTGAGCTTACTAAGCTCGATATGTACATGTAAAATTTTAAGTTAAATTCAAAAACACACTACACTTCCATGACATGGAGAGCTACATTTATGAAAAAGTTCTTCATGACCGACTCCGCTTTCGAAAATAACCGAAAGCGGTTCTTTTGCAATAGTTGAGCTCCTTCATCCTTTCATGCAACCGAGCTCATACAATGCTTACACTTTGTGCTCTCTACAAATGACTCGCTCACCACTTGAGCCACCAAGCTGCATTCCACTTTAAACCTAAAATGACTTTCCATCCAATTTGTACTTGAGCTCCCTGCAGAAACAAGCTCCTCCATCAAGCTATGCTCCAGTAATAACGAGCGCCACTATCTCTCGCATCCGATTAAAATGGTCATGGCTGATCTTACATCCGGTCAAGCTCGAGAAGATATTCTTTCCTACTCGTGTGATAGCAATGAGAATTGTTCCTACGATGGGATGAATACAACATTGGCCCATTTTTTCATTTCAAGTGGATATGCCTTTATGCCACAATCTAATTCATTTCCATGCCCATGTACATGGCTCATTGCCATCAGGCCTATACTATATTTGGGACTCCTATTGATGTTCACTCGGTATCAACCATATAATTTTGAGCCATACTCATCCTACCCTATAGCTCGTGCCGAGTCCTTTGTTGCTCGTGTAACCAATCCTGTTCGTGACCCTTACTTCAGCTCAAAACGTATTTACTTCGTCACTTAGAACACCTAGCCAACACCCTTGGACCTACTCTGAACTCGTTCACAACTCCATGATAGAATTCTATGATGAGTCTAATCAAAACCTATAGCTTCTACCTCTACCGACCTAACTCATGACCTCATCCCAAGCTCGCCGCGTTCACTTGATCACCAATATTTAAGTTTCGAGCCCAGGGGCTGATTTCACACATATTGTCAAGATTCCTCATCAAGTACAATAGGCTTGACCCGCTCAAACTCTAACACAACTCAAGCACCATCGAGCTCAACCCAAGTAGCTCACATGTTTTGACCCTTTCGAGTTCCATCTTGAATGACCGAGCCACTAGCTATCAACTCGACCATCATTATATTCTATCATTTTTTGACCAGTTTGAATCATTCTTAAGCTCGATCTGAACCTCTCCAAACTCATGTTGATCCTTCTATATTTTCTCAGAGCTAACCCATATTTTCAATGTGAGCTCTAAGCTTGATGTAAATCACTGTGTTCCCATGACCGAGTTGCTTACCTCTGTAATGACATGCTGAGCATCAATACAAATTGTGAGCTCTAATACTCTGTGTGACTACGAGTTTCCCGTGAGCCCTAAATTTCTTTCACTATCAAGCTTGTAATTTTCTCAAACACTGTGTGGTGGAATTCCATTGTTCATTATTCCACGACCCTTATTAGCTTGTATTTTTTGTTATTCGACATGCGCCAACTTTGCAAGTCACTAATCCATTCATTAATGAGCCCCTTCTATGTGATGCAACTAGATCCATGCCTCCTCCCGACTTAGTGATAGACTTGGACCTCCCTAAACACCCCGCAGCTCGGATCCTCGAAAACATTACCTTCAAAATCCGAAACCATACACTTTTGAATCCCGAAAACCTGAAACTCTAAATTTTGGATTTTTAGGCTTCGGAAATATCCAATTCTCATGACGCGTCTTTAGGCCCAAAACTCTGAAAGTTTGAAAGGGAATTGTTCAAAGATATTTTCGAAATAAAACTTGAAGGCTTTACTTCTTGCCCTACACGGTTATGAAGCTCAACACCTTCATTGATTTCTGAGGAGCTCGTATTCATCACCTTCTCGAAGTCTATTCTACCCTTGGCCTAGCTTGTTTAGCTGAGCCATTTCAATGTTAAAACAAGCCTTCACGAGATCCTTTTCTATATCCTTAATCCTTGAAGACGTTTGACTCTGTGCCAAACAATCGATTTCAACCATGGTGAGATGACTCATTACTCTTGGCCTGCAAGCTCCTCTCGTGATTCCCTACACAATTCGATGTTAAGCTATATAGGCTCCATCCAATACACGTGATCAACGATGAATTCTTCACATGGAGTTACTGTGACCATATCTACAAATCTATGTCATTGATCCAACACATGACTCAAACACTTGTATACCCACCGGTCATGCCAAACTAGCTCTAATTCTGTTTCATACTCATCATAGCTCTTCGAGTACCCCATTCAACCACGAATGCCACTAAAATGGCTCAAAACTCATATGCCAACTTAACCCAATGTTGGACTCCTGCCGAGTTATCTGAGCTCACTCTTATATCTAACTCACTCATTCTCATGCCCACCTAATCTATCTACCTTCATAACTCGACGAGCACAATTCTTCCACTGAGCCATTAATTAACTTAGTTTATAATAGAGTTATAACATCTCACCATAACCTAAATCAAAAGGTAATTGAAACACAATAATATCAAGACACATAATTTATCCTCGAAGGTAATTATTACGTTCTTTATAAAAATTTGGTCTCGGAGCAATCCTACCCCTATTTTCCAATTTTGTCTAGGAGGGTAAAAATTGACAACATATTTGGCAACCTCTTGGGGATGCTTTCCTACTAATCATTAGGCCAGTAGCCTTGTCTATTTTTTTGGGAATGGAGTCACTATTTGTCAATCGAAACAATCGATCTTGAAATCTCCTTAAGCATTGCTAATCTTGGAATTCCTTGAATGTGAAGCATGAAGTATACCAAATCTAGTGAACACTTGGAAACTATGAAAAATATAAAATTTTGACTGAAGCAGATCATGAATCTCCAATGGAAACTTTTGAACTTTCCTTCTCCTTGACACCTTCCAATGATGCAATAATGTACGAAAAACATAAGAGTGACAATAGAAAATGAAAACACACAACAACCAAAAACTATACATACCCGAAGTAGAACATGCAGGGTGTGCATTGAACTTATTCACTTAAAATAAAACCTATACTACCCTACACTAACCAGAAGCATAGTTGAGCTAAACAAAACCCATGACTGGTTTTGTAAAATAGCTTCCTTTCCTCACAATGGATTTCCATACAAATGATGTGATAATGGACATTGTTGAGAAAGAGAGTGCAAAACTAAAACAGGCCCAATCCTCCACTTGGTCTACTGAGACATAAACTGGAAAGAGAAAGAATTCCTCTTTTATTTGCTCTGCATTTGTCTTGTAGAAGCATTGAACTGATCCTCATAATTTTTAAACTCATCCTCACATTCTGAAGTGAATGTGATTGGTTTTGGCTTCAATGAAGCCGGTATTGCTTACATGATAGGACATGGTCTAAACCGTTAAATATTTCTTCTTGTCTAGACTTCAATTTTAACAAGAAAGTCTTGCTAAAGACATCCTTGAATATTCATTATCTGATTTTCCTCTTGTTTCCCATTTACAAACAATTGACCTTCTACCTAGATGGATGGTATTGTAGTGACATCTCATTCTTTCCTTTTTCCTTCTTCAACAACAAGGAGTTCCTCCATGACATGCAACTGATTTGGACCACCTACAATCTCAAATGAAGCTACTGGAAAGCTACTGCAAGTGTTTGAAGCATACTGATCATATAGGAGTTCCACTTTCACCTGAAGGCAAATTTTTTTAGCATCTCTAACCTCTTCATCCCACATGAAACTTGCAAGATCACATCCTTTCACCTGTTTTTTTTTGGGAAAATTAAGGGAAGCACAACTTCCTTGATTTTCTTCCACCATCACTTGTTCATCAAACAAATTTGGCTTCACAATTGAAAGTGAGGAACTTTCAATGATGTCATTTCCACCCAAAACCTTTAAAGTTGACTTAGTTTCTCCCGCATGCTCTTTTCTTTCTTCATTCAATGAATGTTGTAGAGGATCCAACTCTTCAAATTCAAATTCAAAAGGATAACTTGAAACTACAGTAGTTTCAGAAATGGGTATTTCTATAGGCTCTTCTGCATCCAAATATTCCTCTAGATCTGACAAGATAATCTACTTCTTTGTTCTCGAAAGTGCAAAGGGTTCAACCTTCCTTATGATGTTTCTAGAATCAGCAAGTTGATTCTTCATGACCTTCCTCATCTTCAAACATAAAATTTGCAAGATCAAATTCATCTAGGAAAACATAGTCTTGAAAAGACGAAGAAGGGGAAGAATAAAACTTCTGCATAGAATAATCTATACTTGAAACTTCTGAGTCCATCATGGAAAGAATCCACTATGATCATTTGTTTCATTTGATGATGATGTTGGAAAGTTAATACAATGATCTATAAATGCAACAAGTTCTTGACATGCCTAACAAGTAAGATCATTGCATTCATTAGAATCACCTTGTACACTTGAATTTTTCCTCTTTCATCTTTCGCATCCTCTTCTCCAAGCGAGACTCTACCACCTTTGGTGATTGAAATCTGTGATGGAATTGAGCCAACATGAATACTACATTCTGAAGCAAGTAGACTGCTGACTCCTCCTTCGTTCAACTCTAGGTTTGTTTCTGGTATAAAACTAGTTTGTTCTACTTGTTCTTGAGCCTCAACTTCTACAGAAGCTTGCTTGATGTTAAGTTTTGCAACCCATTTCTTTAGATTATCTGCATGCTCTCTTTTTCTATCCTCTTCAACCATATACTCCTCTCTTTCTCTCATTTCTTGACAATGATCCTCCCAAAATGGATTTGGGACTATGAGAGGAGGGGTGGGTTGGGATGAAACTGATTCTCTCACTGTTTGAGGAAGAGATTCATTCTCTTGTCTTGATGGCTCTTGTAGAAAAGAGGGAAATTTAGAAGGAAGAGGCATGGAAGATTCATGATGGAAAGGAGGAATAGGAGGTGAAGGAAAAGACTTCTCAGCATGTGCTAATGGTGAAAAACTTGGAATTTGAAGTTTGGACTGAAATGACATTGAGTGAGAAATAGAAAGAGAACCCGAGGTGGTGGTAGTGTAGAATCAACCCATTGATCAGGATTGCATTACATCGAACTCATAGGCCTCTATTTCTTCGATCCAACCCTCAAGCTGAGGCAACATTTCAGTCATAAAATCAATCTTTTCCTACAAGTTGTAAAAACTTGGCATAGGGCCAACCCATGGACAAGCTATCTTGAAACCATTCTTGAATGCTCTCATTTGAGTTGTGGCTCTGGATTGTACCATACCTACCTCCATTTTTGTATTTTAAGATGCAACCTTACATCTTCATCTATAGGATAGCCTCCATCATATGCATGTTCCTACCCTTGAAAATCTGCATAGTTAGGTGAAAAACCAAAATGATCATGACTTTTCTCAGAGGGATATGCATACTATTGATTCTCATCATAAAATGGAGATGGAGGTGGATTAAAATAGCTTGAAGATGGAAAGAACTGTCACTACTACAAGTAGGAATCCCACTGTGGAAATGAAGCCATGATTACACAACTTCATGGATGGGACAAAATGGAAAGATATGGAAGAAAACTAGATGGAAAATGAATAAAATGAAAGTCTATAACACAAAGAGTAGGGTAATTAGACCAATGGAGTTGCTAGTTGTGCTTGGGTATACCTCCTAAGGCTGAAATTTCACTAAGAGCACAACAACTTAATGAAATGAAGTGAACAAAATATGCACACCTATGAAATATGTGCCTCTTGTCCCACCAGGCGTGCCAAAAATTGTTGTCACCAAATCACTGCACCCCCCGAATGGCCTGAGAAATAATCACGACATTCGGTGAGATTGGGACACATTGGATCACCTATCAAGATGTGGTACTTGCACTTGAGTGAACCTCGGAGAAGGTCGGCATCCTCTTCCTAAACTAAACACAACACTACCTCTAATGTAAGAAAGATGGCTAACTAGACCTATGATGATATTTCGTGGGATTAGGGAAAGAGATTGCAAGGAAATGAAACCTAAGGTAGAAGTGGTGATGCACCAAAATAAGGGATATTTAACATCTATAATAGTTAATGTGGGAGGTATGTTTGCATCAATAATCACCTTCGCCTATCGCAACTATAAAGGGCACAAAATACCACAAACTAGGGCGGATGTTCCTTTGTCAAACTCGATCAGAAAACAAACTACCAGTATCTCATTCAAAAAAGGATGAACTTGAGAAGGGTAAACAAGAACCACAACTCAACTTCATGTAATATTTCACCACTTGATAAGCACAAAACTCCATGAACCTGCAATGGAAACTAGAACTTGTACTCTACACCTTAAAACATGAGAGAGGCAAATAGAAGCAACATAATCATGAAAGGACATATATTTGATCACAAAACATAATTCTCATTACTTCAAGCACTTGCATAGTGTAATATTACATCATATGAAAAGGGCATAAGCTACCATTATAACTTGAGGAGAAATGATTGAGAGCCTAAAAATTCACAGATTGTTAAAAGAAGGGGAAGCTTAAAAAGTGTCTAATCTTCCAAATTGTGTGACCGGTTGGAATCCACTTATTGGAACCCTCGTAATGGGATTCAACTTACATTTATAGAAAACCATGAGACAGAAAAGAGAAAGAGGGAGAAACCCTAGAATCTAGGCCAAAATGTAGGAAATAGTTAATCATTGTTGTTTGCCATGTCTAGTCATTTATTGCACCTCCACCTTTTGAGGCACCATCCAAGGAACTAGGAAAACCTATAATTTTCGAATGCAAAACCCCAAAAATTCATCTTCTGGTAATTCCATCATGTAGATATTTTTCTCCCAATTCTAATGACTATAATTTTGTAAGAAATCGACAACCGAGGAGAAAGTTGTGGCTTAATGAGCGAAAGTCACTTATTGGGCATTTTGGGACATTGTGCTCCATCAATCTTCACAAATTCAAATATTGAATTTATCTCATTTAATTAAAATAATATGGCAATACATTACCGAGTCCCCCTTTACACTTTATCTAAGCTTCATTGGTGGAATTCACACATTTATAATTGTGTTGAGGGTCGGTTTCGCTTCGCCATACTTTGGAAAATCACTCCCCATTTTACATTGATTGACAAGCAATTACTGGAGGGTTATCATCTTAACTTTCCACGTACTCGAGCATACTATTTTTCCATTCAAATTTTAATCCGTTGAGCCCCATTGGTTGAAACCCTAACCAATTAACAAATTGTACTAACATCCAACGTGGTTAATAGGTCAAGTAGCTCAGCTCGCAGATTCATGCATTGATCTCCCTAAGATTTGGTGAACACTTATCATTGAAAGACGAGTTCTCCTCAAGCGCAAACCCTAGTGAATTAGCTTAAATTCTCACAACTCGACATGTCTCCGAGTTTATTGAGCTACCACACTTTCACGTACTCCACCTTACTTGCAAACTATTATGTCATGTTGATTAACCAAGAAACTCGGTGTTTGAGTCTTGAGCTTCGTGCCAACTTCCGAAATACATGAAATGAATTTGACCTCTAATCCCTAATTTCTCGAACCTCGAAAAACCTAAAAATCTAAATTTTAGATTTTCAGATTTCCAGTGCTTCAAAATATCCGATTCATTCAACGTTTCTACCCCAAAAATATCTGAATTCCCAAAAAGAAAAACTCTAAAAACATGACTCAACTTGGCCTTTGCCTACAATGTCTCGATGTGCTGTGCTCGATCCTTCCATTTCATTTTGTCAAATTTCCATTCCATTTGTGCGAGTTTCTTGTTGTTACATATTTTTGGCAAAACTTCCCCCTGAAGCCATGGATAACACTAAGATGCATTCGCAAGTTTGGACCAAGCTTGGCTCACCACTCTACATCCTTTACTTGCTGATCCATTATTCAAGGCATTGGTTAATACAAGTCATTCTTAACCATGTAATATACATGAGCTCAATATCATATTTGCATTGCTAGATCCTTTAATTCAAGCTCCCATGATCCCTGCAAGCCCTAAAAATGTTAGGCTTCATTGAGATCGGTGCATGTCTGAGTAAAATTTTTAGCTAAATTCAACATCACACTATGCTTCCACGACATGGTGAGATACTTTTATGAATCAGATTCTTCATGACCAACCTACTCGAAAATAACCCAAACCGGTTCTTTTGCAAGAGCTGAGCTCCTTCATCCTTTCGTGTAACCAAGCTCATATGATGCTTATACTTTGTGCTCTCTACAAATTACTCACTCACCACCTAAGCCACCGAGCTCCATTCCACTTTAAAACTAAAAAAATTTCCATCCAATTTGTAATTGAGCTCCTTGCAGAAACAAGCTCCTCCATCAAGCCAAGCTCTAACTAATGAGCTCCACTTTTTCTGCATATGATTGAATTGGTCATGGCCGAGCTTAAAAATGGTCAAGCTCAGAAGATCTTCTTTCCTTCTCTATGAGAAAACAAAGAATTTTTTTCCTACGATGGGTTGAATACAACATTGGCCCCTTTTTTTATTTCAAGTGGATATGCCTTTGTGCCACAGTCTAATTCATTTCCATGCCCATGTTCATGGCTCACCGTCATCAGGCCTATACTGTATTTGGGACTCCTTCCAATGTTCACTTAGTATCAACCATATAATGTTGAGCCATACTCATCCTACCTTATAGCTCATCGATTCCTTTGTTTCTCGTGTAACCAATCCCATCCATGACCATTACTTTGGCTCAAAAGTATTTAATTCTTCATTTAGAACACCTGTCCAACACCCTTGGACCTACTCTGAGCTTGTTCACAACTCCGTGATGGAAATCTATGGTGAGTCCAATCCAAACCTGTAGCTTCTGCCTCTACCGACCTAACTCGTGACCTCGTCCCAAGCTCTCCGAGTGCACTTGATCACCAATATTTAAGTTTCGAGCCCGGGGCTGATTTCACACACACTACCAATCTTCATCATCGAGTACAATAGGCTTGACCCACTCGAACTCTTCTTCAACTCAAGCTTTGTCGAGCTCAACCCAAGTAGCTCGCATGTTTTGACCCTTGCGAGTTCCGTCTTGAATGACCAAGCCACTAGCTATCAACTCGACCATCATTATATTCTGTCATTTCTCAATGAGTCTCAATCATTATTAAGCTTGATCTGAACCTCTCCAAACTCATGTTGATCCTTCTATATTTTCTCAGAGCTAACCCATATTTTCAATGTGAGCTCTAAGCTTGATGCAAATCACTATGTTCCCATGACCGAGTTGCTTACCTCTATAATGACATGTTGAGCATCAATACAAATTGTGAGCTCTAATACTCTGTATGCTTGCAAGTTTCCCGTGAGCCCTAAATTTCTTTCACTGTCAAGCTTGTCATTTTCTTGAACACCTATGTAGTAGAATTCCACCGTTCATTGTGCGACCCTTATTAGCTTGCATTTTTTGTTATTCAACATGTGCCAACTCTACAAGTCACTGATCCATTCATTAATGATCCCCTTTTGTGTGATGAAACTTGATTCATGGCTCCTCTTCATCAGATTTGGGCTTCCTCCTGACTCGGTGATAGTCTGGACCTCCCCTCAACACCCCGCAACTCGGATCCCGAAAACATCACCTCCAAACTACAAAACCATACACTTATGAATCCTAAAAACATGAAACTTTGAATTTTAGAGTTTTAGAGTTTCAAGCTTTGGAAATATCCAATGTTCATGACGTCTTTAGGCCCAAAAAATTGGAAATTCCAAAAGGGAATTGTCTAAAGATATTTTCCGAAATAAAAATTTGAAGTCTTTACTTTTTGGCCTACTTGGTTACCGAGCTCACGGCTCCTTCATTGATCTCTGATGAGCTCATATTAATCACCTTCTCAAAGTATATTCTACCCTTTTCCTAGCTCATTGAGCTTAGCCATTTCAATGTTAAAACAAGCCTTCACTAGATCCTTTTCGTATCCTCAATCCTCCAAAGACATCTAACCTATTATGAGAAATTGATTTCAACCATGGTGGTGACTCATTACTCTTACTCGCAAGCTCCTCTCTCGATTCCTTACATGAGTCGATGTTAAGCTATATAGGATCCATCCAATACATGTGATCAATGATGATTTCCTCGCATAGAGTTACTGTGACCATATCTATAAATTTATGTCACCGAGCCAACACATGACTCAAACACTCGTATACCAATCAGTCTGGCCAACCCAACTTTGAGTCTTTTTCATACTCATCATAGCTCTTTGAGTACCCCATTCAACTACAAATGCCACTAAAATGGCTCAAAACTCATATGTCAACTTGACCCCATGTTGAACACTCCTCTAAGTTATTTGAGCTCACTCCTACATCAAACTCACTCATTCTCATGCCCACCCAAGCTATCTACCTTCATAACTCGATGAGCACAATTCTTCCACCTGAACCATTAACTAACTTAGTTTAGAATAGAGTTACAACATCTCACCATAAACAAAATCAAAAGGTAATCGAAAAAAAATAAGATCCAAGACACATAATTTATCTGTTGAAGGCAATTATCACGTTCCACAAAAGAATTTTTGTTCTCGGGAAAATCCTACCCCTGTTGTCCAATTTATTTAAGGAGGGAAAAAATTGACAGCAAAAACTTCCACACCTAGGAAGGAAGTACATATGCATAGCATACGAGAGGTACTTGAGAAAGCTCCTTCTTCTTCTTCGATGAAAGAACCTAAGTCGTCTACTCCTTCATCTTCCACTAAAGTGTATCAGAAGAAGGTCAAGGAGGTCAAGTAAGAACCGGTAGAGGAAGAGACTCTTTTGGATCATTCGAATTGCCTATTGGGCCGAATAACATTATTTTTCTAAGTGATAATGATGATGATGAGATGAAAGACCCAGAAGATACTCCTGAGGCCACTACTAGAGTAGAGAAGGAAGGCCCAAGGGCCGAACCTCCAAGTTTAATAGACTCCTCTGCAAAGGAAATTCTTGAGGTTCCATTCATTTCCCCACTAGAAACAAAAATGGTTCATACTCTGATTGCCATGAGTTCACTTGCACTCGGGCCCCTTGATTCTTTTGTTTCTTCTTCTTCCGTTTTGTGGTGCATCCCTAGTCAATAACAAGAAAAGGATATTTTCTTCTCGATTAACATGGGCCACGATTTTGATGTTGTGGCAGCTCTGCTTGGAACTACCCCTCCTCCTCTAGAAAAGAAAGCAAAGACCACTATGAGGTTGGTGACTGATGATCAAGGCCAACAGTTCTTAGAGGTTGCAAAACCCAAAGTGGATTAAGAGGAAAAATATCTTTTGATCTCTCCCTTATAACTTTCCATAATTTCAATGGAAGAATCCACAATGGAGAATGAAGTTCATAACCTTCAAGAAACCGTCACTAAGGTTATTAAATGGGTTGAGTAAGGAAATCAAACTATGGAGCAGTTAGAAGAACAAAACCAAGTTCTTTCCAACTTTATCGAGATAATTGTTGGAAAAGGATAAAGTTTTGGATCCAGCCCTATTGTTCTCTCTCCCACCTCCCATAGTTCTCAGCCAAGATGAGGTCCAAACCATCAAATACATCCACAAGTATTCTACTTATGGTAAATTCGTTGTGGCCATGGTGGATGATATGATTGTATCAGGTTTAAACTTCATTGAGGAAGCCTTTAAAACCAATGAGAAGGTGATCAAGCTACAACAGAAACTCACTTCCTCAATCAAGGCTATGGACAAAGAATTGAAAGTCTAGAGTGGATGTATCACGAGATCTCCGTCTAATGGGTCAAACTAATGAGAGGATCCTATTGGCCAACAATCTGTTTGATGATGTCAAGAATAAATTTTCAAGGACGTGGATCTTTAGCATTGAATGGAAGATAAAAGTTCTAGAAGAGGCACTGGGGGAGTTGAGGAATGTATGGCAGAAAGGGGAGTCTTTTAAAACTTGTGTTGTATCCACCTTCAAAGATATCCACTACCATTTTCAAGATGAAGTCATAGGTGTACCCTTCTCTCTCCAAGAAATCAAGGATCAGTTTAAAGCCTTTGTCAAGGATGATCTATTCAAGTAAGATTCAATCACCAAAGAGAAAATGAAGGATGTTTGTTCTCTTCATTCAGCTATAGCCGAGGATAATAAGGAATATCTGGAGCATACTGAGTTTGAAAAAGATATGGAGAAATGTCTAGGCACGTGGACTCATGCTACTTCCAACACAACGATTCCAAGGGGCATGGAAATATCTGAAGCATTGAAGAGATTCGAGGCATCGGATCCTCAAAATAGTGGACCCCCTTCAACCACAATCGATGCCTCTACTTCTGACTCTTGACTCTCTTCTTTCAATTATTAGTTCAGGTCTCCTTGTTAATTAATTAAGGACTTTATATTGTATATTTCCTTAATTAATCTTTTGGTTAAAAGAAATGGTTACTAAACATAACCACTTTGTAAGCTATATATTGTACTCTCCATGCCATTCCAAAGGGCTGGAACTCTGGTAATTTTTGAAAGTGTAAAAGAACTTAAATCTATCAATACAGAAGATTTCCCTTCCTTTTCTATCTCGCATCGACTTACTTTCTCTGCTTTTATAAAGTTTGTGAATCATTTATCTATTGTAATAAAAATCTTTTTATTCTTACGGATTTCATTTTTGGAACTTTGTGTCTATGAAATAATAACTAGTAGTTTAATATGAATGATTCTGCTCCATATATCACCTTTCTCAACATTTATAAGGAACTATTTTGCTATTTATATTTCCTAGGAATGTTGTTATATTCTAACTTTTCCCTCTCTTATTTCTTTGTTCTTTTGTATTTATCATCTATCTTGGCATTAAAAACTTTCATGATATCAAAGTTCCTCATTAAAATTGAAAGTTGTACATTTGTAAACAGTTTTGCCACTTGCTTTTAATAAGGGAACCTCTCCCATCAAAGAGGAGGAACTTTTTGTCCCCTGACTATTGCTTTCATTAAATTCCTAATTTGACAACCAACAGGTTTTGGTGAATTCTCTGGGGATTTTTTCGATTTAATTCAAGTCTTAAAGAACAATTTCTTGATTATTTCGATTTGGCGACTCTAAGATTTACTCGCGGAAGAAGGGCTCTTGGAATTGAAGATTCTCAATTTCACCTCATAGAGCAGCAAGGCTTTCCCCTTCCTTCAAAAGGGAGAAATATAAGAGCTCATTCTACAAGCACACCACCTATTGAAGACAGATATTTTAAGAGTGGTGTCCTTCAAGAACAACTCAGCCCTAATCTTTACGCTTTAGTTCTTACTGGTATTTCAGTTCCACTTCAAGAAATTTTTCCAGGAATGGTAGTTCCATTACCTTGGGGCCAATGAGTTGGGCCTCTTACCCTCCCTTAACCTTTGCATGAGTTACCCAGGTAACGAAATAAATTTCCCAAGTCTAGAGGTGATGGCAAGGTACATTCTGATGAACACATTGCAGCCTTCATAGTTGCATGTGGAGTCCTTGGAGTTGAAAATGAGGATGTCACTGTAAGGATTTTTATGAAGACTTTGTAGGACAATGCGGAAGATTAGTTTTACCATCTCCCCACTAGGGCCATCACCAATTGGACTACCATGAGAACTAGATTTGAGAACTGTTTCAAACCTGCTAAAGATGTGCATGCATTGCTAGCCCAGATTTCTCAAATCAAGAAACAACCACAAGAGTCTATGAGAGAATTTGTAGCCAAGTTCAATAAGCTAATTAAAAAGATCCCACTAGACACTTGACTGTGGATAGAATTCAAAAATGTTTCTTCCTAAATGCTAAATTTCTTGAAGTAAGCTATGCGCTAAGAAGAGCCAATCTTATAAATTTGGATGCTAATCGAGATTAGTCATCGGTGTTGAAGATGACTTGATCGTGTCCGGAAAATTGAAAAGAGACCCTTCCAAATATAAATCTTCTTCTTCCTCTACTCCTGGAGCTAACGCATATTAGTTACTATAGACGCTTCCTAATGACCTCATTTCCATCAAGAAACAATTGGCTCAGCATGCTCCTTATCAAGATGTTCCTAGGAAGAAATTTTAGCCTATAAACCATTTGCCTTCTTCTCAGACAAGGTTGGAAATCGAAGGACCACCCATCAAGGTCCCTGTTAATGCAACTTGTGAAGTTGAAGAACCTGATGATAAGGAAGTTAATGAAGATTTTGAATAACCTGAAGAAGAGGCTGAGGAAGAATTGGAAGAACTTGATGGGTCTCAAGTTAATTTCCTCACCACTGAGGGTGTTGATGAGGAAGATGATTATGATGAAGTAGTGGCAGAGATGAATAGTGAGTCATACACATTGTTATGACTTGGGAGTAGAAAAACAAGAAAGAAAAATTGATGCAGCCCACTAAAAAATCTCAGGAGTATCCCATTACTATTCTAGTGGTTGCAAGAAGAGGATCTCCCATTCCCACTACATTCATGCAAAAGGTGAGTTCTGTTAACTCTTCTTCTTCTACTCCTACTTCTAAAACTTCTTATTCTCTAGCTTCAAAACCTGATAAGCCTAGGATTCCTAGTGATGATACCCCATCCACCTCTGGCTCTTTTGATATCATTGACCACCTCAAGAAGACAAAAATCTAGATTTCAGAGGCTGAGTTTTATCAAACCCATCCAAAATCCTTTGCCAAAATGGTCCACTTTGTCAATTCCCATTCCAAAACTTCATCCAACACTTCTAAAGGTATTTTTCCCACTCCCTCTTCTCGCATCCTAATCAAATATTGTGGCTGCAGTCACCTCACCAAATGTGAAAATCAAACCATTCTATGTGACCCTCCTCATAGCTAGCCACAAACTCAACAACTATGTCATAGACTCAGGAGCATCAGATAATGTGATGCCTACCAAAGTAGCTCATGATTTGGGTCTTAACCTCACATGCACTTATGGTTCTTGCTATTCCATGGATATTAGGGAGGTGCCTTTGTTCGGAAGAATTAAGGATGCACAAGTAGCTTTTGCTACTTTGCCAAAGAAGAAGGTTTTAGCTACTATTTTGGTAGCTAATATTCCTCCTTCATATGGCATGTTGTTGAGTAGAAATTTCTGTAAGGATGTGGGAGGAGAAATTCAAATGGATTGGTCACATGCCCTTATACCAGTAAATGGAAAGATGAAGAAGTTTCTCCCAAGAAGCAATCTGAATATATTGTGCAAAAGACAGATGATCCCAAGGCACAAATACTTTATGAAGATATTGGGCATGGAAATTACATGATCATGTCTCAGGATGAGGTAGAACATCCTAAAGAAGTGCTCCATGATCCTAATAACATTTGGAATTTGGAATTTGATGGAATTTTCTTCACTTGTGCTAGGGCTGGTGTGGTATTGATATCTCCAGAAGGAAAGATTCATCCTTTCTCCTTCAAGCTATAGTTTGAAAATACAAATAACATAGTAGAGTATGAAGCTCTCATCCTTGGACTGAACATGGAAAAATAAAGAGGTGTGAAGAACCTCCTAGCTCATCGTGATGCGGAACTAGTTATCAAACAAGTTAGAGACCTTTTCCAAGTAAAGAATAGAAGGTTAAAACACTATAGGAATCTATTCTGGGATTCTATTGAATTTTTTGATGCCTTCTCCATCAAAGAGGTGCCAAGGGAGAAGAACACTAGGGATGAATCCCTAGCTATTTTAGGATCTTTGCTGATACCTCATCCTAAGTTTTCTCAGGAAAAATTCACCATTGAAATGATCCATAGAACAAGTTCTTTAGATAATTCAAACAACTGGAAAGTATTCAATGATGATCAACATTTTATCTCTTTCCGGAGCTTAAGGATAACTTTGATCAATTGTATCATGAGGGAAGTGATAATATATCTCAAGAAAGTGTCTCTTCCAATGAAGAAGGTGTCAAGGAGGAGATGGATCAAGATGGCTGCATCAAACTTAAAGGTAACAAGATCCCTAAAGGGCTGATAAGTCTGGAGGAATTGTTTGATAAACATGACAGGTATGTCAAGTCCAAGGTTTCCAAAGAAGCTCATAACATTGGGAGTCCCATCGAACCCAAAATGGTGAACGTTGGAAAGTGCTTGACCCAAGAGGAGAAGGATAAGGTGATAAATCTTTTGAAGAGGTATGTTGATGTCCTTGCTTATTCTTATGATGATCTAAAATATTTCTAGCCAAAAGAAATGCAACACTTCATTCCCCTCAAACCTGGGATTAAACCTTTCAAGAAGAAGAAAAGGCAATACAATCTAAATATTGTTGACACCATTTTCTAAGAGATATAGAAGCTGTTGAAAGCCAAGATCATCTTTCCCATTAATCATTCAACATGGATTGCTAATATTGTACATGTCAGGAAGAAAAATGGTGAAATTCATATCTACGTGTTTCGCACAGCATGTTTTTGTTCTAGAATAGAGTTGATTCTATCCTTTCATTCTCTTGAGAAACAGATAAGAGTTAGTGCTAGGAGGAATACCTGTTGAATTTGAGAGGGTGCACGCGTACTCAGTAGAGAGATCGGATCGATTACAAAGAACTCCTTTTTATCTAGGAAGGACTACCCGCAAGTAAGAATACAAGACCACCTTTGGATTTAGTTAGACAATAAATGAGGAACTGCCTGGGCCTAGGAAATATTGGAATTCCTTTTGAAGGTGGTCAGTTCCCTCTTAATACGAATTAACACAAATTCTAACAAAGAAATTATTGTAAAATTACAATTTAGTTACCTCGTTAAAAAGCATTAGAGGAAAGGCTAGTTTTGGTTTGAGTCACAGTGATGATGCGATGCGCCTTTGCCACATGCATAAATCGGGTACGATTCTGCCGATAACCGATATCGGTAGGGGCAGTGATTTAGGGGCTTTTAATAAAGGTTGGCTATAAGGTGGCTATGGTGTTTATAAGGCTGGAAAATGATTAGGGATAGGCAATGGGGTGATGGATAAGACTTAGAGAGTGTGGGGGCTGTTCTTGGGGCAATGTAAGGGTAGAGGAATGACAGTTAGATGCAGGGGCTACCGGGTAGTAGATCTATGAGTGAACTTGTAATTACTGTGATTCAGAAGTTCAAGAAATGTTATTTAAAAATGTACAAGACACTACTTACTAGTTCCTGATGAAGATACAGGTCCAAGGACTGTGATGACGAAGGCAGGGCTCAGGTGGGATGATCCGACAATCAAAAGTGAGCTATCTTCTCTCCCAATGCTTGGATGAGTGTCACTGGGCTCTGGTTACTCAGTTGCAGTCTTGGGCTCGATGTCCTTCTCTGCAAACTCTTCTCTTTTCTTCACTTGTCTCTGCTCTACCAAGTGAATTTCGGATCCTTCCAATGAATTCCAGATCCTTTGTTTTTGGTTGGGGGAGGTCATTTATAGGGAACCGATGGTGGTTACATAACCGATGGCGGTCGAGTAGGAACCGATGTCGGTTAAGTCAAAGTGGGCTATTTTTAGTAAAATAGCCAACTTTCCCTCCTTTTCTCCCGAGGGATTAGTTGTGGGCTTGGTCAAGTCATTATTAGGTTGGTTTTGGTGCGGGTGAGGAGTAATTAGTCATGGGTGTGGATGTAGACCAAGTTATAGGTCTTAATTAGGTTAGTTTAGGGTTAGGGCTAGGTCATGATGAGGTGGCAAAATGAGGTGGCAGGTTTGGAGATGTGGATTTATTAATTATAAGGTAATTAATAAATAATTTTGTAAGGTTTAGGTGGTGAGGTTAGGTTGCGAAATGAGATGCGGGGCACAGGTGTCGTAAGACACAAATTTGGTGTCTACACTACGTTGACTTGTAGAATCTAAATCAGGCTTCTTTGAAGGATAACTATCCCCTTCCCATGATGGACTAGGTGTTGCAAGCTGTTACAGTGCTAGAGATGTTGTCCATGCTTGACGGTTTCTCAAGATATAATCAAGTGGAAGTCAATACTGCAGATCAACACAAGATGGTCTTTACCACTCCTTGGGGTACTTTTGCCTACAAGAGAATGCCCTTCGGCCTCATTAATGTTGGTGCCACCTTTTAGAGAGAAATGGATTTGAATTTCAGATGTTTGAAAGGAAAATGTTTTGTTGTGTATCTAGATAATTTAACTATGTTTTTCAAAACTAGAGCAGACCACTTTCAAGCATCTTGAAATGGTCCTCTTGAAATGCCGAGAACATGGAGTCTCTCTTAATCCCAAGAAATATGTTTTTTGTGTCACAGAGGGCAAGCTGTTGGGACATGTTTTCTCCAAAGAAGGAATCAAGATTGATCTTGAATGAGTTCAGTCATCTAGTGGATTCCTCTTCCCACGAGAAAAAAGGGAGTGCACTCTTTCTTTGGTAAGATTAACTTCCGAGAAGATTCATCCCCTATTTTACGAGAGATGACACTGAACATTTCCCAAATGATGAAGGGAAAGAAGACGGTTGGTTGTTCCTCTGAAGGAAAGGAAGCATTTGAAGGCATTAAGAAAGCTATTGCTAAGACTCCTATCTTAACATGTCCAGATTTTAGCAAATATTTTATTATCTATTGTTATGCCACAGAGAGTACTTTGGCCACTGTGTTGACTCATAAATATTTTGAAGATCATGAGCTCCCAATTTTTTTATGAGTTATATACTGAAGGCTCATTAGTTGAAGTACACTATGATGGAGAAACATGCTTTTGCAGTAGTTAAAGTTGTTAAGCAGTTTCAATTTTACATTCTTAACTCTCACTCTATTGTGCTTATGCCCGATACAACTATCAAGTCTATTCTTACACAACAGGAGTTTGGAACCAAGAGAGGAAATTGGGTGGAAAAGGTTCAAGAGTATGATCTTGACATCAGACCAATGAAACTAGTTCGGGGTAAAGGTCTGTGTGAACTCATCGCCGAAGGAGCTGGTCATGAGTTGCCTAGGGATGAAGTTGTTATTCCTACTATACTATTCCTCAACTCAACATATGAGTGGTATGCTAACATTGCTCACTTCCTCACCTATTGTGAGTGTTCATCTCACTTAACTACCAAGAATAAGAGAGTTATCAAAGGTTAAGGTTAGCACAATACATGTTCTCGGGATGATGCTTTGTTCAAGTGAGGAGTGGATGGGAGATTCTTGAAGTGTGTTGACAAAGTACAATAGAAGAAGCTATTCAGACTTTCAAGATCAAGCTTGTGGAGTTCATTTCTCCTCAACTTTCACTTCTCACAAAATTCGCATGTGGAATACTATTGGCCTACTTTATTTAGAGATGCATCAAAGTGGGTTGAAAAGTGTGAAGCTTATCAAACTTTTCGGGAAGACCTAAGTTGGTTGCTTTACCACTTAAGCCAGCTATCATTGAAGAAACCTTTCAACAATGGGGCTTGAATTTCATTGGAACACTTAACCCATCTTCAAGTGTAAGGCATACTCATGTGTTGACTACCACTGATTATTTCACCAAGTGGGTAGAAGCCATCCCGATTAAAAGTACTACTTACGAGGTAGTATATAATTTCATCAAAGAAAACATCTTGATAAGGTTTGGAGTACCAAACAATATTTTGAGTGATAATGCTTCCAATTTTTCTTCGATGAGATGATGGATTTTTGCTATGGGTATGGGATTTCCCTTGCCCATTCTTGATTACTCTCCTCAAGGGAATGGATAGGAAAATCAACAAACAAGCATTTGGTGACCATTGTAAGAAAGCTTGTCAATGAATCTCGAGAAACGGCACAAAAAGCTTTATGATGCTCTCTGGGTAGATATGATTACACCGAAAAGAGAAATTGGGATGTACCCTTTTCAAGTAGTGTATTGTGTGGAAACTCAACTATAAGTGACATTGGAACTACCAACGCTGCATTTGATGAAAGCTATTGAGGATCCGAGTTTCAGTGATTCTTTGGATAAGAGGATCATGTATCTCCATAAGTTAGATGAAGACAATTTGCAGGTTTTTGATAGGATTATAGACACTACAATTAGGTCACACTCCCCTTTGGTCCTCGATGAATAAACACCCTTCATCACATTCACCTAGCCATGGCCCCTTCACCCCACTACTAATATTAAATTAATTCATTATCCTCACCATATTTATTATTTAAATATCTTAATTTAAATAATATCCACACATGCACCTCACTTAGACACCTCATCAAGCCAACTCAACCTAAGAAGCTGTTCTTAGTAATTTGCCATAACTAACTAGGACTTACCCAAACCCTAAAAATCAATGCCTATATTCTCTCTAACCACATTCTGCATGTTTACAAGAAGCTTCCAGTCTAATCCATGGGTTAATGACATGATATTTGCGAAAATCAAGAGGATCTCCCTAGTTTAGTAAACCTAGGCAATCCCATCTTGACCGACGCCGGTTACCCCTAAGCATCGCCGATTAAGTGGAAACCGCCGTTGGTTACCTTTTTAACCCTAAAAACAACCTTATTCTAGAGGTTGGAAAAGATTGGAAAAAGTGGGCAAAACATTGCAATATTCCCAAGAGATATCACATCTTCTAGAGAGAATTTCAGTGAGAACACACGTGTAAGGAAAGAGATCAAGCATTTTCCACTGACACTGACCACCCCAAAGAATGATCTAATCTAACCAAGCAAAGAGGAATGCACATGCAGCCCATGCATAAGATCTCCTACAATTTGTGATCACTTGCAACCTTCAACCTCTCACCAGCACCTCCATCCCTCACTCACAGGCGTCCAGGACTAGGATCCAAGTAAGTATAACGTTATACTTCTCTGGTTTATTTCATTCCATCCTTATATTGTCACCTATTGTTCACCTAGCCACCCATTGACCTCCTTCAACATTCCCCCTCCATATACCCATTAAAACCTCACCAAATCCCTCCCAAATCACCCAATACCTCATCTCGACCAACCAAAATCCTTTATGCAATCGTAATGGAGATCCAAAACCCATTATGTGGCATTCCAAGAACTCCACGAAGAATTGGCACTAGTTATATCTAACCGTTGTTGGTCACCCCGAACCGAAGATTCGGTTCATCGTATTTGCCCATACAACCCAGAATAGTGACCTACCCACCTAATTCTCGCATCACCCTTATTCACCTATTATCTACCCGAGACTTTTTCAGACCTATAGAGACCCAAACCAAATTATTTGACCTTCGGATCCTATTCTAACCTAGCCTATTAGATTAGTTATTTCTTATTGTGTTTTAAGTGAGTTACCTAAATCATTTCAAATTACAATAGGATCTACTTTATTTACAACATTAAGTTGTTTAAAATAGTGAATCGATAGCCATCTAGGAAGTATCACACTTCCGGATCTAGCACATGCTAGGCAAGAGTTCTTTGCATATATTGTTTAACTTTTTCGGTGGTATTGTTATTCATTACGGGTAGTTCCTCCTAGCCAAAAGGAAGCTCAACAATCAGTTGTGGATTTAGAAGTCATATGCGTCCAACAACTCATCAAACAACATTAAAATAGGTATTCATCCAACCCCTGTTACCCTATCTGTTTTGGTCAATACTTCAAAGAAAAGTCTAAGAATCAAGTGAAACATTTTGGCATGCCGGTGGGACCCATCGGGGTCCCTTGCATTTCATTCATTCCTAGGAAAATTTGTGTGTTTGTTTTCCTTGAAAATCATACACACTAATTTTGTTTCTTAGTAACCCACCTTTTCTTTATATTTCTTTGTAAAGGAAACCTTTCTTTTAGTGTAATTAAAATGAACCATTTCTTCATGTTTTTGCATTATAGTAAAAGATCATCCCTCTTCCTCTTCATCTTATTGTGTTATCCAACTTCACACTTTGATTTGGGCTTAAAAATAAGTACATTCCATTCTAATTTATGGCATTAGCTCACATTAATTGTGGGCAACCTATATAGTGGAAGTCATGACCAGCTGATGGTTGACAAATAAACCATAGAAAGCACTTTATTTCTCTTTCTCTCTCTCGAGTCTTACCAAACCTCAAAAAAATTGAAAATACACACATTCTTAAACAACATCTTACCTAGAAGAAGCTGTAGGTGATCACATGATCACGACACAGTGGGCACCCAGTTCGCTGCTCTGTCGAGTCATACTTTAGAGCAAGGCCCGCCCCCACGATAACATACCTGAAACCTCACCTTTTAGATCTCCTTCTTCATAGATAATAGACAAGGCACTCCTAGGATCTCATTTTTCTTAATGTTTCTACTTGGCTTGCGTTTTGAGGTGAGAGATCATGTTCTTCATTTTTCTTGTTCATCCTCGCATGCTCCTCATCACAAATGGTGTATTCCAGCTTCACTTGAGTGTTCTTGAGCCATATCATCATCATCCTCGACTCGGGTCTAATTCTACATCGAATTTTAATTCACAACCACTATTATGTCATCTTTGTTTCAATTTCACAGTGACGATTAAAGGTTCTGCTCAGTGACCATCGTCGCGATTACCCTCGACCATCATCGGTTATACTTAACCGACACCAGTTCCAAGTCCTTTTGTTAACCTACCCAAAGGGACATTTTATTCATCTTCTTCCACTTTTCACATTCTCTGTCACTACCATCATTCCCATTGACATTGTAAAACTTATCAGATTTGGCATACCTATCAGATTTGACCTCCTACCTTGTTTTTCACTCACTATCCATTTTCTACAGTGACCGATAGTGGTTACCCCTGACCGGCATCGGTTTTCCCTAACTAGCATCAGTTAGCTTGTTTCATTTCCCAACCCACATTTGGTACCTAATACACTTTTTACCGTTAGATTCACCTGTTCCTGTTGTTTTTCTATGTCATTTACAGAGAAGCAGCTCTACCTGATCAGTACTAGTTCACATGGTGCTGACCCAAAAAAAATCAAGCGCACTCATATTTAATGCCAGTTGTCAACCACTCCCCCTAGTCCTTCACCACCTTCAATTTTATCACCAGCCATGGATCCCATCCAACCTATCACTATTTCTACTGGAGATGAGGAGTTTCACACGACTTGTCAACACCAATCCAACACTATGATAATTCTTTCCGAGAACTCCTCGTGTTATGATTATTTACTAATGCATAACATTTAGTTTGGTGGATGGAATTTGGAAACATAACACAAGAATACCATAGAGTATGATAAGAAGGAATGATGGTAAATCTGAAATATAAGTGTAAATTATAATATCGACATGAAATTGTTACAATCTCACCCATGAGGTACTTCAAGTGTTATTGGCTTCACTTGCCTTCCAACAATAACTATGGGAGAAAATTCACAATTACACCTCTTAATGAATTATTTAACGCACCTTCAAAATGATGGCTTCCTTTACACACTTACTCATACAATATTTCTCACTACTTCCTTCTATGCTAAATGAGGGGGTGGCCTCTTTATTTATAGGAATTCAGACTTATCCACCCTATCTCTAAGATAGGATAGGAAATCTCTTCCGTCCAATCATATTCCATGCCTAAACTCTTACCTTTACATGTATGTTTATATTCTAAGATAAGATAAACCTTATCATCTCAAATGGGTTCCACCTTTTTAGACTTTTCCACAAATAAAATACACAAAATATTTATGACATCACTCTTTGTCCTTATTACAAATATAATATTTCTAATTCCTAATCATGTAGACCCTACTTCTCTACTTACCCAAACTTTGACATTTTTACATTACCGAACCACTTATGACAAATATTTACTTTTTAGAACATTCCTATTGTACTTTGACTATTACAATACTCTACTTTATTAGCGAAACCGTACTAATGGAAATGTTATCTTCTATTGGATGCCACTACTAATTATACTTAACAACATCCTATTTCTAATACATATATTAATAAAATAGAAATTACGGAGAAATTTTTTAATGTCGACAAACTCCTTGACCAAAACCCTTGATTTGTAGTTTTACCTTTCCCATTCATCCACTCGAGACACCTCAGTCAGTCGGTTGATATATGGCATGCCCGTATCTATCCCCCGACTCTCGCTCCCACTCTGTATCATCCCCATCTGGCTCTGTGCTTCCCACATCTACTTTACCCCTAGTCGTCTTACAGCTAGGTCCTATACCCGCTATGACTGCCATGTCTGCCACCTCCGTGGCACCTGCCACATCCATAATACCCTCGATAACTACCTAAAAGGCAACCTCATCCACCCCTAATGTATCACACATACCCATAGCTACATTACCACCTCCAGTGTCGTGACCCCTACCCCATTTTAGAACATGGTCCTTTCCATTCCAAAATTGTTAGCCCCCATTGCCACTAGGGTTACCACGACCCTTCCACCTCCATATACATACTATCAGCAGCCTCTCGTTTCATCCATTATTCACTCTGGGTATGTACCTCATGTTTCACTACCTTCTTCCCAATCAACCTACATGGCAACACCATACACTAGAGTGTCACCCCGTTATATGCCCAAAACCAACCCTCTCACACTACAGAAGGCACCCAATCATCACAACCTACCAACGACCTAATCAAATTGACATTGGACAAGATGTAGACATTAGAGGCGTGGGCTCGCTCCTGCAACACTCTCACCTATGACGATATTTGCAACGAGCCCATCCACCCATCTATTCCTATTCGCCCATACCCCATGCATTGGGAAATGCCTAAATTCAACCATTTCAATAGCAAATAGGACCCATAACAACATTTTCGGTCATTCAAACACAGTGTTACCTAATTTCTCACGATCATTCTTTGCTCCGAGGACCTTTCCCATGTCCCTCACTAGACCTGCATTAGATTAGTATAGTGGGTTACCTAGACACTCTATATTCTCATTCAATCAGTAGCCTAAGCCTTCTTAAATCATTTCTCTATCAATATCATCAAGAAGGTTACCATGACTGACCTATACTCCACGCGTCAATATGAGGATGAATCTATCATAGATTTTGTCACTCGCTAGCGTAGCCTGATCAACCAACTCACCTTCCAACTACCACAAATAGAACTCATCGAGCTCTTCACATGGGATTTTGCTAGACATATCTCACTGAACTTGTAGGTCCAAACCTTCTAAACATTCGATGAAGAATTCACTATGGAACGAAAGTTAGAGATACGGGCCATCGAAGAGAAGAAAATCTAATTGCGCAATATGAATTTGAAATTCAAGTCGAATGATACCTCTTCTTCTTCCAAACCACAAAACAATTATTCAAAGGCTAAGGGCACCACTAATGCTGTGGTACTCAAGGCTGGCCCAGCTCATCCATCAAATCAGGCTACCCCCTCATCTAATCTCTTACCCGTCTAGACTTTTCAATTCATACGAGAGAAGTGGAAGTACACCCCAATTGGGGAACCTTACTATTCTGTCTTAGAAAAGCTTATCAAAGCTAGAACCATCACTCTTCCACCCATGAAACTACATCAACTAAAGGGTCATAGTGACTTTTGTATAAGGAACATGACTTCGTAACTATCATTGAGTAAAGGGTCATAGTGGATGGAAATCGCATAACTTTCAAAAATATTGTCCAAGAAATGCTCGGGAAAGGTGAGTTAACCATGGATAATCCTAATGCACTGTCAACCAAAACCTACACATCTTCAAGATAATATTGCCTAACCATGCTCCTTCATCTCGATCAAACCTGGTGAGACATCAACTCATGATACCCATACCCATGAGGTTCGCGCTATTTTTAATGACGTGTCTGTCACCTCCCAAATACCCCATATTACTTCCATAGAGGAGATTCTAGCCCGAAGTCCTCCTTTTGCATTGGAACCAATCTCCCTATTCTTTCACCAACAAAGGAACAAATTTCATCTCCTTCATTACCTATGGAGGACTCTTCCTCTAACATCGAAACTATTTCATCTTTGGCTTCTCCACTTAGAGAACCGATACCCCAAGACCTTCTCCACCCATAGAGGAGCACCCATTACCTCCTCCACCCACGAGAAGAGAACCTATTCATTCCTCCACCTACAGAGGAGCACCCATTATCTCCTCCACCATCATCATAGACCTAGTTGAGATACCTTTTCCTCTTGGTGAGTATTCTCCATCGCCTACCTAGAATCCTCGTAGACCTACTTTCGGCTCTCTTACCCATGGAAGCTGAAGCTAGCTAATTCCCCATCTCTAAGAAAAATTTAATGGGAATTGCCATCATTTCCTCATCAAATCAACCTACAGACGTGACATTCTCATGTTTGGCCGATCACTTAGGTTATGTGGATAGAGCCTTATTATGGGGGTGTCTTCGCTTCCTCGGTCTCAACACAGATGCAAATGTCCCTTATTGATACCTCCACTATCTACCCAAAAATATTTCAACCAATCAAACAGAACACAACCACCTCTATCAAAACTCCTTCCACAACACCTGTTATAGCTCAAACCACACCCTTACCCATAACTCAACCTACATCTAAACCCAAACCCACACCTACAACATTTTCCTCGACTAAACCTATTACCACCTTAGGGGTCACCCCAACCACCAGCCTTACCCATCCACCTATCAAATTGGATTTAGCTACATCCTCCAAAGACAACACCACACCTACTCGAAAACCAAACAGAAGCACCAAACCCATAGAACTCATACCCCGGTTATGCCAATCACACCTACACCTATCATGTCCATCTTAGGATCTTAGCTTCCCAACATGGTCAAGCAACCTCCACCCATCAATAAACCAAAAACACAACAACCCATTCCTCCCTCACAAACCTCTAATCTCCCCAGACACCCAACATGACTTACACTAGCACCTACAGTATCTTTACCACCCATACCTCTAATACCCTCAGCTATTGCTTCACTACCCACTACACTTTAGTCGCTATCTCTCACACCCCAAGCACGACCGCATCATCTACCTTCACAACACCTCCATTATCCCCGTGGGTAACTCACCCTCTTCCCCCATCTACTTTTCCTTCTAGACCTCATATACCCATATCACCTTTACCCAAGAAGGTGTGACCTAAAAACAAAACTCCACTACCCCACAATAAGGTAGTCAAAACAACCACACACCCTCCTACCCGTCCATCTACTATACCCCTACCTAAACAAGCACGATCGACACCCAAAACCATGCTAGCACCCAAACCCATAGCTCGACCTGCTCCTCCTCTTCCAAAGGCCATTCCTCAACAATCAACCACACCTACACCCAAACCCACGTTCACTTCCCATTGTGATCCACTAGCAGGGTCTTATGCCAAAATTTTAACCAACGTCCTTGAGACTTCTATCATCACATTACCACCACTCAGACCTTATGACCTCCCTCTAACCCAATCCAAAAGGGTTTGACGATACTAAATTTTGTGCCTACCATCGTGCACCAGGGCACGATGTGGAAAATGCAAGGATTTGAAAACCTGTCCTTATCTAGTTTGTCCATTTGGAAGCCAACTTTGATGTTGATGACCTTCTCGATGAGGATCCTACTTCACCGACACCCATTCCTACACTGCCCACTCAACAACCACAACCTCCACCCTCACAGCTCCTAGAGCCACCCCCAAGATTTGAAATTAACATGGTTCGCATTAGAGAACTTGCCATGCCATCACCCCAATTTCATTGCACCCAACTCACCTCACAAGGCATTTCTCCTCCAGAAGGTTTTTTCCCATCATGTCATTATACCACCCACCTATACACCTTCTCTATTTTCCAAATCCCCTTAGATCAACATGATACACATCACTACATGTGCTCAAAAGGATAAGGGTAAAGAAAAGGAAACTAACCCACCAACCAATCCTATACCCAACATACCATCTACACCCATACCTAAAATCACTATCTGCGGCCCTACGTACCCCATTTCTAATGGTGTCACACATCACACCATGCTCAAACAACTACACCAATCTCCCCTCAAGATGTCCTTATATGACCTCATTCAAACCTCGAATCCCATCGTCAAGCTCTCATGGAGGTTCTTCAATCTATTGAGGTTTTACCCAATGACCCTACACCCGTAGCCTCCATTATCACCCCATCATGTAGCCTCTCTCACTAAATTACCACCTTCATCTTTGCCCCACCCTATTCACCAAGTAGCCTCCCTTAGCTTCTCAGAGGAAGAGATTGCACCACACCAAAATGATGACCCAGACCCAGCCCTCTTCATCTTTGTCCACATCGATGGCATATGGGTATGCTGTGTGATGATTGATGGGGGTGCTATCATTAACATCATTTCATCCCATGCATTCACTCAAATGTGCATACCTAATAATTTCATGCATAAACATCTCGTCATGTTGTGTTCATTTAATGACGCTATCAACTCTACACTAGGCACCATCATCCTCCACATTTCGCGTGGGCCCCCACACTATTCCAGAATTATTTGATATTTTGGAGGGGGAATTTCAATATAACCTATTACTTAGCAGACCCTAGATTCATGTCATGGGTTGCGTTCCTTCCACTTTTCATCCTTGTGTAAAGTTTGAACACGAAGGACACACCTATACCATTCCAACTAATCCATCACCTTTTAAAACATGCAACATACTTTACCGACCCAATGATGTGCTCATACCTATTAAGCTATCTACCTCCGCAACCGTTAATTTTTCACCTACACCTCCACTTACCAATACAATCGCTACCTCAACCACATATACCTCCTCCATTCCTACCACTACCACAACCTCAACAGCTGACCCATCAGCTTCCCAATCCATTAACTCCACCTCCGCATCGACCTCCGACACATCATCCATTCCAGCTACCTACATACTAACCACCAATCCCTTGGAAGGTGTTTTTCAATGCCTCACTCTGGGGGAGTACTACCTATATAGTGTCAACACATTCCTTACTCCACAAGAGTATGGAAGCCTTCACCAACACCCTCATTATGATCACCGTATAGGAGAACATCTCTTGTATGGTCCCCCTCACCTTGTACTAGTCTCACCTATGGGGGACTTGATACTACCACTTACACACCCGAACCACCATCACAAACTCACCCATTTTCCCTGACTTCCAATCACTTACCAATCACCGTTTCACCCACACCTTCCTACACCAATGTGCGTGGAAGGGTTTTGGTTTGGGATTTTATGAGCAAGGCCGCCATACCATTATCCATGTACCACCCGTAAACATAATGACCGTAGTGGTATTGGCTTTATTGAACCACCTACCAAAAAGGCTCGCATTGAACTCATCACTTACATCATCCCTTCTCCACCTACTTCACCCGCTCCACCTTCATCACCACCATCACCGATAGAGTTGATGGATCTTGAATCTATCCCTCCTAATTTTTTTTTCATAAACACCATTTCCTTGGGGCCTTTGACTTATCAACGTGAGGGTGAGGCCCCTTCCACTCTTCCCTTCCTGTATCCTAAAATGATCGATGACGATACACCTTTAATTAATGTCATTCAATGTCAGGATGATGAATCCATACTCACCTACCTTGGTGTATAAGACTCATATATTCATCGGTCGTTACCTTCTGAGATGCAAACCATGTTGAATGAATCAACTATCGAGATAAACATTCATACTCAGGATGACCCACACATCCTAAAGATCGGTCAATCTTTAGATGTTCTTTGAATAGGAAGCCATCACTTCTTTTCTCAAAGATCATAACCACGCTTTCACTTGGTCTTACGTGCAGACATGCTCGGTATTGACCCCACCATAGTGGTCCACAATATCGTAACCATTCCCGATGCCAAACCCATCAAACAAAAACTAAGGAAAATGCACCCTCGCATTGCCCTTCTCATCAAAGAAGAACTTTAGCACCTTCTTTCCATTTCCTTCATCTTACCCATTGATTATCCTCATTGGATTTCTAACATTTTCCTATCACTAAAGTGCAACAGGGGGACTCCATATTTGCATAGACTTCCATGACCTCAACCTAGCATGCCTGAAAGATGACTTTCCCTTACCTGGTATTGACCAGCTGGTTGACCTTACGCTAGCCATGAGATGCTATCACTCATGGATGGCTTCTCGAGTTATAACCAAATCCTGCTTTCCCAGAGGATCAACACAAAACCTCATTCATCACCCCTTGGGGGACCTTCTGCTATCGAGTCATGCCTTTCGGCCTTAAAAACACTAGTGCCATATATCAACGAGCTATGACTTACATCTTCCATGACATCATGCATCACATATTGGAAGATTACGTGGATGATATCTTGGCCAAATCTAAGTGCCGCTCCGAGCACCTTACCATCCTAAAACCATCTTTGACCATCTCATTAAATATTGTGTCTGCCTTCAGCCTAAGAAGTGTGTTTTGGCGGTTCTCTCAGGAAAGCTCCTGGGATTTATCGTTTCCCTACATGGTATAGAAGTTGACCCTGATAAATTCAAGGCCATTCTGGAAATGCCTCCGCCCACTAACCTTAAACAACTCCGTAGCCTGCAAGGTAAATTGTAGTTTATTCACCATTTCATTTCACAATTATCTAATTGATGTCAACCATTTCATCATCTTCTCAAGAAGGATGTCTCCTTTAAATGGGATGATGACTATCACAAAGCTTTTGAGGCCCTAAAACAATACCTTCTCCAACCACCTATACTCATTCCACCTAAAGATGATCAACCTTTTTACCTATACATATCCACTACCGATCACTCCTTGGGAGCCATGCTCGCTCATCGCGATGAACAACACAGGGAGCAGGTGGTTTATTACATAAGCCGTACTCTTTTAGACTATGAAACCCGATACACCCACCCTAAAAAAATTTCTTAGCCTTAGTGTTCGTTGCCACCAAACTCCGTCATTACCTACTCAACCACAAAACCTATGTTGTGACCAACACCGACCCCTTACACTTCATGTATGCCAAACCTTATCAAAATTAGTGTGTCACACGATGGCTTATGCTTTTAGCTGATCTTGACCTTGAATTCATTCATCAAAAGTCCATCAAGGGCCAATCTATCACGACCAATTGGCCGATGCACCTATTTCCAGGGATTAACGCTATAATTTTGACTTTCCAGATGAGTCGATTGCTACCCTTTCCCTAGATGAACCCCCTTACCAAATGACACTCTTCTTCGATGGTTCCAAGTGTCAGCGTGGGGGTGGGGCTGGTATTATCCTCATTCCCTTGATGGTGAACCCATGCCTTTGTCTTTCAAACTAGATTTTGAATGCACGAACAATATTGCCTGAATACGAAGCACTCGTACTAGGTCTCCAAGTTTTCTATGCCTAGATGTCAAATCAATCAACATCTTTGGTGATTCTCAATTGGTCATAAACCAAGTCATTGGTATATACCAATTTCGTAATGAGATACTTCAAAAGTATAAACATCATGTAGACATACTTTTGACCACCTTTGATCGTTACACCCTTCAAACCATCCCATGTTCAACCAACAAATTTGTAGATACCATGGCCTACTTAGCTTCCCAAATACCCGCTTCGCCCGCCGATTCTAAAATATTTGTCACCGTACAATGACTCTAATCACCTTATTATTTACCTCACGATGTTTACTCGATCGGAACTACTACCCTGACTCGAGTGACCTTTGGTACAAACAATATTCGACTACCTTTCTCTCTCCATCTTACCTCCTGATCTCACCCGTAATGGACAACATGCCTTCCTTAAAAGGTCTCTCATTACGTCATTAGGGGGGACTCCTCTATAAGCACGACTTTGACGGTATTCTCTTACGATGCCTCACAAGTTCTGAAATTCCTTATACCATTAAGGAAGTTCATGATGACATATATGGAGGTCACTTTAGTGGCCTTGTTGTTGCTAAGCGTATTCTTCACCTAGGATATTACTGGCTGACCCTTAATCATGATTGTTGTGATTATGTCAAACATTGTGTAAAATGCCAACAACATTCCAATCTTCATCATACACCTAGTCATGCCTTACAGGTCACCCGTGACCTTTGGCCCTTCTCTCAATGGGGTTTGGATCTTATCGGAGAAATCAATCCCCATTCTTCCCAATGCCATCAATGGATCATCACTGCTACCGAATACTATACAAAATGGGTGGAAGCCATACCACTCATCTCCACGAAAGCTAAGAAAATATGTGAGTTCATTAACCACCACATCATTTGTCACTTTTGTGTTCCTCATTGCCTCATCACTGACAATGGAAAAAATTCAAAAAAAAACATTGCAAAAACTTTACGACGCCTTTGGCATTCAGCTTAGTTTCTCATCACCTTATTACCCACAAACCAATGACCAAGCTGAATCCACTAACAAAACCTTAAAAAAATTCTTATGAAAGTGGTTGAAGATACTGGGAAGGATTGGCATACACACATTCCTTTTGCCCTGTGGGAATACCACACTAGTATTCGCACTACCACTGTAGCCACACCGTTTTCTCTGGTCTACGGTACAAAGGAAATCCCGCCTCTCGAAGTCTAGATCCCCTCACTCCAAATTTCTCTCCATGACATGCTCAATGATGATGACTTTCGTCAGGACCGTTTAGCATAGCTAGAGTTACTAGATGAAAGTCATCTTAACACTCTGGATCACCTTCAAGTTTACCAAAAATGTATCAAACGTGCCTATGACAAACGTGTCCATGAATGGACCTTCCAAGTCGGTGACCTTGTCTGAAAGAAAATCAACATGTAACCAAAGCAGAAATAATTAAACGAGGAAATTTTTCTCCTAATTGGTTTGGACCATACATCATGACTCATACATATGGATCAGGTGCTTATCATTTATCTTCACTTGATGGTAATCCAGAACCCGAGCCCCTTAATGCCTTGCATCTTTGACCATTCTATTATTGACTTTTCATCCTACCTCACCTTTTGTCTCTTTCCATGCTCGTCCCTTGAGTGCTATTCACTTCATACACCTCACCAATGATTAAACAAGAATCATGTGAGTACCTGTCACTTATTATCTTCTCTTGAATATGTGTACCATGGTGCTGCACATAGCATGATTCTCATGGATACTTTTTGTCTAACTTTAGATGAGATCCCATGGTCATTCCACCTTGCCTTTTGAACAAGAGTTCTATCCTCCACCTAGGTCTTGTCCATGACTTCAAAGACCTCACATGGGACCAAAATCCTTGAGTCAAACTTCTAATAAAAAGATGAATCCCTCAAAAGGACATCTTCCTCTCGACAATTGCTGCTATAAATAGCCTACTCCCTGAAGGATAGCTATGTAAAGCTCTTTATAAAAAAATGAGAGCAACCGAAGCTTCCCGCATCGATCAACTTCATGAAGACCTCAAGGAGTTAAATTTTATTCATCCCATATAGACTTCCGCATCGATCAGTCTATCTCAACTACAAGTTAAAACTGAAAACCTTTTAGTCATGGACTTGCCCATTGCGACCTAGGTTCTCTTTCCCGAAGCATGCTACCTATACCATATAAAAATTAACTACCTTTCACCCTTCATACCATTCCCACTCTCATTTCCTAATTGCCTCAAGGGACTTCTTGGAACTTAGACATTTGGTGATCATGTGACTACTTTTCACCATAGAACAATCAATCATGCAATGTCTTTAGGGTCTTACGTTCATCACCTCCTCCAAGGTATGATCTACTCGGTATGATCCTACCCAATCAGGTGGCTTTATTTCCCCCTCTTATCTTTTAGCCATCTTTTTTACATTTTGATTACCTTATACATGACTTGGTCCTCGACACTTACTTTTGGGGTAATCTTCTTCTTTCACCACAATCGACCCCACCTACATCACTTTACCTATAATCCACCCACACCTAATAGACCTAAACCCACACCATTCCTAAAACCTACCAACTCATTTTCATACCTCTCATATTCTTCCCTAGCTCATGGGAGAACTACATCGGCCGAGAGGTCCCTTTTTTCACCAAGACTATGTAGGCAGCACTCGAGGGCATGGGGCCCTTGGAGGTTAGCTCGGCCATCCTCTACCCTAAATAATTCATCTTCCATGTGCCTCACATTACATCACACCTAACTTAGTTTCCCTTTTATACCCAAAATTGGAAATTCAACCACATACATAACAAGTTGTTTCATATTTTAAACATTATCACAACATACATTTATTACGCCTACCATTTCTCTACCATCATCATGCATGTATTATAACACATCTCACATATGACCCATATTATCATTCATTGCATGAAATAATGAATCACAACTTCACCTACTTTCAACTCCATCATGCCTAACTCCATCATGCCTAATCGCCTAAATTAACCATGCCTAATAAAGCTAACTCGTCCATGCCTAACCCGACTTCAACCTGCCTCAACCATGCCTAAAACCAAACCCGACTTGATCCATCCTAAACAAACCTAACTCAACCATGCCTAACAAACCTGACTCGATCCATGCCTAAACCGAACTAACTCGATCCATGCCTAAATTGGCCTCGAATTCGATCCATGCCTCAGCGACTCGATCTGTGCCTAAACTCGACTCCATCATGCCTAACTCACCTAATTTCCATCCATATCAAAATAACAAATCAAAATCTCATCAACACATCAACAAATCAAAAAATGCAATGTATCTCATCATATAAATAAATCAATGTGTATCTCAAAAATACATGCCTATCTCATCATGTCCATCATCTCAAAATCATCGGCACATAGGCCAATAATACAATACAAAATGTCATCGCACACAGGACGGTCTCATATATACAACAAAATAATGAAATAATACAAAATCTCTTTGACAGTGTGCAAAGGCCAGTATATGCTCGAAATATACAAAAATCTCTCATACATCCTCACTATCATTGGCACACAGGCTAGTATGTGATCAAAACTATAAATATCTCTTAGCACGCAGGCCGGTATATATCACACAAAAACTATCATACATCAAAAATTAGGCACCATATCAAGCATCTCATGCAGATGTCCTCCATCTCGGTATCACCTATACCCTTGGCCTCCTGCATCCCTACTAGCACCTCAACTAGAGCTGGCCTCCTTATGCTGCAGTACCCTCTCTTCCCGATCGAGGCCTCGAAGCTCGCTGACCCCCGTGCTCTCCACACTGTGAGTGTGGGATCTCGTCCTCTCACTAGATGCCTGTTGTGCCCTGTACTTGGCATAGGATATGAATTCTATCATGGTTGCCATCAGCTGGTCTTGATAATATCTAGCCTCACCTAGGGAATCCCGTAACCTAGATACAGGCATGGTCTATGGTGGTCCCATAGGTCTCGGCCCCATGTACCTATCTGTGGGACCCCGCCCCGCTCTGCTTGTGAATCTGGGACCCGATCCCGGTGCTTGTGGTGGTGCCTCTTGCTCTTGTGCTGTATCTGGGCTGTAAGACCCCAATTTATGCTCGGGTTTTGGCCAACTAGCCCTGTAAACCTGTCACCTAAGCTATAAGGCTGCCACCTAACCATCCCCCTCCTCTTCATCTCCATCTCCTCCATCAGCCATCTGGGTCTGTAGAATGGCCACTGTACATGTAGCTCTAGTACCTCTACCTCCGAGCCCTCCATATGTGTCGTATTATACCCAACTGGGTAATGAGAGTAGCCACCTACCCTTGTAGGGCATCTCTCTACACCGATGGATGGTGGCTAGATCATCGTCTACCTGGGCCGGTCAGGTGGTATGGCTCGTAAGTGAGCCACCCACCACTATCTATACCTATCTATACACCCGACATCATCTATCCACCTAGTCCACTGGCTACTCTCCTACCCTGTGGGCACTGTAGGTTGTGGTAGAGGTAAGGGCCTCTCCACATTGTCTCTCCGGTACTATGGGAAGGGTGGAGGTATGTCTATACTAGCCCAAACTACCGCTAGACTCTATCTACCGGGATCATCTCATCCTCCCCGACATGGTGACCTGTATCCATCTCTCTAGCTGGAGCTCAACTAGCTCCTCATGCATATGCCTATATGAGGGGAATCCCACATATGGCCTCCATATAATGTCCACTCTGGATAACCCCTCCAGTAACTACCGAGAAATGGGCCACATCATGTGTGGGCCTCTTAGATCTCTACTCTCCAATCATTGACATCCATCTCCTATACCCCACCTACAAAAATATCGTTGGGAATGCATCTTCTCGGGGCATCCCTATAGGCCACACACAAACTATGTGCTCATATGCCCAATAGTGTAGTAAAAACATAACATAGGCTAAACTGTGCAGCCGCCCATATGCCCACAACTCCTATATAGCTGCACCAAGAATGTTGGTGCCTAGGAAAAGTGGGTCTCATCCACCATCATGTCATGGAGTACCCCCATCAGTGATCGGGGAAAGCATCCACCCTCTACATTTGGCAGTGCAAGCAACACACTACCTCCATCAGCATAACCACTAGCCTCGTCTCCTCCGGATGGGCTAGGTACATCTCTCCATAGCTCAAGCTGACACTATGGAATCTCAGATTGGCCATCCCCTCTCCAAAAATAGAAACAATCAGCTTTCTTGAGGCCTTGGAGGAGATAGAATAAACCTGTGCAACTAATATGGGTAACTGAAGAATCCAAAACACATCCTTTAGGGTGATAATAATCTCACCCGTCAGCAGGTGGAATGTGTTGGTCACGGAATCCCATCTATCGATGAGCACAACCATCAAATTGGGCTACTGGACAACATATCTATAATGACAAACTCCACTCAACCCAACTGCCTCCACATGTTGCAGCTCCCAAGGTCATAGCTGCCATACCACTGTGAGTAGAGGTAGAACCCTGTCCCGCATATGTAGCTAAGCTCTCCCCTGCATCCAATACAATCACAACATTAATTTACATATATCAATCCATATTCAACAATTATCATTTTCCTACACCCTATTTTCACCCTACTTATTTCAACCACCTAGCCCACATCACTTTTGGAACCTTGTGCCCCATAATCCATGGTATCCGAGTTCATCCTAACCAACCCGGTCACCAGGGGGAGCATCGATCATATCTTTGGTGACCGTACAGTTCACCCTCATACACCCCATTCACCCCCTTAACCACATCAGCCACTGTTTGGTGACCGATACAATGTAGTTCCACCTAACCGATGCCAACCATAAACTTGGACCGACATTGTCTCATTGCGAGAAAAACATATGATTTCCCAAAACCCACCTTTATAAAAAACCTCCCCCTACCCCTTTTACCCACCTACAATGACCTAAACTACCCTTGGACCTCCACCCACCCCCCTATCCCATTTATTACCCTCCCCATTCCTCTTTTTACCCGTTATTCCCCCATTCCCAAATTCCATTTTTAACCACCCACAAAAATGAAAAACCAAAAAAACCTACAAACACCAATAAACTAATCCTCTAATATATCAAATCAACTACATGTAGAGTAGAGTGCCTACCTAATCTCACTTCCACTGTTGTCTTGGTGGGACATCCCATCTACGGTGGCCCGCCCGATCCTCTCTCGGCCTCTGCCATCACCGAATAGCTACCCGCAACCTCCGCCCAATCAAATCCCTCGTAATGATTGTGTGGACCCGCTCTCACCAACTAATCACTTGTCGCACTGCGCTTAGCTCACTATTCCATTACGGTGGACACTTTTCTCTCTTTTCCATCTCTTTTGTCATTTTCTCACTTCACAAACTAACAAATGAATAACAAAAATGCATATTTTTTTTTATAACAAACCCAACCTAACCGATTTTCGGTTACCCTTTACCTTAATCATTCGCATGCCCTACCTAACATCGTCTTTTGGACCTGTACCAATGTCATCGGTTCTCCTTGACCAACATCACCCTCACCTAAACATTGCCCTATGTTTTACCCCTTTACCCTACCCCTACCTCCTTTTTTACACCCAACCTTTTTCCCCACCCAACATTCAACCCAATCATTTACCTCACCTTTCCGACGTAATCATTTACTACCTCCATTTTCCTACTTTGGGACTCATTATTTTACCCCCTACCTTGGCCTTATCCACCATGACCTAGACATTTGGATCTGGCCCATCACTAGTGCCCTTTGACCTCATGTGTTCGCTATACCTTGTGGCACAATTACCGTGTTGTTGACCTAATGACATTACCTAGCCTATTGCCATGACCGTTTATCCCGACCCTACCTTTGGTGTACCGGAACATACCGTAAACCTTCCGCACCTAACCTACATTTTTTTCCTAACCATATCCATTACCTGGATACCGAATCACTTAAACTTTGTTTGGATAAACCTATCGACCTTAGGAAATGTAGAGTTTTATTGTTCTTCAACCGGGTAGTAGTGTGTTGGTTTATATGTGTTCGTGCGTTTTCCCTTGCTACCTTTGATCTTGATCCATTACCTAGATTTCCCACAGGTAGACCTTTAACCCTTTTCCCCCTGTGCCCACCTACCTTTTCCTTCACATTTACCTTTTATCAAACCACTCACCGATTCTACCTTCTCGCCTCATCAATTCCTTGTTTGAGGGGATCACCTTCATCCACACATGGGGTAACCACATCTTTTTTTATTAGCATCGCTTACAATAAAAGCTACAACAAAAAGGGGAAAATGTAGACAAATAAAATTAGGTCACACTCTCCTTTGGTCCCTCGATGAATAAGCACCCTTCATCACATTCACCTAGCCATAGCCCCCTTCACCCCACTAACATTAATTTAATTAAATTAATTCATTATCCTCACCATATTTATTATTTAAATATCTTAATTTAAATAATATCCCACATACACCTCCTTAGACACCTCATCAAGCCAACTCAACCTAAGACATTTCTTAGTAAGTTGTCATAACTAACTAAGACTTACCCAAACCCTAAGAATCAATGCCTACATTCTCTCTAACCACATTTCTACATTCCTTTAAGAAGCTTCTAGTCTAATCCACCGATTAATGATAGAAGATCCAAGAAAATCAAGAGGATCTCCTAGTTTAGTAAACCTAGAAAATCTCACCTTGACCGACATGTGTTCCCTAACCATGTGAATAAGCTGGAACGCCTTTAGTTACCCATTTAACCTCAAAACAACCTTATTCTAGAGGTTGGCAAAGATTGGAAAAAGTTGGTGAAACATTTTCCTACCCATATCAATCATCTCGACGGATGTCCTCCATCTCGGTATCCTCCTCATCCTCCTGCGTCCTCCTGGTTCCTCACATGGAGCTAGCCTCCATGCGCTAGTAACCTCTACGATTGGGCCTCAAGCTCTTTGAACCCTGTGCCCTAAATGCGCTCTCTACCGATTGGGCCTCAAAGCTTGCGAACCCCCTCCAAATTGTGAGTGCGGGATCTCATCCTCTCACTAGACACCTGTTGTGCCCTATACTCAACATAGGATATGAAGCCTATCCCAACTGCCATTAGTTGGTCTTGATAATATCTAGCCTCACCTAGGCCATCCCATAACCTAGATACGGGCATGGTCATGGTGGTCCCTTAGGTCTCGGCCCTGTACCTATCCTGTGGGACCCCCCGCCTACCGTGGCGCTTTGGTCCCTCACATTTGGTGGTGCAAACTACTCCTATGCCTATATCTAGGCTCGTAAGACTCCTGTCTGAGGTGCAGTCTGTGGCTTCATCCACACTAGGGGAAACCTGCCACCTATTTTTGCCTATCAACTTCACCTAAGCCTATAAGGATGCCACCGACCATCCCACATCTCCATCTCCATCTCCTCCCTTTAGGCCTCGGGCCTCTGAATGACCACCTATACATGTAGCTCTGCTACCTCCACCTCCGAGACCTCCTTGGCTATCTTTAAGTATACCCAACTTTAATTTAATTAAATTAATTCATTATCCACACCATATTTATTATTTAAATATCTTAATTTAAATAATATCCACACATACACGTCACTTAGACACCTCATCAAACCAACTCAACCTAAGACCTATTCTTAGTAAGTTGCCATAACTAACTAAGACTTACCCAAACCCTAAAAATCAATGCCTACATTCTCTCTAACCACATTCCCGCATGCTTACAAGAAGCTTCCATTCTAATCTAGAGGTTAACGACACAAGATCTCGAGAAAACAAGAGGATCTCCCAAGTTTAGTAAACCTAGGAAATCCTACCTTGACCGATGCCGATTACCCCTAACTATCGTCGGTTAAGCTAGAACCGCCATCGTTTACCCATTTTACCCTCAAAAGAACCTTATTATAGAGCTTGGAAAATATTGGAAAAAGTGGGTGAAACATTGAGATCTTCTCGAGAGATATCACATCTTCGAGAACAAATTTCCAGGAAGCACACGCGTGCAAGGAAAGAGATCAAGCATTTTCCCCTACATAACCACCCAACAATGATATGATCTAACCAAGTAAATGGGAATGCACATGCAACCCATGCAAAAGCTCTCCTACAATTTGTGATCACCTGTAGCCTTCAACCTCTCACCAGCACCTCCATCCCTCACTCACAGGCATCCAGGACTAGGATCCAAGTAAGTATAATGTTATACTTCTCTGGTTTATTTCATTCCATCCTTATATTGTAACCTATTGTTCACATAGCCACCGATTGAGCTCCTTCAACATTCCCCATACATACCCATTAAAACCTCGCCAAATCCCTCCCAAATCACCCAATACCTCATCCCAACTAACTAAAATCCTTTGTGCAATCGCAAAGGAGACCAAAACCCATTTTGTGGCATTCCCAAAACTCCACAAGAACATGCACCGGTTATATCGACCACCGTCTGTCACCATGAACCAGCATTGGTTCATTGTATTTTCCCATACAACCTAGAACAGTGACCTACCCACATAATTCACCTCACCCTCATTCACCTATGATCTACCCGAGACTTTTGTCGAAAGTACAGAGACCCGAACCAATTATTTGACCTTCGAGATCCTATTCTAACCTATCTGTTAGATTAGATCCTTCTTATTATGTTTTAAGTGAGATACCTAAATCATTTCAAATCACAATAGGATCTACTTTATTTATAGCATTAAATTGTTTAAAATAGTGGATGATAACCATCTAGGAAGTATCACACTTCCCGGATCTAACATCTAGGTAGTTCATGCATATATTGTTTAAATTTTTCTAGTGGTCTTTCTTTTCATTACTGGGTAGTTCCTCCTAGCCAAAAGGAAGCTCTCACAATCAGTTGTGGATTCAGAAATCATACGCATGCAACAATTCATAAGCCAACATTAAAACAAGTATTCCTCCTACGCCTTTTGACATATCTGTTTCATCAATACTTCAAAGAAATGTCTAAGAATCAGAGGAAACAAGGATCTCTGGTCATGTGAAGGTGAAATCTTTTTTTGATAAGAAAACTAGATCTAGAGATTTCAAAGTTGGAGACATTATTTTATTATGGGACAAAAGGCATGAACCTCAAGGAAGGCATGGTAAGTTTGACTCTCTTTGGCTTGGTCCTTTTAGAATAAGACACTTTCTTTGGTGAAAATTCTTTCTATCTTGATTACATGGATGGATCTTCTCTCTCACTTCCTTATAGGGATAAAGATTTGAAATTGTTCAAATCCTAGATGGATAGGAATTCCTATGTATATTATGTACAATGTGTGTATTCCTTTCATTGCCTTTTCTTTGTTGTTTTTCTATGTGTTTCATTTTGTATTGTTTTACCTTTGACTCTATTGCCCAATGGATAAGGCACTGGTCCTCTTTTCTAGATTTTTCTTGGATTCTTGTCTTGCATCATCCCTGTGATCTAGTCAAGTCATCCCCAGAAAGAGCCAAGCTGTTGTCCTCTCAAAATTCCCCTCTTTTGAAAGTCAAAAAAATTAAAAATTTTGAGTTAACACCTTTCAGTAGTGTGTTAGTAAAGTAAGAAATTTGAAGAGATGGCAAAAATTCCATTTTGTGGGGTCTTTTTAGTAACTTGCGGGTATGTCGAGATATTTTTGTCCCTCATGTCCCAATCTTGGCGAGCCTCTTGTTCGCCGATTGGCTGATTTCCCCGCAAGTCCTTATCATCAACTTTTTCAAACTTTCTTAGCCAATCTATCCTAAGTGCAATGGGCATCCTGTTCACCAATTCCCCGCATCACCCACATCGGCCAAATCAGCTCGTCACATCCTTCATGTTTCTTTCTCCTTGGACCACCCGTGCTCTTTTTGCCCGCATCGCCTACATCAGCCAAATTAGCTCTTCACGTCCCTCATGTCCCAATGTCCCATGGACCATCCAGGCCAGTTTTTTCCGCTTTTCCCACATTTCACCTTTTTGAGTTGGTTCATGGTGTATGTAATGCACATTTATGACCTTCTCTTTCCTAAATGGCTATTTAAAAGGGTAACCGTTTGTGCACTTATCACATTTGTTGCTCGTTATCTCTTGCTCACATTTTCACAAATTGAGTCATTTGTCCGCCTTCTTATATCTCTTTGCAATTCTTGTCGTGAATCCATTCTTTGAAGGTTAGTCCTATGTTCATTTTCAAAATGAAGATCAAGTTTCAAGGGCACAAGCATATGTTCCCTTTGGAGACCTCTGTACCCAATATTAGCGATAACAAAGTTTGACATTTGGATTTTGATGATTTCTAGAGCAGATTAGTATGCAACAACCCTGCTCCCATGGCCCAAATGATAAATTATATTAGAATCACATAAGCCTTTGGTTTCCCTCTCTCTATGTAGTGTGCCAACTTTGTTCTCGCCTACTGGGGCTAATTTCAACCCAAACACCAAGGAGGTTGTCAATGTACATGGTGAATTGATTTCAAAATTTGACATTGCTACTATCGTCACTTCCTTACACATTCCTAAAACAAAATACTCCATTATTCTCACTCTCACTCAAGATCGGACTCTATTTGATCAAGATACTATGAAATACAAGGCCTGAGTAGCTAAATCATGGCTGAAGTGTCCTAAGACGAGAGCTTTCCGATTCTCCAAGGCATTGTTTAGGGTTGATTTCAATTAAGAACTATCAGATTTCATCACTCTACTCACTCAGATTATGGGAATGCCCTCTACCAACGACTTCCATTTTTAGATGTTCCCTTTCATAAACATCATCTGCGAGGGTAAGCAAAACATAAATTGGGCCAAGATTATCTTTGGAAACCTGACTAAACAATTGTCAAATGTTCAATAGACCAAAAATTTCTACATGACCTCCTATCTCATGTACACCTTGGTAGCATCTCGTGAGTGGTTCAGACTTCACTTTCATTGAAGGCAAGAAGGATGAGCCCATCTACACATATTTCCCTCAGTTTACCCTCAAGGTTAGTAATCATAATTTTAGAAGGGTAAATGATTCCTTCACCATGTACATTGTGAGAATCTTGCAGGGTGACTTTGTAAGAAGATTATACGATGAGGCTAAGGATTTTATAACCAAGTATGGGGCTTTCTTCATTCAGTTCCAAAAGTTCTCATACATCCAACTTGGATTTTTGAAAGCACACCTCTCAAGCTTCCCATGTTCTCGCAATGAAAAAATGGCCCTAGTTGAGGTGTGTGCAGCAACTGGATAAACTTCATCAAAACTTCGAGATAAGAAGATTACATGTCTTCCTTTCCCTATCACCTTGGGAATTATCCATGCAGGACAACTCGGATGCCCAAAATATAGAAAGGGCTATTGCTCCTCTTATAGTTCATTTCTTCAAGCTCAGGACTTGCTTTGATTTAAAGAAATTCATTGATCAAAATATAAGAATAACTTATCATCACCATCCTAACACCAAGGATTCTTGGGTTGATCGTCTTTGATGATTTTGAAGCCGGGAGGAGGAGGAATTTTGGCAGTTTTTCTCTACAATAGATCATAGATCTCAACCTCTACTAGGTGCCTGAAGGGCTTAAGGATGATGATGAATATTTGTAATCCTTTGAGTATGAAAGATCCATCAAGCACACTCCTTTGGAAACCATGGATTGGTATGTGAAGGAAAGATATGACTTGAATGAGATAATTCCCCCTGTCATTGTCAGAACTAAGATTTGGTTTGATAGGAAGGTATGTGAACTCAGGATGAACAAAGTTAGATCCTCTTCAAGAGAAACTTCCACACCTAGGAAGGAAGTACATACGCCTAGCACAGAGGTACTTGAGAAAACTCCTTCTTCGATGAAATAACCTGAGTCATCTACTCCTTCATCTTCCACTAAAGTGTATCAGAAGAAGGTCAAGGAGGTCAAGCAAGAACCGGTAGAGGAAGAGACTCTTTTGGAGCAATCAGAATTTCCTATTGGGCTAGATAAGATTATTTTTCTAAGTGATAATGATGATGATGAGATGAAAGACCCATAAGATACTCCTGAGGCCACTGCTAGAGTGGAGAGGGAAGGCCCAAGGGCTGAATCTCCAAGTTTAACAGACTCCTCTGCAAAGGAAATTCTTGAGGTTCCATTCATTTCCCCACTGGAAACAACAGTGGTTCATACTACTGAGTGCCATGATTTCACTTGTGCTAGGCCCCTTGATTCTTTTGTTTCTTCTTCTTCCTTTTCTTGGGTGTATCCCCTAGTCGATAGCAAGAAAAGGATATCTTCCTCTCGATTAACAAGCCTGATTTTGATGATCTTGTGGCAACTCTCGCTTGGAACTACCCCTCCTCCTCCCAGTAAAGAAAGCAAAGACCACTTCAAGGTTGGTGTGATTCTCAAGGCCAGTAGTTCTTAGAGTTTTCAAAACCCTAAGTGGATAAAGAGGAAAAGATATTTTGATCTTTGACTTAGAACTTTCCATAATTTCAATGGAAGAATCCACACCTGAGAGTGAAGTTCATAACCTTTAGGAAACCGTTAGTAAGGTTATCAAATGGGTTGAGAAAGGAAAGAAAACCATGGAGCAGTTGGAAGAACAAAACTAGGTTCTTTCCAACTTTATCAGATCATTTTTGGTAAAGGATAAAGTTTTGGATCCATCCCCATTGGTCGCTCTCCCACCTCCCATAGTTCTAGCCAAGATGAGGTCCAAATCATCAAAGACATCCACAAGTATTCTACTTATGGTAAATTTGTTGAGGCCATGGTGGATGATATTACTGTAGAAGGTTTAAACTTCATTGAGGAATCCTTTAAAACTAATGAGAAGGTGATCAAGATAGAATAGAAACTTACTTCCTCAATTAAGGCTATGGACAAAGAATTGAAAGTTCAGAGTGGATGTATCACAGATCTTCATCTAATGGGTCAAACCGATGAGAGGATCCTATTGGCCAATAATGTGTTTGATGATGTCAAGAATAACTTGTCAACGACGTGGATCTTTAGCATTGAATGGAAGATAAAATTTCTAGAAGAGGCAATGGGGAGTTGAGGAATGTATGGAAAAAAGGGAGTCTTTTAAAACTTGTGTTGTATCAACCTTCAAAGATATCCACTTCCACTTTCGGGATGATGTCGAAGTTTACCCTTCTCTCTCCAAGAAATCAAGGCTTAGTTTAAAGCCTTTGTTAAGGATGATCTGTTCAAGGAAGAGTCAATCACTAAAGAGAAAATGAAGGACGTTTGTTCTCTTCATTCAGCTATAATCGAGGCTAATAAGGAATATTTGGAGCATACTGAAATTTAAAAAGATATGGAGAAATGCCTGGGCACATGGACTCATGCTACTTCCAACACAACGATTCCAAGGGGCATGGAAATAGCGGAAGCATTGAAGAGATTCAGGCATCGGATCCTAAAAATAGTGGCCCCCTTCAACCACAACCGGATGCCTCTACTTCTGGCTCTTGACTCTCTTCTTTCTATTGTTAGTTCGGGTCTCCTTGTAAATTAATTAAGGAATTTATATTGTATACTTCCTTAATTAATCGTTTGGTTAAAAGAAATGGTTACTAAATGTAACCACTTTATAAGCTATATATTGGTCTCTCCACACCATTCCAAAGGGTTGGAACTCTGGTAATTTTTGAAAGTGTAAAAGAACTTAAAGCTATCAATACCGAAGATTTCCCTTCATGTTTCTATCTGCATCAACTTACTTTCTCTTTCTTATCTAAATTTTGTGAATATTTTATCTATTGCAATAAGAATCTTTGTATTCTTATGGATGTCATTTCTGGAACTTTGTTTCTATGAAATAATATCTAGTTGTTTAATATGAATGATTATGTTCCATATATCACCTTTGCTCAACATTTATAAGGAACTATTTTTCTATCTATATTTCTTGGGAATGTTGTTATGTTCTACCTTTTCCCTCCCTTAGTTCTTCTGTTCTTTTGTATTGATCATCTATCTTGGCATTAAAACACTTTCATGATATCAAATTTCCTCATTAAAATTGAAAGTTGTACATTTGTAAATAGTTTTGTTGCTTGCTTTCAATAAGGGAACCTCTCCCATCAAAGAGGAGGGAATTTCTATCCCCTGAATATTGCTTTCATTAAAGTCCTAATTTGACAACCAACACGGTCTAAAAAATTTCAGATCCACCTATCGAAGGCCATGATCTATATCTTTCACGATCTCATCCAAAACTATATAAGACCATGCCAATGATATTTTAGATAAATCTAAACATCGACATGATCATCTCTCTATTCTTGAGGTAATTTTCAAGAACCCTATCCATTTTAGTATTTGTATTAATCCAACCAAGTGTATATTTGCGGTGCTAACTAAAAACTCCTTAGCTTTATCATTTCCATTAGGGGCATTTAAGTTGACCTATAAAATAGAAGAAATGATCAAAATGCCACTGTTAACCAAAATAAGCTCCCTCTTATTTTGGGTTAACTTACTCCATTTTTGTGCCTCAGTCCAAATTTCACAAAGTTTAGGCACTCAAGGATTTCGGAAAATAATCCATCAGATAGAGAATTTCTTCCCCTTTCCAAAAAGGTAAAGAGCTCTTTCTAACTCCTTGTATTTTTTGAGTTATGGCTCGACGGAGTTAGAAGGGAAAATTTTCCCAAGGCGGACCTGTGGGGCTTGGGAGAGATTTTTTCCAAGGGATCTCGGATTAACAGGGAATCGGAGGAAAAATTAACAAATTTCTCTTTTGTCAAAAAGGTGAAAATTAAGTGCTGCTGGCACATCAAAAAGTTAATGCGAGCCGGTGGACCTTCGGAGGCAAATGAGATTTTTTGAATTTTTGTCAAAAAGTCAAAAATGGAAAAAAAAGGAGCCCCTGTCTCGACCAACCCCAATGGATGCCACGTCATTAGCGGATTTACGGGAGAAAAGTTCAAAATTTTCTCGAGCTGTTTTTTGCTGAAAATGTTAAGGAAAAACTTAGAAGGCCATATCTTTTGATCTAGAGATCCATTTTTGACGTTCTTGGTACCAATGGAAAGATATGAATATTTTCTTCATCATGGAATCTTCAATTTTGGATTTTTGTAAAGATTTGGGGGAGAAATTTGCAAAACATTTTTGGCGTGGAAAAGACAAAACACCAATTCCAACCACTAGATTTAATGAAGTATGGGTCATTTTATTTGGTCTGCAAAGTAGATACATGGAAATATGAGCTTTTGCATTGAGCCCATCAATAGATGAAGAATTAAAATGCATTTTGAAAAGTGGTTGGAGAAAATCCCACATTTTTTCCCTTTCCTTCTCACATTTTGCTATATAATGTAACAGAGGCATCATTTTTAAGAGGTTGTTCGTTTTCTTCTCTGCCTCCCCCTTTTTCTCTCCATAGGTTTGAAAAGGGAGTTTGAACCTCATCCTTGCTTCTGTAAAAATGGAATTTTTTTCCTCTTGTCTATAGATGATGCTCGTATAAAATCTGAAGCAATAAAAACATGTTTTGTGATGCATTTGTCCATCCTTGCTCATTTTTGGTTGTCTCTTCTTGCCTCTCTTCATTGCAGGGTATCTATGCATGTTTTGAATGTTCACTTGTAGATCTCATGAGTTGTGTTCATGGGTTTTTGGAAAATTTTCTATGTGAATCGATCTATGGTCTATGATGTTTTTGTCCATCCTTTCTATTGCTCACCTCTCTTTATTCCATGGCATTTTGGTAGATAATCAATATTTTCCTTCTCTAGTGTATCACCGTTTTAGTGTAGGCTCTGTTTTTCCTTTTTTCTTTCTCTCCTTGTCTCCTTGGAAATCAGATTAGGATTAGATTAGCTTTCCTACACTGGAATAGCTTGTGGCATGTAGATTAGGAAGAAGAACCAACCTTCTCTAGAGGGTCATTCCCATTTACAAGTCCCATATCTTGGGAATGATCCATCGTTATGTAATCACAACAAATGACCCTACCTTAGAAAAGAAGATCCATGACTCATTTGGCGGTGCTGTGATTTTGCATTAATATTTTTGGTACACCTGGTGGGAGCTTAGAGGTCTTCACTTCATTGCAACAAGATCGATGTGCACTTGTTACAATTTCTAGCTTTTGAGAAGTAACAGTTTGCACATCTGGCGACTCCATCTAGTAAATAACTCATTCTTTGAGTTACAGACTTGTTTTCCATCCATTTCCATTCACTCTTCTTTCCATATCTTTCATTCCATGAAGTTATGCAATCATGACTTCATTTCCATCATGGAATTCACATTCACAGCAGCAGTAGTACATTCCACCTCCAATGTGCTTTACAACTCCTTCAAATCAACATTTTGAGCATATTCAAGATCAACATGTTTACTCCTATGAGCAGCAGTGTCAAAATTAGTTTGGCTATGGAGCTTTCCAAGAGCAGGGGTATGAAAAAAATGAAGACAATCAAATGTAAGATGTTGGTCTGTTGAAAAAGATCCAAAAATGGAGATTGGCATGGTGTAATCAAGAGCAACAACTCAAATGAAGGTGTTTAGATTGGTTGCAGGACTCCTTGTCCATGGGAAGGTCCTTTTCCAAGGTGTTACAACCCTCAGGAGAAGCTGGACTTCATAATTGAGATGCTTCCCCAACTTGCACAATGGATTGAGGAGATAGAAGCATATGAGCAGAGTTTGAATCAACCTTGTCAATGGGTAAGTCATTCACCAGTTCATTGTATTTCATCTTCTTCATCTCAAGCTTTACCATTTCAACATTGTCAAGTTATAAACCCAGCTAATGCTTCTCCAGTTGTGAAAACCATCCCTCTATCCCTTAGTCTTCCATCTCATCTCATCTTTTCTTCTCTCTTCTCTTCCAAATCCAAATCCCCTCCACAAGAGCAAAAATAAACACCTTCCCCTCCAAAGAAACAAGAAGTTCCATCCCTCCCACCACCACCAACAAATGAAAAAATGATTGAATCCCAATATGTTCCTCCTCTTTCCTTACTAATTCCATGTAGGGAAGAAGAAATTGCAAAAATTAGTCATGAAGAACAGTAAGAAGAAGAAGTGAAAGAAGAAGAAATGATTAAGAGTTCAGTGAACTTGGCTCACAAATTCAGGATTACAATAATTCCTTTATTGGTTAAGCCTACAAAGGAGGTAAATGTTGAAGAACCAGCAACATTTTGTAGCAGCAGCAGTGGAGCAAGAAGACCAGCTTGTTTACTCAGAATGTAGTGTCCATGTTGGCACTCTACTTGAAGAAAATGTTGGTCCAATTCAAGTTGCACAATCAGCCATGGAAGAAGAAGGAAAATCAGCTCAAAGTCCCATTGGAAAGGAGAAAATGGGTGAGACAAAATTAGATTTTATAGCAGCAGAAGAAGAAGGCATCATTGATAATTTCTTTCTTTCATTCAAAGGGCCTATTTTGGTTGATGAATCCACCATGGAAAGGAGCTCTGAAGAAGATCTTGCAGTCCCAACTTGTCCTCTAGAGCAGTAGATTGAAGAGTTTGATTTGGAAAAATTCATGATAGAGAAAGAGGTCATTCAAGAGCAAGATGGTCTTCAAGTAGTAGAGGAAGGAGAAGCTACTCCAAATCCAAAAGAAGAGGAGAAAATTCCAGCTGTGGAGGAGAAAAATGTAGGTCCAAGAGCTTTGAACACAAAACAGGCTATAGAAGAACCTTCAGTTCTTCCTTCCACTTCATCTCTCTCAAGATCTAACATTGGAAAAGAGTTTTATCTTTCAAAATTCATGTTGGAGGATGAAAGAAACCATGGTAAACAAATTGCTGATCAAGAGAACACCATATAGGAAGTTGAAGATTTGCAGTAGGACAACAATGAGGTAGTTTATCTATCTAATTTGGAAGATTGTTTTGATGGAGAAGAACCAGTTGAAATCACATTGTTTTCTCCTTATTCCTTCACCTTCTAAACATGCATACCTCTTGTTATGGAGGAGAGCCTTCATTTGCAGCAGTCTTTACCTTATAGCAGCATTTTGGAATCAAGTTTGGAAGATTTAAATATTCCATGTTATTCACAAGAGGAAGAAGAGAAATAGCAGAAGGGTTTCACCACTTCTTCCACGCCATTCATCCAAGAAGGTCTATAAGAGGAATCCATTTTTGGAGTTGAAAATCATAGCAATAGGCACATCAATCGGACTAGACCTTTCCCAATCAGGTATTCGGCTTCATTAAAGCCAAAGGAGAAGCCACAACTAGTCATGATTGCTTCAGGGCATGAGGATGAGCTACAAAGTAACAAGGATCAGCTGCCATACCTCTTCAATCCAAATGTAGAGAAACTAAAAGAGGTATTGGATTTGTCTTCACTTGATACTTTGGTCATTTGGGTGGAAGATCATCTTGTAGTTAGTTTTTCACTCATCCAACCAGCCATGTTCGAGTGCAAATCAGTTGCATGGGTGTCATTTTTGATGAAGGAAGCTCTTTCTCCTGTCATTTATAGGTTTTGTTTGAGTTCCCTTTGCTCTTGGTTAGAGTAGTGTTGGTAGGTTTATTTTCAAGAGAAGAAGTGATTTTTGCACACTCTACATGTTCCATTTGGAGCATGTATGATTTTCAATTTGTATATAGTTTTTGTTGTTGTTGTATTGCTCTTACACAGTCCATTTCAGTTGGATTTTGGTGAAGATCAACTCCAATTTTAAGTGGATTCCCAAGTGATTTAGAGGCTAGATTTTCAGAGTTAGATTAGAAAATTGGTTATTTAGCTTCACTCCATGCCCAATGGATGCAACAAAGGCCACTAATCATTCATCTAGCAGGAAGATGACCCATGTGAGTCGCCAAAGTTGTTAACCAAAATAAGCTCCCTCTTATTTTGGGTTAACTTACTCTTTTTTTTCCTCAATCCAAATTTCACAAAGTTCAGGTACTCAAGGATTTTTGGAAAATACTCCATCAGATAGAGAATTTCTTCCGCTTTCCAGAAAGGTAAAGAGCTCTTTCTAACTCCTTGTATTTTTTGAGTTATGGCTTGTGAAGTAGAAGGAAAATTTTCCCAAGGTAGACCTGTGGGGCTTGGGAGAGATTTTTTCCAAGGAATCTCGGACTAGTAGGGAATCGGAGGAAAAAGTGAAAATTTTCCCTTTTGTCAAAAAGGCAAAAATTAAGTGTTGAGCTAGCACATCAAAAAGTTAATGCAGACCGGTGGACCTTCGGAGGCAAATGAGATTTTTTTTGGGTCAAAAAGTGTAAAATGGAAAAAAAGGAGCCCCTACCTCCACTGACCCCAATGGATGCCACGTCATCAATGGATTTGCGGGAGAAAAGTTCAAAATTTGCCCGAGCTAGTTTTTTGCCAAAAACGTTAAGGAAAAACTCAGAAGGCCATATCTTTTGATTGAGCTCCATTTTTTATGTTTTTGGTACCAATGGAAAGATCTAAAGATTTTCTTTACAATGGAGTCTTAAATTTTGGATTTTGGTGAAGATTTGGGGTAGAAATTGGAAAAATATGTTTTGGCGTGGAAAAGACAAAAACCAATTCCAACCACTAGATTTAATGAAGTATGGGTCCGTTTCTTTTCATGCGAAGTAGATACATGGAAATATGATATTTTTCATCGAGCCCATCAACAGATGAAGAATCAAAATGCATTTTAAAAAGTGGTTGGAGAAAATCCCACATTTTTTCCCTTTCCTTCTCACATTTTGCTATATAATGTAACAGAGGCATCATTTTTTAAGAGGTTGTTCATTTTCTTCTCTGCCTCCCCTTTTTCTCTCCCCAGGGTCGAAAAGGGAGTTTGAACCTCCTCCCCTGCTCTGTAAAAATGGCATTTTTTTCCTCTTGTTCATAGATGATTCTCTGTGCAAACTATGAAGCAATAAAAAATGTGTTTTGTGATGCATTTGTCCATCCTTGCTCATTTTTAGTTGTCTCTTCTTGTCTCTCTTCATTTCGGGGGTATCGTGCATGTTTCGAATGTTCACTTACAGATCTGGGTGCTATGTTCATGATGTTTTGGAACATTTTCTATGTGAATCTGATCTATGGTTTGTGATGCTGCTGTCCATCCTTTCTATTGCTCACCTCTCTTTGTTCCATGGTAGTTTGGTAGATGATCAGCATTTTCCTTCTCTGGTGTATCACTGTTTTAGTGTAGGCTCTATTTTTCCTTTTTTCTTTCTCTCCTTATCTCCATGGAAGTTAGATTAGGATTAGATTAGCTTTCTGCGCTTTGGAATAGCTTATGGCGAGTAGACTAGGAAGAGGAACCAACCTTCACCTTTGGAGGTCATTCCCATTTACAAGTCCCATAGCTTGGGGAATGATCCAATGTTATGCAATCACACAAAATGACCCTAGCTTAGAAAAGCATATCCATGACTCCTTTGGGGTGCTGTGATTTCACACTAATACCACCTCCTTACAATCTTAATCAACTCTACAGTCTTTCTTGACTCGAATCCATCCACTGTTTCATCTCACAACTTTAAGATCATTTTGAATCCTTTCATCATCTTCTTTGAAAAGACATAGAATTCGATTGGGATCGGGATTTACAGAATTCATTTAATGATCGTAAAATATATCTTATGTCTCCACTAGTGCTTACACTGCACACAAGGGAGAACCCTTTTACATATATATTTCTACCAACGATTACAATCTAGGATCCATGTTAGCACATTGTGATGACCAAGGTCACAAGAAAATTATTTATTAAATCATCTGCACAATTCATGACTGCAAGAATCGATACAATGAAGCTGAAAATACATGTGTTGCACTCTCTTCTTCACCACCTATAAAATTTGACACTATATTCTCGAGTCCACAATGTTTATGTCATTAGTACCTTTCATCTTCTTAATACATTGCATTTTATACCTTATCAAAATGATCACGTTACTCGATGGCTCATGATCATGATTGAGTGTAACCTTGAGTTTATTACTTAGAAATCCATTAAGGGTCAAACTATTATTGATCGTTAGTGGAGGCCCCTCTTCCTAGTATACATTTACCTCATGAGAAATTACCAAATTAATCAATCAATCATTTTCACCATGAGTATGGAATTCTTAAGATGACCATCCTCTTCAACGGTTATAAGTGTTAGAAAGGGGGAGGCACAGGCATCGTTCTCATTCCTTCTTGGGATACACATATTCATCTTGCCAACAAACTCAATTTTGAGTGTATAAATAATATGTCGGAATATGAATCCCTTATTTTAGGCCTTGAGACCAATCTCTTTCTAGGCATTAAATTCCTTGACATATATGGAGACTCCAAACTTATCATCAAACAAGTTACAGGTGAGTATTAGTGTAAAAATGATACTCTTCAAAAATATCATGACATTGTTCATATTCTTCTACAAGCCTTTGATTCTTATAGTATCCAATATTTCCCTCACTAAACCAAATCATTTCACTAATACAATGACATCTCTTTCAGCTCTCACTCCTTGGTTAATGAAGGGATCCAAACTTTTTATTGTTGTTCATCATTGTTATCGACCATTCTACGATCTACCCTAAGTTAATCTTGTTGAATCTATTCCGTCGGATCTTTGGTACTCCCAAATATTTTATTATTTATCTAAATCCATCATTCCGCCTAACTTATCCAATAATGTTAGGAGTTCATTTCTTCAACATGCTAACCGCTACATTATAATAGGATAAATTCTTTACAAACGCAAATTTTATGGTTTTCTTCTTTGATTCCTTACATCCTGTGAATCTCTTCATGCTATCCAGAATTTCATGATAGAATTTGCGGTGGAAGTTTTAGTGGCTTAGTCTTCACTAAGCGCATCCTTTGTCTCGGGATATTATTGACATTCTCTCAACCATGAATATTGTGAATATATCAAGAAGTATGAAAAATTTCAATAACATTTGAATGTTATTCGCATTCCTAGTCAAGATTTATAGCTAGCTCGGGACCTTTGGACATTCTCACAATGGATTTTTAATCTCATCGGTCTCGTTAATCCTCAATATTCAAACAACATCACTCCATCATCACTACAACTTAATATTTCACCAAGTGGGTGGAATTAATTGCACTCACCTCAACCAAATTTGGTCAAATTATAAACTTTATCTATGAACATATCATTTAGTGCTTCAAGGTGTTCCTCACAAACTCATCATGGACAACAAAAAGTCCTTTAAAAAAATATATATTAAGAAGCTTTGTAATTCATTTAAAATTTAACTCAGCTTCTCTTCTCCATTCTATCCTCAAGCTAATGGATAAGCCAAAACCACTACAAAAATCTTCGAATCATTCTTGCAAAAACTAATGATAAGTTAGAATGTGACTAACATCTACATCTTCCTTTCCCCTCTTTGGGATTGATCCAGAGGATTTTTCACTATGAAAATATTCCCTAAAATACCCTAAAACTATACCATTATGAAGGTCTTCTTGAGACCTTTCCAACAATATGTTGAACTTCAGAATCGGAGTTTGTATGCAAATTCTATCGCTCGTCAAATTTAAGGTCGTAAACGGATCAACCCTGGTCAACAGGACAAAAAGTGGATCAATGGCAAGGTGACACGTGGTAGTTGGTGACAAGTAAAATTTTATGGTCTTGTAATGTTTCAAAATTAGTTCCATGGTTTAGAGCTCATCACAAGCTTTTCGATGCATTTTGAACGGACCAAATCTGAGTTCGTATGTAGAAGTTATGCATTTCGGAAGTTGATTCTTGACCGCCGTAATTATTTTAAATCTCCAAATTTTTGAATTATTTGTGCTAACTAGTGATATTATGTAGGTGGAAAATCTGGCCAATATTCCAACTACAAGATACCCTTAATTAACATATTTTATTAATTCATAAATTAATCCTAATTAAGCACCTTAAATTTCTCAATTTTTGACCAAATCTTCTCTCCCAAGTTTTGGCACATTTTTCAAGGAAAGACATTTTTCCAGCCAAGAAAATATCCATGAGAGAAGGAGGAGGGTGGTTAGCATTATGTGGACTTGGTATGCACATTAAATGGAGGATTTGAAGGCTTTGATAAGGTCTAAAATTGGTAATATCCCATTATACGTGGGATTATTCCTCCATTTTTTATGCTAAAATCCACTCATATGGATAAGAGAAAATCATGGGCTTTGGGAGGATTATTGGGAGATTTAAATGGGATTAAATTTACTAAATATACACTTAAGTGTGTATATATATACGGGTATTTGTGAGGTTAAAAGAATGAAGAAGAAGAATACACAAGTGTATTATTATTTTGCTATCTTCGGCAGTTTTGATTCAAGGATATATTTAAGGGTCTTGGAGGTTGATTGGAGACTTGATGTCTTCTAGAATTTTTTCAGGAATTCAAATAAAATTCTAGTGATGTGATTCTTTTCCCGTTTTGAGTTTGTTTGACCTATTTTTGGAAGAAAAATGTGATGGTTTTTTGGAGAACTCACGGGAAGGAGCGGAAAGACAATGAACTGGTGCTACGAACTTGTAGAGACGTTTCTCCGAATGGTTTTGAGAGGTTCTTAAAGTTTAGTTTTAGGACTATTTTTAGTTTCATCTATTTTATGTTGTATTTACATAATTTAATTATTATTACAACATAGTTAGAGAGATATATTGATCGTTTATCCTATATGTACATCTATAATCTTCTATTTTTAGAAGCTAAGTAGCTATGAAAGTAAAATTGTAGTTTACAGGAATGAACCAATGCCTCTAAAAATTTGAGTTATTACTCTTATGGATTTCTATGTAGTTTACAGTTTATTTACATACCCCGGATCGGGATTTTTCGATTACCCACAAGGTGGAGAAAGTTACATGTACTTGGAGTTTTTGGGAATGGAAACTTGATCTTGAGATCAATGAATCCCACACTCAGTGAAGTACTATTTCAGTTTTAAATATCCATACTGATGTAAATTGTAAAAGAAATTTTTCATTGGTTTTTAATGGAAATGGTTCGTTATTCGAACTGGAGATGTCGCCGCATGAAATGGGATGAACTCTGTTATCAACTTCTGTGTCTTTCATTTTAAGTTTGTTCATTTTTCAGTTAAATGCAGTTGCAAATGGATTTGAATGCATCAGTTAACAAACTTGTGAAGATTTTTCAAAAATGACACATGAAAGAGTTAAGTAGGAATGAATTCATCAGAGGTTTCTAAGTGATAATTTTGTTACATTCCTAGAACAGTAAAAGAATCCAATTTTCTATTTAATAATAAATAAAAGTTGATAATCCACTTTTGATTCTATGTTTTTAAAAGGAATTGAGAACTTTAGTATCCGTTGTGTAAAAGCTGTTTAAACTGGTTTAAAAATCATGACGACATTTGTGGTGGAAATTTTAGTGACTTAGTCTTCGCTAAGTGCATCCTTTGTCTGGGATATTATTGAAATTATCTCAACCATGACTATTGTAAATATGTCAAGAAGTGCGAAAAATGTCAATAACATTCCAATGTTATTCACATTCCTAGTCAAGCTTTATAGCTAGCTCAAGACCTTTGGATATTCTGACAATGGGGTTTTGATCTCATCAGTCTCATTAATCCTCAATATTCACAATAACATCACTCCATCATCACTACAACTTAATATTTCACCAATTGGGTCGAAGTAATTCCACTCACCTCAACCAAATTTGGTCCAGTTATTAACTTTATCTATCAACATATCATTTTCTTCTTTAGTGTTCCTCAAAACTCATCACGGACAACAGAAAGTCCTTTAAAAATAAATATCTTAAGAATCTTTGTAATTCATTTAACATTTAACTCAGCTTTTATTCCCCATACTATCCTCAAGCTAACGAGATAAGCCAAAACCACTAACAAAAATTTTCGAAACATTCTTGCAAAAACTATTGATTAGTCATAATGTGTGACATCTACATCTTCCTTTTCCTCTTTGAGCTTATCAAAATAACATCCGCACTTCCACAGGATACCCCTTTCACTTTTATATGGCTCCAAATCTGTTCTTCCTCTCAAAGTTCAAAATTCATCCTTTTACATGTCTCTTTGTTACTTCATCTTTGATGAATACTATCGCTTAATAACGTCTATCACAACTTGAGTTGTTAGATGAGTGCCACCTTCGATCTCTAGAACATCAACATGTTTATCAAGAGTGCATAAAAATGATCACAACAAGCACATCAATGAACGTGACTTTAATGTCGGTGGCCTTGTTCTCAAATAAAATCATAATGTTACTACTCTAGAAAGGACCTAATGCATTAATTTTTCCCCTAACTTTATTGAGCCATACATTATCATGAATAAGTATGGATCGTGTGCCTATCAATCAGCTTCCCTTTATGGTAAACTAGAAGTGGATCCTTTTAATGCATTGCACTTGTTACCATTCTATTGTTAGCATGTCTTCCGGTGAGTTCTTAGTCATATTCTTAGATCATCCCTATATCATTAGCCTGTCCATATTTCATTGTAGTGATTTGGAATCATGTGGTCATCAGTCACTTTCCTATATGTGACATTAAATAAGAGCATCATGGTTCTACTTGTAGCATATTCCTTATGGATATATTCTCCATTTTGGTGAGAAATCCATAATAATTACATCCATCACCCTCTTATTTGCCTATTGGAACCATGCAAAGGGTCTAGAGGTTCTTCTTGTACATTCATTGTCCCCTCTAAGTGGTCTACTTAGCTACTCCCCAGATCTTCCACATGTCAAAATAAAAATCAAAGGATGATCCATTCAAAAGTAAAAATCTATTAAAAATAAACAGATCCCTCGAAGGATAGTTGTTCACACCAAAAAAAAGAAAAAAATAGAAAATATTCAAAATACAAATAAAATTAAAATAAATATACCGATCCCTCAAAAGACGGATACCATATATATTGCATATGTATAAATTAGGCCATACTCTAAAAGGATGGCCAATCCTTTTATCATGGCATTGAAGGCTTCCCACATTGATTAACTTTCTTCTAATATTATTCTTTCCCCTTCTCAAAACTTAGGCATAGACTTAGGAAGCACCACTTAAGGAGAACCCTTTTCCCACGTAAAATTTACATATCAAACCCCATTTTCATGTTGACATTAGGTCTATGAGTTCTTTCCATCTATTATCTCCTCATGATATTTGATATAACTAATCGATGTTGGTTACTGAGTCTAACACATGTTATGGTCGCATGCACCTTTTGTTATTTACATCTCCTCTTATCTACCTCTAATTTAAATAGAGGCATATTTTCTTCATGCATTCCTTGATATGATGTAATTTCATTCATACCTATAGGTCGCCATCATTTGGTTATGTTATCTCAATCACCAATCAATCTATCTATATATCCTAAATACATCAATCTTTGCTTACACCAATCAATAATCACATCGACATTAATTTTCCATTGATATTACGTAATACGCATTCATCAAATTACCATAATAAAATTAAAAATAACATATGATCCTAATCCTCAAAAATCATACGATAAATTCATATCATCAACCATCTATACATTCACAAATATCAAGTAGCACAAAATCACATCTAACATCATAATATAACAATCCAAGTAAAAGATAAATCATTTTATATTATACTTTTACCATCATCATCAAATATAATTAAAACATTCAGCCGATCCTCATGTTCATAAAATAGACAATTCATACCATCATCATCATCATCATCATAAATAAGTTAATCAACATTAAACAATACACATCGTGACAAAATTATATATATATATATATATATATATATATATATATATATCAAAATCATGTGTATTAATGCATCATTTCCCTCTAATGGGACGCTCTCAAAGTGGAGATATCAATGAAACTACAAAAATGAATTTCAAAGAGCCTAATATCCGCCCCTCGGGAAAAATCCCTCTGTTTTCCTATCATCCTTGTTTCCTTTTTCCTATCCCTCTCCTTGATGTGGTTGAGCCACACTCGTTGTGCTCCTTGACATCCCAGACCCCCCGCCATTATATTCTCGCAAATGCTCCCGGTATTGTAGTGTCTTTTGAAACTTCTCGATCACGATGCCCTCATAATACTTAGCCTCTATGGCTAAGGCTTTGTATCTATCAAATGAGATCATCTTGGGAGGTTTCATCTCTCCTCCTTGCGGTGTTTCCTATTCTCCACATGAAGCCTCAACATCTATTATAGTAGAAAGATCTCCAAAATGAACCCTACATGCCTCCCTTTGTCGGCACTATCATTCTCTATCCTGCATAATTGCGTCCCTCTCCGGACCGTAGCATATCTTTCCACCCTCATCTGATCTAGCTCAGTATGAAGATGTGCTAACTCTCCGGTCTCTCCAAATCCTCCACCTCTACCTCCTGGAGCTACATTGACATCTTCCCCAATCTCCATCTCCTCTCCCTCTTCTCTTCCCTCCATAGCCACCCTAGCTACCTAAATAGTGGTCATCCAATCACAAAATCCTACGTAGTCATCATCATCATGGTACATCCTCCTCCTCCAATGGATCTACCATATCAGGGCTCAACAAATCCCTGTAAAAGTCCTAGCGCCTATACAAAATAGGACCATTTGGTATAGTTTGGATGACCCAAAAATTTTTTTGACTCGATCAAAATGAAATACCTCATTCATCTCCATCCATCTCCCCTAAACCCATCATGTCCACCTCATCCCGATTAACTATGTATCTACTGGCGACCATGCAAGGAAATCCCAATACGGATGCCATCTAATCGATCGAGTATCAAACTCTACAAAATGATCAACATACCAATCCACTCATTTGTCCCCATGTCTCTGAAGGCCTAGTCAACCCTCTATCTCAAAAATCCCACCTCTAATTAAATATGATGACCAAAGTGACCCATAAAATCCACGATGGCTAAATCACTACTATGTGCTCATATGTCAAGCAGTGAAATAAGAAACCGATGTCTAGACTTGATGTCTTCTCACGCCTGCTGTACATCGAAAGCTCATGGTAAACCTAAGATAACAAGGTAGTACCAAAAGAAAATATTGTCTGGTGATCCATAATATCTACTTCTACACTAGCTACTTCTCATGGAAAATGATCTCCACCAAAGTATGAATATGCATAACAAGACACAACCATCATCACCATATAGATCAATTGGCTGTATGACACCCCAACCTCGTACCTGAACTCATATGAGAAATTCCCTGAAGAAAACTTGATCTCGTGGCGGATCAGCTCCAAATGGTGCATCAACACTACCAATCTGTTGTCACTAGTAATGGGAACTATCTGCTCCCCATGTATAGGTAATTTCAGGATCCTAAAAACATCCTCCAAGGTGATGGTCATCTCCACTCTCCTAAAAATAAAGGTACCATATTATCGGTCCCATCTCTCCACCAACCCGATTATCAAGCCCACTTCCCATGACATCCTATGATAATATCTCGAATCCACCTAACCCCACTATAACCAAGTGATCACACTTGGCATCATCACATATTTTATAATCTACTCATATACATAAGTCATGTGGTATCTCAAATATAAGGCCTCTTTGGCCCGCAATCACAAACAAAACATGAAAATGTTAGATTCTCAATCCAAAACCCAATTAAAATTCATTAAATTTCCTCCAAAATTTAATTAAATCCTAAGCCAATCGAATCCAAACTCTATTCAACACCGACCCAAGTTTGATTAACATGTTTTAGGTTCAATCACTACACCTTAGGGCCCAAACTGATGTTGACCCACCCGAGTTTCCGTCAAATGCCCCTATATCATCCACTTTTTCTAAAAAATTGCAAAAAAATGAAGAAAAAGAGTATTAAACCAAAAATAAGTTGATATTTTTCACTCACCATCCTTCACACCCTCCGGTGTTTCCTTACAACTCCTTCAACCTCCATTTCTCAGCTTTCTCTTTAATCACTATGATCTCTCTCATTAATTTTATGCGTGAAAATAAGCATTGTCGGTTGACCCCTCAAATTAAATAGCCACTGACACTTGGTCATCATCAACCCCCTTAGATTGCCATCAATCAACCTTAGTCACCATCAAGTGGCCTTGGTAGCCTTCACTTTATCTTTCCGGTATTTTTCATGACCACTTCTGGGCATTCTTCATGATCTACCTTTGTGGCCATATTTATTTACCCTTTATGGATTTCTACTTCAATATTGTAATCCTATCCTTTTGTGATCTCAAAGTCTACTTTTGTGTCCATACTTATCCCTTCTTTGGGTACTTTATACCTTCATAGCTATACTTACAATCCCTTTGGAACATATTCTTTCACTACTAGCCTTTTGAACCTTCTCTTGCGTCTATCTGGGCAACATTATTTTCATCCTTATCCTTTGCAGATGCATAGTTTTTCACTCAATTCCTTGTATACGAATTATTTTACATAATTTTTACATTTACTTGTGCAAATATTTATGCTTTCCTATGACCTCGAGATCATTCTAGATGACATCCATATGAGATATTTCCCATTAGATTCTCTCCATTTTGCAGTGATCTTTACCCACTCGCTAGCCCATAGAGAATTCTCACCTATCTCCATTGAGACTGCAAGTATCCCTCTATCGATGTGATATTGGAGTCACCGCCATAGTTTTTATTTTTATTGAAATCCTTTTTCTTGGGGCATCTTTCCTTACGCTATCTTTTTCTACCAATATTTCTTCACCCACCCACCCTTCGCCATTTACCTTTTCAAATGTGCATTTTATTTCCTTTGGTGTCATCGATCCCTCGTTTGAGGGGAATCTTATCATTAACCTTCCGTCAATCCTCATCATACCATTATTTCTCTCATTATTTTTGTCTCATGACTTACTAGCACAAACCACTCATACATTTACACCTAAAATTGGTATCTCTACCATTTTCTTCTCGCATGCGCATATTTTTATTAGGATCCTATCTAGGTATTCTTTTAATTAAAATGCACATCTCATCATGTTTAATTAATTAAATTAATTAACTCCTATTAATTAATTAATTGGTCTCCACATCATATGATGCTCTAATCTACTTTCTATTATGGATGCTTTTATCTTAACTCCTTATCTTACGCTTTTTCCTAGCTTTCTTCCCATCTATTTTTATGCCCTAACTACCCATGATTTATCCCCAAGAAATCTAATCTCGCACAATGCTTTAAAGCACCCTTCCAACTCTTAAAAAGACAAAATCATGTCAAAAACACAAAAATATTTCCCACTAGGAAACTTTCCCCGTGGTAAGTGGCGACCCAACCTAGTTGTCATCGACCCTATAAAACCAAGTTAAATTCTTCCAAAAATGGATAACAAATCAGATACATATAAATTTTGGAGCTTCCTCATGACTTTTGATCCCTCCCTCACACGAGTGTTCTGAAGTAGGTAAAGGCCTCCCACACCTCCATTGAACATGTTTTCATCACTCATGATCATCTTTTGTGAGATTATCACTTTTTATTTATTTATTTAATCATTTTTTAATCATATTATTATTGATATTCTTATACCTAAAATTTTGTGGGTACAGAGTAGTTTACGCAACATGCGGGGATCCCTCAATATCCTTCTATTTGAGCTTGTTTGCTTACAATTTTCCTTTTCTATCTGTTTATCCTTGACCTTATCACATTTTCTCTAGTCATTGTTGATCCCCTTGGTCACCATCAACTAGGTTCATGCTCATCTAACAACCTACCTAAATACTTTTTCTGTCCTTTTCTCTACCTTTTTATCTTAGAGATCATTCTCTAGGTCATCCTTCGATATCCACATGCCTCTTTCATCCACTATCTTGCACTCAGAACTTGTAGGACTACATATTTCACTCACGAGTTCAAATCTACTCTCATAGGTAGTCGTCGACACTGCCTTTACATAACCAACTCGTCGTTGACCTAAACCTGGGTAACTTTTCATTTACGATTATTTCAATCAAATCAACTTTAGACCAGATCTTAATTATGCTTAGATTCAACAATACTTATGTTTCTACATGTTATCTATTGTTTTATCCTTTATTTCAATCTTTCTTTAAAATGGGGTTAACATCGCTAAGGAAGTTAATCACTTCTGAACCGGCATTCTTTGGGAAGCCCCACATAAATCTATGTAATCAATCCCATTTAATTTTATTTTATTTATAGCTCATCAGCTACATAGAGGATCCATTATCACTTTTCACCCGTTCATCCATCACATCGAGTAAGAGGTACTATAAACCCTCCATGCTATGAGTTTCTAGTTTATTTTAGTAGATAGTTCATTTATTTCATTAGGAATGAAGAAACTTGTCCAACATCAGCCTTTTCTCATGGTTTATCAAAGAGGCATGCAACTCATCTATTGACATCTGACTCAAATCCTTAGTTTCCTCTATAGAATAAACTAAATGATAAAACTTTACAGGTAGAAATCTAAGGAATTTTTCAACTATCCTTTGATCTTCTATGATTTTCCCATGCAATTTTATTTGGTTTAAAATCCCAACAACATGTGTAAAAATGATTCTACTAAATTTGAATCTTTCATATTTAGATTCTTAAAATCTTTTCTAAGCAACTAGATTTTTGCAACTTTAACTTTATCCTTACCTTGATACACCAATTTGAGAGTTTCCCATGTATCCTTTGCTGGATTTGTTGTTGTAACTCGGGAAGAATACTCTCATGCATATCTTGATGAATGTAAAAGAGGGCTTTTCCATCCTTCTTCCTTTGTTCCTTCAAAAGATAATTTTCTACTGTGTGGATGCGTTGAATGTTGTGGCATTCGCGGGTTCTTGATACCCATTTTCAACAATATCCCAAACATCCTGGGATCTAAAAAGAGATTTTATAGTCAAAGACCAATATTCATAATTTTTTCCATTAAACTATGGAGTTTGCAAGCTAGAAAAAGGTTTTCCGGATGTGGATGCCATTAATGAATCTTAATAATACTTATGAGATCTAGAAGTAAAATAACTTAAACTTGATTACTAGAACCTTTTGATCGATACATGATGAAGGGAAGAGGTAGGGGAGGAACACAACAGACCCAAATAGCAACTTGCAACACTAAAAATGACAAAATACATGCACAAAAATGGTGAATTAAACACACGAAATGCGCAATGTAAATCTAGAATAAAAACTATATATATATATATATATATATATATATATATATATATATCTGATTTTTAGAAATATTTTACAGATATTCATTACTTCGTTCTTCTTATTCCTCGTCTTACAATTCTATTTTTCTTATCCATATTACATACAAAATGCATCACCAAAACAATACATACAAATAAGAAATTAATTCCTAAATCGCCACACGTCGAAGTAGATATCCTTGACCTTTGAAACAAAATTCATTTTCCAAATTTTAGGAGAATGTCAAATATCAAATCTACACATTCACTAAATGCATATCCTTTTCCTTTTTCTTAAATCTGCATTTGTCATAAATCTCTAAATTGTTAGAGGGTGGAGTTAATTCCAGTAGTTGAGATTATATCTCCAACAGATTTAGTATTATTACGATCTTGAAATACAATTTTTGAATTCTATTGATTTCTATATTTTCATGCAAAGGCATACTTGGCACTTGAGATCAAGACTTGAGGGAGATTAGCATATAGCTTTTTGTTAATGCTATAAAAATATATGATTATAAACTCCTTACAAACACTTCCTTTTAACATGTCGAACATTCTCTCCACATTTGAGATAACATTGTATTTACATGAAGAAACCTATTTATCTATATATGAAGGCCTTCATGGTTGCACCATCCACCGTGCATATTTTTTTTTTGTTTCGATTCAATTTTAACTCACAAGTAAAATTTTTACAAACCTTTAAATTGTCCTATCTTAAGATTTGCTCAAAATAATCACCTAGCTTTTGTGGTCAAAGTGTCACTTCCACCTTACCTAGATTCATAGATTTGTAGGCATCTACCACATAGTACAAATTCCACTTTTCTAAAAGATATAAATTATATTTTTCATTTAAATCTCGACATTCAAATTAGAGAAAGAAGATAATTGTACCTATCTAATATCATTAGTCGACTCTATGTTTCTTTAAGGTTGTAGTAATCAAACACTATATGCCACTGTTCACCATTAATCCCTTTTCATGGGAAAAATATCCCTAGATTTGAACTAAGAAGGCACATAATGTCTCCCCAATTGCTTGTATATTCCAAAGGTGACAATTTGAAGCATGTTTCTTTCAATTCAACTATGAGATTCTTAACAAGTACAAGTAGATCCTAAATTTCTTCAAGTGTATCAAAATTGGCAAGTAACTTGCTTCCATTTGCATCAGCGAGGCAGCCTTGATTGATTGTAGACACCATGTTATTCCGTATTATGTCAACTTTAAGAGCCATTCATTTGTAGTCAAGGGGTGACCAACTATTTAATTAATTACAATTTCAAGATCTCTTAAGAAGGAAGACCCATTATCGTAGAAAGAATCCATTTCTTCAATAGTGTGTCCAATTTCACCCATGCTTTCTGATACTCAAGTCTACTAAAACAAAGCATTATTTTCTATCTCATCCTGTCCACCACACATTTTGGATACGAAGTTCTCTCTAGGACTTGTTACATATTCCAAGAATATTTTGAGAGAATTCTTGCTTCACACCTTCAACATATGAAATATCAACATCCTTGATCACAATATAAAATAAGCCTTTTAAAACCTTGTCATCTTTCTTGATTAAGTTGATTCCATTCTAAAAATAGTTAAACACAACTTCCGTTTCCATGTCCAAATGAAAGTCTTGTTAAATTATACATACCAAAATTAGCATACTGGAAAAAGAATATGGAAAATATTAGGTGTGATTGACACATAAAATTCTCAATGCCAACTAAGTATTTTATAGACAACTTTGACATAAGAAACTATCACTTACCTTCTTGTTCAATAGTTTTATATTGTTGATGGCAACATTCAGAACAGAAAGTAACATATCTTCTTGCTCTATTTGCTCAAAATTGCCAAGTCCCTTAAAGTCCGGTAGGACATGCATGTACTTACTACTTTGTTTCATAGTCATCCACACACCATTGGTACACCTGCCATCTGCTACATCAAGAAAATAACCAGAGATATGATTTAACAAATATGATTTTCCACTACTCTGCTTTCCCATGGATGATATCAGCTTCACCTTACCCTCCCAATTCTTTATATAAATATAATAGAAACAAAAGCACATTAAATTAGCTAATGATATTTTATCTTTGTAACGTATATGAGGAGGAATGCCAAGTCCATCCATAAGAGATATCATTCCATTTCTCTTTGCACGAGCTATTTGAATAGGCACAAGGCAAACTAGTTTTCGTATCCATAGTCCCATCGGAACCTCTGCTCTTAATTCCAGAAAACTCAATTTAGTTCTCTAAGATACGCATTAAAACCAATTGTCCACTTTAACTTGCACACTAAAAGATGAAAAATACTTTCCTTTATCCACATTTATCCTTTGAAGAAGAGTCATCAAATATTTCATGCACTCAAATTTATTGCAACTTCCAGTGGCATCTATCACGTGTACAATTTTATTGAATAAAACATCCTTTTTGAAGTCAGTTGACAACACAGAATGTGTTGAAAATTTGAAAAGTGTAATATATATACTAAAACGTTGCACATGACCTAGGAAAGATAGTTTCTTCATAGGACATAGAAGCACTCTTTCCAATTTCTTGCAGCTGTACAATTTCCTTAGCCGAGGTAGTATTCAATACATTGGAAAAAACTAAATCCAGGTAACCTATGTGATGAAAAACAAGATATCTCTGTGCTGAATCGAAGTTAACAATTTTCCCTTGAATATCATCCAAACTTCTAATTGACGCATTCAAGAAGATGTTCTTAAGATAAGACAAAATCTTCCAAGACATACACTTCCAACATAACGTGAGAACTTTCTTTCATATTCACTGTCACATAATATTAGTTTACAATCCCATGGTATCTTGTTTCTGTAAAATACGAAATTACGATTAAGAAATATCCATCATTTTAAATACATGCTTTTCATGTGGGTTAAAAAAGGAAATGTATCTTAGTTTCATCATTGGCTTCAACTGGAGTTCAACCAATCTGACCCTGTTGGTTTATTTCTGGTAAAAGTATTTCCTACTTTTCAAGAATTAAATGGATTCACACAATGTTATTTCTTCAATAATATTCTTCCAAACCCACCTCAACACCTATCCAATCTATATTACGAAATGCCTCGTCAAATCTATACAATTTAATTCGGGAAACACTTCTATCATACAGAGAAAAAAATCGAGTATGTTCATCCATATCCAACAAATCAAAGCCCCTCCTAAATGTATGATTAGGATTCTTATCATGAAGATTTCAAAAAATGCATGGACACGTATACACATATAAGCTTGAATCTTTGAAGTTTTGAATGAAAATTCGTAACTCCCTGATCTCAAAGCTACCACATTCTCTAGGTTTCCTATGTGGGGATTGATAGTTTGTTATTAAAATGAATCACCATATCTCGGCTTGATTTTGTGTTTGTAGTTGAAACTTAATTCATCTAGGAATTTATTTATTTGCATGATCTCTTTGGAAATATGCATCCATGTGCAACATGTACTAATTCATCATGTAGCTTTTTAGGAAAGATAAGTTTAGATTTATTTTTATTTAGTTAATTCCAGCTTTGTCTTATTGTTAGGAAAAGTCAAATAAATAGAATAATTTATTTTATGCATGCACAACATGTAGTAATTTTAATGTTACGAGTTCTTTTTTGTAAAAGCTTTGTTTAGAGCCATTCACAATTAAGTCTAGTTGGAGTCGAGTTTAATATAATTAGTAGAAATTTCTAATTGGATAGAGCACACAGATGAAGTTGTAGATGTAAGAGAAAGTGTTGCATGCACAACTTGGAATGTAATGAGCCGAAGCTCTGATAGTGAATAAATTAATTAATGATTACGCACTGTGAGTGTTGGTTTGGGAATTACTTTGTTTTTTTACAAGTTTTATTATTTGTTTCGATTTTCACTATTTAAGACTGCAATTTTTCTTCAAATTGGTATCATAGTAGGTTATTAATTTGGTAGAAAGCTATGGCTTCTACATCAAGTATTCGGACACCACAATTTAATGGAAAGAATTACAAGTACTTCTCATTGACCATGAAGGTGCTATTTAGATCTTAGGATGTGTAGGAGATCGTAGAGAATGGGAACATAGAGCTCGTAGATGCGGTAGAGTATAACACCTTTGTCTCGGGAAGAGAAAAATACATTGAAAGAATTACGGAAGGAAGACAAAAATATCTTTTATATGTTCATCGGAAATGAATGAAATAATTCTTCTTAAAGTGGCATCATCCATTCAAACAAATACTACATGGGACACAGTTCAAGCTGCATATTAAGGTAAGGAGTAAGTAAAAACCACAAAGCTATAGTTACTTCGTAGAGATTTTGAGAATATGTCAATGAAAGAATCAGATTCCATAAAATGGTTTTTACTTATGTAGTTGGCTTAGTCAATCAAATTAAATCCCATGGTGAGACTATTGAAGATAAAAGGATTATTGAAAATTTTCTTATGATTTTTCCTACGAAATTTTATCCTCTAGTTGTTTATATTGAAGAAACAAAGGATTTGAGTCAATTTTCAATTGATGAGTTGCATGCATCACTAATAAATTGTGAACATAGGATGAATAGATCACATGCAATTGTAGATCAAGCTTTTAGATCTTTGACATCATGCAATCATAAAAAAATGAGGAAGTTTCATCCCAAGAGGAAGAAGAAGAAGTACATCGAGAGGATGCAGTAGATTCATCAAACTCAAGTGGAAGAGGACAGAGTCAAGAACACATTTATGGTCAGAGAAAAGATAAGTCTCATGTTCAAGTGCCATTATTGTAAAAAGTAAGGACACCATTCTTATGACTCTAAGAAAAATCAGAATAATGTCGGAAGCTCTACTTCTAGATCTATGTTTATTTCATGCACAAGGATTGCTGAATCAATACCTTATTTATCCCCTATTGAGTTCAATCTATAAAAATGATTCCATGTGATGTATGGTATTTAGATTCTCGTTCAAGTATTCACATGATAAGTAATCTAGATTTTTTTCTAGTTTGGATGAGTTAGTGAAGAGTGATGTTACTTTGCAAATAATAATATTTTGTCTATAAAAGGAAAACACATTGTTAGTATTATAACTAAATAGGGGGAGAAAATGAATATTCATGATGTTTACTATGTTACAAGTTTGAAGCACAACCTTATGAGTATTGGATAGTTGGTACAAAAAGGATACAAAGTTTATATGGAAGAAAATGAGTGTGTGATTGTGGACAAATCCCCTAGCACTCAATTGATTGAAAAAGTGAAGATGAGAAGCAATAGAATGTTTCCCTTGATTTTAAAACTAGAAAAAAAGAGAATCATATCTGTTTGCGAGAAAAATCGGTAGCTCAATTCACATCAAAGTCCTGTGCTAAGGTAAATGAGTCTTATGCCAATGTAAAAGAGGTACGCACTAATGCAAGTGATTCATGCACCGATTCCAATGCTATATATAATTGATTCCTATATTGAAGGGACACAATCAAATTTTCAATCATTCGTGAAAGATGAATCATATATTTGGCATCTAAGGTATGGACATTTGAATTTTGGACATTTTTATTTACTTCAAAGAACAATTAAGGTTAAAGGTTTTCCATTGATTCAGAAACCATAATGGGTATGTGAGGGTTGAATATTGGGAAGCAACATAAAGATTCTTTCCCTGTTTGCAAAATGAAAAGAGAAAGTGCAACTATTGAGATTGTACATTCAGATTTATGTGGACCTATGCAAATAACTTCTATTGGTGGTTGTTAATATGTTATGAAATTCATTGATGATTACACAAGGAAGACTTGGGTATATTTTCTAAGACATAAATCAGATACCTTTGATACATTTCAGCAGTTCATGGCATGAGTGGCAAAGAAAAGTGTATACTACATCAAATTTTTGAGAACAAATAGAGGAGGTGAGTATGTTTCTTATGAATTGTTGCAAATATCATGGTATACACAAGCACTTTACTACGGTATACACCACAATGAGAATGGTTTCGCGAGAGAGAAAGAATATAACCAATATGGAATTGATGAGAAGTATGATGAAGGAAAAACACCTTCCAAATGTTTATCAAGGCGACAGTGTCAACTTCGATTTACATTTTAAACAAGTGTCCAAAAATAATTGTTAGGAACATTGTTCCTCAACAAGCATGGAAAAATAGGAAACACATCATTTCTCATTTCAAATTCTTCTATTGTGTTGCATATACACATGTTCACGAAGAGATAAGGAATAAACTAGACAACAAAGGAGAAAATTGTATATTTGTTGGGTATTCGAGAGAATACAAAAGGGTACAAGTTGTATAATCTAGTTATTAGAAAGGTCGTGATTAGAAGAGAAGTTCAGTTTATTAAAAATGAATCTTGGGATGGAAATATTAAGAAATTTTTTTAGTATAGTAGCAATTATTCCACATGATGATATGGTAGATCAAACTTTAGAGTAGCAAGGTAATGTACCTTCAAATATTGGACATGCACGACACGCCTGTAGCACAAGCTACAACTCCTTCTACAAAAAGGTCTCCAAGATTTTGTTCATCTTACGCCATGCAAGAGACACCACCAGAGAATACTAGAAGTAACTCCATCACCAAAAATAAGTCCATCATCAACATGTTCTTTTATTCTACGACTGACTATATGAATTTTTAAAAAATTCTACCACCTTCTACACTTTTATTTCTCATCGAAACTATTTTTAAAGTGCCTTGCATCATTTCCAATTGTCTGCATCAATTTAAGCATCATGGGAGACAAGAAATGAAGTAAAAAAGGAAATAAATAAGTAAAAACAAACCCACAGCAATTAGAGGAAAAAAATTGCAAGATTCTCGAGTGAATTTAGAAACTTCATGAATCAAGAAGAGTTTCATCTTCAACCCTTACTATTTGTGGTGAGGATCACGAAATTTATTTACTCCCGAGGTTGAAGATGAATTAAATACTCGTGATGAAGATGAATTAAATACTCATGATGTAGTTGATGTTGAAATTGAAGGTGATAATGAAAAGGTGAATAAGGAAATTTATTTTGAAATTATAGATAACAAAAATTTGGGAAAAACACCTCTTAAGATTTTACGAAAGAGACCTAATTATTTAATTGAATTTGATGAGAACATTTTGAAACCAATATTTGACAAACTTTCTAAACGGAAAATCGAGAGAAAAAGCCTCTCGAAATTTGGGATAATCATTTTGAAACTTTAAATGATTCCCAAAGATGTCACTTGTTGGTTAGTTTGATAAAATTGAATAAAATGAGATCAACATTAAACACCTTAGGATTGACAACATCTAATATAGGTGGTCAAACCTCTTAAATTTTTGAAAACCTACATGATGCATATCACATCTTTGTTAATGTCAAGAGACACAAAAGGGATAGTAATGTCGTGCGTCGTGTACTTGCTACTAGTGTTGTAAGTGAATCAACAAAAAATAGCATTTGATTAAAAACAAGCCGAATGTTGATTGTTAATCAAAACACTCTTATGAAAGTAATTGAAAGGTGTAATATCCTTCAATCACCCAATAACATCTTGTTTTTTTGGGCTTTTTCTTTACTAGAGAACAATGTAAAGACAAAGATGTATCTAATGCTACAGGAGAAGTCATTTAATTTTTGCATGGTAACACTAGAGTTTCACCTAATAAAAGAGATGTTGTAAAATGAAGAGTTGGTTCTACTAATCGTGAACCAAATCCAAAGTAGTTCTTAGATATGACTCAAACTCAATTTTTGTAAGTTTGAACAAGAGCATCTAGAAATTAAAATTAGTCAATTTTTTTGAAATTTTGAAACCATTCTATGCAAAAATCAACCACGCTTGCACCAATTGTTGTTGTAGGCAACATGTTGAATTTGTGATGCATTCGATAATTTTTTTGTATTTGTTCTTATTTACATTACGAAACTATGTACGAATATGGTGTTTAAGTTCAACCAATACCTTCCACGGATTTAATTCCTATGATATTTTGTGAAATATAATTTGGAATTTTTTTATAGTCGGGATTGTTTAGATGGATGTTATGGTATGTGCACCAAATTACCTAAATTAGAAAGTCGTATTCATGAGAAATTGGATGTGTAATATGACATAATTTAGTTAGGTTTAATAAATATAAATTAGTATCATACCAATTGAAATATGGAAAGGATTATAAATGGTATGAGCTAATTACATAACATATACATGTTTTTAAATTTATGAGAAAATTTAAAAATGAAATTATTAATGAGTATGCTAATCTACACATAAAGATCGATGGTTGGATGAAAAATTCAAGATATGTAAGGACACATTTCCTACTTGTATTATTGTTTAGGTGGTCGATTTCATCGGGAATTACACGTTGCAACCACAAATAGAGGTTAAATCACAATATTACAACTCAATATATAGTGCCATTTTTGTGTATATAACATTTATACATTCTCCTAACAAGACAAATAATGATCAATTTATTTTAAGATAGTACCACTTTTATATCGGTGATGATCGGACTCATTCTATTGAATATGTGCAAGGATCTTTCTATTTATTTTATTAAAACTTGTCTAAAAGGGAAATCCACTTCAATAAAATCTATATATGGTCATATAATTGCACATCTCGGTTTAGGAATACATGAATGTTTTATTGGATGAGTAGGATGCACATCAAGATGGGTGTTCAACATATTTGGAGTTTCATTGAGACTCGACATGGAAAAAGAGAGCATGATGGTGCGAGGGCATGTGTGAAAATAGATCTTACAAGAGAAGTGTTGAAGTAAAAACATGGTGCTAAATTGAAAGATGAAAAGAGAATAGTGGAATGTTGTATTGACAAAATGGTATATGGTTCTCAAGAAAATTTCACAGTTTGTAGATATTTTTGGTTGAAAGAGTAACAAAAAATTTATAACTATGAGGATTGTATGACACTCACAAGGTCCAAAGTGATCTACACTCATTTTGTATCTCAAACACTTTTTGTGGGCCACATGGACAAGAAAGTTGACATGTTTTTGTGCATCTTGTATCAAATTTTTCACTTTTAAGTGTGATTCACAAGAATGGTGGATGGATGGTTTTGTAGGCCTTTAACTCCACTTCCCATTATCAACTTCCATATGCATCACAACGTATTTCTCCAAATGAAATTATGACATCCAAGGACTTTGGCGACATTTTGATTTTGATGTGACAACGTAAATGGTTATTTATAATTTTATTATTGAGTTATGTCCATTAAAATTAATATGTAATTTAAATTTGAGTTGAAACCTCTATTTTTTAGGACATGTGTTTGCATTTATTCATGAGAAGACAATGAAGAAGGAACAAATTATATGTTGTTACATTGAGGAAAGAAATAAATTTCTCTCTTGTTATAGATGGCAAAGATATTGAGTACCCTACGAGGTTCAAAGTGGTAGTTATTGAAACTTTTCTTGACGATATCCATTAATTTTTTCTTTGTTTGAGTGTTTTAAGACCTCGAGACACAAGAAAATACTATTATATTCGCATCTTGTTTTAGCAACAAATATTCATTTGTATAGATATCGAGGAAGGCCTAATAACAAGATTATTTGGAAGGTTCGAGAGTTATATCATGAAGCAATCATGTCCTCTATTCAGATTAGATCTGATCCGATAGTTCATTGGAATGAATTAACATGATCGAGTCGGTATATATTTCTTTGAAGTTTTTAATTTTGTCTACTAGATTCAAGATCATATATTTTATTTAATTTGTGTATTTTGTATATATCGATTATGGTTTTGATTCAAATTAAATTAATTTGAATAATACTTTTATCTAGGTTAACTTGGTGTTATAAAATATTAGATACCTTCACGTGGTTGGCACTGTTAGTAAATCCAATCTTGATTGTTCATTAGAATGGATTTAAATGCTCGAGTGTGGCATATATTTCTTTGAAGTTTTTAAATTTTTATACTAGATTCAATTTCATATATTTTATTTAATTTGTGTATTTTGTATATATATCTAGTATGATTTTGATTTAACTTAAATTACTTTGACTAACACTTTTATGTAGGATAACTTGGTGCCATAAAAGCTTAAATACATGTTGATGCATAATCAAAACACCCCTGATTGTTTGCAATTCGATAAATTGAAACTGTCAGTGTGATTGCATAACTTGGAGCTTTTCTCAAAGTGTGGGACTTTGCAATAAGGAAATCTCTCTAGATGAAGGCCGATTCCTATTCCTCTATTACGATACACATATCCAAATTTTAGAGGATCTTTTCCTTAATGAAAAGTTGCAAAAGCTATGGAGATGGGGTAAGAACACTTAAGAAACCCCAAAAGCTTTAAGAAAACTAGTCAATGGACCAAGTGATAAGAAATAAGAAAAGATTCATTACTTTTCATACATTAAACTTGAAATAAACAAGCAACCTAACACATCTAGTTATCCTCTATTCTTGAAAGCTTTTACAAATGAACCTAGTAAGGATTCTAAGAAATCGGTTTGTGATTTATGAGAATGAGAGCTCACCATTAATGACTTCAAGGCCAATGGTTCTTCCAATTTACTCAATGCTTGTGTTTGTAATGCAATGGAAAATCAATAGCTCAATAAAATGTTTAAAAAAATACTCTAATCCTAGCAATAATATGATAGTTTGTGTTTGAAAGAGGAATATTTCTTAGAAATGAGAGGGGGTCTAGTCCTATTTATAGTTTTTCATTTGCAAAAGTGGGGGAATTTGGTGCATATGGGACTAAAACTGAGTCAAAAGCACGTAATGAGTCAAAGTTAGTTTTGACTAGGTTTAAAAGAGGTTAATCATGTTTTAGGACTAGTTAAACTAGGTTAGGCTAGTTAATCCTTCTTAGAAAGGAATTAGTGTTTCGAGAGAGTTTTGAGAGGTCTAATAAATCCAATAAAATGGATTGATAGTCTAGAAAGCTAGTAGAATTAGTCTATAAGGGAATGAGAAGATGGTTTAGTCAAAACGAGGTTATAATATCCTTTTTAATTTGTTTATACAAGACATACGACCAAAACAATGTAAGTAAGCGATGAGTTAGAGGAGTCAGGTTTTTGAGGTATCATCAATTTTTAAGGAGAATAGTTAGTGAAATATTAGGAATAATAGTGCTTTGATCAAACTAAAGGTTTCTACATTTTCCCCTCTTTTGGGTGACATAAGTTACGTCACTTCAAAGAATGTAGACACACATAAACGAGTACAAAATTTTGAAGGGGTAGAAGAAAAATTAAAAGGACAAAGGATGCCCCCTTGAGTGTCGATGGGGTGATGGAAGAACTTGATCGATGATAAAAAAGAGAACAAAAGAAATAAAAGTGTGAAGAGAAGATGATAAAACAACAAGAAAAGGGGATATTTAGCTATCCAAAAACCAGTGCAACCAATTTTTAATCATCCTTTTTCTTAGAATCCTCATCATCAGTCCTTATTAAAAATAATGAAAAAAAGTATAATATGACATGAAAATATATATACAAATAAATGTCCATTGCTAAAAGCACCAACTCCATGAAACATATACAATGAAAATTAATACGAGAAAGTAAAATATTCCTAACTGCATGCAACATACATAATGCAATACAATACGAGAAAGTAAACAAGCTAACATAATAGAGAAACTTAATGTAATTTTTTAATTATAAAGATCCGTTCGACCTACTCGAATTAAAGACAAGGGTTAATGATGGTTCCAAAAATGAATTGTACATACAAGGGGAATAACGGAGGAAACTTGGGTCCAATGATAAAGCAATTACGCACTACAACATAGTACCAGGCAACTCGTTGTGCCCCAGAGTACAAACATAGTAGATCAATATAATCTATGATTCGTACACATGAATAGGTGAGAACCCAAGAGTGACATTTTGTAGGATGATTTATATTGTTTTTGATGTTTCTTTAAACATATTTGAATTTTTTTGATGATTTTGAAAGTTTTGTGAAGTGATGTATAAGAATAAAAAGATGCATGGATGCCCCCAATGATAGATGGGATATATAAGGGAAGAATACCAAGCGTATGCCCAAGAAAGTGAAGATGCAAAAATGCCCCAACTTTAAGTGGGAGTATTCAAACGAAAAATATTCATGCGTAGAAGTGGGACCTAAGGCCATTATGGAGAGGTTGATGTGATGATGAATTTAAACCAATGAAGTTTTGGGAAGAAGGAAGGATGCCCTTAGCGTAAGTTGGCCTAAAAGCACATGATGGAAAGGAAGGAGAAGAGATTTTTTTGTTAAAGGGGACAAAGGTGTCTCGTAAACATGGAAAAAGGAAATAACATACACATGAATTTTTGAGCGAATTAGAAGAACAATGAATGTTATGAATGTAGCTTAGAATCCTCACGATGAAAAAGTGATTATCTTAATGCACAAATCATGAGATGAGATATGTACTACGAGAAAGAGTTTGAACAAGGTAAAAAAATACACTTTGTAACATACTAATCTTGTTCACTCATAAAGATCCAGTGTGTACATGTGGAATTTATTGCCTCTTGAAGTGAAGATTCGATAGACAAGAAAGTGAAGACATGTTAGCCAATGTGTAGGAATGATTTATTTTGAAAGGTGATAGATGATTTATGAATGGAGGGTGGAAGGATAGCCATACATTGCTCCACTACCGATCAGGCATCCATAACATGGACGAAGATGCATTTGATTCTAATCACAACATTTCTCTATTATGCATCGGGCATCCATATCACGATAGAGTTATTGGAAATACCCCAAAAGAGATTTATATATCAATTTTTGTTTATTTTTCGTTTTTAGATTTTTATTTCTTTTGATTCTTTTGCTTTTTGAAAACTTATTTCAGCTCTCTTGCTTGATAAGGGTTAAGAACCACCGATGGCTTGATGAAGGAGGTGGAAGTGATTGTGATGAAAACATTGGCTAGTGTCAACAAATATGTCCACAATTTGTTCGCAATACGTTTATTAGAATTTGATTGTGATAGGATGTTTAAGAGGTCATTTGTTCTTTAATTTACCAAGGAGTTGTAAGAAAAGGTCAAACAAATACGATAGAGATAACTCTTTTGTAAAATGTGTGCGAATAGGCTAACAAAAATATCATGAAGGGATGAAAATGGAAGGAAGAATTATAGAAGAATAATAAGGAAGGGAAGAAAGAAAAATCCATGTGTATGCAATACCTAATTGTAATGTTTGATCTTTGTAACTTTGATTTTTCTTGTTTTCCCATGTTTTTGAATTCTGAATTGTTTTTATTTTTAGATTTTTAGAATTTTGGAAAGGTGGGATTAAAAAAGTCACTCAACGTGATAAGATCCAACAACAATGTTTGCAACTTCCTTTAAAAGGGAGATTAGGTGTGTTTGATTATCAAGAGTTATGTCATCCCGATCTCAATTATTAAGGTGAGCTCATACTAAACAAATGACTTTGATTTATGTTGAAACACAATTTTCATATGCAGGAGCTTGATTTCCATATCGATAGGATTATACACTTTACACCTAACTTTATGATTACGTCGGTGTGCATTCTTGAATCACACTTGATTTTTAACCTTAATAGTGTTGGAAGTGTTGGGAACTTTGGAGCTCTTTGCAGTTTTTAAGCGAGATTGATTAAGAAATTGTTTGGGTTTCTTATAATTTGATGCATGAGTTATCTAATCCAGAGAAGTGGGAGAAGAATGACAACATGGACTATTAGAACTGATGATAGGAATGAGAGAAATGATGGTGGGCTTTCCCTGGTCATTGGTAAAATGATGAAAAGGAAGCAGATCGAGAATTGAAGAGGATGGGCTACGGGAGGTGAGCCACTTATAGATGATGATGAAGGGTTGTTAGAATATGGCCCTAAGATGGAATAAGCTGGGATATAAGGACATGACCCAAGAATAGAAGATGATGGGCTACTGGAAGGTGACCCACAAGTAGAAAATAATGGAGGTCCACTAGGACGTGGCCCCAGAATAAAAGATAATGGGTTACCCCAAGGTGAATCATATATGAAATATAATTGAGGTCTCTTAGAATGTGGCCCAAGAATGGAATAAGATAACAAGGAAATACTCGGGGGTGACCCAAGTATAGATGAGGATTTCCATAGATAGAAGAGGATAAAGGGCTATTAGCATGTTGCCCAAGAATAGAAGGTAATGAGCTACCAGGAGGTGACCTATAAATAGAAAATGGAGGGCTACCCGGGTGTGGCTTTAAGATAGAAGAAGATGATGGGATACTCGGCGGTGACCCAAGGAGAGTTTGATTGAGGAATGATGATAGATAAGGAATGATTTTGTAATGAGAAGATATGTTATGGATCAATTCACAAGCTTTAATTATAGCTTGAATGGGATATTTGAACTCCACACACAGACGAGAGAAGAAGGGAGGGTGCAAAGTAAAATTATCTAACATTAGAACAATCCCCCTCCTTATAATATATAGGAAGAATGAGATAAGGAGGAGAGAATAATTTGAATTATTTCTTTAACCACTAAAAATACATTTAATTCACCTACAACAATGATGGTTGCCACTGCAAAATCCATACCTCATTGTACTTTTCCTTGTTAGGAAAGAAAGGAAGCCAATACCTCATCATTGTGGTAGGTGAGAAAACTAGAACATCCTCTAAAATGGTTGTCTGAAGATTGGGATTCCATATTGCATTAATGCGAATGGTTAGCTCTATTTCTTTAAACTTTGAAATGCCTTGCAACTTCTGAAATTTGAAATTTCAAACTTTCAAGAATCTCAACTTCGGAGGTTGATGTTAATGTTCATCGCTCAAGGGTTCACAAAACTACGAAAATCCAAAACCATGAAGTCCAAAATTAAGACTTTGGGTTTGAGACCCTTTGATTTTGGGGGAAGGTGTTATCATTATTCCTCCACCCAACCTCCAAAACTATGAACCCTTGACCTCCAAAACGTGGAAGTCCAAAATTTGGACTTCGGGTTTCGAACCTTTCACCTTTTTGACCTATGACACTATTCATCCGAGTGACCTCGCTGAGACCTCTCGAAATCTTGAAAGTCGAAGTCTGAAATTCAGACTTCGGAGTTTGAGAACTTTGCACTTTTGGGACCTTTTACTTCCATAATCCTTGAAGCTAACCTCTGAAACCACCCAACTCCAAACCTCGAAACTAGAACCTCCAAAAGTCAAAAATCCCTCTCCATTGACCCCGAAAATGCCGAATCTTTTAGACTTCAAAATTTCAAGATTTGAGACATTGGCTTGCATTTTTTAGTTTTTTTGGACTCGAAATTCCGGATCCATGGTGTTGCGGACCACGAAATGGGAGTTGAGCCCAAAAATACCAAATATTTCAAACTTTGGCATTTTGGGCTTTCGGGCCTTTTGGGATGCCATTCCCTTTCTCCCCCACCTAGTCTCGAAATGTCAAATGCTCGAAGTTTGAAAAATTTGGGCCTAGACCTCCATTATTTTTCTAATGCTAAGCGGGCAACATCGCACCTAACGTAAATTCCTTCTAAGTTTGGTCGAGTTGATATGATCCTTTCTTGCTAGAGCTCCGATCTCCTTTGAAATCCCCTTGGCCAAGTTGGCCCTTGTCCATTCCTTCTCGACCTTGCATTGCCATTGTCGAGCCCTCCTAAAACCTGATATTTGGAATCAAAATGTAAGCTCCCATGGCCAAATGGTCCCTTCAATTTCTTAGTGTGCAAGGTTGTGAATGTTTAAGTTTTCCTGAGGGAGAAAATTGGATCACAATACCTTTACATGGTTGGTCTTTGTTAACATATCCAATCACGATGGTTCATTAGAATGAATTTACATGCTCGAGTCCGGTATATATTTCTTTGAAGTTCTTAAATTTTAATGCTAGATTCAAGTTCATATATTTGATTAATTTTATGTATTTTGTATATATCTAGTATGGTTTTGATTCAACTTAAATTACTTTGACTAACACTTTTATGCAGGTTAGTGGTGTCATAAAAGCTTCTACCTTCAAGTGGTTGGCACTATTAGTAGACAATTTTATATCCTCAAAGCTAATAGAATATTTCATTGTTTTCCAAGAAAAGAGAAGAAAATAACAACAGTTTATGTAAGCGTGAAGGGGATATCGGCTCTAGATCAAGTGGTTTGACTCGAACCGGGCCTACCAGAGCCCTCTGTAACACCTGAAGGCATATACCCCCCCAACCGGACGTCTTTGGCGTGGAAGTTTGCTCCCATGACATTCTAGGGCATGATTTCTCACTACTCAACTCTATTCATTGCCTAGGACTACATAAAAATGTATTTTGCAAACAATTATGCCATGAAGGCTTAAGAAATGCCATGGCCCTTAATTCTTAGGTGTGATTAGAGGCATCCTTTTCTTAATTTTTGGCTCAGATGGTTGTTGATTTGGATGATCAAGTGCCAAGTTGTGACCGATAGAAGTTTGTTGAAAACATGAATTGGGATCAATAGGAAAGGGTTCTTAGCTCTAGATTGAGTGGTTCGACTCCAAATCGGGCCTACACGGAGCCCGTCATAGCACCGAAGACGTATACCCCCAAAATGGACATGATATTAGAGGCGAGTTCACTCCCATGACATCTCGAGGCATGACTTATCACTACTCGGCTTCGTTCATTGCCTAGGACTACCTAGAAAAGGTAGTTTGCAAACAATTATTCCAAAAGGTTGAAGGAATTCCACGAACCTGAATTCTTGGTTGCGAATAAAGTCCTCCTTAGCTCAATTTTTGGCTCAGATGGTTCTTAGTTTGTATGACTAAGCACCAAGTTATGACCGCCATAATTTTGCACTCAAAACATAAATTGGGATCAATATGGAAGGGTTTCTTTGCTTCGGATCAGGTGGTCCGACTCGCAAGGGCCTGCACAAGCCCGCTATAGTACTGAAGGTTTATACCCCCAACCGGATGTGTTGGCGGTGGATTTTTCTCCATCTTCTTTTGGTTCTCTGGGTGTTCTACATTTTGCAAAAATGTAAAATAGTGTAGTTTTAGTCACTATAGAGTTATCAAACAAAATATTTTACAAACAGTTTATCTTAACAATAGCCGACTACACAAACACATCCAGGGTGGCTAGGTAAACACAATAACTTTGATGGATGATATCTCGGTATCCGTGGCACCTAGAGACCTATCTTTTATAATGCACATCCATGTTGGGACCCTCTAGAGAAGCATATCTCATTTTTGCATCTCATTTTCATTCTCTCGGTGTTCTATTATTTGCAAAAGTGTGAAATATTGTAGTTTGAGTGAGTATAGGGCTGTCAAATGCAATATTTTGAAAACGGTGGTTCTTGGTAGTGAACCAACTATGCCAATAGATATTTTTGGCCTAGTAGACACTTATGGAGGCTTTGTTCTTGTCTTGGACGGTGTTGTTGCTTCAGGCTACTTCATCCGGACGTAGTCCTTTAAGAGCCTGAAGACCAAAAAATGTTATAAATTTGATGGGTGTTATCTCAATCTCCATGGCACCTAAAGACCTCTCGTTTAATCCTGCACCTCTATGTCAGGGACCCTCTAGAAAATCCTATCTCAATTTTATCCATATCCTTTCACTTCTCTCGGTTTTCTATTGATTGCAAAAGCTCAAAATAGTGTTGTTTGAGTCAGTATAAGGCTATCAAATGCAATATTTTTCAAACGGTGGCTCTTGGCTTCAAACCGACTATGTTAGAATGTCCAGGTGGCATGTTAAACATTTATGGAGGCTTATTTTTTGTGCGAGAGGTTGTATTTTCATCCAGGCTACTTCGTTCAGACGTAGTCCCTTAAGAGAGCGAAGACCAAAAAAACTTCAACTTTGACAAGTGATATCTTGGGTGTTGTGGCACCTACATACCTCTCATTGGATGTTACACCTCAATGTCAAGACCCTCTAGATAATCCTATCTCAGTTTTATTCATATAATTTTATTTTTCTTGGTGTTCTAATGTTTGTACAAGCGTAAAATAGTGTAGTACGAGTCGGTGTAGCACTCGTCAAACGTAATATTTTGTGACTCGTGGATCTTGCCACCAAACCAACTATTCCAACACATCCAAGTGACTCGTTAAATGCTTATGGAGGATTTTTTTTGGTGCTGAATGAATCCATTTCTTACGGGATAATTTGTTGAGACATAATCCTTTAAGAACCCAGAGACCAAAAAAAGTTATAACTTCGATGGGTGATATATGGGTCTCGGCACTTCTAGAGACCTCTCATTTTATCCTACACCTTTGTGTTAGGACCCTCTAGAGAATAATATCTTAGTTTTGTCCATCTCCTTTTGGTTCTATCGGTGTTCTATTGTTTGCAAAAGTGTAAAATAATGTAGTTTGAGTCATTGTAAGGCTATCAAATGCAATATTTTGCAAATTGTGGCTCTTGGTGCCGAACCAAATGGGTCAACATGTCTGGGTTTTTTGGTAAATTCTTATGGAGGCTTTCTTTTGGTGCTAGAAAGAGTCATTTTTTTGGGCATTCTTCTTCCGACATATTCAGTTAAGAGCTTGGATACCTAAAAATGTTATAACTTCGACGGGTGATATCTCGGTCTCCATGGCACCTAGAGACCTCTTTTTTATCATACACCTACAAATCAAGGCTCTCTACATAATTTTATCTCATTTTTATCCATGTCATTTCGGTTCTCTTGGTGCTCTATTGTTTGCAAAAGTGCAAAATTGTGTAGTTTGAGTCAGTGTAAAGCTATCAAACATAATATTTTACAAACGATGGCTCTTAGCACCAAATCTTTGTAACACATCTGGGTGGCTTGGTAAAAGCATGTGGAGGCTTCATTTTAGTTCCAAATGGTTCCATTTCTTCTAGGCTACTTCATCTGGACATAGTCCCTTAAGAGCCTAGAGACCAAAAAGAGCATTTTGTCCTTGAAACTATTAAGCAACAACATTGACTCCTTCCTACATTATTAAGGATGATTAGAAGGTGATTTTTGATAATATGAATGCATGAACTAACCAATGGAATGACCTTTTTAGTTATATATATCTCTCTCTCATACCCAAGGCATGTGGGTATGTACCAGAGGCCTGTGGGTATGTACCCAAATAGTCAATATTGCCAATAGGCTCGAATGGTCAAGAGAGATGAAAAGGACTTCATTTGGTTGACTTACTATTTGGGGGATTTCTTGTTGCTCTTCATGGGTCTTTTATTCTTTAGTCAATTTGTAACTACCTTCAATTGAACAAACACCCAAGTAATTTCACTATATTTCAAACCAATAAGTACATGGAGATGGATTTCCATGTGGGGGGAGAAATACCAAGTCTTGTCAAAGTCGAGGAGACTCTAGTCATGGTGCTAAATTGTTGTGAAAAGAAGGAAATAACACCATTCATTGCTAAAGAAATGATGATTGGAAATCAATAATAAATATTTTCTTTCAAGTTGGTGTTGTAATGAATATACAAATAAGGTGTCATATAGATATTTTTTAATGTATTTTACTGTTAAATTTGGATTTTGTTCCTATTATTGAAGGTGACACATAGTTGTGGTGTTAGAAACTTGAACAAGCATATCATAAAATGTGAATATCTCCCTAATATGATAATCTTATGTGAATAATTATTTGTATGTAATGAAAATAATGCCCTATTATTTGAATTGAATAAGGTCACATCAAGGATATTTGCAACAAGGTAAACACACTACCATGTTGTGTGAACAGTTGAATTTAGAATATCCTATCTTCATCCACCACATTTAAAGAGAAACAAAGACACGATTGCATATCAAGAATGTCCATTGTTATGCTATCTTCCAAAGCACAAGATTTATTATTCACCACACCAATAGTGAACTTCATAAATGACAAGCCTTCAAGGATATTGAATATGGTCCCAAAAAGACAAGATCAAGTGCATGAAGTATATAAAGAGAAACAAATACATGATTACATGAATCATATATATGAAATTACAAAGACATTTTATATGTGTGAAAAAGCAAAACAAAGATGATTATCATGTCATATCAAGAATTTTTCCATTGTTATGCAATCTTCCAAAGCAAAAGATGATTATATTATGTCATATCAAGAAACAAAGATGATTATGATGTCATATCACTTGAATGGACACATTGTTATGTGTAAACTTCCTATCTTCATCCACCACAAAGAGAAACAAATATGATTATGAAGCATATGTGTGTGTGTGGTCTGGAAAGAGTGCAACAAAGATGTCAAATCATGTCATTACATCATCACAATACATGTCAATACATCATCACAAAGTACATGTCATTTAATGAAATCATGTTGTCACACATCATCATACTTCATCAAGTCACATGTATATATAAAAATTTCACACATCATCAAATATGATCATATGTCAAATATCAGTATGAAAAAATATCAACACATGAGATCACATAAGAACATCATAAAAATATATCGAGAATGGTTCGAGAATAAAATCCACATATATATAATATATCTAGTACACGTGGAATACATGCACATGCATTCGAGATAGTGCCACATCTCTGAAAATATAAGAATAATCTATCAAACTAAGCATGTCATATATACGACAACACGGTCACATAAGACCGTGTTCACGTCTTCATGGAATGTTTGTAATAAAAGATCATATATATCAAGCCATATATAGGCATATAAAAAATGTATGTATCACATGTATAGTTGGCATATATATCTATACATCCTATGAAGAATCATGAAACATCCTTCCTCTCTTGGCCTTGCTAGTAGAAGCATGTCCACGATCTGTGGATGTAGTGGAGGGAGATGGCACTATGGATTTCATTTGTATGATCCTAGAGGTAAGGAACGCTTGCAAATTAGATCGCACATTCATAAAAATCAAGTTTTTAACACCCAAAATTTTAAGAATAAGTGGATAAATTGAAAATACATTCATAATTTAGAAACTTATAAATTTTTAAGCATGTGAAATTTTACCGCAATCTCATGATCCTTATCAATTTTTTGTTGACGCTATGTAGGGTCAAGGGTAGACACTCTCTAACTTGTACCAGGATGATTCAAATTAAATATTTCTTGTACAGTTTGATATTGTATATTTAGCAAGAAATCATTTGTCCAAAATTTAACAAATTTGAAAAATTGTGTACCTATGTTAGTGGATCTGTAGACGCTATCGCCACATCAATAACAACCTCCACACACCTTTGCATAAAGGGAGGATTCTATGTTGTAGTCATAAGATGTAAAAATAACATGTAGACAAAAATTAATTCAAAACTGTCCAAGAGAATGGTGTAAGCAACTAAGGCTCATGCATATATATTAAATTCTAGAACACGTATAGATATGTATGTTAATAATATTTAAACAATCTTGAACATTAACTAGTAAAATATGTGAAACTAACTGGGTAAAAGTAATGTGAGGCATGTCGGTAGCCTTAGTTACCACAACAGATGATGTCCTACCTGGATCCTTGACCAGATCTTGTTGTTTAAAATAAAAAAATATTAGTTTTTACACAAGTATGACGTAATCAAGTATATATATTAAAATATCAAATGAAATAAAATTTTCTATATATATTATTTATGTGACATTTACCTATGAAAGACCAGGACATTTGGCACAACACTTCCAAAAACATCTTCCATCATCAAATCTATAAAAAAGAGATCATGTGACCCAACAAAGGATGTCTCACCCGCAATGCATAGAGAACCACTGCAACGGTGCGGTGTGCTAAAACTGACACCTCCACCAACATTGCTAGATGTAATTTGGCTACCGTGCTTGGCTAGAGTGTTAGTGAGAGACCTCAATGCATATAGTGTGTCAATCTCCACAACCTCCTTCACTGTAGGAGGGATAACTAAAGGTTTTGGTGGTTTTGGGCGTGGGGCATCCTAGGTTGACCAACTGCAATACGTGCATTTGTTCTAAAATTCAAAATAATTGGGGAACTCATTAAGCACAAACTCACAATACAATTTCTCCAAAAAATAAAAAGGAACCTTATTTCATTTGCCGGTGCATAATAAAAAAACCATCCACCATTGGTCCCAAAAATTGTTCTTAATCTAGTCGTCATGACAACAATGGATAGGGATTCATTTGCAATTATTCATGAGGGGGGAATTGATTTTACTGATCTCGTAAATAGTGCACAAATGCGGTATTTTCCAAAACAATTGTCTTTCATGACCACATGTGATAATTTGTCTACATACCAACACCTACAATCATCTATAAAAGTATTCCATCTATCTATTTGGTTTGTTGTAGAGTCAAATTCTCCAATCAATGTTTGAAGTGTGTTGGCTAAAGTCACACGGCTTGGATTTGTGGAGTGATTTTGTTTGATAGTGTCAATGAGGTTTTGAATGTAATTTTTTATTTTCTCATATTTTTGTAAAGATATCACCTTGGGTTCCTGGTGGTTCTTTGGGGATGGTAAGAGCCACATGAGGTGAAGGAATGTTCGGAGGAGGGTTTTAGGAGGGTTTTCGGGAAGTGGAGGAAATTTTTGACGAATACAAGGATTAGCAACTTGTCGAGAAACCGACAAAACAAAACAAAAATTATACATAAAAAAGATTGATAAACCCATGAAAACCAAAAAAAAACCTAAAATGTCGAGAAAATTGATAAAACATGAAGGCTTACCTCTTCATCTTGGTGGCACAATGTAAATTATTGTGATCTAGAAGCAAAAATTGTAATTTGGAAGGGTAGTGCAAATCACGAGTGTCAACAATGGAAAGAAAAATGCAATTTGGAGAAAACGGTAGAGAAAAATGAGGGTCGTCCTTTGTTTACTTTTTGTATTAGAGACAATCAATCATGGTTTATACCCATGATCATGGTTTTAGGTTTGATAATTTTCCAAAACCTAACAAAGAATACCGTGATCGTGGCTCGTTAAATTCAGGATTTGATGTCCACTTTTTGGTCCCCCAACTTGCTGAAGTTACCCATAATCCCGATACAACTAATTCATTTGTAGTTTTTGCATAGTTTTCTCAAGCTACAGATCTAATATATTTTGAAGAGGCTATAAAGAATGAATTTTGGGCACAAGCCATGGATGATGAGATAAATGTTATAGAAAAGAATCGAGATAGGAGCTGATGGATCTTCCAAAAGGAAAGAATGTGACAGGAGTCAAGTGGGTCTACAAAAAAATTACAAAGCTGATGGAAAAGTATAGAAACAAAAAGCAAGGCTAGTAGCAAGAATTTTTACACAACAATATGGAGTTGACTACAATGAAATGTTTGCACCAGTAGCACATTTGGACATGATAAGAATGGTTTTAGCAATTACAACTTAAAACAAATTGCTTATTTATTAGATAGATGTAAAATCAACATTCTTGAATGGTTTCGTTGAAGATGAATTTTATGTGAATCATCTAGAAGGTTATGAGATTGAGGGTTAAGAAGGAAAAGTTTGCAGATTGAGAAAATTGCTCTATGGTCTCAAGCAAGCACCTAGAGCATGTTAAAGTAGAATTTATTCTTATTTGATTGATAAAGGTTTCGTATGAGTGTAGTGAGCCTACCTTATACACCAATATAAAGGAACAAGGTAAGATTCTAATTGTTTTTTTATACATAGATGATTTGATTATTGCTAGAAATCTATCTATAAAGTCATTCAAATCAGCCATGAAGAAGGAATTTGAGATGATAAATATTGGTCTTATGCATTATTTTTTGGGCATTGAAGTCCAAGAATCGGAAGGTAAATTTTTTATTTCACAAGAAAATTACACGTAAATGATGATTTGAAGAGATTTAACATGTTGAATTTTAAACGAGTGCAACACCGGTTGCAGAAAGTTTGAAGTTGAGAAAAGAGGATAGAGGGTCATTGGTGGATCCAACATTGTTTGAAAAGTTGGTCTAAATTCTTATGTATTTGACGGCCACAAGGCGACATTATGTATGGTGTGAGCCTCATATCAAGGTTCATGGAATCTCAAAAATATTCACATTGGCAAGCGGAAAAATAATTTTGAGGTATGTGTGTGGAATGAAGAATCATGGAATTCTTTTTCAAGTTCGAGATGATTTCAAACTAATTAGGGATATAGGTAGTGATAGTGTTGGAAGTATAGATGATAAGAAAAACACATCGGCTAAACTTTTCATTTTGGAACAAGAGTAGTTTCATGGGAATCAAAGAAGAAACCCATTATAACATTATCTTCAATAGAAGCAAAGTATGTAGTAGTAAAAGGAGTAGCATATCAAACTGTTTGGATGAGAAGAGTGTTGAAAGATTTGAGATGGAATCAAGAGGATGCTACGCAAATTTTTGTGACAACAAATCAACAATAGCGTTGTCGAAAATCATGTTTTTCATAAGAGGAGAAAGAATGTTGATATAAGATATCATTTCATCAGGGACTTGGTGAACAACAAAGAAATTCCTCATGAATTTTGCAGATCCAAATATCGGTTTGCAAATATATTTACAAAATCTTTGGAAAAGGAATTTTCGAATATTTATGAAGTTGTTTGGGAATTTTTATCCTGCATATGGTAGATCTAGAAATAAAAACTTAGCTCCAAAATAGTGAAAGCTATGTGGTTGAAATTAAGGGGGAGTGTTGGAAATATGTATGCATGTGCAACATGTAATTTTTCTCGTAGCTTTTTAGGAAAGATAAGTTTAGATTTATTTTTATTTAGTTAACTCCATATTTGTCTTATTGTTAGGAAAATAAAAATAAATAAAACAATTTGTTATATGCATGCACAACATGCAATAGTTTTAAAGCTACGAGTTCTATTTTTGTAAAATATTTGTTTAGAGTAGTTCGTAGTTAAGTCTTGTTGGAGTTAGTTTTATATAATTAGCAGCAATTGTAATTGCATAGAGCACAAAACTGAAGTTGTAGATGTAAGAGAAAGTGTTACATGCACAACTTGGAATGTAATGAGCCGAAGCTCTAATAGTGAAGAAATTAATTAATGATTACGCACAACGGTGTTGGTTTGGGTATTACTCTATTTTTATTTACAAATATATATTTTTTTGTTCGTTGTTTAAGACTAAAGATTTTCTACAATCTCTTAAATGTTCCACACAATACTTGACTATTCTCTTTCCTTTGTCAAAACACTAATGTGATGTTTTGATTAGATTTTCTCAAAAATACCATTTCTTAAATGTGTAAACTTCTTCAATATAACAAACTAAACATTGTTATATATTCATTGATATTCTTAGTTTTATTTTTAAAATAAAGGCATACTCTTCTTCTTTAAAGCTGCATCTTAAAATAATACTTTTTGCCTCTATATTTACTCATCTTCTTCCTAAGAAATAACAACTCATTCTTGAAAACACTTGAAAATTTTATTTCAAACTTCTACAAATATTCCAACTCTTCTATTTTTGTTTAGAAGCATTTCTATAATTTGAAATTTTACCCCATGTCAATATTTCTCATTGCTGCCATGTGGCTATAAAACTTCTAAATGTGTGTTGCAAAATTTCAACCCGTCTCCAAAAACCATGAAAAATATTCCTCCAAAATAGTAACCATGTTATTTTTTTATGTAAAATTACCTATAATATAAAATAAGGGCAATAACCCCACCATGCTATTAAGCTTTAGATGATACATTGACAAAATTTTCCGAGAAATTGTCTTTCAAGCAACGGTACCTATTAATTATTAATAGTACCTTATAGTTTTTATATATATAGTTATACCAACTCCTATCGACCAACCGATACTGGTACATTATGGTTGTAACCTTATCCATGCCAACTCCCTCCTAGGTTATTTACATCAATGCCACATCTCTTCAACATGAAAATATATATCTGTAGGTTAAATCTATTTTTTTTCAATTGGATATGGTATAATATGTATATTCACTACGAAAATGGATTACCCTTAGGTATACGTATACACAAGATAAGAATCTCATAAGAATCTCATAAGGTAATGAACCTATTATAGATCAGTTGGTTTTTTATCTTTTGTTACAGTAATCCATAGTATCAAGATTGAATAAGATGGTAAAGTATTTGAGGTGTCTTTGATGCATTTTCTTCCTCCAATGGTCAATTATAGACATTTATCTACATGAAATAAACTCACATTAATGAATTTCTATAGTCACATGCAAAAAATTCAATAAAAACTTTCATCCCCTTTTATGTGATACAAGCATTATCTCTGCAAAAATTTATTTACTTTAGGTTTATCTTATTGTTATGTATACACATAACATACAACAAAAAGATTCATCTCTTAAATCGATGTTTTATGATCTTTTACATATACTTGCTTATTTTATGTTGATGTTGTTTTGAACAATAGAAACACATAATCTACCTTCTCATTGCTTCTACTGTTGGTTTTCTTCTATAAAAGGTATTTATAATAGTCTTCTTTTTATACTTGATTCATGTGCATGATGATGTTTGCTGAATATTTTTTTATGAAAACGTCATTCAGCCAAAAAAACCACATACATTTAAAAACTCCCACATTCTTTATACCTGTAGATGTAGAGCACTATACACCCACAAAACAACCTTCCTAATGCATAGTCAATGTGTTGAAGTGCTTACACCTTTTCCAAGACCATGCATTCAAATATAATGTGGGGAATATTTTTTTGATAGCCTTGTTATTTTATTGCATTTTTATACACCTTTGTTGAACTAAGACTGGGTATGGTGGAACACTTTCAAAATTTATCAAGAAAATGTTGATCTATTGAGATCATTTAAATTAGATATAGATCTAGATATGTTGTATACTTCACATATAGTTCACGATTTTGAAAAATATTTAGATCGAGCGAAATATTGTATAGTTTCCCTTCAAGAAAGTAGAGATCTTGGCTTATGGGGAACACTTCGCATATAATGGCTTTGTAGATGGCTTGATATACCAATATGGACCTAGTCAATAACTAGGGGCAATATTTATCTTTTCTTTGATGAAAGCTTACATAAAATCCCTTATTGTAATGTTTTCTATTATTTAAACCCCTTGTGTGGTCATTACGAGCCATTGTTTTAGAAAAAGCATTCGAGTGTGCTCTACCCCATACAAAACCTTTTATCATGTCTTCCCCCACACATATTCCATCATATTCCTTACACTCTTTCAATCAAATTCTTCAATTTTGTCTCCACAGATTTGTAAAATACAACCTCTCGTAAAGGTACTTTTTTCAGTTCTCTTTTTCAATTTTACTCAAATGAATTCAAAATTTAATGTCTTCACCATTATTCTTCTATTTTTTCATATTTCCTACCTTTGTAGAGATAAACAAACCCTGTTTGTTCTGCAACATTGACTTAATGAATCTCTAATACAAAAATTCCACGCATTTCTATTTTGGTGGGATTGATAATGAACATGGCAATGGAAAACCATCGGCCACGATTCAAGAATATTTCTGTTTACAATTTCTATGGATTCTACATGGTATCAAAAGTCAATTGTGGCATCCACGACCACCTTAGATTTTGAAATCTATTCGATCAATCATCATCTTTTTCAATGTACAATGTTATTCATTTTCCATTGGATGGACAACATTTCCATTATGAGGCCTTAACTAATAAATGTATGTTGTAACCTACATCAATATATATATAAATATAAATGACATGGCTTCTATTCCTTATTTTTTCAAGAACATTCGTTGCAAGTAAAGTGTTCACTTTGAGATTCCAACAACATGTAAAGAAGAGACACATGCACAAGTAAAACAATTTTTTTACTCCAACCATTCACTTGACTAGCAAATACAAACCAAAATAGAAAAATTGCATCAAATATTGTAAACCAAAAAAAGAGCATCAACATTATCATTGTCCCTTCACTATATGAAATCCATATATTATGTAAAGAACTACAAAAAACATCAAAATCAATGTGATGCATAGCTCGGTTTCATTCTCGAATTAAAGACACATCAATCCATACATGCCGTATTTCTATACAACTTCATTTCAACTTTAACAAGAAACATTTCAAGGAGGAAACAAAAAATACTTATGTTGCATTAACTTTTCATACAACAATGCCTTATTAAAAATAAATTTTCTTTCCTTATTTAAGAATCTTGCACCATATAGCCTTGTAAAGATTCACATCTCCTCAACACATCAAAATGTATCCTTTACATCCATGTATTGCGATTCTTTCCGATCTGGAAAAATATTAGTTTCTTTCCGTCTTGCATTTGCACAAATCAAGCATTTCTCTCAAAAGCATCTCAATTCTCTTTGAAGGGAGTGATCATAAATGTTTGAGTAATATCGACATTTTTCAATAGGCTTAGCTCGTTCCATTGATGAAACAAAACAATTTTTATTGTCTTGAAACGATGACTTGAATATAAAAACCCTTATCATTCTAGAAATGTGCGAAGCACCATCACTATGTAAACTCTTAAACATTTATGCAAAACATCATTGTATCACATGCATAATGTAACATTGAACTATGGATGGAATGAAATACTTGATTTGAAATCTAATGGGAGTGAAAAAATCATAAACAACCTATACATACTCCCATTCTTATCTCTTCTCCGATGGTGACAGTGAAGATTAAAGTGCACATGAAAAACTTATCCATGGTTTCTGAGAATCTATAACTATTCATGCATAACAAGATAAATTAGTGCAAATAGATCCCGATGAAGGATTCCACCCACTTGAGATTTTCCAAGCAATTTTTCGAAGAAACGAACTTTCTAGCATTATTTTTGGAGCATCGCTTATGCAACAAGAGTAATGTGCTATCAAAAATATCCCCTTAGGAGTAATTAAATTCTAATCGTGGCTTTGTTTATCACATAGTAACTATTTTCTTTAAGGCCATAAAAATACTTATTGAACAAGTTGGTCATTGCATTTGGGTTAGAATTAGGAAAGGGAAATTGAAAGGTTGAACCTTGTCCGAAAAATATGTCAAATACAAGCCCAACCTAGAAAAAATTCTAAAATCAGACATTGGTTACGTTGATTTCAAAAAAATATGAATTTCACCTAACTATTTGCACCAAACAAGAAAAAAATTATATGTCATGATCCGTCAACTAGGGTCCCTAATTTTTGGCCATCGTTTACTACAACCCTTACAAAACTATACAATCATTATCATCATGCCCTTCCTATGACTAAACCTCAACCTTTTGATTTGCATGATGAAAACATTTTAGTCAAAAACAATACCTTTTATGAGATAGTTCCTTCTTTGGAGAAATAAATGAATACTTTTAGGTAGTTGAATTCCAGAACTAAGGTAACACCAACAATCATTGGCTCATTTGGACTAAAAATGCTTCTGTCTATGGAGACAGTGACAATTAAACCATTGAGGCCTTCATAGAAAAGTATGTAACAAGTAATTTACTGACACCAACATATATTTTAGTAAATTCTTCCTTCATTTCATTTTTAAAAATCGTGGTGCACAAAGTAAATGCACACATTTTCAGATTCTTCATTTGTTTTTTCCAAGTAATTTTTCCCTTATATTTATTCTATGCCTATCCATTTCAACTCAAATGCATTTGTTTCGAAATGATTTTGTTTTTGTTTTTAATTTTTATTATTTTGAAGTATTAATTAATTTTAACTTTTTATTACTTTTAAATTTAATAAATTTTGCTATATTGTATTTTATTTTATTTTTGATTTTTAATTTTTCAATAATTTTTAACTATTAAATTTTACTAATTATTAATTTCTAAATTTTATTACTTTTTAATTTTCATTAATTTTAGTTTTTTTTTAAATTTAAAATTTGAGCAATTTAATTTTTTTTTTTATTAATTTCAATTTTAAGATTTTAATTTATATTATTTTTTTAATTACTTTTCTATTTGTTCTAATTTTTTATTTTAATTAATTTTTAGTTTCTAGTAATTTTAGTTTTTTATTATTTCTCATTATTATTATTTTTAATTTTAAATTTTAAGTTAATTCAATTATATTTTTATTATTTTTCATTTTTTAATTTTTAATTTTTAATTTTTTAAATTTTAAAAAAATTATTAGTCATTAATTTTTATTACTTTCAATTTTTTAATTCAATAAATTTCTAATTTTAATTAATTTTGATTTTAATATTTGTCAATTTTACATTTTAAGTTTTATTAATTTTAATTTTAAATTTGAAGTTTTGAATATTTAATAGTTAATTTTTGATTTTTTTAAGATATAGTAATTTTATTCTATTTTGTTATTTTAATTATTAATTTTAAAAAAATTCAATTTCAATAAGAGTTTTCATTTTTATTGTTAATTTTTAGAACTTGAATTATAACTATTTTAAATATTTATTTTTAAATATTTATTATATTTTTATTTGTTTTTTTGTTTTTTTAATTATTAATTTTAAGTTTTAATTAATATATTTTTAATTCTTATTCATTAAAATGCATATCTTTAATGTTTTTTTATTAATTATCAATTTAATATTTTTCTAAATTAGGGTAAATGAATGTGTTGAAAGGACCCACATCTTTGTACAATTAAGTATTTTTTTGAGAGGATCCACAACCTAGGTTATAATGAAGGGGACCACCATTAGGAACCTAATTGAAACAACCATGAAGCCATAGTGAAGATGTAATGACTAGCGACAATGCTGCTACAAGTGGAACAACTACCGGTGATGACATCGAGAGGAGAAGCCACCAATGTTAGCAACGAGTGGATCAACCACCACCATCAAGCAGTGTGAGGAGAAACCACCTACAACAGCAACTATAGTGCCCACTTCCCTTTGACACCTTTTGATACTGATCATGATACTACTGATTATATTATGAAATTTATTATAGTATGATGTTAGATGTTAGATCATGGATTATTGTTGACCTTGATTCAATTATGATGCATGATGATTATTAGAGACATTTTTATATATTGATGATGATATGATGTTTGACATGGTTATATTATGGATGTTGTTTGGACATGTGATATTTATATATTGTGAGTAGACCTAGAAATGGAAATTATTTGATGATGATATAGTTGTTGAGTAAAATTACAAATGATCTTGTTGGTTGCTTAGATGTTGTTGTGATTCATATATCTAGATGATTTTAGAATTTTATTTATATTATTTGTTCTGATATGGCCACGAGGCGAAAGGAGGTATTTGTGTTTTGTAGGTTAAAATATCACAACAAACATCGGGGGATTATAGACCAACCACATTGGAATTGTAGATGAATTCAACAAGGTCACCATGGCAACTTGTATTGTTTATACATAGTTGTTTTGTTAGGGATTCCCATAGGGAGGATCACCTTTAAATATAACCAAGGGATTTTATGTTTTTCTTTTATTTGGTCCCTTTCGTTTAATGTTTTCATGTGTTTTATGTGGTGCACTTACCCCTTTCATTATTTAATTAATGTGGTGTTAATATTGTGAGTAATCATGTTGTTAAGTTAATTAATTGAAATATATCATGAGAATGTAATTAGTATGGTTGTTGGATATGATTTAAAGTGTTGTAAGAATGAGTAAGTAATGTGTAAGTAAAATTTTGAGTGTGAAACACCCCACCTTCTTGGAAATTGGAATTTTTCCTTGAAGGCTGATTTTGGAGGCTTTTGGGACAAGTCAAACTTGTCTCATACCTCTTAAATTTACTTAACAACCATACTTCTAGTTTGGGGGTTAAAATTAGACTTTTATAATGCATTTTGAGAAGACAAAGTCTAAGTTTTAATTGCACTTTTCTTACATGGTTTAATTTTAGTCTGTTGGGATATGGGCTTGATTTGAGTATGTAAGTAAACTGTCATATTATTCACCCACCAATTTATTATGCATTAGAGAATGAAGTTGACTTTTAGGTTGGGGTTGCAGATGTGTGATGTGGCATCCTACATGGATCCACCTCATCCTCTTCTCTTCCCTCTTCTATAAAATTTGAATTGCTTGCCTTGTTTTGAGTGGCATCACTTTTGTAAATCTCCTTTTGGGGGCGAATTCTTTTTTTTGTTTTGGAGCTCTTGCTTCGGAGAAGTTGTTGGAAAATTTTGCATCCTTGTGCTTGGCTGATTTGAATTGCTTGCACCTTTGGGATAAAGCTTGCTATTTTGAAACTTGGAGCAACTCCATCATGGAGAGGTAGGAGCTTGGCTCTTGGAATGCTTATTTTATGTTTATGAAATTGTTATTATTGTGAATGTTTTGGCATGTTTGTGGGATGTTGGGTAGATGGCCTAGGAATGGTGTAGGAGAAGACTATGGGGTTCATTTTGTGGGAGGCACAAGTGTTTTGGGGAGGTATAAGTGTGGAGGGAGTTGGGATTTGGGTTCCACCTTACAAATAAATAGCTTGCATTTCTTTACTCGTTATGGGGTGCCATAAGAGGTTGGGGAGGCATAAGGAAATGTGAGGAATAAGGGGTACTTGGGGGAGGCATAAGGGCATGTCAGGGCTTTGATATACTATATTTTGGTGGTTTGAAATTAGGTGGTGATACCCATTTCCCTTTGAGAGACATAAGTATCATCCCCCATAGTTTTTGCTCCTTTGGCTTGCTTGATGAAGCCTCAATGTTGTTTTTCATGCTTTAATGTAGTTGTAAACTACATTTTGTTTTGGACTGTGTTTTAAATGTGAAAATGTTGCTTGTGTGTTGTGGAAGCCCTTGTTTCCATGAGTTGAATCACATCTTCTATTGCATTATGGTTGGGGCTTAGGGGCCAATGAAGAAGGATGGCTTCTCCTTGTCATTGGATGTCTTGGTTGGGTGGAGAGCGTTGCCTTTCCCTGCTCTTTTTATGATTAGAATTGGAAGAATGATAAATCTACATGTTGTTCTGGAGAAAAGGAGAAAAAGAAAACAGTTTAACAATCCCTTGTTGAAATGAAATCTTATTGTAACCTTTCCCACTTGAAGTGGATGAACTCGTATATGTTTTTAATGGAAATATGTTGTATTGAATATGAAAATTGTAAATTCAAAATGTGAAAGAGATATACTTTTTTCTGTCTTTGAAAGGAATGTGAAAGAAATTGTATTCTGTATATTGTATTTGAGAAATAAAAAAGGTTGTAAAAGATTCATGGAAATAATAGAAGTTGTCTTACTTTGTTTCATAATGGCATTGTTATATTGAAATCTGATCATTCAAATGCACTATGAATTATCTGTAGGAAAGTTAAAAAAGGTGAAATACATATTAAGGAATTGTATTAATTTTTTTGTGTAACGCCCGCTAAAACAATCCACTTGAGACCCATGAACAACCTAGGTTTAGTTATAAAATTATGGAATAATTTTTTTAAAAAAGTGGTAACGACCAAAGTTTCAAAGACAATTAAATTCAATCGATAACTTTTCCCATTATAATAATTACTAATTGCACATTATAAAGCAACAAGTGTAATAAGTCCAAACCTAGCTCAAATCTCTCCTTGGGGATTAATTTAATCATGATTACATTGAGATTTTAGCTAAATATTCCCTAATTAAAATTTTACGGTTAAGGGAACAAAATAATTAAATACCCAAGGTATTTAATTCCACAAGATCTAAGATAATACCAAGGTTTAATTACGGTGGGGAAAAGAACACATATTTAAAATCATTAAATTAAATTCTTACTTACCCACTCCCAGAACTCGGTTAAATATTCAATTTGATTTATCCCATGATATAAAGAAGTCCTCCTAATTCCTCATATTTCTCAAGTTATGGACCAGGCGGAACTTGGGGTGAAATTTTTCCCAAGAGTGGGCTCGGACTTCGGAGAAAAAAATTTCCCGGAGGAGAAAAGCAAAACGGTGGAGTGGGGAAGATAAAATTTTCGAAATAGGGCCGGCGGATCAGGGAAGACATTTAGCACTTTTTCCCCTTTGGGAAATAAGGCGCAATTTTCCTTCATGCTCCCACGAGTCCGTAAGGAATACGTGTCGAATTTCAAAATTCTAGTGGAAATTGTGCCACCGAGAGAATTTTAAGGCTTTTATCCTTTTTTTTTGCCAAAAAGCGAGTAAGGGATCAAAACGATCTGCACCTCTTCCGACGCCAAGGGTGCCATGTCTCACGCCTTGATTAACGTAGGGAAAATAGACCGGAGAGGAAACTTAGGAAATTTAGACTTTTTCAAGAAGAGCATTAAGGGTTTAAAACAACCCGCACCTCCATCGACGCCATAAGGTGCCACATGTCAGACAACCATTGACTGCGGGTTGGCGGGTCGACGGAAGAAATTAAGAAATTTTGCCAAAAAAATTCTTTTGAAAGAGCTAAGGTTTTAAAAGGATCCATGCCTCTGCCGACACCCAAGAGGCCATGTGTCAATCAATGATTGGTTGTGGGGTGGTGGGGCCGTGGAGGAAAAATTACCAAATTAACTTTTTGGACTTAGATCATTTTATACAAAATTAAGGCTTGTGCATTAGCGGAGCGGCGAGAAACTTCATGACTTTGAACGTTTTGGGAAAAAAGTAAAAGAAGGAAAGTTTTAGCCCACGGGTCCACCCAAGAATATTTTATTCATTTAAAATTTGACAGTTAGATTATTTTGAGCCCGAAATGAGGTAAAAACTTCAGAAGGCCATAACTTTTTATTGGGAACTCGGTTTTTGGAAAATGAGGACTTTCTGGAAATCTCTCGACATCCTACTTTAAAAAAACCTTAGGAATTTGATTTTCATAAATTTTAAAGGGTCAATTTTGAGAAAACATCTTTCTGTCACTTAGAAAGTGAACTGGTATTTTTAACTTATCAATTTTGTTCAAATTTGTCGTTAATTATTTTTCCACTTGCCAAACAGGCATGGAGGATTTTACTTGGAATATTTTAGAATAGATTTCAAGGGTTAAATTGTTTGATTGAAGATCAATTTGAATTTCACCAATTTAACAGCAAAAATGACTAAGAAATTTTTTGCGCCCGATTTTGAAACGTTCTATGAAAATTTCTTAAGTATTATAGTTTGTGTGGGATCGTTTTAAGTTTTCTTAGCTTGTATTATTGTTTCAAATGTCTTTCCTAGTCTGAAAGGTCGTTCGTACATTTTTTCGATAATTATTTGTCGTTTGAAAATGTCTAACAAAGATATAATTCGAAAGGATCTATTTTTCATTTTCTTCTTCCAAGTATTACTATACGTTCCAATTCCAATCTAATACATTCGATTGATTCAAATCAAACTATTCAAAATTAAAATACAATTCTGATTTCTAATATGACACATTTCAAAAGACAGATCTCGTGTTTTCCTCACACGCATTTCTTCCTTTCAAAAAGAGATTTCAAATACATTTAAATGATCAGATTCAATACCTTAATGCAATTTGAGAAATGTAATACAATCATTTCTTGGTTCCCAAACGAAATCTTACAACTTCTTTCTTTCATTCTTCAAATTTATCATACAAAATACAATTATTTCTTTCAAAAGAACAGAAAGGGATTATATCTCTTTCACATTTCAATCTTACAACTTCCGTATTCAATACAAAATATTTCCATTACAAAACATATACAAGTTCATCCACTTCAAGTGGGAAGGTTACAATAAGATTTATCTCAACAAGGGACTGTCAACTATTTTATTTCATTTTCCTTTGCTCTAGAACAAAAACATGTAGATTTATCATTCTTCCAATTCTAATCACAACAAGAGCAGGGGAAAGGAAACACTCTCTACCCAACCAAGACATCCAATGACAAGGAGAAGTCATCCTTTTTCATTGGCCCCTGAGGACCAACCACAATGAAATGGAAGATGTGATTCAACTCATGGAAAAAATAGGCTTCCATAAACACACATGCAAATTTCACATTCAAAACACAGTCTAAAACAAAAGTAAATTTTTCCACCACATAAAAAAACAACACTCAGCTTCATCATACAAGCAAAAGGAGAAATAAACTATGGGGGATGTTTCTTATGCCTCCCAAAGGGGAAATGGGTATCACTACCCGAAAAAACCACCAAAATATATATCATTTCAAATCCCCGACATGCCCTTATGCCTCCCCAACTACCCCTTATTCCTCACATTTCCTTATGCCTCCCCAACCTCTTATGGCACCCCATAACAAGAAAAGAAATGCAAGATATTTATTTGTAAGGTGGAACCCAAATCCAAACTCCTTGCACACTTATACCTCCCCAAAACACTTATGCCTCCCAAAAATGCCCTATAGTCTTCTCCTACACCATCCCTAGGCCATCTACCCAACTAGCGAACAAATAAAACAACACATTCAAACATGCAACCATTCACATATGCATACAAATTAAAGGAGAGTATTTCCAAAAGCTAAGCTCTTACCTCTCCATGATGGATTTTGTTTCAAGTTGAAAACAACAAGCTCTCCAATGCTACAAAAACCAAGAGATCAACAATCAACAAGTATGCAAAAATATCCAAATTTCTCCCAATTTGCAAGAGCTCCAAAAACCCAAAGCAACTCACTAAAAATGAAGTGATAAAAGTGAAGCAAAAAAACCCATAAAAAAAAGCCAAGGAATTCGAATATATAGAAGAGGAAAGAGAAGAGAATGAGGTGGATCCATGTGGGATGCCACATCACACATCCTCAACTCCAACTCATAAGTCAACTTCAATCTCCAAGGCACAATAAATAAGCAGGTCAATAAATGACAGTTTTACTTACACTCAAATCAAATCAACACCTCATAAGGACTGAAGTTGAAAGCATGTAAGAAAGTTCAATTAAAGCATACAACTTGACTTAGAAAAAGGCATAATGACCACTATACTTAAACCTTCCAACCATAGGTAAGGTTGGCATGCAAATTTAAGAGGTATGGGACAAGTTTAACTTGTCCCATAAGCTTCCAAAATCAGCCTCCAAGGAGAAATTGGAATTTCAAAAGGAGGTGGAGTGTTTCATACTCCAAAATTAATTTACACATCATTTACACATTTCTTACAACACTTTAATTTTAGGCCAACAACTCTAATAATTACTTTCTTATGTCCCAATTTGATTAATTAATTTTAACTACATGTTTCCTCACATTAATTTACCACAATTAATAAATAATGAAAGGGGTAAACACATCACTTAATAAACACATACAAACATCAATAAAAAGGAACCAAATAAATAAATACACATAACCCTTGGTCACATTTAAAGGTGATCCCCCCATTGGAATCCCTAACAATCAAACACACACACACGAACAATACAAGTTGCCATGGTGACCTTGTTGAATTCATCTAGAATTCCAATGTGGTTGGTCTCCAATCCCCCAATGTTTGTTGTGATATTTTTAACCTGCACAATACAAATACCCCTTCGGCCTCGTGGCCATATTAGAACATCCAAATGAATATAATATAATTTCAAAATCATCAATATATATATGAATCACAACAACATCCAAACAATCAACAATATCATTTACAATTTCATTAGAAACTATATAATCAACAATTTTAAATTCTATTTTCTTGGTCTACTCAATATATCCAAATATCACATGTCCTAACAACATCCATAAAAATATATATATATAACCATGTCCAAAAGCATGTCAAAATCTATATAAAATGTCTCTAACAATCATCATGCATCATATATGAATCAAAGTCAACAATAATCCATGATCTGACATCTAATACCATACTAAATCAAAACTATAATAATGTCCATATTATAGTCAGCAGTATCATGATCAATATCAAAAGTGTCAAAGGGAAGTGGGCACTACATCCCCCTCCCCTTAGACTCGACTTCTTCCTATCTAATGGGAATGTTTTTGGAAAGTTTTGAGAGTATTAATTTTGAGAAAAATCAAGTTTTAAATTTTATATATTTATTATTTATCAATTTTTAATTTTTATTAATTTTCATTATTTTTTTATTTTTTAAATTTCAATAATATTTTTAATTTAATTTTTAATAAACAATTATAGTTACTTTTAATTTTTAATTTTTACATTTTTATTATTTATTATTTATTATTTATTATTTATTTATTTTTTATTTAATTTATTTATTTTAATTAATTTTAAGCTTTAATTAATTTACCCTGTTAGTTTAAATGTGTATTCTCCCCTTACAATTAGACCTTGTTAATTGTTGAAACCTTATAGAATTAAATACCTAGGGTATTTAATTGTTTTGGCTCTTCTTACCCTCTGAGTTTAATTAAGAATTGTTTGGCTTAGTGTTAATCTAATTTTAAATAGTTAGATTATCACCTAAGGGAAATCTAACTGTGCTTGAGATAACTTTCTCTCTCTTAGTGTTTTGTAAGGTGATTTGATAATTGTTGTAGTGGACTCGAAATTTTTGTTATGAACCCTTTAAAAAAATTAAAAATTATTCCATATTTTTCTAACTAAACCTAGGTTGTTCTTTGGTCTCGAGTGGTTGTTTTAGCGGGCGTTACACTTGGTATCAGAGCCGTGGGTTCAAATCTTGGACCCTTGGGCACACTAGAAAAATTGAGACATGAACTATAAATCTAGCACACTTTTAAATCTAGAAAAACAACCTTGTTTGAAAAACAAAAAAAATACGTATGAAGAAATATTACATTACTCTGTTCATTTGAACTACCAAAATTAAAATAATAATAAAATAATAAGTTGTTTGAATTGTTGTACTCACTCAGTGGCATTTTTTCAAAACCCAGGTAACTGAAAATGTTAAATTAAATTGGTATTTTTGTGAACTTCTAGTGTAGCAGAACTTGTTTCTACCTTGAAAAGATGTTGTTTGAGGAGTCCTAACCCTTATTATAGTTGTATGATGTAATAAATCTGTTGAGACTCTCCCTTATTGGATTTGTAGGAATGATAAATTGTATGGTGTGACTCTTGTGGCCTAGTGCTAGAGGTTGTGTTTGGGAGCCTATCAAAGTCAATTAGGAGTTAATCGTCTAAATATTCCCTCTTTCCTTCAGTGGTTAGACAAGTTAGTTTTGGTTGTTGCTTTGGTGACTCAATCCCTGTAAGAGTAAGTAGAATGTTAGGTCTTGGTGTCACCTTTGATCCAACTTTGTGTGAGTGTCATTAGAGTGGATCTTGAGGCATAGTACCCCTATTGGCGGCCATGAAGGGCTGCAGAGTGACTATGATGTTGACTTCTATATTTTATATTTGTAAACTTGTGTTATTTTATCAAGGACCAACATCTTATTTTATGATTGGATTGGGAAGCTCTGAGGCTCTTTTAGTTATTTATATTTTTGTGAGAATTTTCAAACTTTGCAATGTGGCTACTTAGCCACTTTCCTTGATTGCTGATATTTCTTGGACTTTATTTTGATTGGTGACTCGGAGCTCATTGATATTGTTGGCTACTTAGCTACACATTACATGATTCCTTCTTGCTTAATGATGAGCTGGTTCTATGTTGTTTGTATTGTGACAATTCATCGTATGGGGGTACACCCTTGGTGTCTTGAATGTCTTCTTAGGTGCTTTAAGTTGTGCCTTGGTGTTGGATGCACAGAACCTTGAGTGTGTCTAGGATCTTAGAGTGAACTTTTCATTACTCGACCTTGTTGGGAAGAGAGTTTGTTGTGTAGTATGGTCTAGTTAGCAGTCCAATGGCATTGGTGGTGATTCTCTTACAGTCTAGTAAGAGCTTGAACCTCATCGGAGTAGAGGTGTTTAATTGTGGGCTGATGAATTATGTTAGGATCGGATTTCTTTTGGTTGGCTGTGGATGTTAGTGGAAAAGTGTTTGTCTAGTAGTGGCTTTTCTTCGATGGCATGCTAAGTTTTATTAGGATTTCCTTATTTCATTATATAAAGTAGTGACTTGTGGATTGTATGCATCTTGGTAATTATGGTTAGAAATAATCCCATTCGAGTATTGTGTGTAAATTAAGTGTGTTTGTTTTCCCTCTTGACCTATAAATAAGTCTACCCTTTCCTTAACTTTTTAAGTTACTATGAATAACACTCTATGACCTATTAATTTTGAATTACGTGGAGACACTTATGGATGCTTTGAGTCTTTTGGACCATGCCACTGGTGATGTTAGTGTAATTAGACCTTGATGATTTAATCTCAGTGGTATTTTATAATGTGATTCTTCTTGTGAAACTGTAACTCTTGGTCGTAAAGCACATGTTTAATAGATTAGCTGATTGACCACTTGCATTTGATGTTTTCTAGTGGAATGTGGTGTCCATGGAGTAAATATTTGCATTTTCATCTTGTTTCTTGGTTGGAGGTACCTTGTGGAAATATGGGTGTAGATTTGAATACTTTCCTTGTCTTTTCATGCGAGTAAAATGTTTAGCCAAAACAACAAAAATTGTTAAACCTTAGTAGGTTCATAAAAGTAATTATGCTTCCTTAATGGGCCTTCCTTGTAACTTATTTTGAGAACTTGTAGAAACCCACTAGGAATGTTTTATGATACTTGTAATTAGTGGAAAAATATCAAAATATTGTTGTGATCCATGTTGGTTGATTGTTTCCTAGTTCTTACAAAATTAATAATGTGTTTGCTATGTTGAATGCCTCTTATTCCTTTAGAATTAAAAATGTGATATGTTGTTTTCCATAAAAGTAATAATGTGATATGTTTAAATCTTCCTTCTCATTAAAAAAATAAGTGATAAGATGATTCACCCAAACACCATAAAGCTATAATTGAGGAGATTTGGCCTTGAAGCTTAACAAATAAACTGGAACATAGAAAGAGAAAATGGTCCTTGCTTTAACCTTGGTAGATTAATAGAAGAAATAAAAACCATGTAGAAGAACAAAAAGGGAAAATATTTTCCATCTACATCCCCTAGGAGTAAAATAAATATTTGTTCTCTTTTCTGCCTTTACAGAATGGCAAGATATCATGCCCCTTAGTGGTCCTTATAACACAAACTTATGATGTCATAATAGGAGGAAGTTTAATTAAGAAAATCGTAAAGGAATGTGCTTAGAAAATGAAACTACAACTTTTGAATTAATTAGTTGAGTTATAAAATAAGTAAGATTTATGTGTATTGAGTGCAATGTATAGTTGAACCTGTAGTTTTGTCACCTACCCAAAATTGTGAAACACCTAGTGGATAGTAATGTGTTCTAGTTGCTTAGTACCTTCTTGTTCATAGATGTATGTGCCTTTCTTGTGAGAGTTTTGGGTCATCATACCTTTATCGTCCCATAGCTCATCGAGTGTGAGTTGTGGTATTTTTGGATTGAGACTTATATCTTGTTTAAGAAGCAACCTCCTTGCATGTTGTCTTGTCATTGGAGACCTAAGTTATTGTAATTTTAAGGAAACATATGTTAAGGATATAAAATAACTTTGGGAAGTCTTCTTTTCTTCATATTATTGGGTCACCTTGTTATTGTTGCCCCTTTGCCATTAGGATGGAAAGTGCAAGATGATGTTATTCACTTTTGTCATGATGCACCCTTGGATTGTAGTTGGACCCCGTGTTACTTGTTCTTCTCCCTAGCAACCTTGAGTGCTCTTTGGTGTTACGATTTATGCTTGTGCTCTCCTTGTGATTATTCCGAGCTTGACCAAGAAATAAGATAAATGAATCCCATTGTGTTATTGTGAATGGTACTTCTTGTATTGATATGTTAGTTGTTAGGGGAGATATATATACTTTTTTTTGCTAAATGGTTGACATCTCTAGATTTGGTTGGTGTGGTGTGTTCGATTCTTAAAACAAAAGTGTAAAAATCAGACTATAGGAAAACTTGTGGTCATGAATTTGCTTAGTATTACCATGAAAATTTGATTGTACCCTCTTGAGTTATATAAGTGCTTTCCATAAATAGTTTCCTCGATTGTAAATGTTTTTTTTGAATTAGGTGTCCTTCCTTGTTGATTAACCTCATCTTGTGTGACCTCAAATTGTGGGACCTTGAGTAAACATGTCTCTCATACAAAATTTTGGCCATGGTTGATTCTACTAGCCTTGTCTAAACAACGAACTATGAAAGCATAATTTAACCTTAGTGGAAACCTTAAATTTTGTTATTGTAGTATGTTGTATTCCTTGGGAAACTATGTGGTCATTCTTGAACTCACAAAATTCTCCTTGTTATTCCTCTACTTGGTGGTTATTCTTGAGACTCCTTTAACCTCTTCATGTTATATTGTTAGGTGTGGTATCTTGGTTGTTAGCGTAAAGTTACTCCTTAGAATTAAATATTCGTAGCCTTGCATGAAAAAAAAGTTTAGAACTCATCCCTTACAATCTCCCTTCTTCTTGGTAAATTGCATTGGACCAAACTTGGGTTTTGTGGACCCAAACTTGTTTGAAGCAAGAAATCCCATAATGGGAGTGATATTTTTTTGTTGCATTTGTCCTATCTCTTTTCCAGTGACTTCTAGGAGGAAGTCGAGTCTAAGGGGAGGGGGATGTAGTGCCCACTTCCCTTCGAGACATTTTGATATTGATTATGACATTGTTGACTATATTATGGACATTATTGTGACTTTTGATTTAGAATGATGATTAGATGATAGAGCATGGACTATTATTGACTTTGATTCACATATGATGCATGATGATTGTTAGAGACATTTTATATAGATGTTGACATGTTGTTGGACATGGTTATATATATTTATGGATGTTGTTAGGACATGTGATATTTGATATACTGAGTAGACTGAGAAAATTGAATTAAAATTGATGATGATATAGTTGTTGATGAAATTGTAAATGATATTGTTGGTTTCCTTGATGTTGTTGTGATTCATATATATATATATATATATTGATGATTTTGGAAGTATATTTATATTCATTTGGATGTTTTGATATGGCCACGAGGCCGAAGGAGGTATTTGTGTTTTACAGGTTAAATTATCACAACAAACATTGGGGGATTGGAGACCAACCACATTGGAATTCTAGATGAATTCAACAAGGTCACCATGGCAACTTGTATTGTTTGTGTGTGTGTTTGATTGTTGTTAGGGATTCCCATGGGGGAGGGATCACCTTTAAATGTGACCAAGGGTTATGTGTATTTATTTATTTGGTTCCTTTGTTTAGTATGTATGTGTTTTATAAGTGATGTGTTTCCCCTTTCTATTTAATTAAATGGTGGTAAGTAATATGAGTAATCATATTGATAAAAATTAATTACTCAAATTGGGACATAAGAAAGTAATTATTGGAGTTGTTGGCTCTTGTATTAAATGTTGTGAGATAAGTGTAAGTGATGTGTAAGAGATATGTAAGTAAATTTTGGAGTATGAAACACTCCACCTTCTTTTGAAATCCGAATTTGTCCTTGGAGGCTGATTTTGGAGGCTTGTGGGACAAGTTAAACTTGTCTCATACCTCTTAAATTTGCATACCAACCTTACCTATGGTTGGAGAGTTTAAATCTAGCCTTCATTATGCATTTTTGTAAGTCAAGTTGTATGTTTTAATTGCACTTTCTTACATTTTATTAATTTCAGTCCTTATGGGGTGTGGGCTTGATTTGAGTGTGTAAGTAAAACTATCATTTATTCACCTACTTATTTATTGTGCCTTGGAGATTGAAGTTGACTTATGAGTTGGAGTTGAGGATGTGTGATGTGGCATCCCACTTGGATCCACCTCATCCTCTTCTCTTCCCTCTCTATATATTCAAATTCCTTGGCTTGTTTTTGGGGTGGCTTCACTTTTGCATACTTCATTTGGGGCAAATTATTTTACTTGTTTTGAGCTCTTGCTTTTGGAGAAGATTGGAGATTGTTGCATGCTTGTAGATTGTTGATCTTGGATTGTGTTTTTCATTGGAAAGCTTGTTGTTTTGGAACCTTGGAACAAAACTCCATCATGGAGAGGTAGGATCTTGGCTCTTGAAATGATCTCTTATTTTTTATGCACTTAGGAATGGTGAATGTTTGAATGTGTTGTTTTATTGTTGGTTGGTTGGGTAGACTACCTAGGGATGGTGTAGGAGAAGACTATGGGGTATTTTGGGGAGGCATAAGTGTTTTTGGGAGGTATAAGTGTGGAGGGAGTTGGGATTTGGGTTCCACCTTACAAAGAAATAGCTTACATTTCTTTACTCATTATGGGGTGCCATAAGAGGTTGGGGGGCATAAGGAAATGGGAGGAATAAGGGGTACTTGGGGGAGGCATAAGGGCATGTCAGAGGATTTGAAATGATATATATTTTGGTGGTTTGTTCTCAGGTGGTGATACCCATTTCCCTTTGGGAGGCATAAGTAACATCCCCCATAGTTTCTTGCTCCTTTGGCTTGCATGATGAAGCTTGAGTGTTGTTTGTTGTCTTTATTCTATGTGGTTGTAAACTTGCATTTTTTCTTTGGACTGTGTTTTAAATGTGAAATTTGCATGTGTGTTTGTGGAAGCTGTTGTTGCCATGAGTTGAAACACATCTTCTATTACATTGTGGTTGGGGCTCGGGGGCCAATGAAGAAGGATGGACTTCTCCTTGTCATTGGATGTCTTGGTTGGGTGGAGAGCATTGCCTTTCCCCTATTCTATTCTATTGTGATCAAATTGAAATAAAGAAAATGGAGGATATTCATCATGTTGTTGTTATTGGAGCAAAGGAAAAAGATATTTTGACAGTCATTGTTGAGATTATTCCTTATTGTAACCTTTTCCCACTTGAAGTGGATGACCTTGTAAATTATTGTGATGGAAAGATGTTTTGTATTGACTATGAAAGTTGTAATTTGAAATGTGAAAGAGATATACTCTGTTTTCTACTTTTGAAAGAATGTGAAAGAGATTATATTCTGTATGTTGTATTCGAGGAATGGAAGAAAGAAGTTGTAAAGATATCCTTTTGAATCAATAAAATATTGTATTAATTTTCCCAAATGGCATTATTAGGTATTAAAATCTGATTGTTGAATGTATTTTGAAATCTCTGTTGGAAAGATGAAAAGTGAATACGTATGAAGAAATGTCATAGTGCTTTGTTCTTTAGAAATGAATGTTTTGAAAACCAAAAGTTGTAATTTGGCATTTGAACATCTTGCTTGAATCAACTTAATATGTTAGAGTGTTTTGGAATGAATTCATAGTTGAAGTTGGTAAATGTAAACAAATCTATTCGAATTGGATCTCTGTTAGATGTTTTCAAACTGACAAATGTTTTATCAAAAATGCACAGATCGACCTTGCAACCTTGGAAAATGAAATAAAATGATTGAATGGAGGTTACATGATCAAAAAACCCCAAACAAACTAAAACACTTAAGAAATTTTTAAAGAACCTTTCAAATCGAGCAAAGGCAAAATTGTAAAGTCGTTTTGTTGTCAAAAGTTACAAATTTTGAATTGTTAATCAATAAAACAAAATATACCTTGCAATCCATCCTAAATTCCTCTAAGAGAAATCCTCCATGTTTTCTTGGCATGTTGAGAAAGGAAGGAGGTCGAATTGAACAAAATTTTATAAGTCAAATGTTACCAGTTTTCATTTTAAAATCCTGCAGATCATTTTCATGAAATTTCCCTTTAAAATTTATCAAAATTAAAATCTTAAGATTCTTGTGCAAAGAGGACTTTGAGATCTTTCCAAAAGTCCTCATTTTCCAAAAACTGAATCCCCAATCAAAAGTTATGGCCTTTTGAAGTTTTACTTCATTTTGGCTTAAAAAAAAAATCTAACTACCAAAATTAATTAATAAATTATTCTTGGGTGGACCCACGGGAAAAATATTTCCCTTTTTTGAATTTTTTCCCAAAATCTCTAAAGGCATTATGTCCCCACCACTCCGCTGACCCAAAAGCTTTCATTTTGCCTAAAAATAATCTAAGTTCGAAAAAGAAAATTTGGAAAAAATTTTCCGCCACCCCACCGTTGCCTTTTGAAATGTATTTTTGAGGGCACGTGGCCCACAATCCTTAACTTAGCTTTTAAAAAATTTTACAAAATTTCCTAACTTTCCCCACCATGTCGCCCTCGCCCCAATCAATCACGTGTTGTCACATGGCTTCACGAGGCAATGACGGAGGCGGAATCTCTTAAAACCTTAGCACTTTCAAAATTAAAATTTGGAAAAAAATTCCAAGTTACTCAATGGCCTGATGACCCATAGCCAATGTGAGCTTAACATGCAACATCGATGGAGTAGTCGGAGGCGTGGGTTAATTTTAACCCTTGCACTTTTTGGCACAAAAGTCTAGACTTTCCAAGTTTCCCTGCAAGTCATTTTTCCCGCATGAATTCGGGCTTGACACGTGGCGCCTTGGGTGTCGCAGAGGCGTGGATCGTTTTGATCCCTTAACACTTTTCTAGTAAAAATAATAAATGTCTTAAGTTTCTCTGGTGACCCGACTTTCCATGAAGCTGGAAATGTTGACACGTGTCCCTTATGGGCTCATGCGGCATGTAGAGGAGATTGCGCTTTTGTCCCAAAAGGGAAAAGCGCTAAAGTTCTTCCCCGCTCCACCGCCGGCCCATGCATGGGAAAAATTTACCTCCCTGCTCCACCGGTCCACATTCTTCTCCGGGGAAAAAAATTTCTCTCTCAAGCTTGCGGAGACCGAGCTAGGGGAAAATTTTCCTCCCAAGCCCACTCTTGGGGAAAATTTTCATCCCAAGGTCCGTCGGCTCATATCTTGGAAAATATGAGGAGTTAGGAGGACTTCTTTATATCACTGGAAAGGTGAGGAAATTTCCTATCTAATGGAATGTTTTCATAAATTTTTGAGTATGTTAAATATGAGAAAAATCAGATTGAATCCTTAAGTGAGTTCTGGGAGTGGGTAAGTGAGAATTTACCTTGTTAGTTTAAATGTGTATTCTCCCCCTTACAATTAGACCTTGTTAATTGTTGAAACCTTGTAGAATTAAATACCTAGGGTATTTAATTGTTTTGGCTCTTCTTACCTCTCGAGTTTAATTAAGAATTGTTTGGCTTAGTGTTAATCTAATTTTAAATAGTTAGATTATCACCTAAGGGAAATCTAACTGTGCTCGGGATAACTTTCTCTCTCTTAGTGTTTTGTAAGGTGATTTGATAATTGTTGTGAACCCTTTGAAAAAAATAAAAAAATTATTCCATATTTTTTTCTAACTCTAAGGTTGTTCTTTGGTCTTTTTGTTTTTAACAAGAATACCAAACCCTAAAAAGAGCCGAGCCTTAACCAATAAAAGTAAAAAGAAAATTATTCCATATTTTTTATCTAAATATTCCTAATTAAAATTTTAGGGTTAAGGGACCAAAATAATTAAATACCCAAGGTATTTAATTCCAGAAGATCTAAGACAAGAGCAAGGTTTAATTATAGTGGGGAAAAGAATTCATATTTAAAATCTTGAGTAAATTCTTACTTACCCACTTCCGAGAACTTGGTTAAATATTCAATTTATTTTTCCCTTGATTAATGCAATTAAAACTTCTGAAAAACATTCCCATTAGATGGGGAATTTCCTCACCTTTCCATTGATATATAGAATTTCTCCTAATTCCTCATATTTCTCAAGTTATGGACCGGAGAACTTGGTGTGCAAATTTTCCCAAGAGCGGGCTGTGGGCCTGGGAGGAAAATTTTAGCCAACATGTGCTTGTGGACTTCGGAGAGAAAATTTTCCCAAAGGAGAAAAGCGGACCGGTGGAATGGAGAGAAAACTTTTCCCAGGGCACGCAGCCATCGGAGCGGGGAAGGCATTTAGCGCCTTTTCCCTTTTGGGACAAAGTGAATTTCACACCCGTACCTCCTCCGACACCCGGGAGGCCACATGGCAGGTCCTTATGTGGTTGTGGGTCAGTGGGGAACCTTTGGAAAATTTGAATATTCAAAAGGAAGGGCAAAAAAGTCGAAAGGAACCCGTGCCTCCGCTGACGCGAGAAGATGCCACGTGTCAGCCAATCGTTAGTTATGGTTTGACGGGCTGGTAGGGATAATTTGGAATTTTTTCCCAAAATTTTTCGAAGCATTAAGGCTTAAATAGATCACGGTCCTTCGCCGACGCCTCATGAAGCCACGTGGCAACACATGATTACCTACGGGCTAGCAGGGCTGCGGGGAAAACATACAATTTTTCTAAATTTATTTTTGAAAGTGCTTAAGGTTAAAATCGATCCGAGCCTCCGTTGAAACCCAAAAATCCACGTGTTGATCAATGATTAGCTCTCGGGCAGCGGGCTACGGAGGAAAAATTACCAAATTAACTTTTGACTTAATCATTTTTAGACAAAATGAAGGCTTCTTGATTAGCGAGTGGCGGGAAACTTCATGAATTTACACCTTTTGGGGAAAAAATAAAAAGAAGAAACTTTTAACCCAGGGTCCGCCCAAGAATATTTTATTTATTTAAAATTTGATGGTTAGATTATTTTGAGCCCGAAATGAAGTACACACTTGAGAAGGCCATAACTTTTGATTGGGAACTTGGTTTTGGAAAACAAGGACTTTCTAGAAATATCTCAACGTCCTCTTTTCACATAAATCTTATTAGTTTGATTTTGATAAACTTTAAAGGGTCAATTTTGAGAAAACTTCTTTCTTTCACTTAGAAAGTGAACTCGGTATATTTAACTTATCAATTTTGTTCAAATTTGTCATTAATTCTTTTTCCAATTGCCAAACAAGCAGGAGGATTTTACTTGGAAATTTTGAGGATAGATTGCAAAGTTAAGTTTGCTTGATTTATTTGCATTCAAAATTTAGCAATTTTATACAAAGAAGAAGTCCGTAATTTTGCATTTGCCCGATTTGGAAGGTTCTATAAAATTTTCATAAGTATTTTGGTATGTTTGGGTTGTTTTGACCTTAAAAATAAAATTTGATATTTCGTTGTCTTTTTGATGTTCCAAGGTCATTCTGTTCAATTTCTGATTAATAATTGCTAGTGTGAAAATTATCTAATAGAGCTCAAATTCGAATAGATTTATTTTCATTTGCCAACTTTAAACTATGAATTCATTCCAACCCAATCTATCATACTAAGTTTACTCAAGCAAAGTATTTAACTACCAAATTACAATTCTAATTTCTAAAACATTTATTTCAAAAATCAACAGAGTCTTATGACATTTCTCCATACGTATTTAATTTTTCATCCTTCCAACATAATTTCAAAATGCATTGAACAATCATATTTCAATACCCAATAATGCCATTTGAGTAGACTAATACAATCCTTTATTGATTCAAAGAGATACCTTTACAATTTCTTCTTTCATTCCTCAATTACAATATACGAGAATATGATTATTATCACATTCGAATCACAAACACCCCTCTGTTTATACAAGTGCATATACTTGAACTCACGGTGTGATTGGATAACATGGGTACTATCTCCAAGTTGTGGGACTTGGTTACTTGAGATAGACCTCCAGAGAAAGTTGGTTCTTGCTCCTAAACTACCTGCCACAATCTACTCTAATGCAAGGGGAAACTAACCATTCTAATCTAAATTTCCAAGGGACCAGGGAGAGAGAATGCATGAAATGAAAGCCTACACTAAAGCGGTGATACACCAGAAAAGGAGGGTGTGAGAGTAGTTCTCCAAATGTGTGAAATACAGAAGCAAAGTGCACACTAGAAGAGGTGATGACAGTTCTCCATAATCTAGCAAAATGCATTCACAACGATATTCTAAGCATACACAATGATAATGGATCCCTGCAAGAACATAATAATAGACACAATATTCTTGTAGAAAGATTGGGGGCAAGAAGAATGCGAAAAAAACAAACGGGGAAGATACATCCACAAACCGATATTTTATTGCTTCATGATATGCATAGTTCAATCTATTACAAGATAAGGCCACGGATCACCATGCAAGGAGTCCACTACAAGGGCCTGTAGCACGTTGGCTTCACAAAGCAATTTTGATAGAGCTTTGCTATCTGAAAAACTCCCCTTTACAATGAGCCCAATACTTCAATTTATAGAAAAAATGAGAAGAGAAAGAGAAGGGAAAAATGAAAATCCCAAAATCTGTCCTTCAACCACTTGTAAGAGGCATTAAATGGAGTAAAATGATTATATATTACTTACAAAAATCTCCCCATCTGTCGTGATGGTCTTTCATCCAAGAAAAAGAATGATGACCATGCCTCTTAATTGTACTCCCAACAACCAAATGAAACACTGTTATGAACTCGGCCACGTTTTCTAAAAAATATCCATCGATATCTCACCAAATCTATAATTTCTTGATTTCTATGCATTGGTCTTGGAGCCACAATTCCAACGGTACCAATTTTGTACGATTTCGTTGAGAAATACAAAAGTTATGGCCTTTTGAGTGGATGGCAAGCTATTTTGGTCTGACATAAGAGGCTTTTTACAATCGACATTGAAGAATGAGCATTAACCTGATGGAGCCGAATATGTTTCTCTTAATTAAATATATCTACCCTCATTAGTTATTCCAGAAAGTCCAATTTTATGAAAATCGGAGCTTGGAGTCAAAAGTTATGGCCGTTTGAAGTTTCACGGGTCAAACGTTGACTTTTCTTCTTTGTTGTCAGTCGTTTCGGCTTTTCGCGTCCCTCGCGTCCCATGTGTACCTTTGGCCCGGATGTCCCAAATGAAAATCTCTGCTTCGGCCGATTCGGGCTTCCTTGTTCCTGTTTGAGGTGAAGACACGTGGCGAGATTCCATTCGTTGGCGGCTCTTTCGGCTTTCCGCATCCCACGCGTACTTTTGGCCCAACTGTCCCGGATGAAAGTCCCCTGTTTCGGCCGAATCGGCCGGTTCGCGTCCTCCGCATACTTTTGGCCCAGATGTCCCAAACTATCTGGGACAAATATCTCTGAACCGCCCGAAATGGACTGACTTACGCCAAACCAGCCGATCCATGTCCCGCGCGTACCTTTGGCTCGGATGTCCAAAACTGCTCGATAACAAAACTTGGTGATTTTTTCCACTTTCGGCCGGTTTGCCTTTTCACGTCCCTTGTGTCTGACGTTCCAAGTTTGTCCCAACCCCTGTGTGGTTGTGGTGGCTTTTCGGCCAATTCGCGCCCGACGTCCAATGTCCCAATCCTGCTATTGCATACTAGGACTTAGCCAATTTTCTTCATTTTTTTGAAGCCACAAGCTTTGTTTTTGTAATTTTTTCACCTTTTCTAACTCGTTGGGTTTTCTTCTTGGATGGGAGAGTTAGAAAGAAGCCGAAGGGGCCCCAAAAACATGATTTCGGGCCTTAAATCAATCTATTTGCTTGGGACTAAAGAATTTGATACATGTTATCAAAATTACCTTGAGGGGTGAATTTTGGATAACAATGATTTCTTTCACATTCTTTCAAAAATAGAAAAATAGAGTATATCTCTTTCACAATTCAATTTACAACTTTCATACCCCATACTGGATCATCTTTCCATCACAAATAATATACAAGATCGTCCACTTCAAGTGGGAAATGGTTACATTAAGAAATGATCTCGGTAAGGACTCGTAAAATTGTATTCTTTCTCGGTTCTAGAATAACAATATGAATTTCGATCATCCTCTAATTTGGTCACAATAAAACAGGGGAAAGACAACACTCTATACCTAACCAAGAGATCCAATAAAAGGGGACAAGCCATCCTTCTTCATTGGCCCCGAGCCCCAACAACATTGCAATAAGAAATGATTTTTATTCAACTCATGGCAACAATAGGCTTCACAACACTTTGAAATATTTTTCATTCAAAATGCAGTCCAAAACAAAACTGCAGTTTGTCACCACAAAACAAAACAACAAACAACATTCGGGTTCATCATACAAGCCAAAGAAGCAAGAAACTATGGGGATGTTTCTTATGCCTCCCAAATGGGAAATGGGTATCACTACCTAAGAAAAAACCACCAAAATATATATCATTTCAAATCCCTGAAATTCCCTTATGCCTCCCCAAGTACCCCTTATTCCTCACATTTCTTTATTCCTCTCCAACCTCTTATGGCACCCCATAATGAGTAAATAAATGCAAGCTATTTATTTGTAAAGTGGAACCCAAATCCCAAATCCCTCCACACTTATACCTCCCAAAACACTTATGCCTCCCACAAAATGCCCCATAGTCTTCTCCTACACCATACCTAGGTCATGTACCCAACCAGCCAAAAAATAAAACAACACATTCAACCATTCACATATGCATACAAATAAAAGGAGAATATTTCCAAGAGCTAAGCTCTTGCCTTGCCATGATGGATTTTGTTCCAAGATCAAAAAAACAAGCTCTCAATGAAACACAAACCAAGAGATCAACAATCAACAAGTATGCAACAATCTCTCAAAAAAAAGTCAAAGCAAGTCGCCAAAAATGAAGTGATAAAAGTGAAAAAAAAAAAAACCCAAAAATAAGCAAGGAATTCGAATATATAGAAGAGGAAAGAGAAAAGGATGAGGTGGATCCATGTGGGATGCCACATCACACATCCTCAACTCCAACTCATAAGTGAACATCAATCTCCAAGGCACAATAAATAAGTAGATGAATAAATGACAATTCTACTTACACACTTAAATCAAACCCACACCTCATAAGGACTGAAATTGAAATCATGTAAGAAAGTTCAATAAAAGCATACAACTAGACTTACAAAAATGCATAATGAAGGCTAGATTTAAACCCTCCAACCATAGGTAAGGCTAACATGCAAATTTTAGAGGTATGGGACAAGTTTAACTTTTCCCATAAGCTTCCAAAATCAGCCTCCAAAGACAAATTTGAATTTCAAAAGGAGATGGAGTGATTCGTTTTCCAAAATCAATTTACACATTTCTTACACATCACTTACACATTTCTTAAATTAAAGCACTTTAATTTTAGGCCAAAAACTCTAATAATTACTTTCTTATGTCCCAATTTGATTAATTAATTTTAACAACATGTTTACTCACATTAATTTACCATAATTAATAAATAATGAAAGTTGTAAGCACATCACTTAATAAACACTTACAAATATAAATTAAAAGGAACCAAATAAATAAATACACATAACCATGTGTCATATTTAAAGGTGATGCCCCCATGGGAATCCCTAACAATCAAACACACACACAAGTACAATACAAGTTGACATGGTGACCTTGTTGAATTTATCTAGAATTCCAATGTGGTTGGTCTCAATCCCACGATGTTTGTTGTGATAGTTTTACCCACACAATACAAATACCCCTTTGACCTCATGGCCATATCAGAACATCTAAATGAATATAATATAATTTCAAAATCGTCAATATATATACATGAATCACAACAACATTCGGATAATCAGCAATATCACTTACAAATTCATCAACTAACTATATAATCATCAATTTTAAATTCAATTTTCTCGGTCTACTCAATATATCCAAATATCACATGTCCTAACAACATCCATAAATATATATATATAACCATGTCCAATAACATGTCAACATCTATATAAAATGTCTCTAACAATCATCATGAATCATATATGAATCAGAGTCAACAATAATCCATGATCTGACATCTAACACCATACTAAATCAAAACTATAATAATTTCCATAATATAGTCAGCAGTATCATGATCAATATCAAAATTGTCGAAGGGAAGTGGGCACTACATCCCCCTCCCCTTAGACTTGACTTCCTCCTGGAAGTCATTGGAAAGAGAGATAGGAACAAATGCAATAGAAAAAGGATCACTCCATTATGGGATTACTTGCTTCAAGCAAGTGTGGGTCTATAGAACCTAATTTGGTCCAATGCAATTCAGTAAGAAGAAGAAGGAGATTCGCAAGGGATGGGTTCTAAACATCTCGCATGCAAGGCTACGAACACTTAAATCTAGAGAGTAAATTTATGCTATCAACCAAGATACCACACATAACAATATAACATGAAGAGTTCGAAAAGAGTCTTAAGAGTAACCACCAAGTAGAGAAATAATAAGAAGAATTCCATTAGTTTGAGAATGACCGCATAGTTTCCCAAGGAATACAACATACTACAATAACAAAAGTTAAGATTTCTACTAATTTTAAGCCTTGATTTCAAGGTTCGTTGTCTAGACAAGGCTAACAAAAATTAACTATGACCAAATTTACATGAGGAACAAGTCTACTCAAGGTCCCAAAATTTGAGGATCACACGGGATGAGGTTAATCAACAAGGACACGTAAATCAACAAAACATTTAAAATCAAGGAACTATTCAAGGAAAGCACTTCTATAACTCGAGAGGGTACAATTAACTTTTCATGGTAATACAAGTGAAGTCAAGACCACAATTTTTCCTATAGTCTGATTTTTACACTTTTGTTTTAAGAATCGAACACACCATACCAACCAAATCTAAAGAAGTCAACCGTTTAGCAATATATATATATATATATATATATATATATATATAATACAAGTACCATACATTATAGCACAATGGGATTTATTTATCTTATTTCCTACTCAAGCTCGAATAACCATAAAGAGAGCACAAGAAAAACCAAGGAGCACTCAAGGTTGCTAGGGAGAAGAACAAGTAAAACAGGGTCCAACTACAATCCAAAGGTGCATCGTATCAAAAGTGAATAACATCATCTTGCACTTTCCATCCTAATGGAAAAAGGGAAACAATAACAAGGTGACCAAAGAGAATATGAAGAAAAGAAGACTTCCCAAAGTTATTTTATATCCTTAACATATGTTGCCTTAAAATTACAATAACTAAGGTCTCTAAGGACAAGACAACACGCAAGGAGGTTTCTTCTTAAACAATAGATAAGTCGAAATCCAAAAGGACCACAACTCACACTCGTCGAGCTATGGGACGATAAGGGTATGATAACCCAAAACTCCCACAAGAAAGGCACATACATCTATGAATAAGAAAGTACTAAGAAACAAGAACACATTTCTATCCACCAGTTGTTTCACAATTTCGAGATAGGTGAAAGAACTCTAGGTTTAACTAAACATTACACTCAATACACATAAATCTAACTTATTTTATAACTCAACTAATTAAGTCAAAATTTTTAGTTTCGTTTGCTAAGCACCTTCCTTTATGTTTTTCTTAATGAAACTTTCTCCTATTATGACATCACAACTTTTTGTTATAAGGACCACTAATGGGGCATGATATCTCACTATCTCAGTAAAGGCGTAAAAGAGAAAAAGTATTTATTTTACTCCTAGGGAGGTAGTTGGACAAATTTTTTATTTTTCTGTTCTTCTACATGTTTTCTTCTTCTATTAATCTACCAAGGTTAAAGCAAGCACCATTTTCTCTTTCTATGTTTCAGTTTATTTGTTAAGATTCAAGGCCAAATCTCCTCGATTATAGTTTTATGATGTTTGGGTGAGTCATCTTGTCAATTAAAAATTTAATGAAAAGGAAGGGTAAACATATCACATTGTTACTTTTATAGGAGAGAGAGGTAAATCAACACATCACATTTTAAATTCTAAGGAAAACAAGGGACATTCAACATAGAAAACACATTATTACTTTTGTAAGAACTAGGAAACAATCAACCAACATGGATCACAACAATATTTTGAGATTTTTTTATGTTTTATTTTTTTCCATTAATTACAAGTATCATAAAACATTCCTAGTGGGTTTCTACAAGTTCTCAAAATAAGTTACAAGGGAGGCCCATTAAGGAAGCATAATTACTTTTAGTGATCTACTAGGGTTTAACAATGTTTGTTGTTTTGGCGAAAACATTTTACTCACCTGATAAGACAAGGAAAGTTTTCAAATCTACACCCATATTACCACAGGATACCACCAACCAAGCAATCAAAATGACAAGGAAAGATTTTAACTATAAGAACACCACATACTCATTAGAAAGCGTCAAATGTAAGCAGACAATCAACTATCTATTCAACATGGCTTTACGACCAAGAGTTATAGTTTTGTAAGAAGAATCACATTATAAAATACCATTGAGATTAAATTATCAAGGTCTAATTACACTATCATCACCAATGTCATGGTCCAAAAGACTCAAAGCATCCATAAGTGTCTCCACATAATCCAAAATTAATAGGTCATAGAGTATTATTCATAGTAACTAAAAAAAAGTTAAGGAAAGGGTAGACTTATTTATAGGTCAAGAGGGAAAACAGACACACTTAATTTACACACAATACTCGAATGGGATTAAATCTAACCATAATTACCAAGATGCATACAATCCTCAAGTCACTACTTAATATAATGAAATGAGGAACTCTTGATAAAACTTAGCATGCCATCGAAGAGAAGCCACTACTAGAAAAACACTTTTCCACTAACATCCACAACCATCCAAAAGCAAACCGATCCCACCATAATTCATCAACCCACAATTAAACACCTCTACTCCGACGAGGTTCAAGCTCTTACCAGATTGTAAGAGAATCACCACCACCACTAACAGCGCCAACTAGAACGCACAACACAATGAACTCTCTTCCCAACAAGGTCGAGTAATGAAAAGGTCACTCTAAGATCCTAGATACACTCAAGGTTCCATGCATCTAAAACCAAGGCATAACTTTAAGCACCTAAGAGGACATTCAAGACACCTAGGGTGTACCCCCATACGACAAAATGTATGAATACAAGTAGCATAGAACCATCTCATCATCATGCAAGAAGAAATCCACGTAATGTTTAGCTAAGCAGCCAACAACATAACGAGCTTCGAGTCACCAATCAAAATAAAGTCCAAGAAATATGGGCAATCAAGGAAAGTTGCTAAGTAGTCACATTACAAAATCTGAATTCTCGCAAAAATATAAATAACTATAAGAGCCTCAGAGCTTCTCAATCCAATCATAAAATAAGATGTTAGTCCTTGATAAAATGACACAAGTTTACGAATGTAAAATACAAAATGTTAAGACCACATTCACTTTGCATCCCTTCATAGCCATAAATAGGGGTTCTTTTCCTTGAGGTCAGTTCCAAGGACACATGCGTAGGATTGGGTCATAAACAAAACCCAGACTTAATGTCCACTCTCCCATATGGGTAACAAAATGAAAAATTGACAACCAAACCTACTTTCCTAACTACTGAAGGAAGGAAGCTCTAAACAGCTTCTAATTAACTCTTCCCACCCTAGGACACAACCACTATTGTCCAACCACAAGATTCACAGCATACAATTTATCATTCCAAACAACTCCAATAAGGAAGGGTCTCAACAAAGGGCTTAACACATCATACAATTAAATCAAGTTTTAGAACTTGTAAAAAACACATTTTCAAAGGGGAATGAAGTTTCCACTACTCTTGAAGTTCACAAAAATCAATTTAATTTGAAATTCTTAGTTACCCAGGTTTAGACAAAATGCCACTAAGAGAGTACAACAATTCAAACAACTTATTATTTATTATTATTTTAATTTTGGTAGTTCAAATGAACAGAGTAATGTAATATTTATTCATACAAATTTCTTTTTCAATTTTAAAACAAGTTTGTTTTCTTAGATTCAAAAATGTGCTAGGTTTACATTTCATGTCTCAAGTTTTCTAGTTTTCCCAAGGGTCCAAGCTTTGAACCCATGTCTCTTATACCAAGTGTAATGCTCGCTAAAATCTCTCACTTGAGACCCATGAACAACCTAGGTTTAGTTACAAAATTATGGAATAAATTTTTTTAAAGTGTTAACAACCAAAGTCTCAACGAAAATTAAATTAAACTGATAAATTTTCCCATTATATTAATTACTGATTCCACATTATAAAGCAACAAAAGTGTAAAAATTCCACACCTAGCTCAAATCTCCTTAGGGATTAATTTAATCACTGATTACATTGACATTTTACCTAAATATTCTCGATTAAAATTTTATGGTTAAGGGACCAAAATGATTAAATAACCAAGGTATTTAATTCCACAAGATCTAAGAAAAGAGCAAGGTTTAATTACAGTGGGGGAAAATAATACATATTTAAAATCATCAGAGTAAATTCTTACTTACCCCCTCCCAAAACTTGGTTAAAGATTCAATTTAATTTTTCCCATGACTAATGCAATTAAAATTTCTGAAAAAATTCCCATTACATAGGGAATTTCCTCACCTTTCTGTTGATATAAAGAAATCCTCCTAAGTCCTCATATTTTTCAAGTTATGGACTGGTGGAACTTGGGGTGAAATTTGTCCCAAGAGCGGGCCTGTGGGTTTGTGGAGGAAAATTTTCCCCAACTTGAGCCTGTGGACTTCGGAGAGAAAATTTACCCAGAGCAGAAAAGCAGACCGGCGGAATGGGGAAGAAAACTTTTCCCAGATGCGGGCCGGCAGAACGAGGAAGACATTTATCGTGTTTTCCCTTTTGGGACAAAGTGAATTTTACACCCGTACCTCCGCCGACGCCCAGGGAAGCCAAGTGGCAGTCCTTATTGGTTGCGGGTTAGCGGGTTGGCAGGGAACATTTGAAAAAATTGACTATTCAAAAGGAAGGGCAAAAAGGTCGAAAGAACCCGCGCCTCTGCCGATGTGAGAAGATGCCACATGTCAACCAACCATAAGCTACGGTTTGGTGGGTCAATGGAGATAATTTGGAAATTTTTCCCAAATTTTTTTGAAGCATTAAGGCTTAAAAAGATCTGCTCCTCCGCCGACGCCTCGTGAAGCCACGTGGCGCACGATTACCTGTGAGGCGGTGGGGCTTAGGGAAAACTAACAATTTTTTTCAAATTTATTTTTGAAAGTGCTTAAGGTTCAAATTGATCCAAACATCTTCCGATACCCAAAAAGCCACGTGTTGATCAATGATTGGTCGGGGTGGCAGGGCCGCAGAGGAAAAATTGTCAAATTAACTTTTTGGACTTAGATCATTTTTAGACAAAATGAAGGCTTGCAGATTAGCAGAGTGGGGAAACTTCATGACTTTGCACCTTTTGGGAAAAAAAAAAAAAAAAGGAAATTTTTAGCCCGCGGGTCCGCCCAAGAATATTTTATTCATTTAAAATTTAATAGATTATTTTGAGCCCGAAATGAAGTAAAAACTTCAGAAGGCCATAACTTTCGATTGGGAACTCAATTTTTGGCAAACGAGGACTTTATGGAAAGCTCTCGACGTCCTCTTTTCACAAAAACCTTAGGAATTTTATTTTGATAAATTTTAAAGGGTAAATTTTTAGAAAACGTATTTCTATCACTTAGAAAGTGAACTGGTATTTTTAACTTATCAATTTTGTTCAAATTTGTCATTAATTCTTTTTCCACTTGCCAAACAGGCATGGAGGATTTTACTTGGAAGATTTTAGGATAGATTGCAAGGTTAAGTTTTCTTGATTGATTTGCATTTAAAATTTATCAATTTTATACAACAAGAAGTCTGCAATTTTGCCTTTTCCCGATTTGAAAGGTTCTATAAAATTTTCATAAGTATTTTGGTATGTTTGGGGTCATTTTTACGAAAAATAATATTTCCTATTTCATTTTTTCTTTTGATATTCGGGGTCATTATGTCCAATTTCTAATTAATAATTACTAGTATGAAAGTTATCTAAAGAGCTCAAATTTGAATAGATTTATTTTCATTTTTCAACTTTAAACTATAAATTCATTCCAACTCAATCTAACATACTAAGTTGACTCAAGAAAAGTATTCAAATTCCAAATTACAATTCTGATTTCTAAAACATTTATTTAAAAAAAACAGAGTATTATGACATTTCTCCATACATATTTACTTTTTCATCCTTCCAACATAATTTAAAAATACATTCAAAAATCAGACTTCAATACCCAATAATGCCATTTGGGTAGACTAATACAATCCTTTATTGATTCAAACAGAGATACCTTTACAATTTCTTCTTTCATTCCTCAATTACACTATGAGAATATGATTTCTTTCACATTCTTTCAAAATAGAAAAATAGAGTATATCTCTTTCACAATTCAATTTACAACTTTCATAGCCCATACTGAGACCATCTTTCCATCACAAACAATGTAAAAGATCATCCACTTGGTGGGAAAATGTTACATTAAGAAATGATCTCAAGAAGGGCATGTCAAACTGTCTTCCTTCTCGGTTCCAAAATAGCAAGTATGAATTTCAATCATTCTCCAATTTGGTCACAACAAGAAGAAGGGAAAGGTAACACTCTCCACCCAACCAAAAATCCAATGAAAAGGGAGAAGCCATATCCTTGTGCATTTTCCCCAAGCCCCAACCACATCGCAATAAGAAATTTTTTTCAACTCATGGCAATAATAGGCTTCCATAACACAAAGATAGATTTCTCATTCAAAATACAAAGGCAAAAGAAAACTACAGTTTCCCACCATAGAACAAAACAACAAACAACACTAAGGATTCATTATGCAAGCCAAAGGCACAAGAAACTATGGGGGATGTTGTGTATGCCTCCCAAAGGAGAAATGAGTATCACCATCCGAGAACAAACTGTCAAAATATATATCATTTCAAATCCATCTGGCATGCCCTTATGCCTCCCCAAGTACCCCTTATTCCTCACATTTTCTTATGCCTCCCCAACCTCTTATGGCACCCCATAACAAGTAAAGAAATGCAAGTTATTTCTTTGTAAGGTGGAACCCAAATCACAACTCGCTCCACACTTATACCTCCCCAAAACCCTTATGCCTCCCAAAAATACTTCATAGTCTTCACCTACACAATTCCTAGGCCATCTACTTTGAACCAGCCAAAAAATAAAACAATACATTCAAACATTCAACCATTCACATATGCATACAAATAAAAGGAAAGTATTTCTAAGAGCTAAACTCTTACCTCTCATCCATGATGGAGTTTGTTCCAAGTTCAAAACAACAAGCTCTCCAATGTAACACAAACCAAGAGATCAACAATCAACAAGTATGCAACAATCTCCAAATTTCTCTCAATTTACAAGAGCTCCAAAACCCAAAGCAAGTCGCCAAAAAGAATTGATAAAAGTGAAGCCAAAAAAGAAAACCATCAAACAACAAGCCAAGGAATTTGAATATATAGAAGAGGAAAGAGAGGAGGATGAGGTGGATCCATGTGGGATGCCACATTACACATCCTCAACTCCAACTCATAAGTCAACTTCAATCTCTAAGGCATAATAAATAAGCAGGTGAATAAATGACAATTTTATTTACACACTCAAATCAAACCCACACCTCAGAAGGACTGAAATTGAAAGCATGTAAGAAAGTGCAATAAAAGCATACAACTTGACTTACAAAAATGCATAATGAAGACTAGATTTAAACCCTCCAACCATAGGCAAGGTTGACGTGCAAATTTAAGAAGTATGGGACAAGTTTAACTTTGCCCATAAGCTTCCAAAATCAACCTCCAAAGACAAATTTGAATTTCAAAAGGAGATGGAGTGATTCATGCTCCAAAATTAATTTATACATTTCTTACAACACTTTAATTTTAGGCCAACAAATCTAATAATTACTTTCTTATGTCCTAATTTGATTAATTAATTTTAACATGTTTACTCACATTAATTTACCACTATTAATAAATAATGAAAGGGGTAAACACATCACTTAATAAACACATGAAAACATCAATAAAAAGGAACCAAATAAATAAATACACATAACCCTTGGTCACATTTAAAGGTGACCCCTCCATGGGAATCCCTTACAATCAAACACACACACACGAACAATACAAGTTGACATGCGACCTTGTTGAATTAATCTAGAATTCTAATGTGGTTGGTCTTTACTCCCCAATGTTTTTTGTTATATTTTTAACCCGCACAATACAAATACCCCTTCGGCCTCGTGGCCATATCAAAACATCCAAATGAATATAATATAATTTCAAAATCATCAATATATATGAATCACAACAACATCCAGGACAATCAACAATATCACTTACAATTTTACCAGGAACTATATAATCATCAATTTTAAATTCAATTTTCTCGGTCTACTCAATATATCCAAATATCACATGTCCTAACAACATCCATATATATAACCATGTCTAACAACATGTCAACATCTATATAAAATGTCTCTAACAATTATCATGCATCATATATCGTAGTCAACAATAATCCATGATCTGACATCTAACACCATACTAAATCAAAACTATAATAATGTCTATAATATATTTAGTAGTATCATGATCAATATCAAAAGTTTCAAGAGAAGTGGAAACTACAACAAGCCTCTTGAAGGTATCTAGTTTGACGACATAACTTGCACCGAAAGGCCATATTATCATAATCTAGAACCTGTAACCACTTGAAACCATCATGAATTAATTCCAATTTTTTAAGAAGACCTTTGTTGAGGTCCACTTCAATGCATAAACGAGCATATGTGAACAACCCTTGCTTAGTCCACTCATCATTAATGTAGTCAAGTTCTAAACAAACTTGATATACTATAAATAATATGTACTCCAAAAGAAAATAGATCTCCTTCTTCATTATTGAATAATCAATTACAATCTTTCTTAAATAAGACAAACAACTCCCAACTCCAGTTACCAAGCAAACCATAACTAACTTTGACTAAATATACTCTAGGTGGCGGGATTTAGTATTTTTAGAAGTTTACTAGAACCTGCTATTCTTAGTAAGTTTGCATGCTTATTCGTACGAGCACATAAATTGCCACACATCTTCTACATTCCTAAATTTGAGGAATTGTCAACTTTCTAACTCATAATGCAACTAATACACTAAGATTAACTAATTCCCAAAAATAGGAAAAAACCGAACTACAACTTAAATCCTAATTTTCGTCCTCAAGATGGCGGATTTAGGGCTCGAAAATGTGCCAAAACTTTCTCCAATCGGTAGGGTAGGTTCTTTGGTGTGTTCGTCTCATCGAGACATATGATTTTAAAAAAATGGACTCAAATGGAAACCCGGAGCTCAAGTTATGACCTTGTCAAGTTCCTACTAATTTTGGAGCATCAATCATCCATCTTGATGAAATGACCAATAAAATTACCAATAGGTACACAAACCACATGATCTTTGAAAGGGGATCGGAAGATTTGCGAGACGGACTCATACGACATTTTGGAAACAACCATGATAAAAGGTTCAAAATCCAAAAACAAGAGAGTAAGAAAGACGTCAACCCTACCCCAAAACCACGAACCCTCGGTAAGAGCTCGATGATAATCAGTCGGAGAATACAAACAAACAATAAAAAACTTTATCAAACTAGGGTTTGCTGGTTGTGATTTATAAAATTTTGATTTCTATTTTTAATTATTTTCAAATTTATTAATTTTTTTAATATAATTATTTATTTTTATTTGTAATTTTAATTTTTTATTAATTTTTTTAAATATAGTTTTTAATTTAATAATTTTTAACTTTTTTATGTTAAATTTTTGTTAGTAATTGTTAATTTTTACTTTTCATTAATTTTTTATTTTTAAATTTTTTTATTATTTTTATTACTTGTTTTTTTAATTTTAATTTGTCATAGTTTTTTTTTAATTTTAATATTAATTCAATTAAAGTATTATTATTTATCAAATTTTGATTTCTATTATTAATTATTTTTTAATTTTATTAATTTTATCCGTAATTATTAATTTTTATTTAATTTTATAAGCAATTTTATTTTTTTATTAATTTTAAATTTATTTTAATTTAATTTTTTTGATCTCAAATTTTTTAGTAATCTTTAATTTTAAATTTTCATTAATTTTATTTTTTAGAATTTTTTATTATTTTTATTACTATTTTTAATTAATTTTAATTTTTCATCCATAGTTTTTTTTTATTTTAAATTTTACTTCATTTTTTAATATTTTTTTAATATTTTTTATATGTTTTTTTATGTTAAAATTTTTAGTAATCTGTAATTTTTAATTTTGATTAATTTTAATTTTTAGAATTTTTATTATTATTTTTTTTTTTTTTTTTTTTTTTTTTTATTAAATTTGTTTTTTTTTTTTATTAGGTTTTAATTTATTTTAATTTAATTTTTATTACTATTTTTAATTAATTTTAATTTTTCATTCATAGTTTTTTTTTTTTTTTAATTTAATATTAATTCAATTACATTTTTATTATTTATCAAATTGTTATTTCTATTATTAATGATTTTTTTATTTTATTAATTTTTATCCATAATTATTAATTTTTATTGTTCTTTAATTTTTAATTGTTATTGATTTTTAATTTCGCATTCTTTTATATTTTTATTTTAATTAATTTCAATTTCTAACTTTTTTGTTATAATTTTTAGATTTTAATTTTTATTATTTGTTATTTATGTTGATTTATAACTTTTTTAATTTTATAAACTATTTATTATGTTATAAATATTTTGTTCATTTTTATTTAATTTAATATTTTAATTTTTAATTTTAATTTATTTCCATTTTCATTTTATTTTTAATTTTCAAAGTTTTAAAAATATATTATTAATTAACCTTTTTAACTAATTTCAATATTTAATATTTACTTTTATTGAATTTCACATTTTTATTAAGTTTTTGGTTTTTGTTTTTAATGTTATTAATTTCATTGATTACACTTAATTTATCATAAATAATATTATATTATAGTTTATAGTAATTTTTTTATATTATAATTAATATTGTATGAAACAATATTATAAATTGTATAATATTTATAATTGTATAGATTGTATAATATTTATAGTATAATATTATACTATATTATACTATAAATATTATACAATATATACAATTATAGTATAATATAGTATAAATTATATAATATTATAATTTAGAAATATTATAATACCATACAATATTAGAAATTATTATATTTTAATATTAAGTTATAGTTATTATTATTATTATTATTATTATTATCATATAGATTATAATATAATCATTATTATATTATGATAGTATAATATTAGATCATATTTTAAAAACATTATATTAAAATAATATTAGATTCTAATTTCTACTCTTAAATAATATATTAATTAATATTATAGATCATAGTAATACAATACTATTTAAAAATTAGAAATTATTATTATTTCTAAGTTATAAATAATATAATATTATATTATACTATAAATATTAAATAATTAAAAAAATATAAATATAATGATTATTAGAATATAATGTAATTTACAACATATTAATTTAGTATAATATTACTACAATTTAATTTCTAATTTATATTAAAAAAATTATATAATAAATTAATATTAATATATTATTATATAAATATATAATTAATTATTATAATATATTATAATAATTATTTATATACAATATTACCCCATATTATTATTATAAAAAATAATATAATATACTATAATATAATTTATAAGCTATTATTTATAATAAATTTAATGTAGATTAATATTGCTTATACAATATTATAAATAATATTGTAAAGTACAATATTAATTGTAATATATAAAACTTGATATTAATATTATATTATAATATAATTTATTAGATAAAAATTAACATTATTATATAAATAATATATTATAATACTAATTATATTAAAATTATTTTTAATATACTATATAAATTGTAATATACTATTATTTATATTAAACTTAACGTAATTACTTTTAAATTTAATATAATTTATTATTATATAGAAATTATTTATATTATATTAATATTATATTATAATGTATTATAATAAATTATTATTTATTATAAATATAATAATTTAACATATTATAATTTATAATAATCATTATATTAATATTATTTACGAAAATTACTCATTATAATAAATTGTAATATAAAAAACAACATTCATAATCCTAATAAATTATTAAACCATATTTCGAAGAATCATTTGTATTCCATTAAAAGTTCATTAAATAAATATAATCGTTTAAAAATTAACTATGAAAGCAGCCATCTACTCATGTCATTCTCGATATATCTCAATATAAACACACATGTATTGAAGATTTAAACAGTGATAAATTTTCAATGCAGTTTTAATAAAGAATCCACTTATCTTCAAAAAGTTAATAAGAATCACATACAAAACAGACTAGTGAGATGAAATCACCAAAGAATTCTTGTAAAATAAAAAGTTCCAGATTTCCAATTTGATCTGAACATGACTAACAATATCAATATTTCCATTTTGGCCACTCAATATGATGAACCAGATAAAAATCTATAATGATTTCGTATATTCATAAAGGATTTAACTTTCAATAAATAAATAAATATAATAATTGCACGTTAACTGCTAAAAATAACAATGAGATATTTAGCAAAAAGTAATCCTGCCAGGCTACCATCTTATCCTAACTACAAAATCTTAGCCTCCATAAAGATACCGGAAAAATAGTTATATCCATGCAGTCGTAAAATTCATAATAAGTATGACACGCATTTAATTGTTTGTTAAAGGGCCTACTTAGCCTATATTTTCAAAGAATGATTGAATAATCTATCTTTCTACTGGAAAAATAGTTCTATCCATATTTGAAAAAGTATTCGCTAATTGTTTATTAAGGGCCTACATAGAATTTCTTCATCATATATTTTCCTTATTTACAAGAAAATTACAAAATGCAAATCTGACAAGTGCTGTTAGAAAAGTGCGTGTACAAATAGTTTGAAAAGTGCATTGTAAAAATTCTTTTAATGTGGCATATGGATATAAATAACTGATTTCTGATTGAAATAAGGAAGAAGACACTTGTCCTTCTCATTTCGATCAATAGATAAAGATTTTCCGCAAAAAATTCTTAACATTTTAGTGTTTGCTACTCTTAGTAAGGCTTCCTCTCTGTTCTTTAGCTATTAGCACAAGGGAAAAAAATACATCCATACGCCATTTTAAGACAAGTTCTACATACAGTTCTCAAATTTTCAGGGACCTATGGAGACTGTGTTCCCCGACATACAAGACATCTGCATCTCAAAGACAAGAGAAGGGAGCAGGGTACAAGTTTCCTGGTATTGGGTAAGAGTTTCCAAGACACTTTTCACTTATAAAATATAGAGTCGACAGCAGGGTGCATCTTAGCCAGAAAAAGAACAAGACCATAATCTATTAGAAGCTAGCAAATTGTTTTAAAGCAACCATCCACCAAATAATAGTCAAAAGCGTAAAATGAACTGTCTAAACATAAGACAAATGTATATCAGAAGTAGACACAACGGATTGCTATCATCACCAGATAAGGCCTCAAAATCTGAATACTTAAATGAACTATACACAACACAGCCAAACAGAGGAAACAGGGGAGCAGGTTACAAGTTTCCAGGTGTAGTGTACAAGCAAAACAAAAGGAATCTTGTGAATTTTTTTTATTGGAATTTCTAAATACCAAGTAAAACAAAAGGGACCTTCTGAATCATTCTAAATTACTTTAAAAACAAAGCGCATCCATACAGACAACAGAACACAAAAAAAAAACTAAAAAAACAGTAACACACAATGTAAAAACCCACAAAAATTTAACACGGATAACAATGCAAATTAAAATACAAAATGTTAAAGAGAATTAGAAGACACGATCAACAGCTCCTCTGTTTTCTGGCCTTCACCCTCTTCTGCTCATCCTGTCTCATAAGAGAGTGAAAAGTATACCTAGATCTTAGTAAGTTTAAACAAAAATCTACCCCCCACCTGCATTCATTAATACCAAATGAATTGGATTTAAAGTAGTAAATTATGTATCTAATATAAAATACTTATCAATAATGGGTGAATTAAGAGAATTTTGTGAAGTTAAGAGAAGCTTACCAGATTGCTTTTGGGCTGGTCAAGTCTGCTACCTTCCCTCGAGGGAGGAAAACATCCGCTGAACCCAGAATAAAACAACTCTAACCATATTCGTAAAGACCAAAAGAAATCAAGCAAAGCGAAAAACAGAGCATGGCCAATACACAGATTGAGACAACATAACAATATAAACGCCTAAAAATTAAATAAACAATGCAAAACACTAGTACAAAATTCTAGTACAAAATGTTACAGAGGATTAGAAGACATGATCAACAGCTCCTCTGATTTACGGCTCGGCCTTCACCTCCTCTGCCCATCCTGTCTCATACGAGAGTTAAATTTATACCTAGATCTCAGTAAGTTTAAACAAAAATCTAAACCCTCGCCTACATTCATTAATGAAAAATGAATTGATTTAAAGTACCAAATGATGTATCTAATCTAAAATACATATCAATAAACTGTGAATTAAGAGAATTTTGTGCTGTTAAAATAATCTTACCAGATTGCTTCCTTCGCTATTTGGCTGGTCTAGGCTTGCTACCTTTCCTCGAGGGAGGAAAACATGCACTGAACCCAGCATAAAACAACTCTAGCTCTTATGTCACAGACCAAAACAAATCAAGGAAAGAAAAAAAAACAGAGCATGGCCAAAACAGAACAATAAAAACCCTAAACAGAGCATGGCCAAAACAGAACAATAAAAAACCCCCAAACAGAGACCAAAACAGAACAATAAAAAACCCCTAAAAAAATTTGGCTTTGATAGGAACAAAAGCTTAAGAAATGGGAATATTCAATGAGTGCATTTCTATAAAATTGTTGTGGAACTTACGAACAACTACAAACAAATGAGGAAAATGTTGTTTGTATGTATAAAGTCGAGAACTTCTCTTATTTAGTTGCTTTTGGATATGATCAAAACAAAATTATTAAAATTCTATTTATATCTTTAATATAAATAAAGTTTGTTTTTCAGTTTCCGAAAATTCATCTCATTTTAACATCTTTAAAAGAGATGTCCAAGAAATGTTTCTTCATATAATGTAATTGTTATGATATATTTCAATATAAACTAAAGGTTAACGATTACCAAGAATTTGGAGAAAAATCTACTAATATGTACAACTTAGAATATCATAAAAAAATTCTAAGACTGGTAAAAACATGCATCCTTTGCTATGTGGCATCTCCAGTCTGCTACACCCTATGTGAACAATCTGAGTGACCTATCAACAGTTGAAATTCCTGAGACAGGTTCTAGAACAGTTTACTCTCTCTTAAATTCTTTGACATAAGTAAAAAGGTTACAGAGGTTCTCCCTCAAAAACTATGTAAATAAATGAGATCTAAATCCTGAATAAAACAGAAGGAACCTTGTTCATTTTTTTTATTGGAGTTCCTAAATACTGAGTAAAACAAAAGGAAACTTGTGAATTTTTCGAAATGAAGTTTCTAAATCCCAAAAGTCACTAGCAAATTTTACCTAAAAAATGCCTTGAAGATGCACATGCAACACTCAAATGGATTACAAACTTTATCACTGAAAGTAAAACTTGAGGACAAAAATATTTAAATAGTTATATGATATATTTAATTTAAAATATTTATTAATTTAAGTGAATTTTCTGCCAGAATGCATCGCATCTTTTACCATTTGACTGGTCCGCTACCTTCCCTCAAAGGAGACAAACCACCCACAAAATTAGAGAAATTAGCCACTGGCTTCACAAAAATAAAGGATCAACATTTTGGTAGAGACCAAGAAAATGAGAAAAAGAAAAAAAAAAAACAGAGTATGGCCATGCAAACATACAGACATCAGAACCATAAGAAAACCCTACAAAAAAATCAAAAAATTAATAAACAAAAGAATGCATATTACATTAAAAATGTTAAAGACGGTTACAAGACGCCATCAAAAGCTCGCCTGTGCTGCTTTCCAGTTATTTAATAGTGTAACGGAAACAAATACCAATTACATCAAACTTAATCATCAAGTGAAACCAGAATAAAACAACTCTAACCATTTTCTCAGAGACCAAAAGAAATCAGGAAAAGAAAAAAACAGAGCATGGCCATGTAATACACAGAGAACAGAACAAGAAAAACCCCTAAATATATAAAATTAAAAACAGGAGGTATTAATTGAAATAAAATTAAATAAATTATGAAGTTCAAAAACACTAACCAAATTATACATCGATTGCTATCTGGCATGTCTGGGCGCTTACCTTTATTTCTTGAACCCTGTTTTCAATTCAATAAAACCTTCAAGAAAATGAACATTATACTAAACATGGGTAAATAAAAGAAAATTGTAACCCTAAACTATAATAACTCTGAATGATAACCTTCGTAAATTAATTTTAAACCCCGGCCTTCAATGAAGGACGGGGATCATTACCTCTATTAACTCACCCTAAGCTGAAGAGAAAATTTGCCCAAATAAAACGACCTTCTGAGAGATAAATGAGCACAACAATAAAACATACCAGTGCTCTGTTCTGCCGCAGTGGACTGTTTAACTTTACCTTGAGGAGGGCTCGTCCGTGATAGCAGAGGAACAGACAACCTTTGACCTTGTGCCTATAATTAGAGAGATAAAAGCACCAAATACAAATCAGAAAAAGCACCAGAAAACTCAATAATCTGCAATTATACTGGGAAAATGCATCTTTCAAAAGAAGCTCAGAGTAACTTACCAGAGCATGAATTATTTGCTATCTGGTTGGCCTAATCTGCTCCATTCACTTGCATCTCCAACAGAACACCAAAAAAACCGAAAAAAAAAAAAAAAAAAAAGACAACCGATTGAAACTAAACAAATAAAAAAACAAAAATAAAGGGAGAAGCTATTCAAAGCTCAAAAATAAGAAACAAACACGGGGCATGGCCATGCCAGATTCAGACAATCCGCAGAACGCTAAAAAAACAGAGACACAAAGGAACAATGGAAACCGAAATGGTAAATAATTACTCAGAAAGGGATTTTATAATGCTTTCGCGAACGGCTCTTTTTCCAACAGTCATTTGCTCCTGACAGCTGTCTACCACGCATCTGCTTTTTTCCGCTCTCGTTACAGCTGTTTAGCACTTATTCGACTCCCTCCTATTTTTAGGCGATATTCTCAACGATACAAAATTTACCATGTGGTTATTGACCATTTTTAAAAACGGATTTATGGGTAACTTCACAAACTTAAAATCTAAGTTCATTTACGGGAAGAAAGAAAAGCAAGTTCATGTTATGGTGTTATATTTTAAATACGAAGTGTGTATATTCTAGGAGGGTAGAGAATCTATTAAACATTCAAAACTATGGTCTACATAGATATTTAACTAGTTTTTTATTATGTTTATCGTGTGTTTTTATTAGAATAAATTATATATCAAAGAAGATGGACAATTGTTGTTGTCTTTATAGATCGATGCCTTGATTAAATGAATAGTGGTCATTTATTTTCCTAAGGTAGTTCACTCAGGGGCAATGGGGCAAAACACTAAAATAATAATAATGATAATAATAGGTTTTTACTGTCCACGATGTCGGGTGGCCTGTGTTTGGGTCTACAAGCGGCTTATAGCATATGGGACTACCTCATACTCACATGCAGGAGGAAACTAACTTTGCTACAAACGAGGCACGCATACCCTATCCCCTTCAGGATTTGAACTTGTGACCTCTATTTCAAGAGCACATGTTCTTCGCCATTAGGCCAACTCAAGTGTACTAGTTTCCAACATTGTTGAGCAAGTTGATGGACACAATCCACATCTATACCTATCTTACAAGGATGACATACTCTGCATGTTTCCTCTCTTTTGTATTTACACGTTTGAACTTTTAAATATGTGAATTCAAAAAGTTATTAATAAAATGTGTGTGAAAGTGGGATTGGTGCCTCTTTTGCTGAAATTCATGAGCAATAACATGAATGAGGGAAAGAACTAAGGGGGTGATGAATTGCTAGCTATCTTGGTCCTTATTTTAAGTTGTGAAGAAGGTGCCAAGGACATTGGAGAAGGTGTAACATTGTTGTGAAGGAGGATATCATTCTAAGAGAGACTTATGGTTGCAACAAAGAGAATGAAATTGGAGTTCTAGTGGAACCATGCTAAAGGGATTGGAGATATGTGAAGGGGGTGCATAATGAAGGAGGATAAATAACATTGGTAAAACGATCCTTTTTGGAATGAGCAGAGTAAGATGTAAGGACAAATAATTGTTAGACCACATCCACAGAGACAACATCAATCGGGCAACCATTTAGATGCGGTTAGCATACAAATCGGTTATTATAGTTTGTATAAACATTATTTTGTAAAAGATTTGATAAGAAAAAAATCTTGGGAGTTGGGGAATATTGAGGAAGTGCGGTTGTATACAAATTATCATGGAACATACAAAAAGCACAAACAAATGAAAAAATGTTGCTTTGGGAACGAAAGATACGAGATCTATTAAACGAATATAACATGTATTGTTGTCCTAATTTTGTATCTAAGCTGATCATGTGAGATGACATTATTGTTAATCTTAGTAGTTAGTAGCTTGGACAGTTGTTTGTCCTCATCCATTTGTTATGGGTAGTTTGGACAACCTAGAATTTAGAGAAATAGTTGTTTTTGTCAAACAAATATTGTTAGGATAAGAACAATTGTTATCTAATATTGACTCCTTTTAGGTGACACCTCATAACCAAGGTTGTTATGGTTATTGAGTTGTCTTAATCTCAGCCGTTCATTTGTATTAATCTCGGTCGTTGATTTTCAACGAGAGTAGTATATAAGGGGGTCATTGGGGTCATTTGTAACAAGGAAGTTTTTAGAGAAACTTGCAGTGTTAGCAAGTAGTCTTGCAGTGTTAGCAAGGGTGCAGTGATAGCGTTGGAGATAGCAGTGGAGGAATATCAGCAGGAGGATTAGGAGATTGTCAAAGCTCGCGTAAAAGGCAAGTATTTGTATCTCTTGATTTGCTTTGAAGTTTAATATATTTCTCATCCGTAGTCTTTGGTTTTCCCTACAGGTTTTTCCAGGGACAATTGTCGAAAATATTGTGTTCACCTTGTTGGGTATTTCTTATGTGTTTGTATTTGTGAAGTTACTGATTGTGTTATTTACCAATATTTGTTGATCAAATAATCTTACAAGATAGGAGGTTAATAATCGAATCGTAATAGATTTTTCACAATTATTAATGAGGCATGTCTACAATATGTCGAGATTGGTACTTGAATTCATTTCTCACAATCCAATATTTTTGATATGTAGCTGAAATTTAAACTATGTATGTTCATTTCTAATCCAAAATATGATTGCTTACACATAGAATTCTAAAATTATTTATCATGTATAAAATAAATAATTACGTCAATTGAGTGTTCCCTATTAAAAATTGCTCAACCCGGTAGTTTATATTAACCATTATTAACTCAATACATTAAATTGTTAAAGAAATAAATCTTGATTGTGCATATTTAATCTCCAAGAAAATAGGGATCACCTTCTTTAGAACATTTATTACATAGGTTATATGGTGTACTCATGCTCATGAAAAATGTATCCCTTCTTATTTTTTACTTGATGCCCACCTATGTTTTTTTATCAAGCATCATCATGAAGAGGTGTTGTTCATTCGACCTCGATAAGTTTTGCATTGAGCTTGGTTGGGAAGAAATGTGTTATATACATGAACTTGAGGGGATTAACGATGGTGTAGATGAACATGTGACCCTGGTTTCCAACTATGATCTCCTCGTGGTGAGATGCTTCATGAAGCCCTAAGCAATGTCACAACCTTGAAACTCATTGTTGACAAGTACTTATGATGGCTGATGTCGAGATCCACATCATCATAAATGAAGCCATTTTTTTAGGTCTTATAGACAATGTGCTTGTAGTCAAATTTTTCCATGACTATGTTGGTCTTTACGAACTTACTCCCACATAGAGGGGATCGTGTGGTGTGATATGAAAAAAAAATTACTTATGGGAGCCTATGGTGTGGTCAAGATAAGGAGGACAATGGATCTAATATTAAATTTTTAAGAGGTGCCCTATTGTGGATTACTCCATAAATGGTGAATCAAATACAACATGTTTTTCAGTTGCATGGTGATGGAGTAATGATATTATTCCCATTGTTGGTATTTGTTGCATCAATTTAGATAGAAAATTTAGGACAATAATGCATGACATATTTGCTTAATAAATTTGTACCTCTCCTTCCCAAAACAATATTGTTATCATTTGTTGTGCTTGTTTGTAAGTTCCACAAAAATTTGTATACAAATGTACTTACTCAATATTCCCCATTTCTTAAGCTTTATTTCCTATCAAAGCCTTTACAAAATAATGTATATACACACTATATTAAACAATTTATACATTCCACAAGTCTAAATGGTTTCAATTGATGTTGTAGGTGGATGTGGTTTAACAATGTTTTGACATTTCGTCTTGCTATACTCATTCTAATAAGGCTCAAATTTACCAATGCCATGTTTCCTCCTCCATTCTTCACCTCCCTCATATATCTCCAATCCTCTAGCATGGCTCCACCAAAATTCCATTTGGATTCTATTTTTGCAGCGTAAGTCTATTTTACAATAAGATTCCCTTACACAACAATGTTCCCCCTTTTCAATGTCCTTGGCACCTTCCTCACAACTCAAAATAAGACCCAAAATAGCTAGCAATTCATCATCCCCCTTTCTTCATGCCCTCATTCATGCTATTGCTCATGAATTTCAGCAAAAGAGGCACCAATCCCACTTTCACACACTTTTTTATTGGTTTCTTGAATTCACATATTTAAAATTTCTAAAGAGTAAATACGAAAGAGAAGAAACATGTAGAGAATGACATCCTTGTAAGAAAATTATAGTTGTGGATTGTCTCCATCTACTTCCTAAGCAATGTTGAAAACTTATCTCGTGCCCCACTGCACCTTACTAAATTGTCATGTCCCATGTAATTCTATACAAACCATTTCTTGTGAACCTTCAAAAGATCCATGACCACTATTCATTTAATCAATGATGGACATAACAATACTTGTCCATGTTCTATAACAAATTATGGATTCTGATTAATACACGCCAATCGACATAGTAAAAAGAATGGTTAAAGATTCACGTAGGCCATACTTTTTAATACTAAAATATGCACACTTTATGTTTGAAAGATTACACATAAAATGACCCTCCCTTTCTATTTTCCTATGAATGGCCTTAGATGTTAAGGTTCGTGAAGCTAGCTATAAATCCATTGGAAAGAATTTTCATCAATAACCTTTTAGTAAATTTTATAACGTTGAGATTCGAGAAGATCATCTAAAAATAAACGTGAAGGAAGGGGTTGAATAAGTATTCGATAGCAAAAAAGTAGATGAGTTTGTAGATAGTTGTCACGAGCAACTGACTGTTGGAAAAAGAGTCGTTCGAGAAAGAATTATAAACCCCTTTTCTGAGCAATTATTTCTCATTTCGGTGTGCGTTTTGTCTGAATCTGGCATGGCCATGCCCCGTGTTTGTTCCTTATTTTTGAGCTTTGAATAGCATTTGCCTGTATTTTTTGTTTCAATATTGTGTCTTGTATATTTTGTTTGTGTTCTGTTGGAGATGGCAATGAATGGAGCATACAAGACCAACCAAATAGCTGATAATTCGTAAACTGGTAAGTTACTCTGAGCTTCTATTGTTAGATGTTTTGACCCATATAATTGCAGATTATTGATTTTTTTCTTCATTTTCCTGAATTGGATTTGGTTCTTTTGTCTCTGTAATTACAGGCACAAGGTTAATGGTTGTCTGTTCCTTTGCTATCACGGGCAAGCCCTTCTAAAGGTAAATATAATGCAGTCCACTGCGGCATAACAAAGCCCTGTTATGTTCTATTTTTTAGCTAATTTATCTCCCCGAAGGTCGTTTTATTTGGGCAAATTTCTCTTCAGCTTAGGGTGAATTAATCGAGGTAATAGTTCCATCTGTTGCAACCTACGACTGACCTTCATTGTAGGCCGCGGTTTTAAAATAAATTACGAAGGTTATTATTCAGATTTATTATATCTTAGGGTTATAATTTCATATAGATAAATGGGAAAGGTTAAGTGTTTTTGTATCTAATGCCATTTTCAACATCGTCGTTGGCGCTGTAAGAGGTACGCCGAAAATTTAATACGATCCTTCAATTTGTATGTCTTATTATTAGAATTTGAGTCACCGTCATCGTTAATCAATGTAATCTGGGGTTAGTTTTTTTAAATAGATTTACTGGTATCTACTTATAAATTTCACTCTTTTATAAGACAAGATGGAATGGAAAACAACTAGGAAGAAGCATAAGTCACCGCTGGAAAGAAGCGTAGGTGAGGTTTTCATGGTGTCCTGTAACCCTAACCCATCATTAACATTTTGTGGGTTTCGTATTGTTTTTTTTTTTTTTTTTTTTGGGGGGGGTGCATTTTGCATTGTTTATTTAATTTTTTAAGGGTTTTTATCGTTCTTTGTTGTCTGTGTATAACATGGACATGCTCTATTTTTTTCTTTGTTCGATTTGTTTTGTTCTCGGTTCAGTGGATGTTTTCCTTCCTCGAGGGAAGGTAGCAGACTAGACCAACCAAATGGTGAAGGATGCAATCTGGTGAGATTATTTTAAGTGCATAATATTCTATTAATTTTTAGATTATTGATAAGTATTTTAGTTTGAATACATCATTTACTACTTTAAATCACTTAACTTGGCATTAATAAATGTAGGTGAGGGTGTAGATTTTTTTAAAATTTACTGAGATCTAGATTTATGATTTCGTTGAAGGCCGGAAATCGAGGAGTCATTGATGGTGTTTTCTAATCATGTTTAACTTTTTGTAATGTAGTTTGCATTTTATTCCCTTTTCTAATTTTTTTGTGTTTTTGCATTGTTTATTTCTTATTTTTCATATTAATATAATTAAACAAAAGCAACGATGTAACTTTGTCAAAGAATATAATAGGGATTAAAATAGTTCAAGAAAATTTATGCGGATTTTCGGTTTCGGCACATCTCTCTCAGGATTTTTCCACCACAAATGGTGTTTTTTATGTTTTATGTGTATATGTATGATTTTAATTTTTTAATTTAATATCATAATGCCCAAAAGGTTAAAAAAATATATATATTTTGTAACTCCGTCGTAAGGATTTTTCCAAAACTTCGAGGATTTTTCTACCATGAGAGGGGTTTTCTTTTGTCTATTCATGTTTTTAAATTTTTCTATTTAATATCATTGAGCCGTTAACATTGAATTTTTGTTCACACATAATTAAGAATTTGGATTCATAGTTTAATAAAATGTTTTTATTAATAGAAAAAGCATTTACAAATCAAGAAGTCGTGCATACATATTCAAAAGCATAATTGAGTGCGAGATAGCAAAGGATTCGCTCGATATAGCAAAGGATTTTTTTGGTATGCTTCTTTCAACTTTCATAATAGTTTTCCCCCAAATTTGCAAATGCGGGTCTGCATTGTAGCTTACGACATAGATTAATTTTTTGCACTACATGCCGAGCTCTGAGGGTTCAATGGGATATTAATATAAAATATATAGTTAAATTGTATTGGAAGGTTTAAAATATTTGATTGTTGAAAATTTTATACATTGTCAATAAATTTTTAACTCTTTATGTGATAGCCTACACACGGAAACTTGCACCCGCTCCCATGTTCCCTCTGTTTGGATGTGTAGTGCATAGCTCATTCAAGTGTTTTGTATGTTCGGATTTTATGGCAATATATGGTAATGATAGAATCCGTGGTGTCTACTTTTGTTATGCATTTTTCTTTTTTAGGACAATTCAAAGTGTACACTTTTGACTATTATTTGGTGGATGGTTGCTTTAAAACATTTTATTAGCTTCTAATATGGTCTATTGTTTGCACAACATTAAGAATTTGGATTCAAATTTTAATTATTAGGTGGATGGTCTATTGGCTTTCTTGCCAATGAGTATTATCTTTATAATTATTCGGATGCACGTTGCTCTTTTTGATTAGAGAGAAAATTCAATTTACAAGAGGACACTTGTACCACTGCTCCTCCCTTTCTCTTCTCACAAGGGTGAACACAGTGTCTTGGAGATGCAGATGTTTTGTATGTCAGGGGAATATGAGTCTCCATACATCCCCTTGAAAATTTGAGAACTGCATGTAGAACTTACGTTAAAATATGACATATGGATGTATTTTTTCCTTGTACTAACAACTAAAAGAACCGAGAAGAACCCTTAGTAAGAATAGAAAACAATTAAGAATGTTAAGTTTCGATGAAAATATTTGATTGAAATTGGAAAGACCATTGCCTTCTTTATCATTTCAATTAAGAACCAGATTAAGTATATCCATATGTCATATTCAACGAATTTCTACATGCGCTTTTCAAATTTTAGTAGGTTGTGCTAATCATCAATAACACTATCAGATTTACTTTTCAAATTATCTTGTACTAATGAAAATACATGATGAATAAATTCTATGTAGGCCCTTAACAAACAATTAGTGTATGCTTTTTCTCGATTGATTTTAGAAAATACATGATGAATAAATTCTATGTAGGCCCTTAACAAACAATTAGCGTATGCTTTTGTAGACATGATTTTATAGTTGGCAATAATTAATTTGAAATATGGTTTGTTGAATAATTTATTAGAATTATGAATGTTTTTATTTATATATATTTAATTTAAATGGTTTTTTTGATAATTTTAAAATAAATTAATGAACTTTTATGTACCTTCTTTCAATAGTAAGAAAACCAATAGAGTGTAACCTCTATGGTTGTGCAATAACTAATTAGAAATATGTTTAGTTGAATAATTTATTCGAATAAAGTGTAACCTCTATGGTTGTGCAATAATTTATTAGACTTATGAATGTTGTCTCCAATATATATTTAGTTATGAGAATATGTTTATCAATATATTTTATTTATAGATTTTTATGGTTAGGCAATTATTAATTAGAAGTATGGTTGCTAAATAATATATTAGAACTATTAATGTTGTTTTGAGATATATTTAATTAAAATGGTAATTATATTTGTTTTAATGAACTTTAAATGGTGATAGAAATTGAATCTCACAAATAAATATTACCTCAACTAAGTTTTGAAATAATTAATATATTTTATTTGTTTATAGAGTTTTTATATTTTTATTTAATAAAATTTTATTTTATAAATTGTAAATAAAGTTTCAATGCTTTTTGCTTTTAATGTAAGTATATGAATGACTTAATGTAAGTAATTTTAAAATTATAATTATTTATATTATTTGTTTAATAATTGGAAAGAACGGGTTTCGAGGTTGGAGGAAGGGAGGGGAAGCGAGGAAGTTATTGGATGTTGGATGTTGGAGGAAGGGGAAGGGAACAAGCGGTTTGGAGGAAGGGAGCAAGTGGTTTCATGATTAGAAGAAGGAAAGGGAATAATTAATTAGAAATATGCTTGGTTTAATAATTTATTAGAATTATGATTGTTGTTTTTAATATAAATTTAATTATGATAATATGTTTATCAATATATTTTATTTGTAGATTTTTATGGTTAGCAATTATTAATTAGAAATATGGTTGGTGAATAATTTATTATAAGTATGAATGTTGTTTTGATATATATTTAATTAAAATGGTAACTATATTTATTTTAATGAACTTTAAATGGTGATAGATATGGTACTACTATGAGCGCCGATAAATTGCACCTCAACTAATTGTTTAATTAATTAATATATTTTATTTAATATTGTTTTATTTTGTAAATTATAAATAAATTATTTTCTTTATTTTTAAATATTTTATTTTAATGTAAGTATATTAATGATTTAATGTTAGTATTTTTTAAATTTTAATTACTTATATTATTTATCTAATAATGTGTAGTTATAAGTTTAAATATTATATGTATAGGATTTGAAGGGAAGAGTAAGAAAGAATGGTTTTCGAGGTTGGTGAAGGAGAGGAAGGAGGAAGCAGTTTGATGTTGGAGGTTGGAGTATGAAGGGGAGGGAGGAAGCAATTTCAATGTTGGTGGTTGGAAGAAGAAGAGAGGGAGGAGTATTGAGGTTGGAGGAAGGGAGGAAGGCATTTGGATGTTGGAAGTTGGAGGAGGAAGGGCGAAAGTAGTTTGGAGGACGGGATGAAGGGGTTTAGAGATTCGAGGAAGGAACATGAAGGAAGGGAAGAATGAAAAGGAAGGGAAGATGAAAGAGCGGGAAGGCGTTTGAGGTAGTATGAGGGATGGGGAAGGGAGGAAGGGTTTTGGAGGGAAGATAAAAGAGGAGGCGTGAAGGGGTTTAGAGGTTAGAGGAAGGATGAGGAAGGGAGGAAGGGGTTTAAAGGGAAAAGGGAAAAGGATGAAGGGGCTTGGAGATTTGAGGAATAAATTTGAAGGATGGGGAAGGGAGGGAGGGGTTTGGAAGGAAGGGATGAAGGGGTTTTGATGTTAGAGGAAGGAACAGGAAGGAAGGGAAGAAGGAAGAGGAGGAATGTGTTTTGAGGTCAGTATGAAGGATGGGGAAGGGTTTTGGAGGGAAGATAAAAGAGGAGGTGTGAAGGGGTTTGGATGTTAGAGAAAGGATGAGGAAGGGAGGAAGGGGTTTAGAGGGAAGAGGGAAGAGGAAAAAGGGGCTTGGATGTTTGAGGAAGAAAGTAGAAGGATGGCGAAGGACTTGGAGGTTTCAAGTTGTAGGAAGTAAGGGGAAGGGAGGAATGGATTTGGAGGGAAGAGGGAAGAAGAGGAAAAAGGGGCTTGGACGTTTGAGGAAGAAAGTAGAAGGATGGCGAAGGGGTTTGGATGTTTTAAGAGAGGGAAGGGATGAAGGGGTTTGGATGTTGGAAGTTGGAGGAGGAAGGGAGCAGGAATTTAGAGGAAGGGATGAAGTAGTTGGAGGTTAGAAAAAGGATGACGAAGGGAGGAAGGGAAAAAGGAAGAGGAGGAAGGCGTTTCAAGGTTGTATGAAGGATGGGGAAGGGAGGAAGGGTTTTGGAGGGAAGATGAAAGAGGACATGCAAAGGAGTTTGAATGTTAGAGGAAGGATGGGGAAGGGAGGAAGGGGTTTAGAGGGAAGAGGGGAGAGGAAGAAGGGGCTTGGAGGTTTGAGGAAGAAATAAGAAGGATGGGGAAGGGAGTGAGGGGTTTGGAAGGAAGACTAGGAAGGGACTTGGAGGTTTCATGGTTGTAGAAAATAACGGGAAGGGAGGAAGGGGTTTGGAGGGAAGAGGGAAGAAGAGGAAGGGGCTTCAGTAGGTTTGAAGAGGAAGGAGTTTTGAGGTTGGAGGAAGGAAGGGGAAGAGATGAAGGGGTTTGGATGTTGGAAGTTGGAGGAGGAAGGGATGAAGTTGTTTGGAGGTTAGAAAAAGGATAATGAAGGGAGGAAGGGGTTTAGAGGTTGGACGATGGAAGGCAAGATGGAAGAGGAGGAAGGAGTTTTGAGGTTATATGAAGGATGGGGAAGGAAGGAAGGGTTTTGGAGGTAGTATAAAAGAGGAGGCGCAAGGGGTTTCAAGGTTGTAGGAAGTAAGGGGAAAGGAGGAAGGGGTTTGGAGGGAAGAGGGAAGCAGAGGAAGGGGCTTGGAGGTTCGAGGAAGAAAGAGGAAGGATGGGTAAGGGAGGAAGGGGTTAGGAAGGAAAAGGGAAGAGGAGGAAGGAAAAGGAATGGATGAAGTTGTTTGGAAGGAAGACGGAAGAGGAGGAAGGAATTTGGAGGTTTCAAGGTTGGAGGAAGGAAGGGGAAGGGAGTAAGGGGTTTCAAGGGAAGAGGAAAGATGAGGAAGGGGCTTGGAGGTTTGAGGAAGAAAGAGGAATGATGCGGAGGGAGGAAGGGGTTTGGAAGGAAGATGAAAGACAAGGAAAGGGCTTGGAGGTTTCAACGTTAGAGGAAGGAGAAGGGAGGAAGGGGTTTCAAGGAATAAAAAAGATGAGGAAGGGACTTGGAGGTTTGATGAAGAAAAATGGAGGACGGGGTAGGGAGAAAGGGATTTGGAAGGAAGAGGAAAGATGAGGGGTTTGGAGGTTTGAGGAAGAAAGAGGAACAGGGGAAGGGAGGAAGGGGTTTGGAACAAAGAGGAAAGATGAGGAAAGGGCTTGTAGGTTTCTAGGTTGGAGGAAGGGGAAGCGTGGAAGGGGTTTGAGGAAGAGGAAAGATGAGGAAGGGGATTAGAGGTTTGAGGAAGAAATAGGAAGGACGGGGAAGGGAGGAAGGGGTTTGGAAGAAATAGGCAAGAGGTGGAAGGGGCTTGGAGATTTCAAGGTTGGAGGAAGGAAGAGGAAGGGGCTTGGAGGTTTCAAGGTTGGAGGAAGAAAGAGGAAGGGAGGAAGGGGTTTGAGGGAAGAGGGAAGAGGAGGAAGGAGCTTGGATGTTTGAGAAAGAAAGAGGAAAGATGGGGAAGGTAGGAAGGGGTTTGGATATTAGAGGTTGAAGGAAAAAGGGAGGAAGGGGTTTCGAGGGAAGAGGAAAGAGGAAATATGAGGAAGGGGATTAGAGGTTTGAGGAAGAAAGAGGAAGGATGGGGAAGGGAGGAAGGGGTTTGGAAGGAAGAGGAAAGAGGAGGAAGGGTCTTGGAGGTTACAAGGTTGGAGGAAGGAAGGGAAGCGAGGTAGGGGTTTGTAGGGAAGAGGGAAGAGGAGGAAGGAGCTTGGATATTTGAGGAAGATAGAGGAAAGATGGGGAAGGTAGGAAGGGGTTTGGATATTGGAGGTAACAAGAAAGGAAGGGGTTGGATGTTTGAACGAGGAAGGGGAAGGGAGGTGTAATGCCCCGTTGGGCATCGACTCGTTTCTACCACCTTGCCCCCATTGCTTTTCATTGAACATTTATTTGAGCTCCCTTTTTATCGTCGGGTGACTTTGACCATATCGTGGAGTTATCTTGGTATAGTTTCTTTCCTTCTTTCACTTTGTCTCGCCATCTCGTTACTCCGCAAGTGCGCTTTTGTTTCCGGGGTCATTTCTAAGCGTCGTCTAGTGATATTATCATGTTTTTGATCGGTGTAATGCGTAATGACTTTTGTTGTTAAAATTTCTAATAGATATTAAAACCTTTTCAAGGGCGTTTAGAATGATAGTGAGGCTGATTTTATTGCATTGTTTTGACAATTTCAACCAGATAAAATTATTAATTTATGGAGCCAGTTGCAGTAAATCAGATCTCTAACTAAGAAAGAAGCACGTGATAAATGTATATCTCAGTGTCCTGTAGAAATAACATCACATTTTTTAAAAAAAAAAATCACATATAGGCGGGAGCTGTAAGCACAAATTAATATACATTTTTCTGTAAGTGGATAAGAATGCATTAAAGGTGTAATATATTGGAACATATTCACGTGTCTGGTTACAAGTAAATGGTGTTGGGTCTCCTCCCAACCACCCAACCTGCCAACTATTATGTCTGTCCTTGCGTGAGGAGTCGGTGGAGTCGTTTTTCTTCACCATGATCTTTTTTGTTGATTTCCTTCTTGAATGCGTTGAGGTGGAGTGTTGGGCGCGTTTTTCTTGGACTGCGTGTGGCGTGTGAGAGGCGTTCTTCCTGGTCGCGTGGGCAGAGAGGCCAACAAAATCTCTGTCATGGCATTTTGTTCTTCTTCCTGGCTCCCCCCTGCGCGCGTGGGTTCTCAAAATCGTGCCGCATAGCAGTGATCGTGGAGCGTAGAACTGAAATTTTTCCTAGGAAAGTGCCGTGAGGAAGTAATTGGCTTTATGCAGCAGCTCTGAAGGGCAGAGAAGTAAACTTATCTCGAAAAAAATCGGTGGCCTTTAGAGAGAGTTAATGTGATAGCTGCCGCAGGTGATCCCAAGGAACCGTTGTTGTTGATCGATGTTCGGTTGCACGCGACCATAGTTGTGATCAGTTGTTGCAAAATCTTGCAGCTGTAGTAGAAGAACGAGATAAAGTTTTAGTTGAGCTGTCTTGCCTTTTCATTTTGGAAAGTGTTTTCCGTCAGGTGGTGAATTTAACATGGAAGAAGCTCAATCAAATCTTGAGGCAAGTTTTGCAAGTGAGGCTGAGATTGCATTCAATCCTATTCCTAGTTCTGGCTGGAAGTTTTTCCAGCACCTAGCCCATGGGTTGATATGGTGGTTATAGATGAAGCTACAAGCTAGGGAAGTAGGCGTGTTGCCTCCACTTTCATTGGGTGCTGTGAGGTGTGTTCTTGTTGGGATCCACAAGAATTCCGCCGCAACAATAATTAGCCAGCAAGAGGCATGTCATGTTAAAGATATAGTAGAAGCCTTTTTGAGCGCTCCAACAAGCAGGTGGTCCAACTTCGTTGTTATCTGTTCAGCATCGACCGCATCCTCAAATTCGGGATTCTCCTTCAAGGTGACAGATCACACCCACGGGCACAGGAGATCTATGCAATGTTGGAGAAAATGTCTTGGGAGATGAAGGTAGCAGGATATTTTTTAGATCCAGAACATGTACTGAGTTATTTCTTCAAAATCGATTATGTGACAGTGAGGGTGTTACCAGCAGACCTGATGAAATTTATTTACAAAGAATCTCTATTGAGATCTTACTTGTTGTATGATGTAACTCATGGAAGAGAACCTCATAGAGGCCAACTGTTTCATATCAGAATATTCATGAAACACAATTTGCTTTGCTATTATATGAGCTTCTTCAACGAGTCACCAAGTTGGCAGGCATAAAGTTTTCTGTTGGAATTATCACACCTTACAAGCTACAGCTGAAATGTTTGCACCGAGAGTTTGATGTTGTCCTCAAACCTGATGGAGGAAAAGGTTATTTATCATTACGGTAGATGCCTTTCAGAGCCAGGAGCGTGATGTAATCTTTATGTCTTGTGTCCGAGCTTCAAATCATGGGGTTGGCTTTGTAGCTGTTTTTCACCGCGTGAATGTGGCGCTAGCTCGAGCTCGCAGAGCACTTTGGGTTAAGGGCAAGCAGTGGCATTGAAACAATCATATGCATATGGAGATGGCGTTTTAAACTAGGTTATGTCATGTCATGAATTGAATGTCCTTCTACTTTTTTTTATCTGTTATGGTTTTTAGAATGGGCTTCTGCTTTTTCCTTGTGAATCGACCCAAATTGAAGGAAAGGAAGGACTATTGGGAGTTGTTTGTTTTTTTCATACCCTGGTAGCAACTGTGATAGCATGTATACACTCCTTTCTGCCTCATTTTTTTCTTTTCGAAATAAAAGAGTAACTGCCATGTGATAGCAAAATAATGGTTGATGTTTTATACTGTGGGTGTTAGATCTTTAACCTGGGTGCTTTCCTGCTTAATTCTTAAAATTCGGGTGACGTTTAGAGACAATAGTGAACAATGGCCGTTGAGTTCGATTTCTAAACCAGCAGTAGCAGATATAAACTTGAGCCATGAATAACATTAGTGGATATTTGTAGATTTGTCGACTCATGGCCAGTTTTAGGCTAAATGTTTGTTTTTGTCTTGGTAAAAACTTTTTTGGGCTACATCAAGTGTGTATACCTCGCATAGTGAGCATGATGTTTTCTTAGAGGCCTGCGTGAGTGAAATATCGATCGCTCAATATAGATCCCGTGACGTGAGTCACCGCATCATAAGATAAAAGAGTTCAATCGAACTCTCGTAGTAGCAGAATGTTTTTTGGAGTGCGACTATGAGGATAGGTTGAGTAGACTGTCGTGAAATAGATGGGTATGCCCAAACTATTCATATGTTGTTTTAGAGACGGAAGAGAAGGCATAGTTCGTAGGAAGAGTATTTTGCTTTGTATTCCTCCTTCGCTGACTGTTAACCTTGTGATTGGTGACTCGAGTTGGGTCACGGTAGAGGATCTTGTGTCGATTCACTTATATTTTCAACAGACTATCCCTTTCTTGTTTAAATTCAAGTATCGAATGAAATGGGTTTCTATTAAATCCATTTGTAGCTTAGCAAACCTTCAATAATTCAGGTAGGGACTTTCTGAGTAAGTGTTGACTGAGGCATGTATGAAAATAGAATGGTTACCTTTCTTGAATTGGGTTAGACTTGTATGAAAATGGAAAACGTAGGAATCGACTCGATTACATATTTTAGTGAGCTAAGTCCTTAACTCTTACAATGATCATACGAGTGGTGGATTACGGGTTTATTACTGATTATGTGATGTAAGATAATAACAACCTTTGGTGAAAAGACCTCTTCTTGATCCTTGCTTGTGTAATCCAACTATAGTTGTTGAATGTAATTTAGTTGGATAGAATCTAATTTATTTAACTTCTTGAAGAAAAATAATTAGGTTCGGTGAGAATTACTTGGCATTTTGAATCTTCAGATTCAGTTTTTGTGTTGTGAGTATTATATGTATGTTGGTTTATTCAGTCGAGTGAAGTTAACTTTAATCTTTGACTGATTTGTGTTCATATATGGTTGGGGCCTATATTCTTCCTAAAACAAGGATGTGTGTTAATGCAGTCTTGTTACCAAGCAATTTTGAATATGTTAAGTCATTCGACTGATCTTTATCCTTTTGGTTAAAAATAATAGAATGATGTTTGGGTGTTAGATTTCAATCACGTAATCCATAGGATTACATGACTGAAATCTCAATACTCTCAGCCTTGTTGTCTTCACCAATAAGGTCTCACCTTGTTTGTCTTTGGAATATCTCTCTCACTTGAATATTGGGATTCCTCCTTGTTGGCTGGTATAAATCTCTTCATCTTGTGAAACATATTGATTAGTGGTTTGTGATTTGATCCATTCTTGAGTTTAGAATTTTACTTTCATGATATTATAAAATGTTAGCTCTTTTGTTGTTGTAATGGGTAGTCTTAACATGCTCGGCCTTCATAACCGACTCTAGTTAATATTTGTGCAGATGGATTATGCGAGTAGACTAGAGGAAAAGAGTGTTAAAGGTTCATCTGTACAATTTATGAAGTTCCTTGTAAAAATGTCCAATGTGTTGTAAATTGTGTAACATTGCTTGTAAAGAGAGTTGATATGACCTCTTGCCTGGAATTGTTCGGAGAATTACGTGAAGTAGTAGTTTTGTCCTTTTTTTTGTATTTTGGCTGGTAACTCTTCTTAGTGAGAAATAATATTCAATCTCTTCACTGGCATAAGCATTGTAAAACTTTGATCTTGAGAATTAAGTGTTAATTTAAATCTTTCTAAGACTTTGTATTGATGGGTTTTATGTAAGCTTTAATGGGGTGGCTTTTCCTTACAGAAGTTACCTAAAAGTTTTATTCAAAGAAATATGTTGTGGTTTAGATCCCCTTGTAAACAAACAATACCTTAAGTAATCAAGAGTGAGACCATCCTTGCAAAGTGATTTTATATAACGTGTTATCCCTAACTGAACTAGTAAACACTACTCTTTTGGTGAATGCTAAAGACAAGCTTAAAGGAAAACAATGGTTAGTTTCTAATAAGATTTAACAAGTAAGAGAAGAAAATTTTGAAACCACTCAATTTATCTCTCAGCCTATTTAAAAGTAAGTAGCTTCCTCTTGATAAGCTCTTTCGGTGAAGCCTAAGTAAGAGCGCTATTTAACTACGTATAAAACCTCAAGCTTCAATTAAACCTTAGTAAGAACTAATGACGTCTTAAGGGTGAACTCATTTGACCTTCTTCCTTTAACTTTATCTAGGGTACCTTGTAATTTTCTCTTAAGTTTGTTAAACGTGAACTGATGTTGTCATAAGGGCATGAACGAGTTCTAGTAATGTAAGTGTGAATAGATGGCCTTATGGAATTAAATTACCATCTTTATCAAATAAATATATAAAACAAATAATGTTTATAAAGGAGAAGACTTTAAGCGAACTACTCTACAGTGTATAAGAACATAACTCAGTTGGTAAGATGAATTTGTGCGAATCATATATTGAATCCTTCTGAAAACTTAAGTCATGAGTAAAAGGGTGTCTTATCAAAATAAATAACCTCCAATCATTTCTTACTGTGGCTTGCCCTAGCTGTGAGAGTGTCATGTGGTTGGGCTTCTATGTTGTTCTGTCAAAAAAAAAAACAAAGAAAAGTATATTGTTCTTGATAGGTGTGAACGTTTCCGTGTTGCCTTTATGGCCATCCTTGTATCAAGTTGTTCACAGTGTTAGTTGTATACTTGGTGATGACATGTTGCGTCATGTTATGTGTCAAGCAAGTCAAAAAAAGTTATCCTATATTTCATTGTGTTGTTCGTGTGTGATTATTTTGGGTCGTTACAGGGAGGAAGTAGTTTGGATATCAAGGTGGAAGGGAGTAAGTGATTTTGAGGTTATAAGAAGGAAGGGGAAGGGACGAAGAAATTTGGATATTGGAAGAGTAAGGGAGGAAGTAGTTTGAGGTTAGAGACAGGATGACGAAGGGAGGAAGTAGTTTAGAGGTTAGAGGAAGGAAGAGGAAGTGGAAGGAGGAAGAGGTTTTAAGGGAAGTGGAAAGATGAGGAAGGGGATTGGAGGTTTGAGGAAGAAAGAGGAAGGATGGGAAAGGGAGGATGAGGTTTTTAGGAAGAGGAAAGATAAGGAAGGGGGCTTGGGTGTATTAGGAGTCCTATGTTGTTATTTATGCTCTCAAAAGGTGGAGGCACCACTTACTTCCGAAGGATTTTTGTATACATGGTGTTATATCAATCTCTATGTGGTGTTGGTCAAAGGGCTTGGAGGTTTCAAGGTTGGAGGAAGGGGAAGGGAGGAAGGGGTTTCGAGGAAAGAGGAAAGATGAGGAAGGGGCTTGGACGTTTGAGGAAGAAATAGGAAGGAAGAGGAAGTGAGGAAGGGGTTTGGAAGGAAAAGGAAAGAGGAGGAAGGTGCTTGGAAGTTTCAAGTTTGGAGGAAGGGGTTTAGGGAAGAGGTAAGAGGAGGAAGGAGCTTGGATGTTTGAGGAAGAAAGAGGAAAGATGGGGAAGGTAAGAAGGGGTTTGGAGGTTGGATTAAGGAAGGGAAGGGAGGAAGCGGTTTGGATATTGAAGGAGGAAGAGATTAAGTGATTTTGATGTTATAAGAAGGAAGGGGAAGGGACGAAGCAATTTGGATATGGGAGGAGGAAGGGAGGAAGTAGTTAGAGGTTAGAGCAAGGATGACAAATGGAGGAAGGATTTTAGAGGTTGGAGGAAGGGAGGAAGGGGTTTTGAGGGAAGAGGAAAGATGAGGAAGGGCCTTGGAGGTTCAAGGAATAAAGAGGAAGGATGGGGAAGGGAGCAAGGGGTTTTGAAGGAAGAGGAAAGAGGAGGAAGGAGAAAAGAGGAAGCGGTTTTTAGGTAAGAGGGAAGAGGAGGAAGGAGCTTGGATGTTTGAGGAAGAAAGAGGAAAGATGGAGAAGTTAGGAAGGGGTTTGGATATTGGAGTTTAGAGGAAGACAAAATGAAGGGGTTTGGAGGTTGGAATATGGAAGGGGAAAGGAGGAAGCAGTTTGGATATAGAAGGAGGAAGGGAGTAAGTGATTTTATGTTAAAAGAAGGTAGGGGAAGGGGCAAAGCAATTTGGATATTGGAGGAGGAATGGAGGAAGTAGTTGGATAATAGAACTAGGATGACGAAGGGAGGAAGGAGTTTAGAGGTTGAAGGAAGGAAGAGGAGGAAGGTGTTTAGAGGTTTCTCGAAGGAAAGGGTTTAGAGGGAAGAGGGAAGAGGAGGAAGGGATTGGAGGTTAGAGGAAGAAATGAGAAGGAAGGGGTTTGAAAGGAGGATGGAAGGGTTTTAGAGGTTAGAGGAAAGAATAGGAAGAGAGGTAGGAAGAGGGATGAGGATAAAGGTATTTAGAGGTTGAAGGAAAAAGGGAAAGAGATGAAGGGGTTTGGAGGGAAGAGGGATGATGAGGAAGGGTGATGTGTTAAAATTAGCAGGAACTTCAAAAGGTCATAACTTGTGCTACAGTGTCCGATTGAGTCCGTTTTTTTTTGAAACCCTCTATTTCGATGTGACAAATGCACCAATCTACTCGCCCTGCCAGTTAGAGCACATTTGGCACATTTTTGTGCTTTAATTTTACCATTTGAGGGTTAAAAATAGGATTTAATTTGTGATTCAATTTTCTCCTATTTTAGGGAATTAGTTAATGTTAGTCTCTTAGATGCATTGTGAGTTGGAAAGTTGGTAATTCTTCTAATTTAGGCATGTAGAAGATGGATGGAAATTTTGTTCCCATATAAATAAACATGTGAAGTTACTAAGAATAGCGGAGTTTTAGTAAACCGATAAAAATAATAATTTTTCCACTGGAGTAGATTTAGTCAAAAGTTAGTTAGAGTTTTCTTGGGAACTCGAGTTGGGATTTTTTGCCTATTTAGGAAACATTGTAATTCATGATTCAATAATGAAGAAGGAGATCTATTTTCTTTTGGAGTTCAAATTATTTGTAGTGTATTGAGTGTGTTCATATTTTTGGCTACATTAAAGGGGCTTGGAGGTTAGATGAAAAAAAGGAAGGAGGGGAGTTTATAAGGAGGAGGGGAGGGTTTGAATGTTGGAGGAAATAAGTGGAAGGGAGGAATGGATTTGGATGTTGGAGTTTGGAGGAAGGGGCTTTGAGGTTTTGGAATAAATAATAACGAAGGAGGGGGTTTGGAAGGAGTGAAGAGGAGGGATGAATTTTTGAGGTTAGATGAAGAAAGGGGAAGGGAAGAAGGAAGATGAGGAAAGTGGAAGGAAGGAGAGTTTGTAAGGAGGGAAGAGGAGGGAAGGGTTTTGGAGGTCGAGAGGAAAGAAGAGGAAGGGGGAGGGAAGAGAAGGGAAGGGTTTTGGAGGTTAGAGGAAATAAGAGGAAGGGAAGAAGTAAAAGGGAAGAGGAAGAAAGTAGAAGGAAGTAGGGGATTTTAAAAAGGAGGGAAGACAAGGGAAAGGTTTGGATGTTTGAGGTTGGAGTTCAGAGGTCGAAGGAGGAAGGGAGGAAGGGGCTTTGAGGTTTTGGGGAAAATATGAATGAAGGAGGGGGTTTGGAAGGAGTGAAGAGGAGGGTGGGTTTTGGAGGTTAGATGAAAAAAAAGGGGAAGGAAGAAGGAAGATGATGAAAGTGGAAGGAAGGAGTGTTTGTAAGGAGGGAAGAGGAGGGAAGTGTTTTTCAAAGTTAGAGGAAAGAAGAGGAAGGGGGAAAGAGAAGGGAATGGTTTTGGAGGTTAGAGGAAAGAAGATGAAGGGAATAAGGAAGAGGGAAGAGTAGGAAAGTAGAAGGAAGGAGGGTTTGTAAAAGGAGGGAAGACAAGGGAAGGGTTTGGATGTTTGAGGTCGAGGTCGAAAGAGGAAGGGAGGAAGAGTTTTGATGTTTGAGAAAGCAGAGTAAGGAAGGAGGGGGTTTGGGTGTTGGAGGTCGAGAACGGAGGAGGAATGGAGGGTTTTGAGGTTGGAGGAAAGAAGAGGAAGGTAGGAGGAAGAGAAGGGAATGATTTTGGAGGTTAGAGGAAAGAAGAGGAAGGGAAGAAGGAAGAGGGACGATGAGGAAAGTAGAATGAAGGAGGGGTTCTTAAAAAGGAGGGAAGATAAGGTAAGGGTTTGGATGTTTGAGGTTGGAGGTTGGAGTAGGAAGGGAGGAAGAAGTTTTATGTTGGAGGAAAGAAGAGTAAGGGAGGAGGGGGTTTGGATGTTGCAGCAGTCGGAGGTTGGAGGAGGAAGGGGTTTTGAGGTTGGAGGAGAGAAGAGGAAGGTAGGATGGAGTTTGTATGTTTGATGTCGGAGGAGGAATGAGTTTTAACGTTAGAGGTTGGAGGAGGAATGGGTTTGGAGGTTAGAGGAAACAAAAGGAAGGGATGAAGGGGTTTGGATTTTGAATGTTGGAGAAGGAAGGGAGGAAGGGATTTAGAGTTTTGAGGAAGAAAGAGGAAGGTTTTTAATGTTGGATGAAGGAATACTAAGGAATAATGGGGTTTGGAGGAAGGATAAAAGGAATGTGTTTGGATGTTGGAGGTTAGAGGAGGAAGGGAGGAGGGGTTTTGAGGTTGGAGCAAGGAAGAGGAAGAGAGCAAGGGGTTTAGATGTTGGATAAAGGAAGAGAAAGGAAGGATTTTGGATGTTAGAGGAAGGAAGAGGAAGGAAAGAGGGGTTTAGAGCAAGGATTAAAGATTTCAAAGGAAGGAAGGGGTTTTGATGGGGGAGGAAAGGTAATGGGTTTGGATGTTGGACTTCAAAGGAGGAAGGGAGGAGGGTTTGGAGGTTGGAGAAATAAAGAGGAAGGGAGGAAGGGATTTAGGGGAAGATGGAAGGAATGGGCTTGGAGGGAGGAGGAAAGAGGAGGAAGGAAGGAAGGGGTTTATAGGAGGAGGAAATGAGGAGGAAGGAGCAAGGGGTTTGGAGGTTAGAGGGAGGAGGATGAAGATATGAAATTTTTGGAGTTTAAATGGTGGATGAGAAATTTGGAGGGAGGAGGAAAGAGTAAAAAGGGGTTTAGAGGTTGGAGGAATCAAGAGGAAGGGAGGAATGGGTTTGGAGGTTTGATGTAATAGTATAAGAAGGAGGAAGGGGTTTGAGGATGAGGAAATGAAGAGGAAGAAAATAATGGGTTTGGAAGTTAAAGGGAGGAGGGGGAAGGTAGGAAGTGGTTTGGAGGTTGAAGGGTGGAGGAGGAATTTGGAGGAGTAGAGAAGAGTAAGTAGGGGTTTGGAGGTTATAGGAAGAGGAAGTAAAGGAAGGGGTTTGGAGGTTAGAGGAAGAGAGGAAGTAAAGGAAGGGGTTTGGAGGTTAGTGGAATCAAGAGGAATGGAGGAAGGGGTTTTGAGGGAGGAGGGAAGAGGAGGAAGAGAGGAAAGGGTTTCAAGGAGGAGGAAATGAAGAGGAAGACATGAAGGGATTTGGAAGTTAAGGGAGGAGGGGGAAGGTAGGAAGGGGTTTGGAGGTTAAAGGTTGGTGGAGGAATTTGGAGGGAGGAGAGAAGCGTAAGTAGGGGTTTCAAGGTTAGAGGAAATAAGAGGAAGGAATAGGAATGGAAGGAATGGGTTTGGAGGATGGAATATGGATGAGGAAGGGGTTTCGAGGAGGATGAAATGAAGAGGAAGGAGGAAATATTTTGTAGGTTAAACGGTGGAGAAATTTAGAGGAGGAGGAAGATTAAGAAGGGGTTTAGAGGTTGGAGGAAGTACAAGGAAGGGAGGAAGGCACTTGGAGGAAGGAGGGAAGAGGAGGAAAGTAAGTAGAAGGGAGGAAGTGGTTTTGAGGGTAGAGGGAGGAGGAAGGTATGAAGGGGTTTTGAGGCTATAGGGCTGATGATGGAGGAGAATTTCGGAGGGAGGAGGGAAGAGTAGAAAGGGGTTTGGATTTTTATGGAAGAAAGTGGAAGGGAGGAAGGAGTTTAGAGGAAGAGGAGGAAAGGAAGACTAAAGTGGAAGGGAGGAATGTGTTATGATGTTAGAGTGAGGAGGGAGGATGAATAAGGTAGGAAGGATTTACAGAGTTAGATGGAGAAGGAGGAATTTAGAGGGACGAGGGAAGAGTGGGAAGGGGTTTTAGGAAGGATTGAAGAAGACACAGGGAAGAGGGAGGGAGGAAGGGGTTTTGAGGTTAAAGGGGAGGAGGAGGAGGAGGGTTTTAGAGGTTAGATGGTGGAGGGTTGAGGAGGAATTCAGAGGGAGGATGGAAGAGTAAGAAGGGGTTTCGAGGAAGGAGGGAAGAAGAGGAAGGGAATATAGATGGATGAAGGGGTTTCAAGGTTATAGCGGAGGAGGAGTAAGGGGTTTATAGATTAGAGGGTGGAGGAGGAATTCAAATGGAGGAAGGAAGAGTAGGAAGGGGTTTCGAGGAATGAGGGAAGAAGAGGAAGGGAATAGGGAGGGAGGAAGGGGTTTTCGGAGTTAGAGGGAGGAAGAGGAAGGGGTTTAGAGTTTTATGGTGGAGGAGGAATTCAAAGGGAGGAGGGAAGAGATGGAAGGGGTTTCGAGGAAGGAGGGAAGAAGAGGGAGGAAGAGGGAGGGAGGAAGGGGTTTTGAGGTTAGAAGGAGGGAGGAAGAAGAACAAATTTAGAGGCTAGAGGGATCTAGGGAGGAAGGTTGAAAGGGGTTTGAAGGGATTTTGAGGGTGGAGGAGGAATGTGGAGGAAGAAGGGAAGAGTATGAAGGGGTTTGAAGGTTTATGGAAGCAAGTGGAATGGAGGAACAGGTTTAGAGGAAGGAGGGAAGAGTAGGATGCGAAGAGGCGGGGAGGAAGGGGTTTTAAGGTTAGAGGAGGAGGAGGGAAGAGGAGGAATATATTTGGAGGTTAGAGGGATGAGGAGGAAGGTAGGAAGGGTTTTATAGGTTTGTGGAAGCAAGTGAAAGGAAGGAAAGGGTTTTGAAGAAGTAGGAAGAGAAGGAAGTGAAGAGGGAGGGAGGAAGGATTTTGGAGGTTAGAGGGAGGAGGAAGGGATTTGGAATTTAGAGGGATGAGGAGGAAGGTTGGAAGAGGTTTGGAAGTTAGTTTCGGATGAAAAAGGGAAGAGAAGGGGACGAAGGTGTTTGCGGAGTTAGAGGGAGGAGTAGGAAGGTAGTTAGGGGTTTAGGGGTTATAGGGTGGAGAAGGAATTCGTAGAGGAGAGGAAGAGTAGGAAGGGTTTTGGAGGTTTTTAAAGCAAGTGGAAGGAGGAATGGTTTTTAGGAAGTAGGAAAGAGGGGGAAGAGAAGAGGGAGGGAGGAAGGGGTTTTGAGGCTAGAGGGAGGAGGAGGAATGGATTTGGAGGTTAGAGGGATGAGGAGGAAGGTAGGAAGGTGTCTTGAGGCTAGAGGGTGGAGGAGGAATTTGAGAGGAGGAGGTTATATTAGGAAGGGTTTGAAGGTTAGAGGGAGGAGGGAGGAGGAAGAAGGGATTTGAAGGTTAAAGGGAGGGGGAGGAAGGTAGGAAGGGGTTTGGAAGTTAGTGGATGGAGGATGAAGGGAGGATATGAAAGGTATAAAAGAGTTTGGAGGCTAGAGGGTGGAGGAGGAAGGAGGAATGAATGGGTTTGGAAGGAGGAATATGATTTGATGTTAGTGGGGGTTTTGAGATTAAATGGAGGAGGAGGAAGGTACACAATATTTTAGAGGTTAGAGGGTGGAGGAGGAAGGGAGGAATGAATGGGTTTGAAAGGAGGAAGATGCTTTTATGTTAGTGGGTGTTTTAAGGAAGGAAGAGGAAGGGAGGGAAGGGGTTTGGATGTTTGAGGTTGGACGAGGAAGTAGGAGTTTTGAGGAAGGAAGAGGAAGGGGTTTGGACATTGGAGGTTAGAGGAGCAAGGAGGGAAGGGTTTGGAGGTTGGAGAAAGAAAGAGGAAGAGAGGAAGGGTTTGGATGTTATATGGTGGAGGAGGAAGGGAAGAAGGGGTTTAGAGGGAAGAAAAAAAGAATGGAGGAAGGGAAGAAGGTGTTTTTATCACCAAATCACAACACCCTCCGATTTTCACAAGTGTCTGCTTGAGCTCATGGTGTGACTAGGTAACATGGGTACTATCTCCAAGTTGTGGGACTTGTTACTTGAGATAGACTTCCAGAGAAAGTTGGTTCTTCTTCCTAATCATAGTGCAAACTAACTCTACTAAATGAAAATCATTAACTACTCCTAACGTATCACTTCCAAAGGACCAGGAAAGAGAGAGCATAAAAAAATCTACACTACAAAGGTGCTACACCAAAATAAGGGTATGAGAACAATCCCAATGTGTGAAAATGGAAAAAAATGCAGATTAGAGAGGGTGATAATAGTTCTCCACAGTCCTAATAACAACATTCACAATATTTCCATGCATACTTAATAATAGTGAAACCCTACAAGAGCATATAATAGACACAATACACCTGCAATAAGATTGAAGAGGTAAGAAGAATGCAAACAAACACAACAAGGGAAGATACATCCACAAACTTGCATCTATTGCTTCAAAGGTATGCACAATTCAAATATTTATAAATGAAAGGCCTAGATCACCATGCAAGGAGTCCACTACAAAAGCTACAGCACATTGGCTTCACAAAACAAAATGACATAGTTTTTATACTCAAACTATCCTCCCGATAATGAGCCCAACACTTCATTTATAGAATTTTGAGAGGAGAGAGAGAGGGCGTGCAATTCCCGAAATTCAATTTTCAACCAATTGTAAGTCATGATAAATGAGTGTGGTTGGTGAATTTTGACCTATAAAAGCAATCTTAAGGTGTCCCATAACTTGTAATAGTGAAAGAATGATTTCCCATGCTCATTTAATGCCCTCTAACCACTATCCAACAACCAAACTAAACTCGACTCATTTTCTTTAAAATCACTATCAAATATTCAATAATTTCTGGATTTATATATTTTTTATATGCGTCAGATCGGAACCATGATTCCAATGACACCAATTTTTTGTGATTCATTACGAATTTCTAAAATTATGACCTTTGAGTGATTAGGTTTTGATTTGTCTTGAGGGGTTTTTTATTACATGGATTGAGAATTAAATATTTTTGTTGGAAATATCATTTAAATTTTTCTTCTCCTTTTCCTAATATTTCCCATAATTTGAAATTATTTTCATTTTAAAAGATAGGAGCCCACTTGAGATACATTGTTTTATTATTTCCATGTTGGGGAGTGATGTTTAAAATAGTGTATTTGTGCCATCTTTGCATGCCTTCAGTCGAGCGGCTCGACTTCCCACTTCATTGAACATCTTTTTGGGTGTCGGTTATTCTATCCATGTCGACCCCTTATGTGTTACATTATCCTCCTTTGCTCCATCCGATGTATGCCAAGCCATCTCTTATACTTTTGCATGGCCATGTTAGCATTATCCCTCAAAGCATTAGCTCAATTCACTTATAACTCACATTGGGCTAACCTCGCATTGGAAATGGGATTTTAATTCTTCCACCGAATCATCTTTTCCAGTGTTGAGCCACATGCGTTGATTCTTCCGGATGTGATGCACCCATAGATTTCAGGTCTTCTTATCCCCCATTGCCAACTTGTTCGTTTCTTGCGTATCATCGACATGTGGAGGCCCATCACTCACTCACCAACTCAAGTTTTTCGAAAATCGACTATCGCACCACATTCTATACATTCCCTAGAATTTCAGCAGTTAGATCCACGTGACACATCAAGCTCAAGTTCAACAAGACCACTTGTGTACCCAATCACGCCATGCCATTACGAAACAAAGGTTTCACGACCCCGTCAGATCCGCTCAACCGTTTTGTGCCTCAAACTCGCCCTCCGTCAATTTTCCGCTTTCTCTCACAATGTCGGGACCGTGTTTTCCCTCCTTCCTTATGTGTGTCTACATCATTCCATTCCCGTGTACCAACTGGGCTGATGATGAGCGGCTTCATGACCTCACAATGCTTGCAATGCGGTTATCGGTTTATACAAGCCCGCAGTCCAAGTGCGGCTTGGGCTGATTTTCCTGCCATTACCACATTCTACTCTTGCAACCATTTCGGCCTCCGTAGCATGAAACTATCCACTTGTTCAAGAACACAATTTCCGCCTTCAGCCACAATCCTACATTCAAGTTTCTCAGTGCTTGGCTCGTGAGCCATTCCTTTATCTCAAGAGCTGACTTGGGATCCCTTTTAACTAGCTTGACCTTTTGAAAATAACCCGACCATCATGGATAGAGCTAGACACTCCCTAAATTGACTTTTCGATAACCTTCAACTCACCCTACAACATGGGATCTTCCATGTCCCTACATGACAAACAACTTGCCCTTCCTCTTCGATTGACAAGTTCATCAGGGTGACTGACTTGAGAGCTCACCCCAATGGCTCATCTTCTTATAAAATGGCTTGGCCCTAGCTCCATAGTTCAATGCATGACTTGGTTATCCTTTCACACATGGTTTTTGTATGGTTGGGACAACTTTATTGGCATTGGAATTTTCTTGGCTTCACAGATCTTCATGAGGTAGCTCACCCACCGTGATAAAGGCAATCCTATGTGCACTCGGAGTAGATTGGCTTGCCCATTAAACGCCGCCCATAACTTCACAACCTGTGACTTTAGAGAGTAGCTCAGCTCACTTGTAAATGATGTTGCATACCTACACCAATTCACTAGCTTGACTATATAAATGATGTTTTGTTTCCAACTCTCGACTTGCTAGGCCAAGGTTTGAACTCGACCTTACTCAATCTGTTTGAGTTCTCCTTTGCAAAGTAGAGTCTTCTAAATGGACCCGAGGTCCCTTTGATCTCACATGGACTTAATTATTCCTTTGAACAACTCAACCAACCATGTAATTCATGGGCCTATTTGGCATTCCAATGACTTGGTGTCCTGTAACATTAGACTTTTGAATATTTGGTGCAACATCCCATCATTGACCAAAGATCTCGACCATTCTCTTGAACATGGGTGACTGATATAGCACCAATAGCTGAATGATCTGGATAATATCTCGTTGTTGTTTGTATTAAGCGAGTGCCTCAAAAAAATAGCTCGACATGTGATCAATTACTTGAATTTTCAAGACACAACTTAGTCATCGAGCTAGGTGCTCTCATCTACATATGATATGAACAACTATGTCTTTCATTTAACCATTCCTTGATCCGAGCCCAAATTGGCTCCTCTCAAAGTGACTTGACCCATTCCATACTAACTCGATGTACATGCAAAACCATTTATCTATCGAAAAGATGACATGGTCCCCTCATGACTAGATGTTTCATTTCGAAGCTAGGTCTCCCTTACACCGAATAACTTGTCTTCTCTTTTTATAGCTCAAAGGTTTTTAAGAGCCTCAACTGGAACCATTGTAGTTTGGTTTCCATGCTTAGGAGACTTAAACAAATTCCTTGCACCACTTTCCTTATCCTCTGGATTTCTCAAACTCTTGAATCCCTTCAGTGTCTGAGGAATCATGTGGAGTGTTTTGGATTGTTCCTAGGAAGATTATCATTCCTTAACCATTCTTCCCACATGTGGCCTTCATATTCCACCTTCCCATTCTGAATAAAACCTTGAATTCAAACAAGACCAAGAAGAGGAAGAATTCCTCTTGTGAATTCTTAGCCTTCCTCCATTTGTTGAGAGTTGTTTTCCTACTCTGAGTTGTCTAATATCACCTAGGAGGGTAGAATTGGATAACAATTTGGTGACTCATGGGGCCATTTGCCTACTAAATGGAGCATGACTAGTTTCCTATAGTAATTCATTGGGCATGGATTCTGCATAATCATCCTAAATTTATTTGAACTCTAAAAATATTGATCACACAATGTCGGAACACCGCATCTTGAAATTCCTTCCGCATTTTACACACATTCTCAACCTTCATAAGAAAATATTGAATTTTTTTTTATGAGAGTATAAAATTGTTTTAAAACTGAATTTCACCCATTCTCACAACTGAAATCCATGAGGCCTGAATGAGGATCATCTATTAACCTAGAAATCATAGAGCTATATTAAGTTCCTCTTTCTTTCTTTTTCTCGAATGTTCATTCTTTTTATAGGCTACCTTATTGCTTGGGCGATAGGCCTTATGTTGTAGGTTGTGAAGGTTGTTATCAATCCTAGAGATATGCATAGTGGATCATACTTATTTCTTAATCATTGATCAAAGATTGAGTGAAAATTAATGAATGCCATCTATTGCCAATTCAAATCTGCCCCAACACTTATTTCTTGATTTGAGAAACTCAACTGCTGATTTGAGGAAGCAAAATAATTGAAGATTTGAAATCCATCTTTGACTTAATTTTAATTTCTATGCATTTTTTGCATTTGACTTTTGAATTATTCTGAAACAACTATGATCTTCTTCTACTGCAAAACTTCGGAGGACGTGATGCACTAAATACAAACATATACTAGAACAATAGAACATGTGCACAAGAAACTTAGGGAAATGAAACCTACTCTAACAAAAATACAATGTGCATGAGAACTTTGAGGAAATAAAATCCTAACCTAACTCCTACACTATCCAAAGAAATGGGAAAATAAACAAAACTTGACACTGGTGATGATAAATAACTACCCTTCCTTATGATTGGCAGCCACACAAGATGATTTGGCATTGAGCACCGTGGTGATTAGGAGTGAGAAATTAGCTGAAGACTTACTTTCCACCCCACCATACATCAAGGTATCAACAAGAGACAAGACATACACCTCTTCTAGCTATTGCTCAATTGGTTCCAAGAGGTATTTTTGTTGATCCTGGCATCACATGATGCTCCCCTCATGCTTAGAAGAAAACATGACTGGTTGTGGCTTCTCCATTAGTTCTAATGAATCCAAGTATTTGATTGGGCATGACCGGTCCATTGGATTTTCCCATTACTCTGAATTCCAACTTTAATAAGAAAGTCTTTGTGCAAACTTTCCTAGAAAAGGTGAATGTTTAATTGGATTTTCTCTTCTCCTTACACATCTACAGAAAACTGATGTGTCACCTTAGTGGATGGTATGAAAGAAGTGGCATCTTCTTGTTATTTCCCCTCTATTGCATTATGAAACTCTTCTTCAATCTGCAACTCATTGTGGTTTGTTATAACAACCAATGTGATAATTTCTAGATCATTGCAATCAGCTTCAAGTTTTTTGATTGAGAGTTCTTCCTCCACCAAATCAGATTTTCAAATGAAAGTAAAAACTTTCAATGATTTCCTGCTCATTTGGTGTCTCTAAATCTGATTTTCTTTCTCTCATGTGTTTTGTTCAGCATTAGGTAATTGAAAGCCATATGATGGATCAACAAACAATGATTTTTATGAGCTCTTCATCATCAAAACATTCTTCTAGATTAGAAAATAAGCAAAAGCAAGTTCCATGTTGTGTAAAAGACTCTTTCTCTTCCATAATGACCTCTCGAATCTTAAATTTGTTCACATGGGTCCTCTTCTTCCTCAAACATGAAGTTAGTAAGCTCAAAATTATCCTCCAAATCAGAGTTTTGAGAGGATGAGGAGGAAGAAGGAATTGGAACCTCTTGCATGCATTTTTATTTACACTCAAAGATTTGAACTACATGATTCTTTTATGATGGTACAAGGCTCTTCGTGCTTGGTTGAGTGTTTGAAGATGGATTTGGTGAACTATCTAACCTTCTAAGAGTGTTGTAAGCTCTTGGCATGCTAGGAAATAAGGGTCATTACATTCACTTGAAACACTCTACACACTTGGGGAATTCTCTTTACTTTTTGCACATGATTGCATTTTTATTTCACTGTTGACTTCTCCTCCTCTTCTTCTAATTCTGTAGTTGGTAATGGATCAAAATCTTTACAAATAAAGTGTCATTGTGAACACTACATTCTGAGCACACTAATTATTGATCTTCATCAAATTGATCTGGCTCTACTACTGCTATAATTTCAACTTTCATTTCTTGTTTTTAGACCTCAACTCCCACCAAGACTTGACCATCACTGGTATTTGTTTGATATTAAATTTGGTAGCCCACACCTTCAAGTTTCTTTCCAAATATTCCTTGTTAGGATTTTCATTCTCTCTTAATGTTTGGTTTTCAAGCTATGTTCTTCATTGGTTTAACCATCAAGGGGATTCTTTTAATACCAAATCTCAAGTCCAAAATTCTCAAATATTTTGGTATTTCTTCTTTATTGGTATTCTCTTCTTGTTTTCCTTGGATGGCTTCTTGATTCTTATTTTCCCAACATGAACTTTGAAGAGGGGTGGGTTGGGTCACAATTAATATTTGTATAGTTTTTTGAGGTGGGAGGAGTGGAACTTCTTGTTGTCATGGAGGGAAAAGGGAAGAAAAGAAGACTGAAGATGGGATGGGAGACTAGGAGGTGAAGAATGGGAATCCACAATCTGGGGAAAGCAACTAGATGGCGTTCATTTGAGACTGTATGCGTGAGTAGAGGCTTAGGGAAACTATAGGATGGTGATTGCATGGCTTCCCATTAATCTTTGGATAAAATTAGGTTCTTGTATGCCTCTCCTCATTTTAATCCATTCCCAACTTGAGTCAATACTTTAATTATAAACTGAAGTTTTTTTGGGGATTTATCTTACTAGAAAAGATCGGTCCATAGGTATAGGACATTGAAACCAATCTCAACTTCTCTTTTCATCTCCTTAGCTCTGATCAATACCATGTTATGTTTTAACTCTTGAACCTTATTTGTACAAATAAAAATCTTTGGAATAGGAAAACCTCTAGGATCCTCATATTGTTGATCTAGAACTGCTACATACTCTGACATATATTTATATTGATTTGCATCTTGTTCTTGTGAGTATGCATACTCAGATTGACTATAATCATAGAATTGGTCTAGAGGTGGCTGATAATATCTTGCAAATGAAATCTTAAGCTTGGAGATGGATTGCATTGATATGGTTGTTGTTGCAAATATGAATTCCACATGGGAAATGAAGCCATGATTGCACAACTTCATGAATGGAAGAAGATGGAAAGACGTGGAAAGAAAGATGAATGAAAATGAATGGAAATGGATGGAAAAGAGGTCTGTAATTTTCAGAGAATGGGTTTCTTGGACCAAGTGGAGTGTCTAGGTATGTTTTGTAAATGCTTCCAAAAGCTGAGATTTCAACAAGAACACACCAACCTGTTGAAATAAATTCTTCTTCAAATGCTTGAATCTGCACTCCAACTAATGATTTTGACTTCCTAATGGCATTCCACAATATGTGCTAATCTATTATGAATCACAACACCCTCCGATTTGCACAAGTGTGTGTGCTTGAGCTTCGTGTGTGACTAGGTAACATGGGTACTATCTCTAAAGTTATGGGATTTCGTACTTGAGATAGACCTCCGAGAAAATTTGGTTCTTCTTAACTCCTAGTGTAAACTAAATATACCGAAATTAAACTATCTGACTACTCCTAACCTATCACTTCAAGGATCATGGAAAGAGAAAGAGCATGAAAATAGAAATCTACACTATAGAGGTGATGCACCAAAAGAAGGGTATGAGAACAATCCCAATGTGTGAAAATGGAAGCAAAATGCATATTAGAGAGGGTGATAATACTTCTCCATAGTCTAATAACAACATTCATAACACTTTTCCATAAATACACAATAATAGTGAAAAATTACAAGAGCATATAATAGACACAATACACTTGCAATAAGATTGAAGAGGCAAGAGGAATGCAAAGAAACACAACAAGGAAGATACATCCACAAACTTGCATCTATTGCTTCAAAGGTATGAACAATTAAAATATTTACAAATAAAAGGCCGGATCACCATACAAGGAGTCCAATACAAAGGCCTATAGTACATTAGCTTCACAAAACCAAAATAACAAATTTTTGCTACTCAAACTATCCTCCCTTACAATGATCCCAACACTTCAATTTATAGAATTTTGAGAAGAGAGAAAGAGAGAGGATGAAATTCCCAAAATTCCTTTTTCAACCAATTTCAAGTCATGATAAATGACTGTGGTTGGTGAATTTTGACTTGGAAAATAAATCTCAAAGTGTCCCATAGCTTGAAAGATGACATAATGATTTTCCATGCTCATTTAATGCCCCTCCAACCACTATCTAACAACCAAACCGAATGTGGTTCATTTTCCTTAAAAATTGTTATCAAATCTTCATCAATTTTTGTATTTCTTGGTTGTTATGCATCAAGTCGAGAGCCAAAATTTCAACAACACAAATTTTGTGAGGTTCCATTAAGAATTGCTCAAGTTGTGACCTTCTTAGTGATTGTTTTTTATTTGTCTTGCACAGGTTTACTTGGTTGTTACAGGAATGAGAATTAAATATTTTGGTTGGAAATCTCATTTAAATATTTCTTTTCCTTTTTATAAAATTTCCCCATTATTTGACATGATTTGCATTTTTAAAAGATAGGGACCACCTGAGATACATTGTTTTATATTTTCCATGTTGGGGAGTTAATGTTTAAAATAGTGTATTTGTGTCAGCTCGTCCAAGCCAGCTCAACTTATGTGTACATTATTTTGGGTATAGGATATCCTATCCGCGTTGACCCTTTATGTGTTATATCGAATCCTCTTAGCTCCATCAGATGTATGTCGAGCCATATATTATACTTTTGCATGGCCACGTTGGCTCTATCCTCTAGCATTAACTTAGCTCACTTATAACTCGTGTTGGGCGAACCCTGAATTGGAAATGGGGTTGTAGTTCTACCACAAAATCATTCTTTCCATTAAGCCACATGTCATGTATTGGGATATGACGTACACACACAGATTCTTCTTATCTCCTGGTTCTAACTTGTCTGTTGCTTCCTTATCACTAACACGTGGAGGCTCCCATCGAATCACCAACTCAAATTGCTCGGCCACTTTGGCTATCACACTACATTATATATAGGCCCTAGTATTTCGCTGAAGTCAGATCCACATGATACATCAGGTCCAACTTCAACCGGACCACTTATGTGCCAAAATCGGATATGCCTGCATCAAAGGCCTCACGAACCCGTCGGATCCGCACAACCACTTCGTGCCTCAAACTCGCCCTCTGACTAATTTTTCACTTATTGTGTCCATGTCATGCCCAAGTTAGTTCCTCCTCCCTTAAGCATGTCTGCATATGTTCCCGTGTACCAATCTAGGCCCAGGACCTGCAATGTTTGCAATGCGGCTGAATTGGGTTGTGCAAGCCCACACATCCTAAGTGTAACTTAGGCCGATTTTCCACACCATTGCTACATTCTACCGTTATGTCCATTTTGGCCTCTCGCAGCACCAATGTCCCATGCCCTCTAGAACACAATTTCCTGCTTCAGCTATAATCCTATGTCCATGCTCAGTGTTTGGCTTCCGAGCCATTATTTTACCTCATCTAACTTGGGACCCCCTTAAAACTAGCTTGACCTTTTTAAAATAACCCAATCATCATGGATGGAGCTTGAAACTCTCTAAATTGAATCGATAGCATTCAACTCGCCCTACAACATGGGCTTATCCATGGCTGTGTTGACGAACAACTCACCCTTCCTCTTTGATTGGAAATTTCACTCGTAGCTTGCAGAGCTTGCCCTAATGGCTCAATCTTCTTATAAAATGGCTCGGCCCTAGCTTCATATTTGAATGCAATACTTGGTTCTCCTTTCGCACAGAGTTTGGTATGATTGGGATAACTATTTGGCATTGAAATTTTCATGGATTTAACAGAGCTTCATGAGGTAGCTCACCCATGGTGATCAAGGAAATCCTTTGTGCATTCGAAGTATATTTTCTTTCCCATTAAACCTTTCCCATACATGCACAACCTCATACCTTCACAGAGTAGCTCGACTCACTATAAATTATGTGGATTTTGATTTAGTTTGGCCTTTTGCTGGCTTGACCTAAGAAATGATACCTTGGTGCCAACTCTTTACTTGATTGGCCAGATTTGAATTAGACCTCTCTTAATCCCTTTGTGTTCCCGTGGCAAAGAAAAGTCTTGAAGTGGACCCAATCTCCCTTTGATCTCACATGGGCTTAATTATTCCTTCGAATAACTCAACCAACCATGTAATTGAGTTGGAATTCCAATGACTTGGTGTCCTGTAACATTTTATGTGACTATCTTGGTGCACACATCCCATCATTGCACTAACAACTTGACCATTATCTTCATTGAGCGTTTGATATAGCACCGAGTGGATCGACCTAGATAATAACTACCTAGTTTTTGTATTAACTTAGGTTCCTCAAAAGACGCTTCATTTGTGATGAATGGCTTGGCATTTCAAGACTCAACTTAGTCATTAAGCTAGGTGACCTCGATCCGCATAGAATTGAACAACTCACTCTTTCATTTCATTTTCTTGATTTGAGCCCAAATTGGCTCCTCTCAAAGTGGATTGACCCATTCTATACCAACTCGATGCACATGCAGAACCATTTATCTATCCAAAAGATGACTTGGTCCCCCTATGAATATATGTTACATTCTCGAGAGCTAGGTCTCCATTCCACCGAATAGCTCAATTTTTCTTTTTATATCTCGGAGTTGTTTTAAAGAGCTCTCATGTACCATTGTAGTTCTGTTTCCATGCTTAGGAGACTTAAAAAAAATTCTTGCACCACTTTCCTTATCCTCTGGATTTCTCAAACTCTTTGATCCTTTTACCTAACCGAGGAATTGTGTGGAGTGATTTTTATTGTTCTTGGGTATATTATCATTCCTTAGCCATTCTTCCTATATGAGGCCTTTAGATTCTTCCTTCCCATTCTAAATAAAACCTTGAATTAAAACAATACTAAGAAGAGGAAGAATTCCTCTTGTGAATTCTCACCTTCCTCCGATTGCCGAGAGTTTTTTACCGACTCAAGTTGTACAATCTCACCCAAGAGGGTAGAATTAGATAATGAGGTGTTTAAAGATAGGAGGTTAGAGGATGAAGGAATGGTTATGGAGGTTACAGGATGTGGAAGAAATAGGTTTGGAGGAGGAAATAAGATGAAGAAAGGGGTTTTGAGGGAGTTGATTGGAAGGGGTTTAGAGGAACGGAAGAGGAGGAAGAAAGGGGTTTGGATGGTGGAGAGAAAAATATGAATGCTTAAAGGAAAGAGGAAAGGATTTAATGGGGGAGGATGGAGGAGAGGCAAGGGAAGGATTTTCAATGTTAAAGGGGCATGAAGGGGTTTATATATTTTAGGGAGGATGAAGAAAGAGATTTGGAGTGAGGAGAGAAGAGGAGGTAATCAATTTGAAAGGAGGAAGAAGTTTAGAGGAAGGGGAGGAAGGTTTTTGAATTGAGAGGGAAGAGGAAGGATTTTTAATCAAGGAGAAATGTGTTTGAAGGTTAGAGTTTTGGGAAGAGAAGATTAGTAAGGGTCTAGATGGTTAGAGGGAAGAGGAGGAAGGATGTCGAGGGAAGAGGAGGATGGAGTTTGGATTGAGCAAGACGAATGGATTTAGATGATGGAGAGAGGAGGATGAAGTACTTTGGATGTTGGAGGGAGGATGGAGGAGGAAATCAGTAAGAGGTTTGGAGGGAAGAATATGAAGGTTTTGAAGGTTATAGAAGACAATAAAAGAGGAGTAAGGAGAGGTTTTGGAGGTTGGATGGAGGAGGACAAATAATTTTATAGAGGGATGAAAGAGTATGCAGAAGAAATTTAGAGGGAGGAAGATGAATATTTTGGAGGTTGGTGTAAAATGATATAACAAGGATAAGAAATTTATTTGGAGGATGTGGGAAGATGAGAGAAGGGGAGGAAGGGAAAGGGTTTGGATGGTGAAAGATGAAGGGGTTTGGATGTTTGAGGAAGAGGAGAGTACGGGAGGAAGGAAATGTGTTTGGAGGTTAGAGGGAGGAGGACATATGGGTTTCTTGAGGGAGGAGAGAGTAGGAGGGTTATTTTTAGGGAGGAAGATTAAGGTTTTTAGGCTAGTGGAAGATGATAGAAGAGGAAAAGGAATTTTTTTTTTTAGGATGGAGAAGGAAGGGGTTTGGATGTTATATGGAAGAGGGAAGAGGAGAGACAGGAGGAAGTGAAGGGGTTCATATGAATGAGGATTTTTTTTTGAGGTTGGATGGAAGAGGATAGAATATGAGGAATTTAAGAGGTTGGGATGGAGGAGGAAGGGGTTTCAAGTTTGGATGGAAGATGGAAGAGGAGAGAAGGGGATGAAGGGAAGGGTTTCATATGAATGGGGAAGGTTTTTTTGAGGTATGAGGGAAGAGGATAGAAGATGAGGAATGTAATATGTTTTGAGGGGGTTAGGAAGGGTTTTGGAGGGAGGAGGAAGGTGTTTATATGATGTTGGTAGGAAGAGGAGAGACAGGAGGAAGGGAAGGTGTTTAGATGAAGGAAGAAGGGATCTTCAGTTAAAGGGAAGAGGAGAGAATATGAGGAATGTTAGAGGTTTGGAGGGAGGAGGAGGAGGGGTTTTAAAGGAGTATGAGGAAGGGGAAATGAGGGGAAATTAGGAATAAGGAAGGAATGGGTTTGGATGGAGGATTAATTTGTTTTTAGGTTGGAGGGAAAAGGAGGAAGAAGATGTGTGAAGGTTTAAGGGAAGAGGAGGAATGAAGGATGCGGTTTGGAAGGAGGAGGAATGTGTTTTTAGGTTGGAAAAAAGTGGGTAGAAGAGGAGAAAGGTATTTTGTGGTTGGAGGGAAGAGGAGAGAAGATAAGGAATTTAAGAGGTTTGGAGGCAGGAGGCTTGTAAGGGGTTTGGAGGTTTGAGGTTGGAGGGGAAATGAGGAAGAAGTATGGAATAGGTCTCAAAGTAGGACAAAGGTGGTTTGAGGTTGGATGGAAAAGGAGTAAGAAGGTGTTCGAAGGTTTAATAGAGGAGGAGGAAGGTTTTTTGAGGTTGGAGGGAGGAGGAAGGGGTTTAGAGGTTGGAGGTAAGAGAAGGGATTTTGGAGGTGTGGGGAGGAGCATGGATAAGGGAAGGGATTTTGAGGGAGGAGGAAGGTGTTTGTAGGTTGGAGGGAAGAGTGAAGGAAGTGGTTTGGAGGGAGGATGAAGCTATTTCGACGCTGGAGAGAAGATGAGAGAATAAGATGAAGGGAAGGTGTTTGGAGGCTAGAGGAAGAGTGGGAAAAAATGAAGGGATTTGGAGTGAGGATGAAGGTGTTATAAGGTTAGAGAGAAGAGGAGAGAAGAGGATAGAAGAGGATGAACAAAGGGGTTTTGGAGGTTGGAGGAAGGAGGAGGAATGAATGAAGTGGTTTGGAGGGAGGAGGAAGGTGTTTCAAGCTTAGAGAGAAGATGAGAGAAGCATATGAAGATAAGGGGATTGTCCGGAGGAGGGGGAGTAATGAAGGAAGGGTTTTGAGGTTAGAGGTAAGATGGTAAGGCGTATGGGAAAAGGATAGAAGAGGATGAAGGGAAGGGATTTATATGTTGGAGAGAAGATGATGAAGGAAGGGTTTGGTATGGAGGAGTGAGGAGGAAGGCAGGGATTTAGTTGTTGGAGATAAGAGGAAGAAGGGGGTTTGGAGGGAGGAGAGGAAGAGAGAAAATAATGAAGCGAAGGGGTTTCTACATAGGAGGGAGGAAGAAGGGTGTTTTAGGTTTGATTATAGAAGAGGAAGTAGTTTGGAGGGAGGAGAGAAGAGGAGGAAGGGAAGGGGTTTGTAGGGAGGAAGAGGAAGGGTTTTGGAGGGAGAAGAATGTAAGGGATTTGGAAGGAGGAGAGAGGAGAAGGAATGTATTTAGAGGTTGGATAGAGGACAAGAATGGAAGGATTTGGTGGTCGTAAAGAAGAGGAGGATTGGATTTAGAGGTTAGAGAGAAAAGAATGAGGGAGATTAGAGCTTTAAATGGAGAAGGAAGGAGGGTTTGTATATTTTGAGGGAAGAGGAGGAAGGGGTTTTTAGGTGGGGGAGAGAAGGAGGTAGTGTTTGAGGAGGAAGGGGTTTAGAGGTTTGAGGAAGAGGATGAATGGGTTTGATATTTGGAGGAAGGAGGAGGAAGGGGTTTTGTGGGTATTTAGGAAGAGGATGAAGAAGATTGCTAGGAGGAAAAAGGGTTTTTAAGGTTGGAGAGAAGAGGAGGAATGGGTGTGGAGCTTCAAAGGGAGGAGTAAGGTGTTTTATTTTTGTAGGTAAGAGGAGGAATGGGCTTGCATCTTTAGAGGGAACAAGAGGAAGGGGTATTGAGGTTTTGATGGAATAGGAGGAAGGAGTTTGGTGGGAGGACGAATGGGTTTATAGCTTTAGAGGGGTAGGAAGGGGTTTAGAGGTTTAGAGGGAGGATGAGAAAGGGGTTTGGTGGTTGGAGAGAAAATGAGGAAGGGGCTTTGAGGTTAGAGGGGATAGGAAGAGGTGGTGTTCTAGTTTTTATTTGAATTTGTGGTAAAGTTGTATTGAAAAGGAATAAGGGGATTTGGAGGTTGGATAGAAAAGGAAAAATGATGATTTAGACATTGGAGGAAAATTGTAAAGGGGTGTGGAGGGAAAGGAGGAAGGAGGGTTAAGGAGGTTCGATGGAAAAGGATGTTAGAGGGCAAGGTGTGTTTGTAGACTAGTGGGAAAATGTAGAAGGAGAGTGTAGAGGGTAAAGGAGGAGGGTTTTTGGGATTTGAGTTGTGGGGTGTTTAGGGAAATGTAGGAAGGGGGTATGGAACTTTAATGGAAAAGGAGTATTTTTCTTGTGGTTGAAGGAGATAGGAGGAAAGGAGGTTGGAGGATTTAGACATTTGAGGGAAAATTTTGAAGGGTTGTGGAGGGGAAAAAAGGAGGGGTTTTGTAGGTCTGGTGGAAAAGGAGGAAGGAGGATTTAGAGGTTAGAGGGGAAAGTGTGAAGGGGTGTTGAAGAGAAATGAGGAAGGTGGGTTTGGAGACTAATGGGAAAATGAGGAAGGAGAGTGTAGAGGAAAAGGAGGAGGGTGTGTTTGGTTTTTGGTGGAAGGGGTGTTTAGGGAAAAACATTACTAGGTTATGGAAGTTGGATTAAAAAGGAGGAAAGTTTGTTGGGGATAAAGGGGAAAGGAGAACACGAGGGGGTTTGGAGGTTTGATAGAAAAGGAGGGAGGAGGATTTGGACATTGGAGGAAAAAGGTGGTAGGGGTGTCTAGGGAAAAGAAGGAGTGGGATCGGAGGTAGGATGGAAATGGTGGAAGGATAATTTTGATGTTATAGGGTAAATGTGGAAGGGGTGTGGAGGGGAATGAAGGAAGGTGGGTTTGGATATTAATGGGAAATGGAGGAAGGAGAGTGTGGAGGGAAAATAAAGAGGGTGTGTTTGGGTTTGGGAGAAGGGGGAAGGGTAGTTTATGGAAAAAAAGGAAGATAAATTAGGAGGTTGGAGGAAAAAAAAAAAAGGTGTTGGGGTTGTGTGGGTAAGGAGGAAGGAGGATTTATGGTTGGATGGAATATGTGAAATGGGTATGGAGAGGAAAGGAGGAAGGGTTATTAGAGGGGAAGAGGGAAGTGGGTATTAGAGGGAAAATTATGAATATATGTGGAAGGAAAAGGAGAAAGGGGTGTTAGAGGGAAAATCAGGATGGGGTATTAGAGGAAAACCTCATAAATAATAACCCACATTTTTGTTTGGTGTTGAAATTTGTATTAGTCTAGTTGAACCACGTTTGCAAACCTCTCTATGAATTACATGTATATGCAAATCAAGTTTAGTTATCATTTGTGAGAGAATTATTTTTAGGAACCAATTAATATTTTTGGGTGTCAACTTGTGTGTATGTGTTCACAAAACATTATTGCATTTTAAATCATGAATAAATAATAGTTTTTCATACATGTAGTTTTTCTAAACTGAAATCTTACCTATTATTCATTAAAATACCCATCCAATTTTGGTCAATATAAATTTTAATTTTTGAGTTTTGATAAACATGATAGTCATATTCTAATACTCAATTCCCCAAAAAGTGGAAAAAGTGATGACCTACAATTACCATGTAGCAGATATAAAAATGTCTTTGTTTGAATGCTTCTATTTAATAATATGAATGTCTTCCCTCTAGGAAAAATCCCTAACCAAGCAAGGATACTTATCATATTTAGAATTGGCTTACATACTCCTCCTCATTGGAGTATTAAAATTATTGCAATTTCTTGTCTACACCATTTCCTTTTTAGAAAATTTCAAGACATATATGAATGAAAACCCCAATACTATATCATTATAATGTCATCCCAAAAATAACTATTTAGAGAGATACACATAAAAAAATTGAACTCAAATGAAATCCCAATCCAAAAGTGAGAAAAAGGGCATTTTGTGAGATAAAATGTAGGCAAAATATTTTATAAACAACATTTATACTTTAGGAAACTAAAATAGCTTGTGTGCGGCTTTTGGATAGCTTGATATAAACAACATTGTGTAAAAGTAAAGACTATATCAAGAAGGTTGAAAAATAAAAATAATTTCAAGTTGTTTCTTATATAACCCTCTATCTTTGACAATCTAAAATACCAAATTACTAATTATGTAGTATACCTATAGAAATTTTTTGGAAAGGTATAAGTCTCATATTTCTCTTGTAACTCATCCATGTTGGAAATCAAACTCTCACAATATATTTTTGGTCTTTGATCTAGTTTCAAAAAATTATCAATAGAATATATTTTTTCATAGTGCAAAATGTTGTTAACTAAAGAGTATTAGCCCCAAAATGGGCTTTTATTGTAGAAACTATCTATTGATGATTACGAAGTCCACTACAATTTACGTCATGTAAAGGAATATTTACAATATTACTCAATAAGATGTATCTTAACCTTTCTTAATATTACGGTTAAAAATAAAGACAAGGGTGACATCCAAAACGCAATAAAGCATAGAAATCCAAAATAAACATTATATTCATAACCTCATAAACATACATATAATAGATGAGTATAAGTAAAATATTCCATAAAACAAACAAAAAGGAAATTTCAAGGAAGTTGAATATTTGCATATGTAGTTATATTATATGTTTCCTTTTCTCGTTTATCATGTTTACTTACAACAATGCTAATAATGGATTAGTTGTTTATATTTGCTCCTACCAACTATATTTTCTTAAAAACCTATCATAATTTTTCAATAAACCCACAATCATTACATTCGATGAATACAAACTTCAATTAGGATTTTTTAAAAAATTATTGTTCCTTATGTTTGTTTCAACATTTTCTGAACTGTTTCTATCAAATTATTTACAACTACATCTAAGAAAAGAGAAAAATTAACTATTATTTGATGTATCTTGACATTGTACACTCAACATCCAATTTTTACATAATCTACAAGTATGCCAAATATTTTGATGAGCTGGTTAACACATTGATCAATGTGGCCCAACAAAAATACAACACCAATGCCAATTACATATGCTTCCAATTTGAAATGCACTCTACACTACTTGGTAAGGATGGTTGGTTGAATTTTAATGCTTTACTTGAGGTAGACATAAAATCTAAGAATGATGGCTACATAATAAAATAAATATTAGGCTCTTTGAGTATGGGTTTGTTCTAGAGTTTGAGAGAATCCATATAGAATCCATTTTTGAATCCTTTTTTCTTGATAACTTTTCTTTTATGACTAAAAATTCAAGTAAATTTCTATGCTCATCATAATGCATTGTACCTTTTATTTCGTTAAGGTTTTAGGGATAGAACACAAAAATTAAACAAGGTTTCCATCATTGGCCTAGCAAGAAATAATCAATTGACCATTAGAGTCCTGCTTTTGGAAAAGAACTGGAATATCAATCATATTTATATTATTATTATTTAATATTTTCCCATTTACATTCATGTCAATAAATTCATTTGTCACTAGGAAATCATACAAATATCCACACATCCAAAGCTTGAAGAACTCAGAACCTATCTTGGTTCTCAAATTTGTCTCACTTATTATATGAATCAAGAGACAAGGATATGCCATTGTAGAAGTGTGTATCATTTCCAATAAATATCATATTTGAGGAAAAAATTAGGAATGTGGTTAACTTATAACTTTTAGGTTCTATGAAAATAGGAAGATACCTTACAATAACCACAGTGATTTAAAATAACATAGATAATGAAAATATAAACAAACATACCGGATAAGTTACCCAATAACTATTATCTCCCAGCCAATTGGATGTCACCTGGAAAGAGGATAATAAACATACTCAAAACTAGGAAAAGGTTGTACAAAGAAAAATCGTTGTGATAAATATAAATCCAAAGTTATATAAAAAATTCCTCTAAGAATGTGGAGGTTAAAAAGAGGTCTCAATGAGGACAATACAACAATATTTAATTAAGAGAGGAGATTGATCATTCCAACATCGCATGTGCCTTTTCCATTGGGAAATATATGTAAATTTGAGATGGACTCAAAAATAGCACAATAGTTACATTACTTTAGAAAATTGCTATAACTACCCACAATTCAAACACTCATTACACCACATACACTAATATCTAATAAACCATTAACTCAAAACATGAGTTTGCAAGTTGGGATTGGAAATTTGGAAGTTGAATTTTAGGAAGTTAGGTGTGGGTTGAGGATTGGGGATTGGAAGGTTGGGGTTGAAGATTGGGAGTTGGTAGTAGGTTGCGAGATTGGAAGGAAGGTTCAATGTTGGAAGTTGGGAATGGTTAGGGTATTACGAGGTTCGATGTTGAAGTTTGTAAAGGGTTGGAATGTTGGAGGTTGGTAGTTGGGAGTAGGTTTGTGATTCGAAGGAAGGTTCGAGGTTGGGAGTTTGATTGGAAGGTTGGAAGTTGGGAGTGGGTTATCGATTGAAAGGAAGTTTTAATATTTTAAGTTGGGATTGGGTTGGGAATTGGAAGTTTTGGTTGGAAGGTTGGAGGTTGGGAGTTAGGATTGGGTTTGGGATTGGAAGCTCAGAAATTAAAATTGAAGGTGGGTGGTAGAATTTGGATGGTTGGAAAATTGTTGGAATTGAAGGTGGGCGATTGAAGGTGATGGAATTTGAAGGGACTTAACAAGGTTTTGAGAGACTATAAGTTATAAGGTAGGAAAATGAGACGGTTTTGGAAGGTTGGGAGTTGAATGTGGGTTTTAAAATCTAATGGGGGTTGGAAGGTTGGGAGGCGTGAGTGAGAAGATCAAAATTTTGGATGGTGTTGGAATTTTAATATGGGTGTTGGAATTGAGAAGGGGGTTAAAGGTTGGTGGGTTGGAAGATTGAAATATTGGGATTTGTAAGATTGGAATTCGGGAGGGGTGGAAGGTTGGGAGTTAAAGGTGGGAGATATAATTCAGAAGGGGATTGAACATTAGGGGATTTTGATTGGAAGGATAGAGATTGAAATTGAATGTGGGTGGAGGAATTTCTAAGGTTTGAGGTTGAAAAATTGTTACAATTGAAGGTTGTTAGTTGAATGTGATGGTATTTGGAAGGGAGTTATAATCTTGGAATTTAAGAGGGTGTTCATAGGTTGGGAGCTAAAAGTGGTGGAATCTAAAGGAGGTTGGAGGTTAGGGGTTGGGATATTGTGAGTTATAAGCTTGGAATTTGGGAGGGTCTTGGATATTTTCGAGTTGAACGTGTGTGTTAGAATTCGGAAGGGGTTAGGATTTTGTGGGTTGGAAGGTTGGAATATTGGGATTTGGAAGGTTAGAAGTTGGGATGGGATGGAAGGTAGGAGTCGAAGGTGGAATTTAAAATTTTGAAGGGGTTGAATGTTGGGGGTTATAACGTTTATAGGTTGAGATTGTAAGGTTGGAAATTGGGAAGGGGTTGGAATTTTGGATGTTGAAGGTGGGTGTGGAATTTTAAGGGTTGGAATTTTGAGTTGGGAGTGAGTTACTGAGGTTAGTAGGTTGGATCCTATTGTAAGCTTATAAGTTGGGAAGGGTATTAAATTTTGAGAGTTGAAGGTGGTGTGGAATTTGGATTGGGTTTTAAGGTTGGAGTTTAGGAGTTTAGAGAGAGTTGGGAATTGGAATAGGGATATTGGGTAGTGGTTCAAAGGTGGGAATTGGGTGGTTGGAGGTTGGGGATAGGGAGGTTTGGATTTGAAGGTGGGTGATGGAATTTTGAAAGGGTTGGAGTCTCTGTTAGTTTAAAGTTAGGGTAGAACTTTTATATTAGGTCTTGGGAGGAATGTGGATTAGAAGGTTGGATGTTGGGGATTAGAGTATTGGAGGCTAGGGGTTGGAAGGATAGGATATTGGCAGTAAAAAGGTGGGGGTTCGATTGTTGGGAATTAAAGGTTGGTGTAGGAATTTGTAACGGGGTTGGAGTTAAGGATTCAAAGTGTGTGTTATAATTGTGAATGGGGTTACTGAGGTTGGGATAGGTTTGGAATAATTTAATTCGGAAGGTGGATATAGGAATCTCTAAGTGGGTTGGAGGTTGGAAAAGGGTTGGAATATTGGGAGTCGAAGGTGGATGTTGGAATTTTCAAGTTGGTGAAGGTTAAGAAATGGTTGGAAGGCTTGATGTTAGGGGTTACAGATTAGAGGGTTGGAGTTTTCGAGATAAGGAGGTTAGGAGTTAAAGGTGGAGGATATAATTTGCAAATGGGTTGGAGTTTGGTAGTTGAAGGTGAGCCTTGAATTTAGAGAATGAAATGATGGATGTTATCAGTTGGGAAGGAGTTTGGGATTGGAAGGTTGGATGTTGGGAATGGAATGGAATATTGGGACTTAGAAGGTGGGTGATGGAAGGTTAGAAGAAGGAATGTTGGAAGTATCAATTTTGAGGGTTTTCAAGGTTGGTAAAGGGTTGTAAAGGTGTGAGTTAAAGGTGGTCATGGAATTTGGAAGAGTTACGTGTGTGTTAGAATTCGGAAGGGGTTAGGATTTTGTGGGTTGGAAGGTTGGAATATTGGGATTTGGAAGGTTAGAAGTTGGGATGGGATGGAAGGTAGGGAGTCGAAGGTGGAATTTAAAATTTTGAAGGGGGTTGAATGTTCAGTTATAACGTTTATAGGTTGAGATTGTAAGGTTGGAAATTGGGAAGGGTTGGAATTTTGGATGTTGAAGGTGGGTGTGGAATTTTAAGGGTTGGAATTTTGAGTTGGGAGTGAGTTACAAGGTTAGTAGGTTGGATCCTATTGTAAGCTTATAAGTTGGGAAGGGTATTAAATTTTGAGAGTCAAGGTGGTGTGGAATTTGGATTGGGTTTTAAGGTTGGAGTTTAGGAGTTTAGAGAGAGTTGGGAATTGGAATAGGATATTGGGTAGTGGTTCAAAGGTGGGGAATTGGGTGGTTGGAGGTTGGGGATAGGGAGGTTTGGATTTGAAGGTGGGTGATGGAATTTTGAAAGGGGTTGGAGTCTCATAGTTTAAAGTTAGGGTAGAACTTTTTATATTAGGTCTTGGGAGGAATGTGGATTAGAAGGTTGGATGTTGGGGATTAGAATATTGGAGGCTAGGGTTGGAAGGATAGGATATTGGGCAGTAAAAGGTGGGGGTTCGATTGTTGGGAATTAAAGGTTGGTGTAGGAATTTGTAACGGGTTGGAGTTAAGGATTCAAGGTGTGTGTTATAATTGTGAATGGGGTTACAGTGTTGGGATAGGTTTGGAATAATTTAATTCGGAAGGTGGATATAGGAATCTCTAAGTGGGTTGGAGGTTGGAAAAGGGTTGGAATATTGGGAGTCGAAGGTGGATGTTGGAATTTTCAAGTTGGTCAAGGTTAAGAAATGGTTGGAAGGCTTGATGTTGGGGGTTCTGATTAGAGGGTTGGAGTTTTCAGATAAGGAGGTTAGGAGTTAAAGGTGGAGGATATAATTTGCAAATGGGTTGGAGTTTGGTAGTTGAAGGTGAGCCTTGAATTTAGAGAATGAAATGATGGATGTTATCAGTTGGGAAGGAGTTTGGGATTGGAAGGTTGGATGTTGGGAATGGAATGGAATATCGGGACTTAGAAGGTGGGTGATGGAAGGTTAGAAGAAGGAATGTTGGAAGTATCAATTTTGAGGGTTTTCAAGGTTGGTAAAGGGTGTAAGGTGTGAGTTAAAGGTGGTCATGGAATTTGGAAGAGTTATAAAAGTTGGATGGATGGGAATGGATCTTGGAATTTGTAAGGGTGGTGGAGGTTAGGAAAGGGTCGCAAGTGTTGATGGTAGGGGTTACAATTTTAGGAGTTAAATGTGGGATTTGAATTCAAAGGAAGGTGAGAGGTCAGAAGAATGGGAATTAAATATTTGATTGGTATTTGGAGGTTTTGAAAGGTTGGATGTTGGGAGTTTGGATAATTGGGGATGGAAGGTTAGGAGTCAAGGTGGGTGTTGGAAGTTGTAAGGGGGTTGGAGGTTGGGAAAGGGTTTGAATGGTTGAAATGTGGGGTTTTTGAGGGGTTAGAATGTAGAGAATTCAATGTGGGCATGAAATTTGGAGGAGATTAAAAGGTATGATGTTCGATGTTGTGAGGGGGTTATGGATTAGAAGGTTGGGGTTATATTTTTAAGATCAAAAATATTTTTTTGGGTAATTTAAGGGTTACATGGTACAATGATAGTTTAATTGAAACCCCAAACAATAACTAAACAATTTTTTATTAGAACAAAGGTTATATTCCATGCAATTATAACATTAGTCAGTATCTCTAAATAGATCTTTTAGTATCAAGAATTTATATCATTTGGTATTTTAAATTTTGACACTTGTAAGTGTGAGAAAAAAGTGACTCAAGATATCTTCCATTGTAAGTTTTTGTAATATTCCTTATAATGAGTTGGATATAATGTGTAACAGTTAATAATGTAGTTGTAATTGATTAAAATCTCTTCCAAGTGCATATAAAATATTTTGTATGCTTATTTCAAGGTTTTTATAATAAAGAGTGGTACAAGATATAAATTTTATTCAACATCATAACATGGATAATGAAAACTACCCTAACCTTTTTAATTTTTAATAGTTAATAAAATAATGATTTTATATATTTTTACAATCAATATGTTTCGCTTCTTTTTATTTATTTACATCTAAAAACCCTAATGAGAGAAATAGTATTCTAATTTATATTTAAATTATAACACAATGGCTACCATAATCATATAAATGTTATGGAATGTTGCCCAATGGTTGTAAGTTCTCATGCTTCCAAGCACTTCTTAAAAATATTTGTTTTGTTATATCGTAATTATTGATTAAATAAGATAATTGAATTAATGATTTTAATTGTTGATAAAATAAAGTGGTAAATAACATGATAGAAAACCAAATCCAAAAGAATTTTATCCTACTAATAAACCTTAAATATCATCATAACATTTAATTTCTTTTATAAAGAAAATTTCGTTACCAATTAAAGGAAAATCACACTTTATATTCTTATACTCTTAATGAGCATTTCATTGCTTTCCTAGCTTGCTTTTAGAATATTACTATTCAATTCCTAGTGTTATTAATTTTATAAAAACATCACCTTTCTTAGTTTTGCTTTAAAGTGGAAAATTATGTTAAATAAATATGATATCATATCTAATGTTTGGACTTATAAATGTTTTCACCTTCCATTCTACATAGAGATGAATATTTTGGAGTATTTAAGGGTAGGAATTTTTCATGTTAACACATCACACATGATTGATATACATCATATATAGGTCATGTATAGCAATACCATGATAAAAAAATAGATGAAGATATCGATACTCAACCACATAAACCTAAATAGCTCTATAGCTTACATAAGGTTCCTCGCACTTTCGTTTATAGTATATTCTTATTGTTCAACTTCAACCTTCAATATCTCTCTCTTCCTTCATTTATGGAGTAAGCATATGTATATATTCAAGTTATACATTGTTTCTTCTAGGTATTCGAACTTTATAACGACATCTTACTTCTACGAACAAAGTTTTTTTATTTATTCGAAATATGCACGTCCCATTATTTAGAAACTTTTGATTTCTCTCTCTCTCTCTTAATTTTTTTTTTTAGAATATTTGGTACATATAATGAATTGGGGGCCATGAATCTATAAATGAAAATTTGAAAAAATTAGAAAATTATGTAGAAGCAATCAAGTTCACTTATAATATTGCATCTTTGAAAATCATGTTAGTTAGGAAATGCAGTTAAGTGTTTCATTCTATAAGTATTTTCTCCAAGTCTATGTTGTTCTAGTTTTTGAAGGTTATGGCTTGTGCATATTATTTTAGTAAAAACATTGAGTGGTTCTAATTCATTTTTCAATGTGTGATTGTTTGTTTTTATTTTTTGTACCTTTTCAGAACATTTATATGTTTGTAATAGGCCCACATTAACTATGCATATGCATATAAGTTGCATGTAATAGTTAATAGTTTCAATATAATTATTTTAAATCATGTAAATAATTGGGGAAGTTTGATGGTTTCTTCTTGAGCTGATAATATATTTTAGGAGATTAAACAAATGTGTATGTCTCGTAGAAAAAGTATGGAGGTTTATACACAAAGTTACTTATCAGAAAGAAATTATTTTTGTTTATGTGACATGAAGGGGAGAAAGTAAAGATGATCATGTTACTATAATGTGGTTGTCTTGTTGATGCACACATTCTACCAAATTCACAATGTTAATAGAGACATAATACAATAACATGTAGGAATATAGTAAAGGATCTTCTTTATAGTATTCTACACAAGTGCATAATGTAGAACATATCTTAAAGTATTTCTAAATTTAAATGGTTTTCAATAAAAATGACATGTGTTCACCTAACTCATAATAGTAGTAATTGAGATAACTTATTTTTCATCAATTTGAGATATCCTCAGTGCCATTTTTGACATAAAATTTAGACAAACCACTAGATGAAACTAACTAAAACCTTTTATTTCATGTGTTTAAATGAAGAACTAATTATATTACCACTAGATTACACTAAATAAAGCCATTTATTGCATTTTTTAGTAATATATGTTTACCTTTGATTGTCGTCATATTCTCTCAGTGTCAAATCTACAACCTGAACAAATTAGGATCTCGTTTCTTATCAAAATCATCTAAATGTTTGATATTGTTATGAAATAACTACTAGTGTTCATGTTTTATTAGTGGGTGAAATAATATTTATGGTTGTAATAAGTTGTAATAATAAATCGTAATTTTTTATTCTAGTGATATTTGGTTGTTACACTAAATTCATGTAGATTGGAGTGTAGTTAGAACTAATTCCTTGATTATAGGAGAAGCCTCTCTTATTTATTTATACATTCCCATCTAAAGTAATATACATTGAATTTATTATTTTTGTGTTTATTTTCTATGATACTCTTCTCATACCTTGCATTTGTTATCGAGTGACGTGTTTTCCTCTATCTCGTGATGAAATACATCGATCGATCGATTTTATTTGGTGCTTATAGATCCAAGCCAATGATATTGTAAAAGTAAAAATCAAAATGGATGAAGCAAATATGGGCACATAAGAAGAATCGGTTATGAGGAATAACAAATAGATGAAGAAAGTGGTGATAATTCAGAAGATTTTCTTTACTACGTAAACAACACTAGAGGTACGAGAGGAAACAGAGGAAGGTCATCTTTCGAAAACCTCTCATCAATCGCCAATGACATGGCCACATGAAGTTTTGGTGACATATTTTTAGAGTTTGTTGGAACATAATGATTAAGTGGTCCGCCAACCCTTAATGTATATGTGTCCATCACTAATATATAGGTTAATATTTAATAATATGAAATGTTTAAATTTCTATTATTAAAAATGCTAACCTAGGTATATATTTTAGGTTAAATATTTAATATCATGAAATGATTATATTTCTAATATTAAATATTATAAACTTAGGTGTATGTGTCAACCATTTTAGGTTGAAAAGGTGGGTCGGGAGACATACCAATCACCTTATATAAAAAGGACTTTAGGTCCTCATTTGATATATTCAGAAATATATCAAAGGTGTGCACATGAAGTGATTTGTTTTTACCCTGGTAAAGAGGGTTTCAAAGGAGGAGGTGATCTTCTTGGATGTAAAAGAAGTTCTCTCAAGTAAAAGGTTATTTTCAAAGTGGTTTTTACCCTATTGAGGTTTTCCACTATAAATATTGTGTCACTTGAGTTATTTATTTCCTATAAGTATTTCTTTATTTACTTATGTTATGATGTAATCTTTATTTAAATATTTATTGTAAATATAATATGTACTTTGATTAAATCCATATTTATTAGAATCCTCAAATTTTAACATGGTAACAGAGTGAGGTAAATTAAATAAATTAATATCAAATGTTTTTTATTTTATTTATTTAATTTGTATGGGTTTTTCAACCAACCCGAACGGGATTTAAAAGTATCTAGTCCACTTCTTTTTTTCCCAATTTATTTTGGCACTACATATGTGCAATTAAACTCTCGGTAAAATTTTAGGGTTTTTCAATTTTAAATCCCTAATTTTTTTAGGAGATGTAATATGATGTAATTCTTTCTTTCATTTACATTTTGTAAATTATATGGAATTAATTTTTATTTGGAGATTGATGTGTGCACAGGTGATAGGGGCTTCAAATATTTACCTGTGTGAAAATTACATACAGAAAATGAAAGGATTTATTACTATATGAAATAATTTTTATGTTTTCTATAATTTCAAATATTTGTAGGTTCAATATTTCGGAAGGTGAATTCATACCCATGTTCTTTGGACCCCTCTAAAAGAATTTGATTTGAAAAACTATAGTTTATAGTTAATCTATAACTATATTTTTTAAATTAAAAATATATAGAATAAGGTTTATATAATAACTTATATAAACATCATATTAAAATTTATATAATTTGAAAACTATATATTTTATATAGTTCTTATACTATAGTTCATAACTACCTCATTCGTATGGGCTCCGTAAAAAAATGTTTTGAACATACCTAAACTATAAAACATTGTTTTAATCTTAATGTCCAACGTGGTGAATGGTGGGTAGTTGAAGGTTGATGGCCTTAGTAATCATTATTACTAAGTTTAATCATATACGTGTTCATTAAAAAAACAAAAATGGACACCTAAACCGTAAAACCTACTTAACTCTAAAGTGGCCCGATAGTTTTTTCTAAGTAAGATATAAAAAAATTAAACTTAAAACCTAAGTAGTTTTATAAATTATATGAAATTTTCTTAGTTTTTTCATGTGGCATTGGTAAGTATGACATGTTTAATTAAAAAAACTAATATCCTAACTTATGTTTCCAAATTATCATGTCATATTAATGTGGGCCGCCTTGGCATAGTTTATGTTTATAAAAACCTAAAATAATAATTACATACCAAGTGGCCAATGTTTTTTATTTGGTCATTGTGTTTTTTTATAAAAAAAATATACTATAGTTTATAATTTTTATGAACTATATGTTGTTTTTTTATTTACATTCTATAAACTATATACCTTTTTTTTAAAAAGTGTATATATTTTTATATTATAAATTATAATAGGCTATTATAATGTATTAAAATATAACCTCCTTAATATTATACGAAGAAAAATTCTATAATTTTACATTCTAAAATACACAACAATTTTTGGCTTCATTAAATTTGACAATCAAATGACCATCATGGTAGACCAAACATAAGAAAATATGACGGTCATTTAAACATCAAATTTAAGCTCGTAGGTTGCAGGAAACTTTCATTGTGTTAAAAGTGATGGTGAAATGATCATCACGACAGACCAAAAAATAAGCCATTATGACGGTCATTTAGACGTCAAATTTAAGCTGGCCGGATCTTTGTCTATATTATTTTTTTTTCAAAAATTTGAAGTTATGCATTCTTAGGGGTTTCTTCTTCACTTCTATATGGTCGAGAAATATTTTTTTATATAAATATGGGGTATAAGGCGAGCCATTTATATTGCGAAATTATTATTTTGATCATGGGAGATTAATAATAATGCATCGTGAATGAAAAAAATTAGTTATGGCCAAATAGTTTATTTAGATCTATAAAAATTAGATCGATTCTATTAAAAGTGTTGTTTTTATTATCGATAAATATGTATCTAACTCTATGGTACATTTGTATATTATAATGGGGTGTGTTTTATAGGTTTAGGAAAACAATGGCGTCTAGTTATTTTTGTCTTGACAAAACCCAGATCCTGAATGAAACCAACTACAACATTTGGGTCAAAATAGAATTTATGGCGAGAAAACTCTGGATGATTATTTCTAGATCTGAGGTTTCTCCCACCGGTCATCAAGCAACTGTAGATAACATGAATGCATTCTTATAACGAATGTAGGATGATCTTTCTATGATTTTGTGCAATGTGAACGATGAGTACCTTCTACACATTGGTAATATCAAACATTCAAACATGTATGGACACAACTAGAATCCATGCATGAAGGATACTTTGTATATCAAGGATAGTAACAATAAAGTATAATAGTTGAAGGAATTCAAAAAAAGGTTTGTATATTTTTTATGATTTCTCTTCTACATCTTGTTTTATATCTCGAGAATTTGAATAATTCAAAACTATGGCATGAAAGGTTAGGACATGTTAATTATCGAAGCTTATATGAAATGTATAGATATAATATAGTGAAAGGTTTACTTGTTTTGTCTTTTTCTCTTGAAGTTACTTCATTAAATACTTCTAAATGATGGTTTTGATTCTGATTTAGTAAATGGTCACGATGATATTTTGATGTTATAGATTTTTATGAAACTCTTATCTTCCAAGATAAAAAATTAAATTGGGCTCAATCTATGTTAGAAATTTCAAATCCTATTAACCTTAGAAAAATGACCAGAAGCCATCATATGTACCATGCATTAATTACCTTGTATGAACCTGAGCCGCGAAGTATTATAAGGTCTAGGTGGATATACAAAGTAAAGTATAATGTTGATGGTAGTATTAACAAACATAAAGCTAGACTTGTTGCTAGAGGTTTCAATCAAAAACTTGGTATTGATTATGTTGAGACATTTTCCCCTATAGCTAAAATGAGTACTTGTTAGGGCCTTATTTGTAATTTTCACTCAATTTTGGTGGGAAATCCACTAAATGGATAAGAAAAATTCTATTTTGAATTACGATTTAAAAGAAGAACTTTACATGTTTCAACCTATAGGATTTGAAGAAACTGGTAAAGAAAACTATGTTTGCAAGTTTATAAATCCTTGTATGGTTTAAAACAAACTCTTAGATCTTGGTATGCGAAAATTGTTTCATTATTTAAACTATTAAGTTTTGTTAATTGTTCTTATAACAATGATATATTCATTAAGCAATAAGGATCACATATTATCATTATATGTATATATGTTGATGATTTTCTTATGATGGTGATAATTTGATTTAATTCATAGGATTAAAGAGAAATCAAGCAAATAATTTAAAATTAATGAGTTAGGTCTCTCACATCATGTTCTTTGTATGACTATATTTCATTCTATTGTTATTTTCAAAACACAATATGCAATCATTTTATTGAAAAAAGTTTCTTATGATTGATTGTAAACCATTTTCTACTTCAATGTAATTTGGAATAAATATTGATGCTAAATCTGCATATGAAAAAGTTTGATCCTATTTTATATACGTTGTTAGTTGATAGTTTGATTTATCTAACTATAACTAGATTAGATATTTCCTATACAATAGGAATTACTTCAAGGTTTATGTAGGAACCTTTTTTAGAGATCATTGGAATCTTGCAAAAATAATTTTTAGATATATTAAAGGAACAATCAATTATGGGTTGTATTATACTAAGAATGAAAATGCTATCTTATATGGATTTTGTGATTCTAACCATACTAATGTTGTGTTATAAAATATATTAGATATGTGTTCAAGTTTTTTTGGTGTAGGAACCATTACTTGGAACAAAAATGCAATCAACAGTCTTCATTTTTTCTACTAAGGTAGATAAGTACAATGGAAGAATTAAATAAGCTATGTGGCTACAACAGATATTGGTAGAGATACATATAGAAGTTAAAGGAATTATTCCTCTTCTATGTGGTGACTAGAGTTATATTAATGTTGATTAATAATGTGGTTCAACATCAGAGAATGAAGCACATTGAGATACATAAATGCTTCACCTATGAGAAGGTGCTAAGTGATGACATAAATCTCAAGTTCGTGTTGACTTAAGAGCAGGTTGCTAACATCTTCACAAAGTCCCTGAGTGCTGCAAATTTTTATCACTTTCATGAAAATATTAGATTTTCAGATTTTCCATTGAGGGGGAGTATGCATGACAATGTCATCTCCTAATGGAACTTAGTTTTTGTAAAAATACCTTCAGGAATTTATAAAAGACCTTCGAGCAAGTGTAAAAAGAACTTAGGGCATGTATACCTCCTTAGCTTATTTTTAGAAAGAAGTGTAGAAAGTTCTTAAAGATGGTATTTATTGAACTTTTTAGTGCTATTGAGTTTACTAGTAAACATCTAATATAATCATATTTTTAAGGAGGTCCTTGGTTGTAAAAGGCTCCTATATGCTCTGGGTTCGATAACCTTTTATGAGAACTCGTGAGAACATGTAAAACTCATAAATCATACTTAGCCACTAATCATGGGATGATCTTTGGGATTCTAAATTATTTTGTACTAAAAGGTAAATTGAGTATGATAAAGGTGTTATAATTCCTTCAATTGATATGTTAGCCTAAAACCTTTATGGTTTAAGGATGGTAAATCTTGCAAAGTGTACCATGGCGGAGTAATTTATTAGTAAATGTTATATTATGCCACTTAACATTAAGGGGAGTGTTGGAACATAATTTTTAAGTGGTCTGGTCAACCCTTGATGTATATGGGTCCATCACTAATATATAGGTTAATATTTAATAATATAAAATATTTATATTTCTATTATTAAAAATGCTAACCTAGGTATATAATTTAGGTTAAATATTTAATATCATGAAATGATTATATTTCTAATATTAAATATCATAAACCTAGGTGTATGTGTCAACCATTTTAGGTTGAAAAGGTGGGTCAGTCAGAAGCATACCCGATCACTTTATATAAAAAAGAATTCCTCATTTTATATATTCGAGAAATATATCAAAGGTGTACAAATCAAGTGATTTAGTTTTACTCTTAGTAAATAGGGTTTCAAAGGAGGAGGTGATCTTACTCGATGTGAAATAAGTTCTCTGAAGTAAAAGGTTATTTTCAAAGTGATTTTTACCGTATTGGAGGTTTCCACTATAAATATTGTGTCACCTGTGTTATTTATTTCTTGTAAGTATTTATTTATTTACTTATGTTATGATGTAATCTTTATTTAAATATTTATTGTAACATTATATATTATGTAAGTTAATTAAATCCATACTTATTAGAATCCTCAAATTATAACAAGTGTGTTGGCTTTTAATATTTCAATGTGGTTCATAATATAGTATTCTTGGTTATATTGTTTATTATGTGGAATAAGTTAAAAATTTGCATTGTGGGGGTAGAATGACACCAATGTTCAATTTATAGCTTCTTTTTAAGTTTCAAATGTGTGAGAAAAATTCTTGTGTAATCCCTTGATGGAAAACTCTAATGAGAGATGATGATAATACTTGACATCATAATAATATGGTTTTTGGTAACCCATTTTGAAATCCATCGCAACGATTCGTTGGTTATCCTAAAAAAATCATCTTTTGTGAATTTTTGTTCAACCACTTGCAAAATCATCTCGAGGTTTTGGCTATCCTAAAAACAAAACCATCCAGACCATAAGAAAGTGTTAAGGTGGAACATATGCAACATTGATATAATAAAAATTTAATTATGTCCTATTATATAGTAACTATTGTAATGTATGATATCTAAATGCTAATATAAAGTAAAGACACAAGAAAAAGACATGTAAAATATGAAATCCTAAGCTAAATGAAAAGGTAAGAGGACTTAATTTGGTTTTTGAGTACACATGAAGTGATCGGGAAAGTGTAACAATTGAACACACTACAAAAAGGGTTTTCATTTGTCACACCGTAACATATGGAATCTACAAACAATATCAAACATGGGTGCCCATGGGAGGAAAATGGTGCCTGAGTAATGGAGACTGGAACTAGGCACCCCCGATCAGACAGAGCTTAGAATATAATTTCTCTTTTGTTTCATTAGGGTTTTTATTTTTCTATGTTGATCATGTAACAATTGTTCCTTCATCATGGAAGGTACCTATAGCATGAAAAAGAGAAATTCACCTATACAAGCCCAAAAACACATCAAAATTAAAAGAAAAATATAAAATGGGAAGTCAAAAGCCCGACCTCGATGGTCACCCAAAGAGTGAATTTACGACAAGCACTACACTACATATTAGAATCCATGTAGTTCTTTTGAGTGTGTGTAGAAATTGTGCCCTAGGATTCCCTTGTGTAAGATGCACTTGATTATGAGATAGAATTGTTGAATGATGCAAAATGTGTGGATGAAATAGAATAAACTTTTCCTTCCTATGTTATGTATGTACAAGTATGTAGCCTTTTTACCTTGAATGTATGCTAAATGGAAGCTTTGAAGTAATTTTGGTGCCTTTTGAATGTAAGATTATGTTTTAAAAGTAATGCTTACCGCTGGGTCCCTCATTTTGAAAACATAACTATGTATTTATATTCCCTTATTTGAATTTTTGTAATTGACAATTAAATTGCTAAACCAAGGTAATAAAATGCAATTAAAAAGAAAAAGGGGTAGGAAAAAGATAAAGAGGGACATGAGCACCGGGAGGATAGGAGCACCCGAGAAAGACAGAAGTACACGACACTACTATCCGAATTGGGCACTAGTGTATTAAGCTATAGAAAGATAAAACATTCAAGTCTTTGGAAAGAGTAAAAATGTATGAATCCAATAAAATTAAAAATGACAAAGAAATAGGCTAAGGGGGTTGTCAATTACTAGTTTTCTTCTTTACGAGCCATGTAATTGATAAGCATGCTTTTAGGACTTAGAAATGTACCCAAGTGTGTGATTTTTTGTTTGCTTTTTTCCCCTACTTTATGTTTTTGAGTGAATACCCAATAACATAAATTAGATAGAATACGTGTACCTTATGATCTATGTAGAGCATATGGTAAATAGTGTGTTGAGTGGAAAAGTGATGTGAGGAGACTAGGAGAAGGGAAGTGTGACCCTAGGCGTGAGGCCTATGTACTACTTGTGGGTATTGTTATGCATTTATTTACCGATGTAGGTTGCTTCTTGTTACGTATTAAGGATGGACCTGTAAAAGAAGAGTGAAAGAGTAATCAAAGTTCTATGTATGAGAAAATCTAAGTAAAGAATGCATAAGTATGTAAAAGTGTGTAAAAGTAGTAGTAAAGGAAAGTGTGCACCTAATGTAAAAGAGTGTAAAGGATAGAAAAATGTCCTGAAATGTTGTGAAGAGTGATTTTTTGGGTGATCTCATGCCAAGAGCTAGTTTTTGGGGATCTCATGCCAAGTGTGAGTTTATTGGGCAATCTCACGATAAGTGTGAGTTTTTTGGGCAATCTCATGCCAAAGAGAAAGTGTTGGGGAGAGAGGTCTAGTTTTACTCTTCTTCCATGAATCTACCTAATAAGCACTAAAGTAGATGGTACGTCTATGATTTATTCTTGTTATCCCCGATTAGTTCCGATTCATTCTGAATTTTTCTTATCAGAACTAGTTGTAGGAGATAGAATTCATTTCAGTAATCGAAGGTCTATGCCTGTAATTGTATAAATATTCTATAACCTCGCTATAAATTGTTTTGTGATGAGAAAATAACAGTATATACCCCAAACATTAGCACCTATTGGAGTACAAAGCCCCCAAGATTTCCTTTTGATTTAGGGTGCTGACGTCTTCTCCGTGATTATGACCTAAGTCGATTCAAAGAAAATATGTAGCTATGTTTCTATTTTTTTGTATTGTATTGTGTTGTTCTAGAGATATGTACTATTGTAGGGGTAATTTTTTCACCGAATATATGCCCCATAGTTTGAATTCAATGAGGTGATGGTATGAGAATGTATCCCAAATGAGAGGATCTCGATGCTAATTTAAAGTTTATACCTTCATGGGATAGGGAATGTGCATGGTATAAACCAAGGTACATGCAAAAAAATTGGGCTAGTAACATGTGTTAGTAGTAAACATTAACAAGCATGCAAAATAAATAAGATAACAATGTAACAATCAATTGTGCATACAAGATAGACCGATAAAAGTGGGTTTCATACATGGGACATCACTTGTAATGTCACGAGACAATCGGGGCCAAAAATCCGAAGTATATAATGATCACACAACACACAAGGCATAGCCCACAAACAATAACATACAATGGTAAGAATTAGTAAGAAAAATGTATCGAGACAACCATGATAGTATATAGTCTTGCAAAGAAAATGCTAGACATGAAGAACCCATTAGTTATTAACTAAAATGTGGATATTCTAAGTTAATATAATATTAAGAACAATAATAAATAATAGCTAAGTAAATAAAGAAAGTAACCCAAGCCACTAAGCAAGTAGAAATGTGAAACCCTAATGAGCAAAGAGGGTTAGGAAGAGCTTAGTTGATTCACAGATATGTTGGGACTATGTCACATGTAACAACACAAAAATGCAAGAATGACCACAGAGAAGCTCTAGAAATCATAGATATGGAACAATAGGTTGTATTGGTGTGCCCGGAGAAGGACTTGGGTGAATAGGGTGCTCTAGTCTAAGGTCCAGGTACCTTGGTCCGTGAAAATATTTGCAAGCCTCCTCTTAGGTATCATTGAATGTTCACTTGTGCTCACCTCCTATCGTGATGATGTCATTGTGAATCACAAATGAAGATAAAACCTCAGTAAAACCCCAAGACAATCATGAAACCCCTAAAAGAAAGATGCATATAAATGGGTCAAAATATCGTCATGGCCACAATGGTGGACTTACTAACTAAGCATTGCACTACATCTCATAAATGATGTAGTTCTATATGAGTGTTTGAAATTTGTGCCATTCACACTTTGTGAAGTAGTGAGCTATAACTAGATGTAGAAATGTAATAAATGGTGGATGGAATAGAATAAAATTCCCTCCTATACAGTGTGATACATATGAACCAACCTTGTCCCTTGTGATGGAGCTAGATGGATATAAATGGATCCTTTGATGGATGCAACCTTAGGGGATGATAGTAGTGTCTAGTGCTTAGTCCCTCATTATAGTCTCATAACTTTATATTTATATGGTTATCTTGTTTTAATTTCATAATTAACCCTGTAGAGGCCAACCACTAAAAAGATAGAAATCTCAAATGCCCAAAAAGTGGTAGGAAAGTGTAAAAGGATTAAGGCACCTAAGTCTTGGGTTGGGTACCCCATTCGAGAGATAAAACCATGCCAAATGGAACAACTAACTAGGTGAATACATGTGGGAGGTTAACAGTGATGATAGAAAAATAAAGTAAAATGCCCAAAGGTCTGTTGACAAAGTTTCTTCGTTTATACTCAAGTTTATAAGATAGCTACTTAAAGAAACTAGTAACTCATAACATGGAGGGTTTATAGTACTCAAAAGTGTGATAGACGTGGATGGATGGGCACCAAGTAACTAATCCTTGATGCGGTTGATGAACCTATAAATAAGAGTTTCTAAATAGATGAATGATTAGATAAGATATGCGGGGGTTTCTTGACAAAGCTGACTCCAAGAATTTTTACCTTCCTTTCACATATGCTAACCCCCATTTTGAACAAAAATCAAAGTAAAATATGAATAAATAAAGAAACAAAGATATCCGTAGACACTGTAATTTGGTCTACATGATCTTATCACTAAGATCATACTAACTATCCTAGTCCCATGTTCATTTACTACACTACGCTAGTAAATCACCCTTTCTAACCCCTTCTAAACCCCCTAAATCTTCTAATCCCTCTCTAACCAGCTTCTAGAATCATTTTTTTCCTTTAATTAACCTTGTTTAGGTTAATTAACCCTCTTATTGACTTTCTAATGAGAGTTTGACTTTCTAAGCAAATATTTCACCTTTTCCAAATAGCCACTTGGCTTTTCGAATCCAATTCACACCTCCCAATGTGCTTTTCTAAAAATCACCTTTTTGGTTCCTTTTAGTAGTCCACATGCTTCCAAAACACATTTTCCTCTAAACCAAAAATATAAATAAGGGTACTCCTCCCACCTTTTCCTAAAAATTCTTTCTCTCTCATCTCATTTCTAATTTAGGTTATGTTTTAGTCTTTTTAGAGTCATTTCATTTCATATTTGAGTTATTTACTTGTATTTCCTAAATCTTTCAAAGCTTGAAGTAAATGGGAGAAGCCATTAATGGTGAGATCTCATTCTTAAGATTTTGAGACATCAATAAACACATAATTGATTGCTAGAGCTTTAATAGGTTCATTTTATAGATAGTTTTCATGGAGTAGAGAACTGATATAGTCATGTTTAGAGGTTGATTATTTTTTTCAAGATTTATATATGCATGCAAATAGATAGCTCTTGCTTAGCTCTAATATGATGGTCATTCGAGTTGTTTGTTTTAAATATTTTGGGGTTTCTTTAGAGATTCTTACCCCATGTTCATAGCTTTAACAAACTTTTCATTGTACACATTTGGCACACCCGGTGGGAGACTCACCATTGTCCTCTAGGAGCCTTTTTCAATATTTTTAAGTCCACTTTCATGTTTTCTAGGAGAAACAAATTTTTATTTACTAGGTTTCAATTTTTAAGTGAGATAAACCATCCTTGTTCATACATATTTTATGGGTTTAAGTTGGAAATAAGCTTCTTTAACTAACATTTAACCTGTTTGATTGTTGAAAATTTTCATTTTTCGTGAATTTTGTAGGTTTTTAGGGGATACGCATAGGTTTCCTGGAGGGGAGTGTCTCTGTGAAATCCTAGCACACCCATCAACCCATCACGCACTCGTATAGTCATATTTTTCGTTGACATTTCATTTACAATGGGCCATGTACCTATTGAATAATAGGCATCTCCATTGAATTTTAGGCATACCCATGCCTCTCAATTCACCGATGTTTTTTTGGCATACTCTATGGATTTTTATTCGGATTACACGTGTATCTCGCCATACCATAGGCATCTCTATTGATCATGTCATGTGTACATGTTCCTCTGGATGCATTGATGTATTTTAAACATACCGTGTTGATTTCAATTTTTGCCTTGAGGCATATCCATTGAACTCTAGGCATCTCGCTCGAAAACCTAGCATGCCTATCTAAAGAAGCTCACATAGGTGTTAGACCCCACTGTCAATTTTTTTGCAATGCCACATTCTATTGGGCGCGTATTCATTGGTTGGGGTGCAAGCATCATTCTAGATGTATAGGTATCTCGTACTAAAATTTGAATTTTTCCTCCGAGCTATAAGATCATTTCTTTGGATTTTATTGGGTGTGTGCAGGGTCTAACAAGTGATTCGCAGGTTATTATTTTGTTATTTGATTGGTGTAGTTTAAATCTTTGAGTTTTTTTAGTTAGAAAGGGGATTTTTCGAAGTGTGTATGCTCTCTCCTCGCACCACCTAGGTGATCTTGGAGATCAAAAACACTTCTAAAAACCTTTTGTCATGTTTCAAAGACGCTTATTTTATGCTTCTTAATTAGATTAGCCTTTCAAAAGTTGGTTAAAATAAATTCTATCTTTTTCAAGCATGTTTAAAATTACTTTCCATAATATTTTTTAGTGGAGTTTTCACGTTGTGTATGCTCTTCCTTCATGCCTTTTGGTGATCTTAGGAATCAAAAACTATGCATAGAGTCTCTTTCCGATATCGTATTTGATGGAAAATTACTAAATTCATGCGTATAGGGCCTAAAATCTTTCCAAAGAAAGGATTCGAGATAAAACAAAATTTTCTAATACATATGTTTTCATACTGAGTTTCCAAAATGGTGTGCTACTTAAAACTCGCATTAAGTTAAGCAAGATAAAAATCACACCACTTCACTTCACATCGTATTACAGTTCCACAAAAAGGTATATGCTTATCAAGCTCAACTAGAACATAACCCATTTGGTATAACACCTTAAGCTAAAACAATGGGGGTGGCTCTAGAACCCTAAAGTAATCCACTAATGAGTAACCTCGTGGATGAAACAGAAGCACTCTGTTTACCCACTTGACTAGATTTCACACTACAAGTTAGAGTCAAAGTTATCTCGTATCGTAACCCTAGTGACGATAAAAATAAACGCACTAGTTTTCATCAGATCGGAAGGGGGTAAAGTAAAGCCGAGATACTACAAAATTTACAACTCTTTGGGTAAATCATGCTCGCATTTAGACAATCGGGTGAGTGAACTTATTAGGAAATCCATTTTGTCTTGGAACCCACTATGCAAGTCCATTTTCACGTCTTGTCGAGCCATCACGAAGTGACGACTTACTTGAGTCCGAACTTTATTTTTCTAACAAGGAAAAGATTCCACTTGAGTTAGATCTAAGTGTCTCTCATCAAAAAATTAAATGACGTATCACTCAGCTTAGTTTCTTTCTTGCCTTCGATGATGTGAAACTTTTCTCAAGTAATACTTAGTTTATTTTCACATATTTTAATCTATACCTTTGCATTATTTTTACCCATTTGGAACAAGAGAAGGCATCTTTTAGGAGTGTTTTCATAGATAGTGTTCACCACTTCTATTTTCGTTTAGGCTCATCCATGTTTACATCCGAGTTGTTAAACGTCTAACGTGTGTGAGTATGTTTTTATATATTAACAACCACTTAAGCTTCAATTTTATATCATCATGATAGTTAGGATTGATTCATCATTTTATCCCTTAGACTGTTACCTTTTTCACATTTCCTCAACACAATTAAGATACTTATGTCATGTTTCGTAAATGTGATCTAAGTGTCCACATTATGGCGTTACGCTACCCACATTTTAGTACATCCTTAGTATATTTTTACTTAGTTTAATTTCAAACATTGTCTTAAATATTGAAAAGTGTCACTTACTTTGTTTGCGTTGTTTTGAAACCACTTTGACACTAATATCTTGTTTCTCCATGAAGCTTGATAGACATGTCCAAATGGTGTTGTAACATGGATTACATTTGTAAACTTTCCCTTTAACATTTAGCCCTTGTTGGTTGTTGAACTTGTCATGGTATCCTTTGATTAGGATTCACACTTACACTTTATTAATACTTATGCCTTGTTCATTTTTTTGAACTTGACATAATTATTGACATAGAGTTGGCTATCTAGCGTCAAAACTATTGTTGAAAGTGAAAGGTAAACACTTTGATCAATTTATTTGGTTATCTATACTTGCATGATTGTTCCTTGCGTGTTAACAAACTCATAAATTATTCTAGGAAAATCTTGTTGGATCATTGAAATGGTGTTATCACGATGTACATTTTCCTTAGGTTTCCTTTGGAAAATCACACAAGCATTTCCATACTCAAGATGAATGTCTAGTTAGCTTCCAAGATATCTTTGCTCAAATTGACATGGAACTTTCTTCACTTTGAAGGAACTTGATCACACTATCTAGGTATAGGAATTCACATCTACAATGATGCCAACAATGACGAATTATCACATGGTTCCTCACACTTACGAAATACTAAACCTTAGTTTAGGAATTCAAATCAAAATATTCCCATTACAACTAAACCTCGTTTGGTTCTTTATGCTAGAGGGCCCATTTGATAACCCTTTTCCCCACCTTCAACTCATACTGGTGGTATGGTTTGGATTCTTCGATCCAAATTATTATTACAGTTCCCCCACTCTTCTTCCGATTCAGATCCAAACTACCATTCAGATTCTCACTCTTCTTTCAAGATTCGGATCCCAACTATTGATCAAATACCCCTAGATCAAATCTTGAATCATGGTCCTCCCTTCCTTCGTAGGACCTTTATTCCAAATCACCTCAATGACGCGTCCTCCTCCTTTGAAGACTTGTGTCACTCCATGTTTTGTCGATTCAGTTCTAGATTCATAGTCCTCCCTTTCTTCACAAGACGCCCTTCATCGGTTACCTCGATGACCCCTTCCTTCATTAAAGAGTTCCACGACTCGGATTCCCTCTATTCAATCATCCAATTTGACTCTACATCACAACTTAATGGATGGCTATGTGATTCTACTTTCCAACCTACATTACATCATCTTCTAGAAAAACAACCTAGGTCCAAATCCAAATCATCCATTCATGAGATGCCTGCCTCCAAGCCTACTTCCTCTCTTGATTCATCTTCTGCTATCAATCCAACTTCAATCGCTCTTCAGCCCTTGAGCCATTTCAATCATATCATACCATTTCCTCATCCATCTTCTAAATATCAATGTTTGTAACCACGTCGAACCATTAAAAAAAATAAGCCATGTGCTAAGATATCTTTTTGAAGCACTATCAAAACTCTTCATGGGAGTGATAAGGGTAAACCTTCCCCTTATCTACATCATCACCCGTCTTCTAAAACTTCCATGCTTGTTGAAATTATTTCTTCTAGTCAACCTCCTATGGTCGAAGAACAACAACCTCTACTAACTAATTTCTCTCGGGATGATGGAGCGGTCAAACTACATAATGATATCCCTCTACAAGGGTACTTTCTTGAACTTGAAATGCTCGCATATCAGTAGTGAAGAAATTGATATCTTTTTTCAGAAAATAGAGGAAGAGCCTAAAATCATGGAATTCGATTCTTATTTTGTTATTCCATATTCACCTTCCTCTTAGCATGATGAAATCTGGGTCTAGCATTGATCCTTGGCCTATCTTCTCATTTCGTAATCCTTCCTTATCTATCATGTTTTCTCAATCGAAATATCTCTTTGGGCCACACTCTAGTAGCCCATCTTCTTCTTCAATGTCGGATCCACACCCAAGTAGTCCTCCATTTTATTCTTCTGGGTCACCTCCTAGTAGCCCATTACCTTCTATTCCTTGGCCATGTCCTAAGTATCCCTTCATCCTTTTTTATTTATGGGACACCTCCGAGTAGTCTCTCCTCATCTATACTTGGGTCACCCCTAGTATTCCCTCATTATCTTCTTCCATTCTAGGGCCACGTTCTAGTAGCCCTCCATTATCTTTCATATATGAGTCACCTTGGGGTAACCCATTACCTTCTATTCTTGGGCCATGTCCTAGTATCCCTTCATCCTCTTCAATATATGGGAAACCTCTGGGTATCCCATCATCTTCAATTTTTGGGCCATGTCCTCGTAGACAAACTTCTTCCATCTTAGGTTCATATTATAACAACCCTTCATCATCTTCTATTAGTGGATCACCTCTTGGTATCCCATCCTCTTCAATTCTTAGACCATATCCTTTTCATCCTTCTACCAATGACTAGGGAAATCCCACCATCATTTCTCTCATTCCTATCATCAATCATAAATGTCCACTTTCTTCTCCCACTTCTCAAGATCAGACAAGTCACACGTCATCTTATAAGAAACCCAAACAATTTCTTAATCAAGCTCAGGTCAAAACTTCCAAGAGCTCCAAAGTTCCCAACACTTCCAACGATCTTAGGGTTAAAAATCAAACACGATTCAAGAATGCACACCAACGTAACCATCAAGTATGGCACAAAGTGCATAAACCTATGGATGGGGAATTCAATCTCCCACATATGAAATCCATGTTTCAAGATAAATCACAATCATTTGTTGAGTATGAGCTCACCATGATCATCAAGATCGAGGAAAACATGACTCTTGATAAACAAACATGCTTAATTCCCCTTATCAAGGAAGTCACAAACATTATTATTGGATCTTATCACCTTTGAGTGACTTTGTTGGTCCCAACTTTCCAAAAATATCAAAAATCTAAAATAAAAAACAATTCAAAAATACAAAAATCATGAGAAAACATAAAACAAAATCAAAGGTACAAAGATCAAACATTGCAATCAGGTATGACATACACATAGATGTTCTTTCTTCCATTCCTTGTTATTAATTATGTAAGTCCTCCTACCATTTTCATCCCTTTGATGTTATTATGGTTAGCCTTTTCACACGCATTTTATGAAAAATTTCTCTATGGTATCTGTTTTACCTTGGTCTTTCATCACCTTGGTAAATTAAAGAATGATTGACCTCTTAGAGATCCTATCACATTCAACATATAATAAACTTGTTGTGAAGAAATTTTGGACATATTTGTTGACACTAAATAGATTTCATCAGCGTAATCACTTCCATATTCTCTTATCAAACCATTAGTGGTTATTAACCCCTTGTCAAAAAAGAGAGCTGAAATAATTTTTCAGAAAGCAAAAGAATCAAAATCAATCAAAAAGCTAAAAGATAAAAGAATACACAAATTGATATATTACTCTCTCTTGGGGTATTTCCAATAATCTCTATTGGGGCTATGGATGCCTAACGGCGGCAAAGAGAGAAATGTTGCGATTAGAATTAAATACATCTCCCTCAAGGATATGGATGCTTGTCGGGCAAGAGAGCAATGTATGGCTATCCTTCCACCATCCATTCACAAAATCACCTTTCAAAATCAATCATTCCTACACATTGGCTAGTATCTTCACTTGTTGTCTATTAACTCTTTCCTTCAAGAGGTAATTCATTTCCATATGCACACACTGGATCTCTATGAAAAAATGATTAGTATGTTACCAAGTGCCTTTTTTTGGACCTTGTTCAGATTCTTACTCTAGTTTGTATCTTGTCTCATGATTTGTGCCTTTGGCTAATCACTTCTTCATCGTGAGGCTTCTATTCTATTGTAGACACCAAATTTGTGTCTTACGACCCCCTGTGACCCGCATCTCATTTCGCAACCTAACCTCATCACCTAAACCTTACACAATTATTTATTAATTACCTTATAATTAATAAATCCACATCGCCATACCTGCCACCTCATTTTGCCACCTCATCATGACTTAGTCCTAACCCTAAACTAACCTAATTAAGACCTATAACTTGGTCTACATCCACACCCATGACTAATGACTCCTCACCCGCACCTAAAACCAACCTCATAATGACTTGACCAAGCCCGCAACTAATCCCTTGGGAGAAAAGGAGGGAAAGCTGGCTATTTTACTAAAAATAGCCCGCTTTGACCTGACCGATACCGGTTCCTACTCGACCGCCGTCGGTTACGTAACCGCCATCGGTTCCCTGTAAATGACCACTCCCAACCAAAAACAAAGGGTTGGATTTTCGTGGATCCAAATCAGAAGTCATTGGAAGGATCCGGAATTTACTTGGCTAAACAGAGACAAGTGAAAGAAATAAGAAGAGTTTGCAGAGAAGGACATCAAGCCAAAACGCAACCGAGCAAGCAAAGAGCCTTATGACACTCATCTGTTCGTCGGGAGGGAAGATAGCTCATCTCCTGATTGTCAGGTCATCCTACCCGAAGTTTTGCCGTCGTCATCATAGTTCTTGGACCTGCATCCTTATCAATAATCAGTAGTCCTTCCAAGACAAAAAGAAGTTCTTTGTAGTCGACTCCGATCTCTCTCTATGGTACGCGCACACCCTCTCGACATTCAACAGGTATTCCTCCTAGCCCTAACCCTTATCTGTTTCTCAAAGGAATGAAAGGATAGAAGCAACTCTATTCCCAAAAGCTGAAACATTCCGTGCGAAACATTTTGGCACACCGGTGGGACCCATTTTGGGTTTCTGTTTCTCTTGCTTGCTTTCATATAGGGAGCATACTTGCTGTTTTCTTCTTCTAAAAATTTCACACGATATTTTGTTATATTTGGTAAAAGAATTTGTCTTGCTTTTCCCAGTTTTGCATTAGTAAAAGTCATCTTCCTTGCTTCATCGAATAAAATTTTCAATTTGGGTTTAAAACACGTGCATTACATTCTTGCTTGCTGTTTTCAATTCTAGTGAACGTAGATTAAGTAACAGGTCATACACGTGGGGGTGATTTCCACGGTATTGACAAGAAATTAATCTTACTTTCACTGCACAACACATACCGAATCACTTCACAATTAACACAACACCAAAACATCCCCCCTTTTCCACGGTATTCCTCCGCCCGATTGAGGTAACCTTATAAGCCAAAACAAACTTGAAATTTCCCCTAAGTCTTTTGTTTAGGATTAACATCATTTTGTGTCTAAAGGCATAAGCCCAAATTGATTAAAATTAACCCTAGGGTTAGTCTGCTAATTTGTTTGTGCATTCTTGCTTGTTTTCAGTTCTGTTTCTCTTGTCATACACTGTTTTCTGTGATCACTACAGAACAGTTTGGTAGGCATACTAAGCACTGTTAAACACCAAATCAACAACTTCCTACTACTTCTTACACCAATTCTATTCTCATGACATCGGTTAGCTTCATCAAGGTGGGTGACTAAATTTCTAACCGAGCATCGGTTCACTCGACCGATATCGATTCTTGCCATTTTCTGACAGCTCAAACCAGCAACCTACCAATTTCACCATTCTGAGTCTGTTTCTGTTCCTGATAGATTGAAACCCTACTATGTAATCTTGTCCATGGTTGTTATCACTCGAAAGCAAGCTGCCTCCATGGTTTCACATGCTTGCTTTGTGCCTTTTCCCTGAATCACCCCCTTCACATTCTATGGGGAACCCTACGGACACCAGTGAGGTTCCTAAAATCCCTGTAGGAGATAAGGAATTTGCAAAATTTCTAGATGCCAATCCTAGCACTGTACAATACTATTTGTCTCATGCCCCTGACCGTACGGCCGATGGTCAACTCCTTGTTGGCATGCCTATCAGTATAGCTGCTCATTTAGCTCCTTCTCCGCCTAATAACTCCGCTTTACCTTCTACATCCTTAGCCCCGTCTCCCAATCCAACGGCTTCAGGGGTTCATACGACACAGATTGGCTTTCCTTTGGTTAATCTTGGGCCCCACATGTCATTACCGCCGACTGCTCCTACCTCGTCTCTCTTGCAGACTGTTCCATTCATGACTTGCTCTCTGCCACCTATCCACACGAGCTTTCCTTCTCAAGCTCCGCCCACATTTTCATTCCCACACACGTATCCGGTGACCTCAACGTCTTATATAGGACATCCCTATTCGGTCACCTCAACACATTCATCCTCCATACCTTATCAACATTTAACACCACCATTGTCTAGTGGAGGCCCTTGGCCCAATTTGCCTCCATTTTCCGCAACCGCACCATCAGCTCATCCAACCACAGATTTCATCAAACAAATGATGGACAAAATGCAAAATCTGGAGGCTTCTGTTTCAGGAAGTCGTAGCACCTTGACATACGAGCAAGTTTGTCGGGAGCCTATCCACCCTTCTGTCCCCCTTCATTCATATCCTCCTCAATGGGAATTACCAAAATTTACTCGTTTTAATAGTAAGGAGGATCCTCAACAACACTTGTGCTCATTTAGACATGCCTGCTATCTAATTGCTCACGACGATGCCTTACTACTCCACACCTTTCCCATGTCCTTATCAGGACCCGCCTTGGAGTGGTACAGTGCTTTAACCCAGCACTCAATTTTCTCTTTTAACCAACTAGCCCAATCTTTCTTGGATCATTTCTCCATTAACATTGCCAAGAAAGTATCTATCACCGACCTCTATGCCATCCGACAATTTGAAGACGAATCTATCGCAGATTTCGTTGGACGATGACAGGGCCTTATCAACCAACTTACGTATGCCTTGCCTCAAGCTGAACTTATCAAACTTTTTACACGGGCCTGCGCTAAACACATCTCCCCTACCCTCCAAATTCAAACTTTCCACACATTTGATGAAGCCTTTACTATGGCTCGAAAACTAGAGATTCAAGCCTTAGAGGAAGAGAAATTGCGGTTGCGCAACAAAAACCCCAATTTCTGAACCCAAGATTCCACCAACAAACCTAACACCACCAATCCTCACCCATCGACTGCTTCGAAATCAAAAGGAGCTGTGCACGCGGTGATGGTCAAATCCCAACCACCGTCTAATACCCCGCCAAAAACCACCTATAAGTATAAAGCTGAGCCCATCAATTACACCCCCTTGGGAGAAACTTATGGTGTGATATTGGAAAAATTGCTTAAAGCAGGAGCCATTACCTTACCTCCTGTTAAACCTCACTCCGGGTTTGATTCCACTCGTGCCATACCTTCTTGGTACAAAGAAAATGACTTCGTAACTTCCACGCGTGAAGGGACACGGTCATGAAAATCGCAAGATGTTGAAAAACATAGTGCAGAAATGGTTGATGCTGGGAGATATAGCCCTCGATAATCCTAATGCTCCCGCTAACCGAAATTTAAAATTTTCAAAAAACCATTCCCGAATCACTCTCCTAACAGTAACATAAACCAAGATATCTTAGCCGAAGAGAGTGTTCATGAGATCCATGCAGTCTTCGACTCCTAGCCAAAAGCCTCTATCGAAACAATTTCGAATCAAGCCTCTTCACTAACGCAGGAACCCGATCCCCTTCATCACCATCAAGACAAGACGAAATCCTTTCCGTTCCTTTACCCATCAAAGAATTAACCGCCCAGAGTTCCCTTCTCACAAACGAGCCTTCTTATACCACATCCTTGCAAGACTGTGAGCAGATGTTATCTAACTTATCTATTTCCCAAATGTCTCCTTCTACCATACTTGTTGTACAAGAGGAAGGCTCACCACTTCTTTTGTCATCCTTAAACGAGAAACCTCTTGACCGACATCACCACATTCTTTAAACATGACGGATCCTCTCAAACATGTCCTCCTACCTATTAGTTCTTCATTGCCTAAATCTTTTCAAAGAACCAGGTTGACCTCTTAACGCCCATTGATATAAAGTGCCTCATCTTCCCCCCAGTATCACACCCACACAAGTGGACCGGAATCACAACCCACCTTTCTTCCATACAAAAGTTCCTATTCACACATGAGGATTGTCATCCCTCAGAAGATAGATGAGTCCTATGGGAACGTTTGCATACACCATATTCTACTCAAATGCGAGATGACCGATCTAGACGCTCTACCATATACCCGAAGTGTTTACAAAAGCTTAAAATGCCTATGTCCTCATCTTCACCCCCCTCATCTCTACCAAATACCTCATCCACCTCTATTAGCCTAACCAAATCTTCCCCTACGCTTGGGACCTCACCAATACCCAGTCTAACACACCCACCTAAGCGGCTTGATTTATCTAAAAATAAAGTCATCCATCCACTTAGGAGACAGACTCAATCTCCTTAACCTATGTCTCTATCACAACTAAAACCATCGTCGTCACACCTACCTTCCATATTGGGACCTCATCCCTCCACCTTGCATCAATATATCATACCTCCTGCGTTTTCTTTAAAACGACCTATGCCTTCTGCACCCATACAGAGATCCAAGGGTATATCAACACCGTCACCCCGCGTATCTTGTCCACCTATCAACCCTAAACAAATCCCATCATCAAAAGATTTGTTTGCTGTCACTCCTATTTCTCCATGGTTGTTTTCTAATACCACATCATCTGTGGCCTCATCACCTAACCAGCTAAACATAGCTTCGCACCAAAGAAACCACGTTTAATTAAAACCCATTATCAAAACCCCTTGGCTAAACCACCACCCATACAAATCAACCATACCCCATCATTACCAGAAACTACCCAGTCAATAGCCTCATCTTCCTCTGACTTTGACCCACTCAAAGGGTCTTACGCCAAAATCCTTGCTATGTTGGTGGAGAATGCGACCATTTCCCTACCCCCACTTAGACCTTATGACCCATCTAAACCTCGACCAATAGGTTATGATGAGTCTAAAATCTGCGCTTACCACCGCACACCAGGACATGATGTAGAGGGATGCAAAGCGTTGAAAGCCATACTTCGTCAGTCACCTCTCTCAGATAGAAAAGTTAAGAAAGACAACTTACGAAGGGAGAGACCTTTAGCTTCAATTCCCTCTCCTATACCACCTGTCCCCGCCTCACCAAGATCTATCATTATTACAACTCCACCTCTCGAAGACCATGACTTATCCATACCGTCTTCCTCCTCTCGTATTCATGAGATCAATATGATTAGTGTTGCTACTCGAGGGCAGAAAAATAATGGGAAAGCGAAAGAAAGCACACCTATGGCCTCCCTTTCTCCATCCACCATCCTGATCACAACACCACCTAAAGTGGTTATTCGTGGACCCGCCTACCCCGTCTCTAATGGAGTTGCCCACCGAACCATGATCAAACAGCTTCACCAATCACCTGTAAAAATGACACTGTATGATCTCATTTAGACTTCTGAGTCTCATCGACAAGCACTTGTTGAAATTCTTCAAGGGATAAAGGTCTTACCTAATGAAACCTTTCTGTTACCTCCATTCTCACACCCAATCACGTTGCTTCGCTCACCAAACAACCTATCTCCCCAACCACTTCTATCTCTCGTGACAAAGAGCCGCATTGTCAATTTCTCTCAAAACGAAATTGTTGACTTTGGTGCAGAAGATCCTGACCCTACTCTTTTCATCTCAGCTTATGTCGGGACATTTAGGTGCGTCGTGTTATGATTGAGGGGGCGCTAGTCTAAACATCATCTCTTCAAAATCCTTCCAACAAATGAATATCCCTTCTAGTTGCATGTGTGCCAACCCCATCATGTTGCGGTCATTCAATGACGCTATTACTTCTACCTTAGGTACCGTGATCCTTAACATTCGTGTAGCGCCACGCACTTTACCCGAACTCTTCTATGTCCTCGAGGGAGAGTTCAAATACAATATGTTGTTAGCCGCCTTGGATCCGGCTATGAGATGCGTTCCCTTCACCTTACATAGATGCATAAAATTTGAGTACGAGGGAAGTCCTACACCGTAAAAGCTGATCCTCCCCCTTCAAAACCTGCAATACGTTATATCGCCCTAATGATGTGCTTGTACCACCAAGACACCCATTCATCCAGCCCAACCATCCACTTCAACAACACCTCTACCATTCACTTCAACCGCACCTACACCTTCAACTAATGAAACCATCGTCGCAAATACCACTTCCTTTCCCACAGATAACATCCCAACCTCCGACCCCTTAGTAGATGTTTTTCAATGCCTTACGCTGGGGGAGTACCACCTATATAATGTTAGTTCTTTCCATACCCCACAGGAGTACGGACAGTTACATGCACATCCTACCTACAACCGTCGCGTGGGGGAGGTAATGTCTTACGGACCACCTAATTGCCGCACCAACCTAACGTATGGGGGTGTCGACGCATCCTCCGTTACCCCTGAACCTCCTCTTGGGGTGGTTCCCTTCCAATCCAATTTTCAATACCTGACAAATCGTCGTTTCGCCCTCACCTTCTTGACTCGCTGTGCTTGGAAAGGCTTTGGTTTTGGTCTTTATGAACAAGGCCGACATACAATCATTCCCGTGACTACACGCAAACACAATGATCGTAGTGGTCTCGAATTTCCTGAAACACTTACACCAAAGAACCCTCATGTCGGGTTGTACTCGGGAAGATGACGATGTCACCCCTACCAAACCATCATCACCCACAGAGTCGATAGACCCTGAATCTATCCCTCCTAACTTTTTTTTCATAAATGCTATCTTCCTAGGTCCTCTCACTTATCAACGTGATAATGAGGACCCATATTCTCTTCCCCTGCTATATCCAGACATGATTGAAGAGGATTCACCTTCAATTAATATTGTTGAGTGCCAGGATGACGACTCCATCCTCACTTACCTTGGTGCAGAACGACTCCTATATTCAACGTGCCTTACCGTCTAAAACTCAAACCATCTTTGAATGAGTCGACTATAGAAATAAACATCCACACGAGAGGAGGATCCTCACATTGTGAAGATCAGAGAATCCCTTAACACATCAGAACAAGCCGCCTTTACTACCTTTCTCCATACCCACAACCAAGCCTTCACTTGGTCCTACGCTGACATGCCAAGAATTGATCCTGACATTGCTGTCCATAACATTACCCTAAAACCCGATTCCAAACCAGTCAAACAGAAACTGAGAAAAATGCATCCACGCATTGCCCTCTTAGTCAAAGAAGAGCTTCAACGACTCCTTTCTGTTTCCTTCATCTTGCCTATTGACTATCCTCAATGGATTTCTAACATCGTACCTGTCACTAAAGTGACGGGGGGACTTTGGATATGCACGGATTTCCGAGACCTTAACCTCACTTGCCCCAAGGATGACTTCCCCCTCCCAAGTATTGATCAACTTGTTGATCTCACTGCGGGCCATGAGATGCTTTCTCTCATGGATGGCTTTTCGGGATACAATCAAATTTTGGTAGCCCCGGCCGATCAACATAAAACTACCTTCATCACTCCTTGGGGAACCTTTTGTTATCGTGTCATGCCGTTTGGCCTTAAAAATGCTGGTGCGACCTATCAGCGGGCTATGACTTACATTTTTCATGACATTATGCACACTATTCTTGAAGATTATGTCGATGATCTTCTTGGCAAATCTAAACATCGCAGTGAACATCTCGATGTTTTAACCATTATTTTCGATCACCTGTTACAATATTCTATCCGTCTTCAACCAAAGAAATGTGTCTTTGGTGTCCTTTCAGGAAAACTTCTTAGCTTCATTGTCTCTTTGCGTGGCATTGAGGTCGATCCATCTAAAGTCAAAGCTATCCTAGAAATGCCCCCACCCAAAAACCTCAAACAATTACGTAGTTTGCAAGGTAAACTTCAATCTATCCGGCGTTTCATTTCCCAACTTTCGGATCGATGTCAACCTTTCCATCACCTTCTTAAAAAGGAAATTGCCTTTCAATAGAGCGAAGAGTGTCACCAAGCCTTTGAAGCTCTCAAAGCATATCTCTTGCAGCCACCCATGCTTATCCCACCTCAGGACAATCACCCTTTCTACCTTTACCTTTCCACCACTGACCACGCTATAGGGGCCATGCTCGCACATCGTGACTCCGAGTATCGAGAACAAGCCGTTTATTATATCAGTCGTACTCTGGTAGATTATGAGACTAGGTATACACATGTAGAAAAGTTGTGCCTAGCCCTATCATTTGTGGCCACCAAACTCCGACACTACCTCCTGAATCACAAAACTTTCGTCATCACCAACACGGACCCCATCCATTATATGTATGCCAAACCTCATCTAAACCAACGCATCGCCCGATGGCTTATGCTCCTTGCTGACCTCGACCTTGAATTTATACACCAGAAGTCAATCAAAGGACAAACCATTGCCGACCAACTCGCGGAAGCCCCTTTACCTGGGGCGCAATTTACCAATTTTAATTTCCCGACGAACTCATCGCCACTCTTTCACTCAAGGAGGAGTCATATCCAATGACCCTCTTCTTCGATGGATCCAAATGCTAGTGCGGTAGAGGAGCCGGCGTTGTTCTCATTCCTCTTGACACTGAGCCTATGCCTCTTTCATTCGGCTCGATTTCCCCTGCACTAATAATACAGCGGAATACGAGGCCCTAGTTTTGGGTCTCCAGGTTGCATTACACTTAGGTGTCAAATCTATCAATATTTTTGGTGACTCTCAATTGGTAGTCAATCAAGTCATGGGCATCTACCAATGTAAAAATGAGGAACTTCAAAAGTACAAACACTACGTGGATTCACTTCTAACCTTATTTACTCATTACTCTATCCAAACCATTCCCCGCTCCACTAACAAATTTGCAGATACTATGGCTTGCTTAGCCTCGCAAATTCCTGCTTCATCAACTGACTCTGACATTTTCGTCTTGGTCCAACAACTCTTTGCCCCATCTTACTCAGCCCCGGTTGTTTGTATGATAAATAATGTGTCTGCTAATTCGCAGGATACCTGGTATCACCAATTTCACGACTACCTTACAACCTCCGTTCTCCCACCTGACCTTACTAGTACCGGAAAATGTGCTTTTCTTAAACGTGTTTCTCGTTATGTCATCATGGGGGGACTCCTTTATAAACATGGCTTTGATGGCATCCTTCTTCAATGTCTAACCGGCGCGGAGGTCACCTATACCATCCAATGGGTCCATGACAAGTATTTTGGTGGTGGACAGTTTAGTGGCCTTCTTTGTGGCTAAACGAATCCTTCGCCTAGGCTATTATTGGCCTACTCTTAATACCGATCGCTACACGAATATGTTAAGCATTGTGTTATGTGTCAACAACATGCCAACCTTTAACATACTCCTAGCCATCCGCTACAGGTCGCACGAGATCTTTGGCCTTTCTCACAATGGGGTTTAGACCTTACTAGTGAGATTCATCCGCCCTCTTCACAACGTCACCGATGGATAATCACAAAGAACCGAATATTACACAAAATGGGTGGAGGCTATTCCACTCATTTCAACCAAAAAAGAAAAAATTGTAGAGTTCATTAACCACCACATTATCTGTCGTTTTGGTGTTCCTCATCGCCTAATAACAAATAATGGAAAATCTTTCAAAATTAAGTTGTTACAAGACCTTTGTAACAACTTCGGTATCAAACTTAGCTTCTTGTCACCGTACTATCCACAGGCCAATGGTCAGGCTGAATCTTCTAATAAAACCCTAACCAAAATTCTCATGAAAGTTGTTAATGAGTCTGGAAGAAATTGGCATGATCACATCCCCTTTTCCCTTTGGGCTTATCGTACTAGCATTCGTACCTCCACTAATGCCACACCTTTTTCTTTGGTATATGGTACCGAGGCTGTCTTGCCTCTCGAACTACAAATACCCTCCCTAAGAATATCTCTTCAGGATATTCTCACCAATGATGATTTCCACCAAGAGCGGTTAGCCCAATTAGAGCTTCTTGACGAGCGTCGTCTTACAGCTCTTGACCACCTTCAAATCTATCAAAAACGCATCAAGCGTGCTTATGATAAGCGACTTCATGAGCGTACCTTTAAGATTGGTGATCTTGTCCTCAAAGAGAATCAACATGTAACCAAACTAGAAAAGAGAAAACGTGGCAAATTTTCTCCCAATTGGATTGGGCCTTACATTATCACTCACACTTATGGAACAGGCACTTATCGTTTAGCTTCGCTTAATGGTAAACCTGAGCCTGAGCCCCTTAATGCCTTGCATCTTCGACCATTCTACTGTTGAATTTAGTGTTATATCACTTATTATCTACCTTGCGCTCGTCCCTTGAGTTCATTTACCACCTCATACACTTTGTTTCATGCATCTCAAAATAGAATCAAGCTCACGTGGTTTGGTCATCACCTCTTCTTACAGATGCCTTCCCCTTTTTAGTCTGGTCCATGACTTAAAAGTATTCAAATGACACATTCTTAATTAAACACTTATGGGATTTTCTTGAGTCAAACTTCCTCCAAAACTAGATGCTTTATGCCAAACGGACATCTAGATCTCTAAATTATACATAGACTGCTCCCTCGAAGGACAGCTATATGCCAAACTATTGCTACTATTATATATATAGACTACTCCCCTGAAGGACAGCTATACACAAACACCGCATCTGCTACTATAAATAGACTGCTCCCTTGAAGGACAGCTATACACAGTCAGCCTTTATCAGAAGCTTCTCGCCTTGATCAGCTTCGTGAAGACCTCAAGAGTAATAAAATACATACATATCCCTTGTAGACTTCCCACATCGATCAGTCTATATTCAAAAAAATAAAAGCCGCATTCAAAAGAACTTTTGAGTCATGGACTTGTCTATTTTGGTTAGGTTCTCTTTCGTCAGAATACTCACTTTATAACAAGTTCTCTATGCCTCAGCTACACCATCCACCTCACCTCACCATTTGTTTACACAACAAAACTCAAGGGACGTGACGTACACCCGATATATTGTGATTATACAACTCTTTTCACCTATTGACTTCTCGTCTATGCACGGTACCTAGGGGTTCAAGCTCATTCTACGTTATTATGTGGTTTGTTTAGCTCTTTTCACCTATGGAGCACTTTTTCCTCTTTGACTCGAATCTAGGATTATGTGTTGATCTTAATCAGGACATGGTTCCCTACCACTTGGGTAGGCTAACTTTCGCTTCACCTATACCTATACCAACATCGCCAATTCCTTACCAACACCAACAACATTACCCTACCAATATCAATATTTTTACCAACCAACAAATTGCCTAACCATACCTAAATTTCCTGAATTCACCTCTCCCTGGTCCTAAGGGAGAACTACATCGGTCTGAGGCCCCTCCTTGCTTTGTGCAATGGGCTATGTAGGCAGCACTTAGGAGATATGATGTCTCCCAAGGTTAGCTTGACCATCCCCTCCCATAACTTAGCATGTGTTGTAAATATACATATTTTTGTGTATTTCATTTCGCCAACATTCATCTTTATCATTTTTCAAAACAAACATTCAAAACACGACCCTTCTCATTATTATAACTCAAATCAACATACATATTCAATTTTATTTATATGTTCAACAAATACATCTTCTCTATCATCAACGCGCAGGTCGGCATCCTTATTTATTCTTATACCTCTATAACATTCACTTAGACCCTCGCGCCTCATCCGAACTAGGTGATGATCGTGATCATCGATGCCTCTCACCGGGCCTCTCCATCCTCAAAGGCACCATGGCTATTGGTACCGCCCACTGATCTACCAATCTCTCCTGTAACATATGAATACGCTCTCTCGCATGGAGGAATCTCGCATCTACTCTCTCCACTCGTGACTCCGCAACCACTAACAATCCTCTTGTCTCATTCACCTGTGTTTGGAGCTGATGAACTAAACTCTGCAGACAATCTCTCTCCGCTGTAATCACAGCTATGTCAGGACGATCACGTACACCTCGCAGCTCTCGCTACCCACCATACTCTATAGGCCTCTGTTGTTCTTGCATCCATTACCCTCGCGATCGGTGTTATCTCTTCTCGGTCCTTCCGGAGGTGTCGGCCGGGAGGTGAGAATTCTGCCTCGGTGTTGATCCTCATGTATGGTCTATATGTCATAGGTATATCCGAACGAACCCAAATTGTCGCCGTACGTGATCTAGAGGAATCCTCTCGTACTCACCCGGCTCGTGCCCCTGTGATCCACCTCAATCGCTCCACACCCCTTAACTCCTCGGCCTATGTTCTCTGTCACCATATAGTTCCCGTAAGGCCTCCAACAAATATCCGCAATCGTTACCATCTCCCATACCACATCTATAATACTCGATGTCATCTATCACGGCTCGGGATCTCACTTCTTGCTCTGTCTCGGACCCATCGTCTCGAATCCTAACCTCTGCACTCCTTCTTCTCGACTTGATGGGTCGGCCTATTAGACGCACACAAACAATGTGCTCATAGGCCCAACAATGTAATAAGTACGAACAATCCAAAGTGTCGTCCGTGTTTTTAAACTTGCAGCCCATAAACCCCTATATAACTCTGCCAGATATGCGGGTACCCATGCGAAAGTCACGCTCATTTCTATCATTTCCCAAATAACACTCATCAATGCTTTTGAAATCTTCCACCTCTCGCCTGGTAATGCATAATACCCTACCGCTATCATTAATACCACTGCCAACCTTGTTTCCTCAGGGTGTGTTGCATACATTGTACCATAAGTGAATGTCAAACCTCACTGTGTCAAATCTCGTGCAGCTGAACCAAATACTGCTGTTATCGCTGCCCGCCCCGCGCTAGGCAATGCCTGATACACTGTTTTTCCTATCATTGGGAGTCTCAAAATATGGAACACATCTTCCAACGTCACTGTCATCTCCCCTGTTGGCAGATAGAAGGTATTCTTTTCTGGATTCCATCTCTCAATCAACGCCTGCAACATAGCATGGTTACGTGCGATTCATGAATAATAGCGGATTCCACTTAACCCCAAACGATTTATCAATGCCCATTCAGCTGGTGTTACATCCACTCGGATTCGTGACAACAACGCTGGCACAATATCATTCATCCTTAACCCTGCTTCCACCTGCATACATCAAAACGACACATAATTATTCAATAAAACAAATCTCCACGGGTTTTTTCTCAAATTCTGGAAACTCCTACAGTAACCGATATCGGTTATAGATAACCGATACCGGTTTGCTAACCGATACCGGTTATCTCTAAACGATACCGGTCACTGTCAAAAATATACACCCTGCTTAAAAACATACACCTACGATACTTATTTTGTCCGTTTACTCCTATCTATACCTAAAAACACACGAGAACACCCTGCTTACCTACCCCATAGCACTCACCCCATCCCAAACCCTTTCCTATCACCTTTTCTTTCTCATCTATACCCACTTACTCTCTCTCATCCTATTCACACAAAACATGCAAGAATCAAATTACAACTAAACAGTTTACCTCTCGGGATGCGGCGACTTGGGGTGGAACTTGTCTTCCTCCCCCGCCTCTGTTTGTATGCTTCTCCTTGTTTAGCCATGTTCACCACCTCTTCAAATATAACTTGTCTTTCTCGCCTTCCGAATCTCCACCCACACTCACTTCACTGTCTCTGTTTCTCCTTATCACTCAAATTCTTTCATGCAATTACTCGTATCGGTTGTCAAACAGTGTCGCATTCGTGTATTTAACTTGTTGCATGACTCTAAAAATAAGAATGCTAAAAATAAGAACTTAAGTTGCCACCTAAGCTTTTATATTTTTAGAAAAGCTCATTTTTGAATAGCTGGTATCGGTTAGCTAACCGATATCGGTCTATTGTCTACCGACATCGGTTACCTAAGCGATATCGGTCCTATACCTACCTTTTTAAAACCATAGTTCTTTTCTTTATTTTCTACCCATTTTTTGTAGCGTCCGCCTCTTTTTCTTGCATAACAACACCATTATCAATATTTGTCATCCAAATCACATATATATATCCTCACAATTTCAGCAACATCATCTATCTACATTATAACAACCATCGACAACATACATACGACATCATATATATATACATCAAAATCAGCATACACAACATGTGAATTAAACTCATCATCTATATATACATACATTTCATTTCAAAATGCCATCAACCAAAGACATCAACACCATCAATATATAAACCATGTGGATCAAACTCATCATACATTCAATTTCACAAACCATCAACAAAATACTTAAAACATTTTAAACACAGCATATGGATCAAAATCATCATATATATCTATATATCAAAGGTTTCAAATATACAACTTACCTGCATAGGGGCCTCTGTGATCTCATAATAATACAAAGCTGGCACGCAAGCCGCAATAATTGTCAACATATCGACTCGGCTCGCAGGCCGGTCTCTCATATCAAAAATATACTCGGCTCGCAGGCCGGTATCAACTGTACAACCCATACTCGACTCGCAGGCCAGTATATACAATAAATGAATAAATGAATGAATACATCATATGGGGGCATGCAAGCCTCTATAAACATAATCGGTTCATGCACGGTGCCATATCCAATGTACAAACAAAAACATCTATCTCGACCGTGGATGTCTCAACTCTTCCCACCGCCCTCACTACCTCTCCTGCGGGTCCTGGCCCTAGCTCCCACCTCCTCCCTATCATCGACCCACCGGCTATAGCTGCACCACCCTGGGATCTCTGACTCCGCGAGGTCTCCACTCTGTGCACCGCATACGGCTGATAGTCAGCCCCGATACCATCAAGGACATCCTGATAGTACCGGGCCTCCACTCTCACCTCCATATAACGGGCCCGTGCCACCATCACTGCTGGGGCTGGTCCCCCGACTCCTAATAATAATGGCCCCTATGCTGGTGGTGGTACCTGTGCCTGTGGCTGCGCGGTGCATGGTACTGCACTGGTGGTTGTGCGGTGCCATTGGTGGTGCTGTGGTGGTGCATGTACTGCGCCTAGGCTAAGCGCCCTGTAGGACACCTATTCGTGCTGTCATACAGAGCGCCTACCCTCGTAACAACTGTACCTGTCCCCTGAGCTGGTCCCTCTCTGCTCTAACAGCCGCTAAGTCTGGCTGTGTGGGCTGTGCTCTCCTCGCGGCTCTCTCCCCTACCCACCATACCAAAACTCGATCTGTATAGCCGGGCGTCATCTATGGTATCATCTCGCGCCTCTCTGCTTTACCCAATCTGGGTCCACGGGGGTGTGGTGTAGGCGGTGGGGCCTCTACATCATCCCTCCGCATGCGAGGGAAGGGCGGTGGCTCATCCTGTCATAACCCCAACTGCCGTCGTACCCTCTCCAGGGGTATCTGCTCATGCTCTCTCTCGGCCTCCGTCCGCTATCCAGAATGTATACTGGATCCAACGCAACTATGATCGGGCTCCTCCGCGGGGCTGATGACCTCTGTAAGGCCTCCATACAATATCCAAGGTAGTCACGCCCTCTAATACATGACGGTAATATGCTACATCCCGTCCGGCGAGAACTGCTCGTGGCTGGCCCACGACCCCCAACCACCTCTGAAAGCCATATCTATAGATCACCTATGGCTGGCCAAGGCTTGGGGCAGCCCTACTGGTCGAATGCATATGATATGCTCATATGCCCAGCAATGTAACAAGAATGTAGAACAAATCCTGAATCGCCTCATCCGGCGGTAGCCCCACAGCTCTCTGTATAACTGCACCAGGTATACTGGTGCCCAAGCATAACATGTATGCTCCTCCACCATCTCGTGTAGTACCCCATCGCGCTGTGGAAAGCGGCCTCCTCTCGAGTCGGGAGGCGAAGCATGTGATGCCGATCATCATCAACATGGCAAGTCGTGTCTCATGTCTATGGGCACGATACATGTCCCCATAGGCAATACTCACGCTGTGATAAGTCAATAGCGCGGCTGCATCCCCGAACACCTGTAGAATGTTATCCATGGCTGTCTCTGCATCTACCTGGAATACTGCCTCTCCATCGATCGGCAGTCTAAGGATGCAATACACATCCTCTAGTGTAATCGTCATCTCTCTAGTCGGGAGATGGAACACATTGGTCGCCGGATCCCATCTCTCGATGAGGGCAACCATAAGACTATGATCCCTATCTATAGCCCGATAACGCTGGACTCTGCTGAGTCCCACCTCGCGCATGATGGCCCACTGCGCTGCGGACATGTGTGGCCACATCCGTCTCAACAACGGGGGCATCCTATCCCGCATCGTCAGCTGCTGACGTGCCTGCAAAACCAACTCACTGCATTAGCCCTACTCTTTATCACAACTACTTTAACCCTCTATACCCCCTTTTATCCACCCGACCACACCCCAACTCTATAACACACATCTACACATCTACACATCTACAAACAACACAAAATAACAACCCCAACAAGAACCTAATACCCAAAACCACAACAACAACCAAACCAAACCAACACTAAACAATCCTAAGGACCGGTACCGGTCAACCATGACCGCCACCGGTCCTCCCTCAGCATCTCTCCACCGACGCCGGTCACCATATGACCGACGCCGGTCAATTAGCAAATCACCTCCAACAAAGAAAATCGTGACCGATGCCGGTTGCTTAGCGACGGACATCGGTGGCCACATCGTAAAATCCTGAGCCGAACCCGATGTGGCCCCCCCACATCCATTTTGCCTATTTCTCTCTATTTACCCACCCAAACATCCTAAAAACCTACCCACCCTGCCGCCTTGACCTATTTAACCCATCTATCCTCTTCATTTTTTAAATAACTTCAATTTCTTCATTATTTTATTAAAACATGCATTCCTACCCAAACCCGCAAATATAGCTTAACAACATCAAATTTACACAATGAAGGGTTTCGAACCTACCGGTACGACGACGCGTCGTCGTGGTGGGATGGGTGGTGGTGGTCCAGCTGGTCCAGCACCTCCTGCTCCTCCTGGCTGTGCCATGGCTCTAACTCTCCTCTGCTGGGTCCTCCACCAATCAACTGCTGCCTCCTACTCACTAGGGCCTACCAACCACTCACTTCTCCACTCAAATAGCGCCACCTCAGCCGACAAATGCACCAATCTCAACAATACACCTCAGACAACTCAAATTGGTTTTCAAATTGACAATTTGACAATGACAGGCCGTATTTTTCTTTTTATAGGTTTTTGACCTATAACCGATATCGGTTATATTGTGCCCTAAGGAACCGGTATCGGTCACCTAACCGATACCGGTCATATCTAGCCGATATCGGTTTAATACCTAACTTCACCAAACTTCTACCCTTATTCCCCAATCTCCCTTTCTCACCACATTGCCTATTCACCACATCGCCTATACACTCAATTGCTATTTAGCCGTTTTTGACCTCATTGGCCCGACCCAAGGCCGCAACCAACCATTTGGCCCAACCCAAGGCCGCAACCAACCATTTGGCCCGACCCAAGGCCGCCCCTACCCAATTGGCCCGACCCAAGGCCGCAACCAACTAATTTGGCCCGACCCAAGGCCGTAACCAACCATTTGGCCCAACCCAAGGCCGCAACCAACCATTTGGCCTGACCCAAGGCCGCCCCTCCCCATTGGCCCGACCCAAGGCCGCAACCAACTAATTTGGCCCGACCCAAGGCCTCACCCCAACCATTTGGCCCGACCCAAGGCCGCAACCAATCATTTGGCCCGACCCAAGGCCACCACCAACAAATCAGGCTCGCCCCAAGGCCGCAACCAATCATTCGGCCTGACCCAAGGCCGCACCCAACCATTTGGCCCGACCCAAGGCCGCCACCAACAAATCAGGCCCAACCCAAGGCCGCACCACTCAAATACCTCACCCAACACCAACAAATTACAATTTTACCCACCCATCCTATGGCTTTTTGTTCAATCGAGCTCACCTGTTCGTGTTTTAGCATGATTAGGGTACTTGACTTGATCAGTCGACCAACTTTGCCTAGACCTAGACCGTGACATTTATCTCAACCAAACCAACCATTTGGTACTGCCGAACATGCCTAAACGTTCCTGTACCTTACCCGTTATATCCCCTGGAGCTACTTCCTATGCCTTGGATACCAGGATTATATCACCCTTGTTTGGATAAATTATCGACCTTTGCCTATGAATTGCTGGTTTGCTCTTCAAATCATGTACCCTGGTCGCACTACTGCATTTCAACGTGCGTCGGCTTCTTTGGACCTACCCCACCATCTCACCATCATCTCAACACCATTTACCCTTTATCAACCCTATCCCTGATTTCACGCTATCTCAATCTGTGATAGCTTTGAGGGGGATTACCTATGCCCTTAACAGGGGAAACCACTTCATATTATTGTCCGTGCAGCTTTACAAAACAAGCTACACGACAATAAGGGGCAAATGTAGACACCAAATTTGTGTCTTACGACCCCCTGTGACCCGCATCTCATTTCGCAACCTAACCTCATCACCTAAACCTTACACAATTATTTATTAATTACCTTATAATTAATAAATCCACATCGCCATACCTGCCACCTCATTTTGCCACCTCATCATGACTTAGTCCTAACCCTAAACTAACCTAATTAAGACCTATAACTTGTTCTACATCCACACCCATGACTAATGACTCCTTACCCGCACCTAAAACCAACCTCATAATGACTTGACCAAGCCTGCAACTAATCCCTCGGAGAAAAGGAGGAAAGTGGCTATTTTACTAAAAATAGCCCGCTTTAACTCGACCGATCTTGGTTCTACTCGATCTACCGTCGGTTACGTAACCGCCATCGGTTCCCTGTAAATGACCACTCCCAACCAAAAACAAAGGGTTGGATTTTCGTGGATCCGAATCAGAAGTCATTGGAAGGATCCAGAATTTACTTGGCTGAACAGAGACAAGTGAAAGAAACAAGAAGAGTTTGCAGAGAAGGACATCAAGCCAAAAACTACAACTGAGCAACCAGAGCCTTGTGACACTCATCTGTTCGTCGGGAGGGAAGATATCTCATCTCCTGATTGTCGGGTCATCCTACCTGAGTTATGTCGTCGTCATCACAGTTCTTGGACCTGCATCCTTATCAATAATCAGTAGTCCTTCCAAGACAAAAAGGAGTTCTTCGCAGTCGACCTGATCTCTCTCTCTATGGTACATGCACACCCTCTCGACATTCAATGGGTATTCCTCCTAGCCCTAACCCTTATCTGTTTCTCAAAGGAATGAAAGGATAGAAGCCACTCTATTCCCAAAAGCTGAAACATTCCGTGCGAAACATCTATATTCATATCATTCAAATCATTCTTCTCCTTTGTTCAGAACATCCATATGTATAATATTACTTTTTTTCCATGTTTAGACACCTTTGTCCCTTTCAAAAAAACAATCTTCTACTTCATTTCTATCATGTGTCTCTTGGTCAACATACATTGGGGGCATCCTTGCTCCTTCCTAGCATGTCATTGGGTTTAATTTCATCATCATGTTAAACCTATACATATTGGCCATGATCTAACTTCTACACATGAAGTGTTTGCCTTTGAATACTCCCACCTAATGTTGGAGCATTTTCACATCTTCACTTCTTTGTGCATGCACGTGGCCTTTTGCCCTTGTACATCCCATCTATCACTAGGGGCATCCATGTTTCCTCATCTTCCTATACATAGTTTTAGAAAACTTTCAAAATCATAAAAAAAATTCAAATATGTTAAAAAAATCACAAAAACATTCAAATATGTTAGAAGAATCATCAAAAACATTCAAATATGTTAGAAAAATCACAAAAACATTCAAATATGTTAGAAAAATCACAAAAACATTCAAATGTGTTAGAACAATCATCAAATATGTTAAAAAAATCACAAAAACATTCAAATATTTTAGAAAAATAAAAACATTCAAATATGTTTCAAGGAACATCAAAAATAATATAAATCATCCTACAAAATGTCACTCTTTGGTTCTCACGTGTTCATGTGCACGACTTGCGAATCATCTTTATCTACCTCCATCAATAAAAGCTAGGTTGCTTACTTCATTTGTACTGTACTGGGCTCAACAAGTTGCCTAGTATTGTTTCATTGTACACATTATTTTTTCATTAGACCAAAGTGTCCTCCATTTTCCCCCTTGCATGTATCCTTTCTTGGGGAACTATTTACAATCCTTGTTGTTAATTCGAATAGGTTGAATGAATCTTGATAACAAAAACATGGTAATTTTTTTGCTGTTATATTAGCTTGTTTACTTTCTCGTATTGCATTGCATTATGTAGGTTGCATGGTGTTAGGAATCTTTTAACTTCTCGAATTGCTTTGCATTATGTATGTTGCATGGAGTTGGTGTTTTTAGCAATGGACATTTTTTTGTATCTGTCTTTCCATTTCATACTACATGTTTTTTCATCCTTTTAATAAAGACTGATGATGAATATTATTAGCAATATGATGAATGGGAAATTGTTTGTATAACAATGCCTTGTGGATAGCTCAAAATCCCCTTTTTTGTTGTTTTCTCCTCTTTCTTCACACTTTTCATTCTTCCATCCTCTTTTCAATCGTCAATCACATTCTTCCATCACCCCATCAACACTCGAGGGGGCATCCTTCATCCTACTAATTTTTCTTCTACCCCTTCAATTTTTTTACTTGTTTATGCTTGTCTACTTTCTTTGAAGTAACGTCACACACATCACCTCAAAGAGGGGAAAATGTAAACACTTGTAATTTGGTCTATAAGATCTTATCACTAAGATCATACTAACTATCCTAGTCTCGTGTTCATTTACTACACTACACTAGTAAAACACCCTTTCTAGCTTCTTCTAAACCCCTAAATCTGCTCATCCCTCTCTAATCAACTTCTATAAGCTTATTTTCCTTAATTAACCTTGTTTAGGTTAATTAACCCTCTTATTGACTTTCTAATGAGAGTTTGACTTTCTAAACAAATATCTCACCTTCTAAATAGCCACTTGGCTTTCCAAATCCAGTTCACACCTCCCAATGTGATTTTCTAAAAGCACCTTTTGGCTCCTTTTTAGTCCCACATACTTCCAAATCACCTTTTCTCCAAACCAAAAACTATAAATAGAAGGGTACCCCTCCCACCTTTTCCTAAGAACTCTCTCTCATCTCATTTCTGATTTAGGTTATGCTTTAGTCTTTTTAGAGTCATTTCATTTCATATTTGAGCTATTTACTTGTATTTTCTAAATCTTTCAAAGCTTGAAGTAAATGGGAGAAGCCATTAATGACGAGCTCTCATTCTTAAGATTTTGAGACATCAATAAACACAACTGATTGTTAGTGCTTTAATAGGTTCATTTTATAGATAACTTTCATGGAGTAGAGAGTGATATATTCATGTTTAGAGGTTGATTATTTGTTTCAAGCTTTATATATGCATGCAAATAGATAACTCTAATCTGATGGTTATTGGAGTTATTTGTTTCAATGTTTTTGGGGTTTCTTTAGAGATTCTTACCCCATGTTCATAGCTTTAAAAAAATTCATTGTACATAGATACTATCGAATCTAAGAAATAACTAAAATTGATCTAAAAGATGATTTGGCTGAAACATTTGTAAATTAAATGTTACCTAGTTTGGGATTATGATGACCCAAAATGTGCAGAGGTAGGTTGATGGTGACATGGGAGGGTGGATTTATATTGTAAGATGAATATGTAGATGTGTAAGGGTTTGTATGCAAAACAGAGCTGTAGATGATGTGAGTCACATCAAGAAGAGGACATAAAGCGCGAAAGTTCTAGAAAGTAGCATAAAATAATAGTAAGGGAGGTTGGATTGGCAAAATAGGATTTAGTCGACAACGGAAAGGGTGGAGGTAGGAAAATTTGAATCACAAAGGAACAAAATAATGGTCCCTGGTAAGATAAGTTATGAAAAAAATGAAGGTAGACATTGAAAATGGATCTAGAGGTTGGAATCATAGTTGCGTAAGGACGAGTCGACAATAATCGAGAGAGGGTCTATTGTGACTAAATGATAGTTAAATAAGGGTAAGGTAAAAAAGTATGAAATGGGAAAACCTGCAAGCGAATAGGATGGAAAAGAAGGTTGATAGTAGAACTCGAGTGTTGCGGAAGCTAATATGAACCTACAAAATGCTAGTTGCGTAAGGAATACAAAGATAATATGATAAATATCACATAAACAATAGAAAGATGATGATAAATCTCATGAAGGATTATCGTGAGCTATGTAAGCACCTCTAAGGGAGGTTCGGGAGGTTTGTAACTATTCCAGAATGCTCGGGCATGAGAGTTAATTCACAAGCCATAAGAAAGCTCCAAATTTCATATGCATCGATGATTATGGAAAGAAACAAATCATTTTTATAAGGTTGACAATGATTGCATACTGGGTTGTCTCTAGGCATGGGAAAAGTTTCCCAATGGATTGGATTTTTATGATTTTAGGGAGGTGAAAAGCGCTTTAAATCTTGTGTGCGGGATTAGGTTTTTAGGGATGTATAATGGATAGTTAAAAGATAGGAATGGGTAAAAATCATAGGGATTTATATTTAGGATAAAACCATTCTAAATAATAAGTCCATTAGGGCAAGTTAAGGGGTATGGATATTAATTAATTAATAGGAATTAATGTGAATTAATAAGGATTAATGATGATAGGATAATAGGTGGGTAGTTTATTAAATATTGATAAGGATGGATTTATTTAAAGGGGGCCTAAATAGGACAATAGAAAAATAATGCATACATAGGTAGACAATGGTAGAGATACTAAATTTAGGTTTCTACATTTGTCCCTTTTGTTAAGTGGTTTATGCTAGCAAGCCATGAGACAAAAATATCTTTTGAAAGAAGAGGAGTATTATGAGGATTGAAAAAGGTTGATAATGATATCCCCTTAAACGGGGATCAATGACGCCAGAGGAAATCGATGATGTGTTTGAAAAAGGTAGATGATAAAGTGAGGGTGGGTGAAGAAAGATGGGTAAAATCATAGCGTAAGGCAAGATTCCCAAGCAGATTAGAAGAGATTAAAAATAAAAATCGGGTGGTAATTCTATTATCACATGAGTAGAGGAAAGATTATGGTCTCAATGGAGATGGGAGATAATGCTCTATAGGCGTCGGTGGGAAAAATCACTACAAAAAGAGAGAGAATCCAATGTGAAATCTCTCAAATGGATGCACTCTAGAATGATCACGGGGTCATAGGAAAACATCAAAGTATGTGCAACTAAATTTGAAAATTATGCAAAATCCTTTGTACACAAAAATTGAATGAAAAACTATGCATCCATAAAATACGAGGATGATAATAATGATGTCCCCAAAGATAGGAAATGAGAGAAGGCTGAAAAGGCGAGTAGTTAAAAAGCATGCCCCAAGGGGGAGAGAAGTATGGCCATGAGGTGGAATTTGTGTGCAAATTGGATAGGATTATAAAAAATAAAATGCCCGAAGAGAGAATAAGTATGGAAGATGGAAACCAAAATGAAGGGTGTTAAGGCCAATCAACAACGACTAAGGCCAATCGACGGCGACCCAAGGGGGTCGATAATGACAAGGTTTCAATGGCTATATAAGCTCTGTGGTCAACTGATGATAATCATTTTCACGTGTAAAATTAATGAGAGAGACCCGAGTGATTAAAGAGAAATTTGAGAAATGGAGACCACATGAGTGTAAGGAAATGCCAGAGGGTGTAAAGGATGGTGAGTAACAAAAATCAAGCTTGTTTTAAGTTTTATCTTGTATTTTATTTTATTTTTGCATTTTTTAGAAAAAATTGATGATGTTAGGGGTGGTTAGTGGCGACCCAGGTGGGTCAATGTCAACTGGGCTCTAAGGCATGGCGATCAACTCTAAAACACATTAACTTGACCTTTGGTCGGCATTGACTAGGGTTAGATTGGCTATGTTTTGGATTAAATTGGATTTTTAATGAAATTTAATAGATTTTGATTACACTATGGATTTGTGATCTAATATTTACATGTTCTATTTGTGGTTGGAGGATAGCGAGACCCTATAATTGAGAGACCAAGTGCCTTCCCTATATAATAATATTAGATGAGATATTACAGATGTTGAGTGGGATCTCTTGGTTGCATTGAGGTTAGGTGGATTTAGGAATTATCAGAGGATCCCATGAGATGTGGGATTGATGATCTCTTTGGTGGAGAGATGGGACTCTGGAATATGGGCACCTTTTGGTTTAGAACAAGGAGATGACCATCACCCCGGAGAATGTGTATATAATTCTAGGATTGCCTATACAAAGGGAGGAGATAGTTCCCATCACATCTAACAAAGAGGCTAGCAATTTTGACATGGCTATTTGAATCCGATGCTCCCCACATTAGGTTCTATTTAGGGTAATTTTCATATGATTTGAGGTACAAGGCTAGTGTACCTCACATGCCCAATTGATCTTCTTGGTGATGATGGCAATGTCTTCTTATGCTTTTCGGACTCGGGGATCTTGGTTTCCATGAGCACTGGCTGGTGTGGTGGTATATATAGTTGAGCACCGGATAGTGTTTTCTTTTGGGACTACTTTTCTAGCTCATGTGTACCATGAGCTATCATCTCTGAGGAAGGCGAGAGGTCGGGATTAGATATAGGCTTCTTGCTTCACTGTTGGGCCTACAAGAACATCATTGTCATTCAACCACAAAGGCTTCCATGGGTCACAAGATACCATATAGATATGACAAAGTGTGATTTTTGAGATGGAGGCTCAACCAAGATCATGGATACATGGGGGTCGAGGAGTATATTGGTATGTTGATCGGTTTGTAGATTTAGAAAGCAGATTAGATTAGATGGTGCTCGTATAGGGTATTTCCCTGTAGGGCTTGGGGAAGATGCATATTTTTCTAGGATGAGGTAGACATAGTGAGTTCAGGGGATATAGCCAAAGATGATTGATTTCATTCATTTTGATCGAGTGTGATGAAATTTTGGGGTCATTCAAAGTATACCTCATGATCTTATTTTGTATAGGTAAGAGGAGATAGATAGGGAAATGTTGATCCCTATTATACAAGATCCATTAGATGAGGATGTCACACCATGGCATGAAAATGACGTTATAGGATTCAGAACGAGATTTAGTTATTAGATGAACGACATATGGGCAGCTAGGGTGGATGTAGAGGAAGGAGAGGAGGAGGTAAATGAGATGGAGATTGGGGGAGATGAAGCTTCAGGAGGTGGAGATGGAGGATATGGGTAGACTACAAAGTTAGTATGGCTTCGTGTCTTTGAGTTAGACTACAAAGTTAGTAACTTGTACATGAAAAGAGGGTTCTCCGTTCGTGGTTTTCACTAAATCTATACCCTAGCTCTAGGAAAGAGGGAAGAGTAATGCTAGAAGAAAGGTTATCAATGTGGGAAGCTTTTTTGGGATGTTGATACAATGGAAGTTTGATCAATGCGGGAAGTATTTAATTCCATGATAAAAGAGTATCCATCCTTCGTGGGTATGGTCTACTTTATACATATGTAATATAGATGGCAAAAGCTAATATACATGAGACTCATCCTTTGAGGGAATAGTCTATTTTTGAGTGCTTTGAATTTTTATTAGATCATCCTATGATTTATATTTTGACATGGGAAAAACCTGGGAATAGCTAAGTATACCACTTAGGAGGGGGAAAATTATGTATAAGAGACACCCGTGGACCCTTTGCATGGTTCCAATAGGAAAATGAGAGGGTGACGGATGTAATGATCACAAATTTCTCACCAAGATGGAATAACCTATCCATAAGGAATATGCTATGAGAAGAGCTGTGGTGCTCATATTTAAGGTCACATCTAGGAAAGTGACAGAGGACTACATAATTAAAAATCACTATGATGAAAAATGGAAGAGGCTAATGATGGAGTGATGATCTAAGGATTTTTAGAAATTAATTAATGCTCACGTTAATATTATAATGTGTGAGATATTAATACGTGAGTGTTGGGTTGTTTTACCAAACTCACGAAAATATGATATTTGTTAGTTGTTATTATATTAGGAGAGTTTTTTTAACAACTCTCGTGTAAAGGTTATAGTTGTTATAGGCCTCCTAAAAAATAGGAGGAGACCATTCCTATAAATATGGTTTGTACTGTAAAGTTGGATTATTGAATACCAAGATTATTTTCTGTGTGCTAATTTACTCTACCAAAATATTTGGTATTAGAGCAAGTATAGATCTAGATCGTGTGAAAGAAAGTATAGGGGATATTACATTTTGTTTCACTTATGAGGATGAGAAAATATTATTATCTATGATCTAGTATATGTGTGGATAGACTCATTGACTTCATATCCTTGTCACCAGTTTTTGCGTAAATTCTCCATACTAAATTTGTGCATGCAAAGAAATTTTGAGCATGTGAAAGGGTTGTTATGAGGACACCTACGCTTACCAATATTTGATGATTGTGTAACCTTCCATCGCCAGATCCAACAAGGAGAACTTTCAGTTTGAATAGAAATGGTCAATCACTATCCATTGATAATAACGTGAATACTTTTGAGGCACAGCAATGGACTGTTAAAGGTATGGCATTGTATTGATAATAAAAATGATTTGACAATTGTGTATTGTTTATTTGGATCAAACTTCATCTCTAGCTGAGTAATTCAGAACATGCCATTAATAGTTGATCGGTTCCTCCATTTCTATCACCTAAATATAAATCAATGCGGCTGCATACAATAATTCTCATCAAATGTTGATACAATTACTTTGGAATTGTATCTGACAGATTTGAGGTTTTGTTTGTTGTTGTCGATGATCGTTTCTTGTATTCTCAAATAGATTTATATTGAACATGCATCAATTTTTTCATCTACATTTGGAAGACACTCCTTGGAGGTGATTGTGCAAGAGATTTGTTGTTGTGATTCAATAGTTTTGACCGATCCAACTTCCCCTTACACACCTAGCGTTGGCATCGACATTCATTCCATTAAATTTTGTAGTTATGTGACAAACATTACTTTTTTAATGATGTGAAGTCCTCATTAATTCAAATCATAAAGGTATTTAGGTTAGAAATTCAATTTCATTTCATTTAGTCCATAACATAGATTTAAAAATATGACTCTTCCATAATTTGAATATATAGTCTATACATTAGGTCATTATTTTTAGGGGTCAACGTTTTTTTAGTCAATGTTATTTTTTACATTAAATATTTATTTTCTTTAGTGTTAAATTTTGTTACATGTTATTAGAGTCATCAAAGACATATAAAGCCAAGAGTAAGTGTGTACACATCATATGTATGTTAAATTTGTGATTCGTCATCATTTGTCATGTCGAAATTATCATTTTTATCAAAAGAGTTAAAATTTGTCAAGTCATTTTGTCAAGAGTTGAAGTCAAATATTAGTATATAAAATAAAATATTGTCTTATGGACGCATTTTTCGGTGGTATCCGACGTCCGACTGAGGTATGTAAACTTTTACTTCATGATCAAATTAAATGCTCGAGCTAGGAGCATGATATCTTAGAAGGCCGGAGGCAACAGAGGTTGGAGGTTGAGCAACTACCTCTCATCGGTTCAACGACAGGGCCATATATTAGTTATGGTGGCATTTTTTTGGTGTTTGTGTTTGCTTTTAGTTTGGGTAGTGTGCTTACCTTTGTGTGCTTGTTTATAGCATTTTTATTATCAACAAGTGCAAATTTCACATTGAGGGGGGAACATGATTCAGTGTTCCATTTCCACTATTTTAGTATTTTGTATGTGTGTATGAGCAACATAATTCAAAAGAATTTCCTATGTTATTCCTTGCGGTGAAATGTGATGAGAGATGATGGATGTACCTAGCACATCATGATATGGTTGTAGGTAAACCATTTGAAAACCTTCACCCCTTTGTGGTTTGTGGTCAACCACGGAAAACCACCTTACTCTCAATTTTTGGTTAAGCGATGTAAAAACAACTTTTGGTTTAAGATAATCCAAAGGAAAATCACATTATCTCGAAAGCAGATTTAGGTTTGAGGTTTTCCCCATGTTCAAACTAAGGGGTTTAATGTTAGGAATTAATTAATTAATGCTTGCGTTAATTTTCTAATGTGTCAGATATTAATATTTGATTGTTGGGGTTTTTTACCAAACTCATGAAAATATGATATTATTAGGAGATTTGTTTTAAAAACTCTCGTGTAAAGGTTGTAGTTATTACGAAGGTATCCTAAAAATAGGAGGAGACCATTCCTATAAATATGGTTTGTATTATAAAGCTAGATTATTGAATACCAATATTATTTTTCGTGTCCTAATTTACCCTACCAAAATAAGGATATGACTAAGATCTCATTAGAAGATACGTTAACAATAGAATGGTTACAAGTGCAATGCATTAAGAGGTTCCACTTCGATTTACCATCAAGGGAGGGAAAACTTTATGTAGACACCAAATTTGGGCCACACTCCCCTTGGTCCCCTTTCAAACAGAGATAGCCTAACATGTTAACGTAACTATGACTCCTTTACCCAACATTCATATTAATTTAATTACTTTAATTAAATTAAATTACACCTCACCCACCACATCACCTAGACACCTTACCATGGTCTTATTCTTAGCCTATTAATTAACTAAGATTTGGTATCTACTTATCTTAACCAACTAGGACTTATTCTAACCCTAAAATTAAATTCTTATTCCTTATCTAACAACATTCTCGCTTATATAAGCGCTAACCATCACTTGAGACCCAAACTAACAAGTGGAGCATGTCAAAAATAGCCAAGATCTGCTATTTTGGTAAACCTAGGATATCCCACCTTAACCGACATCGGTTAACCCACAATCATCGCTGTTCACCTTGACCGTCGTCGGTCACCATAAATATAGTTTGGAAACCATTTTCCTAGGTTGGTCACTTTGATTTTTAGAGAGACCTATCAGCATTCAAGCATGAACCATAGTTTCAGAGGCCCAAGAAATTACCTGAGACTAATCTGAAGGCATTGGCATTCATAGTAGCACTTTGGGAAGAACTTCCTTGGAAGTGACCACAAGGTTCTTCATAGATTGACCATCACCTTCTTTCACCCACAAGGCTTGCAAGTACAAGTAAGTGCATTTGATTTTGTGTCATTTTTTAACTTACTTATTAGGTTTTTTATCCCTTTGTTATTAAATATTGTTATTTCATGCATTCCTCCATCCTCAATTTCCAACCCATCTACCTATCTAGCCACCCATAACCTTCCAACTCTCCATACCTAACCTTTATACTTTCTTGATTTTTTCTCACCTTATTATGAACCCAACCGGTCCTCCTTCACTATCTCGTGCAATCAAAGAGAATCACAAAATCACCTCTAATCAACTTTCACCAAATTTCCCCTACCGATGTTGTTTGCCTTAACCGCATCGGTTTCCCCTTCACCGGAATAGGTCACAGACCGACGTCATTTACTATATCTCCTATCATACTTTCACTAAATTGACCTTAACACCCTAGAAACCTCACAAAACCTAACCTAAGCATGATACCCTACTTGTAGCCTCACCACATTCTTTCCCATCTCTTTTTGCGAGACACGAGAGAGAACTTGGACCTTTGTTTCTAACATTGGGCCACTCCAAAGAAATCGATATTGGTCATCTTAAATCAATATCAGTCATAGATAAACCATCATTGGTCACACCTAACCGGCATCGTATCATGTCCGGTAAAATTCCTCAAACCAACAAGATCCCCACTCTTCCCAAAACCAACCCAAACTCCACCAAGTCTTACCTGGACCCTACCTATGACCTCCAAACCACCTACCCACTTGGAACCCTGACCGGGACCTTCACTAGATTAATTATCAAATAATTTAATTGAATTAGAATTGATAGTAATTTGAGATACCTAAATCGGACTACTAGCATTATATTTGTTTATTTTCATGTCCATTTATTTTATATTGAATTATATATATATATATATATATATATATATATCAATGGATTGAAAACCATCAAGGAAGTATCACACTTCCTGGATCTAGCTCACGCTAGGCAATCCACTAACCTTTTTCTATTAACTATGTTTTGTGGTCTTGCTTTGCATTTTAGGTAGTTCCTCCTAGCCAAAAGGAAGCTCATGCAATCAACTTGAATCAGGAAATCGAGAACATGCGCACAACCTTCAACCAACATTACAATAGGTATTCCTCCTTGGCATTCTACCCTTATCTATTTCATTAATCTACTAAGAATCCGGTGAAATATTTTGGCATGCCCGGTGGGACCCATCAGGGTTTTTGAATTTGATCATTTCTAGGAAAATTAAATTTTGTATTTATTTCCCTTTGAAAAGTATTCACATTAATTTTCTTCTTTGGAATATTCTCCTTCTTTTTCTATTGTCGTAAAGAAATTATAATTTTGGTGCTTTAAAAAGAATGTGTCTTTCTTTCTACTACATTTCATTAGTGAAAGAGAATTCCTCTTCCTCTTCTCCATTTTCTACATCGAACGTAATTGTGGATTTGGGCTTAAAACACTTGCATTTCATTTTGGTTTGTTGCATTATAGCTCACATTAATTTGAGGGCAACCTATACGCTGGAAGTCATGCCTAGCTGATGGTTGACTAATTTAATCATAGTTCACTTACACACTCTCTCTCTATACCAAACCACTTAAATAATTTACACATCTTCTTAAACATCATCCTACCTAGAAGAAGCTTTCAACGATCACATGATCAAAGGATTGACATTGGGTGCCTAGCTGGTTTCTCATTCCATTCATTATCTCGTAAAAGGAATTTGCCCCCGCCAAAACTTTACCTGATACCATCCTTAGATCTTGGATTTTCATAGGACACCTTCTATCAAACCAAAAACTTTGTTCTATTCACAAGTTAGTATAAAATAACATAAGCTAAAACATAAAATTCACCCATAGGATTTCATGTTTTCTTAGCTTTTTCTTGAGTTGTGTTTTGAGCTATAAGTTTACATTCTCCATTTTCTTTCTTCCTTTCACACCCCACAATTGTATTTGGTGTATTGTAACTTTTTATGGGTGTGTTAGGGTCCATCATTATCATACTCAGGTTTATGGGTTGATTTTTATCGATCTAAGTCACAAAAGTCAAAGTTTTCCGTCTTTTTAGATTTCAAAGTGACGTTGACGTTAGTCCAATGACAATCATTGGTTTACTTATCTAACCATCATAAGTTTACCTAACCATTTTCTATGTTTGCTACATTTTTGGTCATGTTACCAAAAACAAATCACATTTTTGTTATTTTTGAGGTTCTTTAAATACATCATCATACCCACAAATCTTTAAAATCACTATCAAATCTAGTTTTACTTCATTTTCATCAGTTATTGCCCCATTTGCAAAAATTTTATTATTCCACAAGAATCGGTATTGGTCACCCTAACCATCATCGGTTACCCTCTCATTTGTCATCGTTAACCCAACTGTGCGGTTCTGTTTTTAATTTTTAATTAAAACAACGACCAATTTTACCTCCCAAAACATTTTTGTATCCCTTCCTTATGTTTATCTATGTCATTTACAAAGAGCATATTACTGGGTTTTACACTAACTCACATAGTTTTGACTCATAGCCAAGCCAACACCCTTGTGTTTCAAGATAGCCTTTAGCTTCTCCCGCCTAGCCCAATGTCGCCTTCCATCCTATTACCTATGGATCCCACTCAACCCATTATCATCAGTAATAATGACAAGGAGTTCGTAATACTCCTTTCCCAAAACCACGCTACCTTATAATATTATCTCATACATTCATCTACTTGAGACTCATCATCGGAAAGTTGGTATATGGCATTTGTGTGCATTCTTCCTTCCCCCTCGGCCCCTACTTCCATGATAGCTACCACTAGCTCGGCATTACCTTCTTCAACCTTACACCCGTGGTGTCACAAGTTGACCCTACAACATCTATATCTATTGCATCTATGGCATCTGTCACACATTTGATGTCGGTTTCTCCCATGGTGTCAACCATTCCTTTGTAAGCCACCTTGAGCATAGCCTTCTCTGCACCCGCTACCTCATATATGCCTATTGCATTGCATCCCCATGGTGTTCGAAACTCACACTCCATTCAAAAACATTTTCCTCTCCATATCGCAGTCTCTACCTCCAATCACTACAAGAGTCCTTACATCTGCCCCACCTACTTACACATATCACCAACAACCCCCAATCTCATCTATCACCTATTCAGGGGATTCACCACCTATATCTATCCCCCTCGTAGTTCTCGTACTTGGCACCACCATATACTTGGGATGTTTTCTCATCATCTACCCCCTTATACTACAAGGGTGCCGGTCATCCAACCTACCAATGACCTTATTAAAATGATGATGGAAAAGATGCAAACATTGGAAGCATTGGTTTCTGGCTCTCGCAACTCTTTAACATGCGATGAAATATGCAATGATCCCATTCATCCATCTATTTTCATTCTTCCATACCCTATGCATTGGCAAATTCCAAAATTCAACTGATTCAGCAACAAAGAAGACCCACAGAAACACTTGTGGTCTTTCAAACATGGGTGTTCTCTAAATGCCCATGATGATGCTCTACTCTTGCGAGATATTCCCAATGTCCTTAAGGAAATTGTGTTGGATTGGTATAGTGGCTTACCTAGACATTCCATTTATTCATTTATTCATTTATTCATTTAACCAAGTGGCTCAATCCTTTCTAGACAATTTTTTGATCAATATCGTTAAGAAGGTCACCATGACCGACTTGTACTCAACACAACAATACAACGATGAATCTATCAAATATTTTGTCACTCATTGGTGAAGCCTCATCAACCAACTCACATTCCAGCTGCCTCAAACTGAGATTATAGAGTTGTTCACCAGGGTTTGTGCCAGGCACATCTCACCAACTCTCCAAGTCCAAAACTTCCATTCGTTCAACGAGGCATTCATTATGGCATGAAAAATAGAAATTCATGCCATTGAAGAGAAGAAAATTCAATTTAAGTAATAAAAACGTTGCATTTAAATCAAATTATGCCTCTTAATCTTCAAAACCCCAAAAAATTATTCAAAATCCAAAGGATCTGCCAACACAGTAGTTTTAAAAGCCATCCCATCTCACCCATCTAATCAATAGAAACCTTCCTCCAACCTTTCTCCTATTCAATCTTTTTAGTTCAAGTGAGAGCAACGAAAGTACACTCCAATTAGAGAGCCCTATTATTTAGTCTTAGAAAAACTTCTTAAAGCTGGAGAAATTTCTCTTCCACCCATCAAACCACATACTTTTTTGACCATGCTCATCCTATGCCTGCATGGTACAAGGAACGTGACTATTGCAACTATCATTTTGTTAAAGGCCATAGTGATGGTGATTGTATCACCTTTAAAACCATCATCTAGGAAATGTTAGACAATGGAGATCTCATCTTGGACAACCCAAATGCACCAACTAATCATAGCCTACATATCTTCAAGAAGTCGTTCCCTAATCATACCCCTTCATCTAATCAAACTGATGAACCTTCAACTAATGACAATAATGTTCAGGAAGTCCATGTTATTTTCAACATCATACCAACCCTTCCTTAATTTCCTCCTATCCCTCTATCAAGAAGATTCTTGCATGAGATCCTTTACCCATGGAAGAACCTATTTATTCTACTCCTTCACCCATGGAGGAGTCCCATTCATCTCCCCTTCACCCATGGAGGAGTCCACAACATCTTCCGATGTTGTTTCACCACTCACCTTGCAACCTTACGAACAACCTGCTATGTTAACTCTCCTACCCACAGGAGAGTCATGTTCACCTTCCTCTTCACCAAAAGAAGAACCTACCTCATCCCACTCATCATCTCCCTTACCCATAAGTGATCCTTTAGAAGTGCCACTACCTATTGATGACCATTCCCATTAAACTTCAAGGATCTTGTTAATTTACTCTCGACTCTCTTACCCACAAAGTCTCGAACCCAATCATCTCCATGTCTCACGGACATACTTTACAGGTATCACTACTAAATAAAAATTATTTCCTCCTAAAACAATGTCATTTTCACACCTGGATGACCACTAATATTATGTTGATAATTCCATGCTTTTGGGGCACCTTGGCTACCTTCTTCAACCCAAATACAAATGTTGTATGTTGATACCTCTACGATTTATCCAAATGTATTTAAGACAACTGAACTAACCATGCCCAAGCATGTTTTGACAACCTCTTCTTCATCACCCTCACCTACACCTAAACCTTTACCAACAATCGACTTGTTTCTATGCTAAGAACCTACTCCGCACCTACACTTTCACCCATGTCCAAAACCATCAACACACCTGGAATTCATGATGACATCAATCCTAGTCCATCCTCCTATCAAATTAGATTTAGCTACATCCTCACAAGCCCTCACAAAAACCATTCCTCCACCTAAAAGGAAGACCCACCCTTCTACGACGCATATACCGGTTTCTCCTACTACCCCTATTTCACCTTCACCACTTCCATCCATCTTAGGACCTCACCGTCAACTTTGGCCCAAAGCAACCTCCTATCCAAGGTAGACCAAAAGGACAACAACCCATTGCCTCATCACAACCCTCTGTTGCACCCAACTTACCTACATAGCATATACCTTCATCATCACCAAAGCATCTTTCTTACCACCTATACCCACACCACCTCCGGTAGCCTCATCACTACCTCTCGATTATTCCTTCTCTCCAACCAATACCTTCCACCTTGCCTCTTCCAAAGCAACTTTCACCTCACCTCCATTATCACCTTGGATAACCCATCGTCTTCCACCATCTACCTTCCCTTCTACATCACGCACTCCTCCTTGATTTACCGGAAGGGGAAACCAAAATTGAAATACCCACTACCCTCCAAAGAGGTAGTTAAGCCTACAACACCTTTTATTGCTAGTTCATATACTATGCCTTTACCCAAGAAGGTATAAACAAAACCTAAAATAGTACCACCTACCAAACCAAAGTGGTAAAACCTATCCCACCTCAAATTCCACCTCTCATGATGCCTCTCCCACAAAAATGACCCACACTTCCATCTAAACCCACACTTGCCTCACATTTTGATCCATTGGTAGGGTCTTATGCCAACATTTTAGCCAACCTTTTGGAGACCTCTGTCATCACATTTCCACCACTTAGATCTTACGACCCACTCAAACCCAAACCAAAAGGGATTGATGATACTAAAATTTGTGCCTACCATCATGTGCCAGGGAATGATGTAGGAAATTGTAACACTCTTAAAACCATTTTCCTCCAACTATGTCCTCCTGAAGAAAATTTTGACAACAATGATCTTCTAAAAGAGGAACATATTCCACCTTTACCTATAACCAAACGCCCTTACCCCATACCTATTCAAAACCTTCATCTCCACCTCCAAAACCCTTTTATCCTCCCCCAACATTCAAGATCAACATGGTCCACCTAAGAGAGTTATCCAAACCTCTCGCCTAAATTTTAATGCACCCAACTTCTTTCACAAAAACATTGTCCTTCATTCTATTTCATGACCTATCACTACACCTATCATGGCTCATTTTATCCCTCACCCCATATTAATATGGTTAGCATTATTCTTGCGCCTTGAAAGACAGAGGAAAGGAGAAAGCAACCATCCCACTGTTAATCATGTGCCCAATATACCATCTGCACTCCACACCAAAAATACCATTTGGGGACCCACATACCCTATTTCTCGGTGGAATCACCCATCATACAATGATAAAACAATTTGACCAATTCCCTCTCAAAATATATTTATACGACCTTGTCCAAACTTTTGAATCTCATTGACACACCCTTATGGAGGTTTTGTAATCCATCAAGGTTTTACCAAATGACCCTATGCCCGTGGCCTCCATTATCACCCCTCACCATGTGGCCTCTCTCACCAATTCATCCCCGTCCTCTACACCTCGCAACAACTAATCAAGTAGTCACTCTCATTTTATCTCGACGATGATATTGTACCTCTCTAATCACTTGATCTTGATCCCACCCTTTTCATTGCCGTCTTTATTGATAATATACGCGTTTGGCACATTATGATTGAAGGTAGTTCTAGCATCAACATAATCTCCTCCCATGCATACAACCAAATGTGCATTGCTTCCAATTGCATACATAATAACTTGATTATGATGCATTCATTCAATGATTCCATCACTTCCACCTCAAAGCACCATCATTCTTCACATTCGTGTGGGCCCTCGTACCATCCCGAATTGTTTTGTCTTAGAGGGGAATTCTAGTACAACTTGTTGTTTGGCCGACCTTGGATCCACATCATGGGTTATGTTCCTTAAACCTTACATCTTTGTGTAAAATTTGAACATGAAGAACATAACTATATCATTCCAATTGATGCTTCACCATTTAAAACCTCAGTAACATGTTTTATCGACCTAATGATCTCCTTGTACTAGTTAAGGCATCTACCACCATTGCCACTTCTCCTTCACCCACAACCTCATCCACCAATGATGCCGCTACCTATTCTAAACCTAACTTCTCAATTCCCACTACTTTAGTAGCCTCTGCAGACTAACCCATCTACTAAACCACCTATTTCTCAACTAACCAATCCTTCTTCTTCCCAATCTCTTAGTGATTCATCTATTCCTACTACCCACATATCCAGCACCGATCCCTTAGAAGGTTTTTTTCAACGCCTCACTCTGGGGGAGTACAACATATACAACATCGACACGTTCCTTACTCCTCAAGAGTATGGTAACCTTCGTCAACTTCCTTGTTGTGATCACCACATAGGCGAGGTCTTCCCTTACGGTCATCCCCACCTTCGCACCAACTTAATGTCTAAGGGACTTGATACTTCTAACTACTCACCTGAGCCACCTTCCCAAACGTGACCATTTTCCTCTAACCTTCAATCTCTCGCCAACCACCACTTTTCCCACACTTTCCTCCATTATTGTGCATGGAAAGGCTTTGGATTTGGTTTCGATGAGTAGAGATGCCATATTGTCATCCCATGTACCAATAATAAACACAAAGACCACAAGTGGTATTGTCTTTCTTTGAACCATCTTCCAAGAAATCCTGCATCGAAATCATTAAGGATGACAACCCTCTTTCACCCCATTTACCAACTTCACCACCGTCACCTAAGGAGTCTATGGATCCAGAATCCATTCATCCTAACTTTTTGTTTGCATGACCATTATTTCCTTGGTACTTGTAACTTATCAATGAGATGGTGAGGCTCCCTTTTCCCTTCCCTTTATGTATCTTTATATGATCAATGATGATACACCTTCTATTAACATCATTCAATGTCAGGAAGATGATTCTATTCTCACTTACCTTGGTGTGGAAGATTCTTATATTCATCAGTCATTTCATTCTAAGACACAAACCATGTTAAATGAATCGACCATCAAAATACATATTAACACTGGGATGACCCACACATTCTAAAGAAGGGCAAATCTTTAGATGCTTCTTTGAATAGAAAGATTTTACTTCATTCCTCTAGGATCATAGCAATGCTTTTTTTTCCTACACCGACATGCCCAAGATTGACCCAAACATTGTGGTCCACAATATTGTCACTATTCTGAAGCCAAACCCATAAAACTAAATGTGGAAATTGCATCCTCTCATTTCCCTTCTTGTCAAAGAAGAACTCCACCACCTTCTCTCGGTTTCCTTCATCCTACCCGTTGATTATCCTCAATGGATCTCTAACATTTATCTTTTCATAGAAGTGACACGTGGACTCCACATTTACATGGATTTTAGCAACCTTAACTTGCTTTCCCTAAAGACGAATTTCCTCTACCAAGTATTGACCAACTAGTTGATCTCACCGCCAATAATGAGATGCTATCACTCATGGATAGTTTCTCAAGTTATAAGTAAATATTACTTGTTCCAGGAAGATAAACACAAAACCACCTTCATCATTCCTTAAGGCACCTTCGCTATCGATTCATTCCTTTGGCCTTAAAAATTTGGGTGCTAGATATCAATGGGCTATGACTTATATCTTTCATAACATCATGCATCACATATTAGAATATTACGTTAAAATTTTCTTGCTAAGTCCAAAAATTGGGTTGAACACCTTACAATCCTCAAGGTCATATTTGACCGCCTCATCAAGTATTGTGTTCACCTTCAACCTAAAAAGTGTGTCTTCGATGTTCTCTCTAGAAATATCCTTTGTTTTATTGTTTCTTTGCATGGCATAGAATTCGATCCCCTAAAATTAAGTCTATTCTTGAAATGCATCCACCTACTAAAATTTGACAACTTTGTAGTTTGCAAGGCAAGTTGCAATCTATTTTTTGTTTCATTTCACTGATTTCCAACCATTGTCACCCATTTCATCATCTCCTCAAAAGGATGTCTCCTTCAAATGAGATGATGAATTCCACAAAGCCTTTGATGATCTCGAAAATGTGTGTTGTAATTTTATCACTTTTAAAAGTTTCCAAAGATTGTGATTTTCTTAACCAATTTTAAGTATTCTAAACTCCACAAATTGATTATATTCTGATTATTATGCATCCATAGAATTGCGGAAAACTTGTGTAGCAAATAAATAATAAGAAAAGCTGAAAACACTCGTATAACAAACAAGATTTTTATGGGGTTCGGAAATTCCTATGTCCCCGGTTGATTGAACCGATCCATTAATAATATTGAAATGTAAGTACATTAACTCTTACAAACAACCAATAATGAATCACAACCTGCAAATGAGCTGATCAATGTCCCAAGAACTCGAAAAAAAGCAAAAGCGTCCCAAGAACGATCCGTGGCTCTACGGTGTTTTCACAATGTGATCTCCCTGCAATGTTGTGTTAGAAAAACACCTACAAATGGAGATTTAAAAATATTCTATGAAAAAAATTCATATATCTGAGATCATCTATGAATTGTGAACACTTTTATGTTTACACCAAGTCACAATTTGGACCAAAAGTGCATTGAAATTCATGTTTTCCACTAGTAGTTGTCTTGTAGATCCCGTTAAAAACTGCATTCAAAGCTTCCAAAAATAGGTTAAAACTCAACAAAAATATATCAAATCTTACATTGTTGGAATTTTCTCATAATTATCTTCATTTCATCGTTTTACTCCGAGTTCCCATTCGAGTACAAGGCCTTCAAAATGACATTTTCTAAAAACTACCTCCTTCTCCTCTTTGCACAAACTGTCTCCCTTGTATAAGTTGAAGCGCCCCATTTTATAATCCACCCAAGCCTCTAGGCGAGTTGGTCAGCGGATTGATCTTGGGCAGTGGAGGTTATGGGTTCAAAATCCGATGGCATGTATTAAGGCGGAGTCTATTTTGCATGTGGGTGAGATATCCCACATTGAGTGGAGGTAGTCATGGTTGGAGGTTTAAATATCAAATGACCCGCCATTTTAAATGTGGCTTAGGCCACACGTACCACCCTTTTGTTTGGCCACATAATAGTGGTGAGCTAGCTGTATTTGAATTTGGATTTTTGTTGTTTGAAATTCCCGTGATATGGGCCAAGCTATGTAGTATGGTTGTTTATCCACGTGGGTGGCAATATGGTAAGGTTTGACCGCCGAGTTAAGTGGAAACCGGTGCATTGTTGGTTGGCCCCAAACGGTTTGCGTTGGTTGTGGTGAGTTGTTGTTGACACTCCGAGTTGCTAGGAAATATGCGGATATGTTGGGAGATAATGTGGCAATGTTGACTAGCCCAAAATCCCAAACACATAAAAAATGACATGGACGTTAAAATGCCAAATAATTACAAAGGTAATATATGATATTTGACCCAAGTAATATAATGACATTCCAAATGAAATATGGCAATAAATACCACTTGTCAACCCTCGATAGGCAAATTTAACTTGTGGTGGCAAGCCACGTGGTGCCTTGTGGACCCACCACATTGGCGATAATACCATAGTCCACATGGCGTAGGGCTCCCCTCCATAATAAAAGTTGAGCCTCTTGTTCCCGTGCACCATTTTTACGCTTGTCGAAGACCAGTGATCGAAAACCAACAAACAACTCCCTTTTGCCTTTTCGCCACGTGTCACAGTGCCATTGGTCCAATATTGAACAATTGACCAGAGTTGACTTTCTCGCTGAAGCTTTGACCAGACATAACTAGAGCTCCCGATGTCCGTTTTCTCGCGTTCTCATAGTCGTTGGAAAGCTCTCAAGATGATATTCTACACTGACACCATTTAGGGATGTTTTGGGAACTTTCAAAAATGATCCCCTGATCACACCTCCCTACTGAGAAGGCTTTTTGTCCACAAAAAGTTGTGTATCAACCCACAAATAATGCTATCTCTTCCTGCATTGCACAAACACATACAAGAACCTAAAATAACATTATAGGTTAATAAAAATGCAAATAGTTGATTAGATAATTACATAACCGATCAGATAATAACACCCAATTAAGCTAGTGTTCAACTGAAATGCTACAACCCTATTAACTCTGCACATAACTGTGATCTGTCATACCCCACTGTAATGCCATCACAATTAACTGACCAGATAATAACACCCATTCTATTACAGAAAGCTAGTGTTCAACTGTCACTTTGTGATACGGCCGATTACCAAAAATTACAATTTCATAACACAAATCAGTATACAAGACATCTAAATTGCCCACAATTAGGCTAGTGCCCACCTTGCCCATCTCGAAATCAGAATAATTTGCAACTATTCACTATCAGAATATAATAGACTATCAATGCCCAAAAATAGCTATAGTCAACAACTGAATCAACATGAATATGCCAAAACACTGTATCACCATCACAAATAATAAGTCAAATAATAACACCCATCTATAATGGAAGCTAGTGTTCAACTGACACTTTGTGATTATGCGATAACAACTGCAAGTTTCAAATTTAGACATGCTATTGATGCCTATCCTTGCATAGTGTTTTCAACAATGGAACTACCAACCAATATGAGAAAACAAAACATGAGTATGATGAACCTATCACTCAAATCTTCTCTTCAGTTGTTTCCATTCATTTTCAAAGCTTAAATATCAACTTAGGAACAAATCCCTATCAATCAATAGGAATCCCTAAATTATAGCTCTGAAAATTTTTTTGCTTACCTACTATCAACAATTTAATGTAGTGCAAAAATAAAGTTGAGGAGTGTTTTTCCCAACCAATCACTTGGGTTTTTCTATTTTGGTTGTTTTACCTTCTCAAATTACCACAATGAGTTTTAGTTAGGTTTAGATGTTGGTTTTACAATATTGTTATTTTTAACAACTTTCCAATTTTGTTGTTTAGAAACAAACCAACAAACCTTAACATCATGACCATTCCTATTACAATGGGAACAAAATTTAACTTCCTGTTTTTAGGAGTCTTACCTATTTTACCATTCTCGGAACTCGTCTACGAGAATGATTCCCCTGTTTAGGAGAGGTAACATTCTTGCCATTTCTCGCCTTTCCTTGGTGAGATTGGTCTTAGCACTCGCCTTATCATTCACAAAAGGCATTAACTTCTTAATAAAAATTTTCCTCTTCCAACAATATGCAATAGAATGATTAGTACCTTCACAAAATGTGCAAGGGAAAGCATATTTCTGCCTACCAAAGCTATATTGTTCCAACTGAAAGAGTGTATTAGAAGTTTTAGGATTTGATTTTCCCTTAGTGCTATTTTTAGTGTAAGTGGAAGGAGGTGGAATTTGATTACCTCTTTTACCTATTTTCTTACACCTTTCATTGTTCCTCCTAATGGCGGAATCCTACAATTCTAGTGGCATAGATCCTTGGTTGTTGGAAGCTTGTCTTCCTTCAGCTACTTTGGAACTTTCTCCAATTTCCATTTTCCCACTAGAATAACCCAAACCTACAAACCGAGGCTGATCCTCTACCTGTATTGGGTTAGCATCACCTTGTCCATTTTTACCAAGGCCCTTTCCATTAAATCCCATCTTAACCATTAGCTTAGACCCAATTCCCTTAGTGTGTTTTTCAAACTGACCCAAAGGAATATCTGAAACTGAATGAGAGGAAGAATTAAAATGTGAACAACTTACAGTGCATGCATCTGTCATAGTACCTGCATTTGATTTGGAAGGCATTTCCTTCTTATGTTCACCTTGTTGCAGCTTTTCCAAGAGAGCATCCTTGGTTCGCATTTCATCTTGCAACTCTTTAACAAAGCCCATCAACTTCTTGATCTCTTCAAACATCTTGTTGACATACTCCTCTTTCTTGGTTATAGAGGATTGTGGCTCAGATTTTAACCGCACTATTTCCTCTTCCAAGGAATAAAAATTATCTCTCAAGAAAGAATTTTCTTCTTGGAGTTGGCGTTTATGGCTTCAAGCTCATCCAGTTGCTCCTATTTGGATGACTTGCCCATGATTCCCTGTTCCTGCAAACACAACTTGTACTTCCAAAACTACACACTGCAAAAGAAGATTAACAAGCCCCAAAATGTCTGCACACTAAAGACTGAAATCAATATTGAAACTAAAGCCAAATTTCCAAACACAATTAGAAGTTAATCCAGCAATCTAATTGCTCTGATACCAAAACTTGATCTGAAAACGTGTGTTGTATTTTTATCACTTTTAAAAGTTTCCAAAGATCGTGATTTTATTAACCAATTTTAAATATTCTAAACTCCACAAATTGATTAAATTCTTATTATTATGCATCCATAGAAGTGCAGAAAACTTGTGTAGCAAATAAATAATCAGAAAACTGAAAACACTCAGATAACAAACAAGATTGTTTACGGGGTTCGGAAATTCCTACGTCCCCGGGTTTAGATTGAACCGATCCATTAATATTATTGAAATTTAAGTACAATAACTCTTACAAAAACCCAATAATGAATCACAACCTGCAAATGAGTTGATCAATTTCCCAAGAACTCTGAAAAATAGCAGAAATTGTCCCAAGAACAATCTGTGGCTCCTACAGTGTTTTCACAATGTGATCTCCCTACAACTGTGTTAGAAAAACACCTACAAATGGATATTTAAAATATTCTATGAAAAAAAATCATATATTTGAGATCATCTCTGAATTCTGAACACTTTTCATGTTTACACCAAGTCACAATTCGGACCAGAAGTGCATTGAAATTCATGTTTTCCAACTAGCTGTTTTGTAGATCCCTGTTAAAAACTGCATTCAAAGCTTCCAAAACAAGTTAAAAAAAAAAATATCAAATATTACATTGTTGGAATCATCTCAGAATTTCCTTCATTTCATCTTTTTACTCCGAGTTCCCATTCTGAGTACAAGGCCTTCAAAATGACATTTTCTAAAAGCGCCTCCTTCTCCTCTTTCGCATGAGACTTGTCTCCCTTGTATAAGTTGAAGCGCCCCATTTTATAATCCGCCCAAGCCTCTAGGCGAGTTGGTCAGCGGATTGGTCTTGGGCAGCGGAGGTTATGGGTTCAAAACCGGTGGCATGTATTAAGGCGGAGTCTATTTTGCATGTGGGTGAGATATCCCACATTGAGCGGAGGTAGTCATGGTTGGAGGTTTAAATATCAAATGACCCGCCATTTTAAACGTGGCTTAGGCCACACCTACCACCGTTTTGTTTGGCCACATAATAGTGGTGAGCTGGCTGTATTTGAATTTGGATTTGTGTTGTTTGAAATGCCCGTGATATGGGCCGAGCTATGTAGTATTGGTTGTTTATCCACGTGGGTGGCAATATGGTAAGGTTTGACCGAGTTAAGTGGAAACCGATGCATTGTTGGTTGGCCCCAAATGGTTTGCATTGGTTGTGGTGAGTTGTTGTTGACACTCCGAGTTGCTAGGAAATATGCAGATATGTTGGGAGATAATGTGGCAATGTTGACTAGCCCAAAATCCCAAACACATAAAAAATGACATGGACGTTAAAATGCCAAATAATTACAAAGGTAATATATGATATTCGACCCAAGTAATATAATGACATTCCAAATGAAATATGGCAATAAATACCACTTGTCGACCCTCGATAGGCAAATCAAACTTGTGGTGGCAAGCCACGTGGTGGCTTGTGGACCCACCACGTTGGCGATAATACCATAGTCCACACGGCGGTCGGGCTCCCCTCCGTAATAAAAGTTGAGCCTCTTGTTCCCGTGCACCATTTTTACGCTCATCAAAGACCGGTGATCGAAAACCAACAAACAACTCCCTTTTGCCTTTTCACCATGTGTCGCAGTGCCATTGGTCCAATATTGACTAGTTGACTAGAGTTGACTTTCCCATTGACCGAGCTTTGACCGGACATAACTAGAGCTCCCGATGTCCATTTTCTGCATTCTCATAGTCATTGGAAAGCTCTCAAGATGATCTTGTACATGACACCATTTAGGTATGTTTTGAGAACTTTCAAAAATGATCCCCGATCATTTGAGGCCTTAAAACCATACCTCCTCTAGCCACCTATACTCATTCCTCCTAAGGATGACTAACCTTTTTACCTTTACATTTCTACTACTGATAATTCCTTGGGTGTCATGCTCACTCATCATGACAAGAAATATACAGGAGTAAGCGGTTTATTATATAAGTCATACACTTTTGGACTACGAAACAAAATACACCCATTCCAAAAACTTTGTTTAGCCTTAATTTTTATCACCACTAAACTTTGACATTACCTACTCAACCACAAAACCTTTGTTGTCACCAATATTGACCCCTTATATTACATGTACATCAAGCATTACCAAAATCAACGTGTTGTGCATTGGCTCATGCTTCTTGTGAGACCTAGAACTTGAATTCACTCATCAAAACTTTTTAAAGGACAAACCATCACCGACCAACTTGCATATGCACCCCTTTCGAAATCAATCCTCTAACTTCAATTTCCCTGCATTTAATCCATTCATACCCTCTCTTTGGATGATACCATTTACAAAAGGGCCTTATTCTTCAATATTTCCAAATGTCGGTGTGGGGGTGGTGCAAGTGTTACCATCATTCCTCTTGACGATGAACCTATTATCTTTCAAACTATATTTTGATTCATTTTAACAAAATCACTTTGAATATGAAGCACTCGTATTAGCTCTTCAAGTTATCATCTCCTTAGATGTTAAATCGATTAATATTTTTGGTAAATCTCAATTGGTTGTAAGCAAATTCAATGGTATATACCAATGTCGTAACAAAATACTTCAAAATTATAGACATCATGTAGACATACTTTTGAATACCTTTAACTATTTTTAACTTCAAACCACCCCACGTTCCACTAACAAATTTTCGGACACCGTGGCCTATCTTACATCTCAAATACTTGCTTCGCCCTCCAACTCAAAAATCTTTGTCACCATACAAAGGTTGCACTAACCTTCTTATCTATTTTGAGATGTCGACCTCATCATAACCATTTAACTCCGACCCACGTGACCTTTGGTATAAGTAGTTTACGGAATACTTTTCCCTTTCAATTCTACCTCCAAACCTTACTTGCAATGGACAACAAGCCTTTCTCAAAAGTGTCTCTCTCTATGTCATCATGGGCGGTCTTCTTTATAAATGTGGATTTGATGGTATCCTCTTATGCGGCCTAACAAATTATGAAATTCCCTACACCATCAAGGAAGTTCATGATGGAATTTTTGGAGGTCACTTCAGTGGCTTAGATGTTGCTAAACACATCCTTCACCTAGGCTATTCGCCAACCTTAAATATTGATTATTGTGATTATGTCAAACGTTGTGTGAAGTGCCAAAAACATGTTAATCTTCATCACACACATTTCGCGCCTTACAAGTCACACGAAACCTTTGTCCTTTCTCTCAATGGGATTTGAATCTTTTCGAAGAGATCAATTCTCATTCTTCACAATCCCATCAATGGATTATCATTGCTACTCAATACTACACTAAATGGGTGGAATCCATACCTCTTATTTCTGAAAAAGATGAGAAAATATGTGAATTCATTAACCATCACATCATTTATTGCTTTGGTGTTCCTTACCATCTCATCATTTGACAACCAAAAATAGTTCAAAAACAAAACCCTATGGAAACTTTGTGATGCCTTCAAACATTCAACTCGTTTTTATTCACCCTATTACCCTAAAAGAAATGGCCAAGAAAAATAAACCAACAAATCCTTAAATAAAATTCTTATAAAAGTGGTTGGCGATACTGCAAAGGATTGGCATATGCACATTCCTTTTGCCTTATGGGCTTATCGTACTAGTACTCGTACTTCAATTGCGACCACACCTTTCTCTTTGGTCTACGTTAAAAGGTTTTCCTACCTCTTGAAGTCTAGTTTCCATCTCTTTGTATCTCACTCAAAGATATGCTCAAGGATGACGAATTTCTCCAAGACCGTTTGGCACAACTTGAGTTATTAGATGAATGTCGTCTCAATTCTCTCGACCATCTCCAAATATACCAAAAACATATCAAACATTCCTATGAAAAATGAGTCCACGAACAAAACTTCCGTGTCAATGACCTCATCCCGAAAGAAAATCAACATGTAACAAAAGAGGAGAAAAGTACACGGGAAAATTTTTCTCCTAATTAGCTTGGACCCTATATCGTTACTCATACCTATAGATCAGGTGCTTATCATTTATCTTCACTCAAAGGTAAACCTAAACCTAATCCCCTTAATTCCTTTCATCTTTGACCATTTTATTGTTGAATCAAGTCCTATATCACCTTTTGTCTATTTAACTCTCATTCATTGAGCATCATTTACCTATTTTAAGGATCAAAGACTAAACAATAATCATGTGATTACTCGTCACCTTTCAGCCTTACCTTCAATATGAGTACCACAGATCTACTCATGGCATGATTCTCATGGATAATTTTCATCTTTTTCATGATGAAATCCCATGGTTGTTCATTCCTTAAACCCTCTCATCCATAGTTAACCTCTTTGTGCTATGGTTTTGTCTTCAACACGAGAGCCTATCTTTCTCTATCTAGTCATTTCCATGACCTAAAAGTCCAATAGTGAAATAATTTCAAAAGTACCATGGGATTCAACTCCTCGAGTCAAACTTCTAGCAAAAATATGACTCCCTCAAAAGGACATCTACTCTTTTTATCTTGCTGCTATAAATAGATTGCTCCTCAAAGGAAAGCTATACAAAGATAGCCATAATGTACATAGTCTATCATTAAAGAAGACTATTCTTGTATAAAATAAAATAAAATATTCGAAGCTTCCCACATCGATCACTTCATGAAGAACTCAAAGATATAATATACTCATCCCATATAGATCGCCCACATTGATCGTCTATAAAATAAAAAGAAAAAATAAAAAGATAAATTTTTCGTCATGGACTTGCCTATTTTGATATTGGGTCTCTTGTCAAATAGGCATATTGTCTCACACCAAGTTATGCTAAAACCAAAATATTTTCATCTCATCACCTTTTCACCCTAATTTTCCACCGCTCAAAGGGATGTACCATAAATGTGACATTTCCTAGTCATGTGACTTTCTTCACTCTTGAATATTCAATCATGCAACAACACCTTTAAGGTCTTATGTTCATAATCCCATCTTTGGTAGGGTAGAATTGTTATTGTTCTTATCAATTAGGTTGTTTTTTTGTAGCCTCTTACTAATCATCTTCTTCATTACTTTTGATTATCCTATATAGGACCAGACCTTTGACACCTAAATTCACCATACCTAAATGACCTCAATTAAACCAAACCTAAATTGACCTCAATTCAATCATACCTTAATTGATCTAAAATCACCCATGCTGAAATGATCTAAACTTAACCATGCCTAAATGACCTAGACTCAAATATTCATAAAACCTACTAATCCATCCTTCTACCTTATCATATTCTTCCCTAGCTTATGGGAGAACTACATCGGCCTTAGGCCCCTTTTCGTAGGGGCTATGTACACAACAACTGAGGGCATGGGGCCCTTAGAGGTTAGCTCATCCACTCTTTCCCTTAACCAATTTTTCTTCATTTCTCTATTAACATTATACCTTACTTAGTTTCCATTTTACACAACACTTGGAAAGTAGACAAACATACAAACATGCATACCTACTTTTTCTCACATCATCATATCATACATTACTCATTTCACATTTCCATGATATCAAATGTTTCAGAAATTTACACCATAACATACATATTCCTCATAATTTATTTTTCTATGCTACCAATAAATTGGAAATTAAATCAAACTCACAAACATGACCAAAGCATACCTATATACCGACTCCACCATGCCTAACTCACCTAAAATCCACCATGCCTATACCTAAATCCACCATGCCTATACCTAACTCCATCATGCCTACATTACCTTGACTACCTAACTCACCATAAATCCATCATGCCTACATGACCTTAACTCAATCATGCTTAATTCACCTAGTTTTCCATCAAGACACAAACAAAAATAGAAATTAAAACATGTACATCATCCATACAATAAATATCATCATCTATATAAATGAGATAGTATTTGTATCAATACATATATACACATATGAAAATAAATAACAAAGTGTCTCAAATCACTCGAGATATAGCCTCACTCTCTTGGCACACAAGTCGAATAAAAATCAAAATCACTAAACTCTCATATATAGACTCACTATCTTCGGTACATAGGCCAATATATATTAAAAAATCAATACAATGATCATACCAAGTGACTAATCATCACCCTACCTGATATCCTCATGTCCCATGCCCCCTGTCTCCTCCTCCATCCCTAGCATCCTCCTGCCTCCATCTCTCCACCCTTTATGGGTCTCATTCTAATCTCCCCCTAGCCCTCACCTAGGACTAGCCTCCAAGAACTAGTAGATTTGACTTGACCCTATCTCTAAGCTCATCGGCCCCTTGTGCTCTTTGAGCTATGAGTGTGGGATCTAATCCTCTCATTCACTTCTTGATGTGCCCTAAATTTTTCATACAAAGGGACATCTATCTTAGAAGTCGTCAGTGATCCTGGTAATAATGAGCCTCATTCAGGGAATCCTTAAACATCGCCATCGACATCATCTCGAGGTGGTTCCATAGGTCTCATTATAACATGTGAGCTTTATCCTCGCTAATACTAGCCTCGGCCCCTTCCTTGATGCCTATCCTCCTTCCTGTGGAAATGCTTGTAATATGGGACCATGTCCTCGTGCTAGAACCTAGGCCTGTAAGGCCATAACCTGTGCATGTGTAGTGGCTAGCTAGCCCTACAAACCTATTACATGTGTATGTACGGCAGCTACATGTCCCCCATCTCCATATCCACCCCGCATGTGCTGTCCCTATGCTACCTAGGCCTATAGGGCTGCCACATGAGTCTGTAAAATGGAAACATGTGCCTCTGACCTTGTGAGCTTCCCCTATAAAAATATAATTTGTGCATGAAGGGTTGCCACCTGACCCTATAAAGTATCCTTGTGCACTATGATGGTAGCTAAATCGACTTCACTGGCCTTGGCATTGCTGCCCATAGTTATGCCGCCCACCACTTCCTATACCCATCTATAACTCCAATGTCATCAATATTCCTATCCACTACCTACTCCTCCTACCCTATCAACACAGTTGGACACGGTGGAGACATGGGTCTCTCCACATCATCTCTCTTGTACTGTGGGAAAGGTGGGGGTACATCCTATGGTAGCCCAAACTTCCATCTAACCCTGTCCACAGGTATCGTCTCGTGCTCACCAAAGATGTCTTTGTCCCTATATTCACCTTAACAATTATAGCTCCTCTAGCTCCTCTACCATGCCTCTATAAGATGGAACGTCAAGATAAGGCATCCAAATAATATCAATGGTGAAAGGACCTCCAATAACTACCTATAATATGACACATCATAGGTGTCCCGGTACCCTACCCAATGTCTATATCCAACTCTCAATAAGCCACCCCGAACCAATCATGTCAGGGAAAACTAACTAGTCACACACATACGATGTGCTCGTATGCCCAACAGTGTAGTAAAAATTGCAGCACATCCGAATTATCGGAATCTCCCATAAGCCCATAACTCCCTATATAAATGAACTTGGAAATCCAAGACCTAAGTAAAGCATATCTGCTCCTCAATCATATCTTGGAATACTCCCATTAGTTCTTGTGAGAATCTCCCACCCTCGTAATCGTAGGGAAAACAACCAACCGCCTCCATCATTAGTATAGACAACCTCGTTTCTTGTGGGTAGGTTGTATACATGTCTCCATAAGTGAGACTCACGTTGTGATACCTCATCTCACCCATCACCTCACAAAAAATAGCCACTATCGGCTCCACCAATGCCTCATAAGTAATAGAACAAACTGGCTCCCCAATAAAAGGAAGTTACAGGATCCTGTACACATCCTCTAAAGTGATGGTCATCTCGCCATCGGTAAGTGGAAAGTGTTGGTCGTTGAATCCCAAATATCAATGAGAGTGACCATAAAAATATGATCTCAAGCTATACGCCTATATCGTCGGATCCCAATTAGTCCAACCTCATTCATATGCCCCCACTCCTCCGCGGTCATGCTGGACCACATATGTACCAACATAAGTGGTACTTTGTCCTACATCATAAGCTTACCTCTCGCCTACATCATCGGATGCAACAATGTCAAGACTTGACTACCCAAAAATCACCTATTACCCACTAAACCATACCCAACCACATCAATCATGCCTACACCCTTTACCTAATTCACCTACAAACCTACTACCCCTTACCATCATTACCCATTATCTTAAACTCATTTAACCTACTTCCTTGTCTCTTCTCACCAAAATCACATTTTACCCTCTTCCCCCTACTATTCATCCTCACCTACCCCTTCTTCACCTATTTTACTTTCCTACCTAGCCCTTTTTACCCCTAATTTCTCTTAACTCAATCGGCACTAGTTTGTCTTGATCATCATTGGTTCCATTTACATGGTGTCGATCACATAATACCTAATCGATGCCAACCACAACCGACCAACGTTGTCCAAACCTTGACCAACATAGGTCTCTGTCACGGCCTCAAAAATTGAAAACTTGTCCCCCATTTGCAAAAATTAACAAAAGATTACCTAAAACCCTAAGTTACCCATCCCGCCTTATCTCACTTGGTTCCCAAAGCTATTTAACCTATGTGTGACCTCCCCACCCCTCATTTCCTTCAATTTTACCCATGATTTAAAATTTCAAAATCCCACTCACAATTTTTAACCAAAATGGAGTTTAACAATGCAATTTTTCAATCAAAAGAGGGATTTTTATTGCCTCTTACCTCTAATCAATGTCATCTCCTCGGTGGCACATCTCGGCCGCCGCTCCGGTGATTCACCCAATCCCTCTCCCGCCTCTGCCATGCCCAAATCAACTACTCACCTCTAAACAAATTGAATCAATCAAAATAATCTTGTGGACTCGCCAATGCTAATCACGCACTACGTGACTCACCAATTCAGCTCAAAGCCTCGTACTATCATTTTCCAATTCCCACTTTCTCCTATGTCATTTTCTCAAATTGGTCAAATAAAAATGAATCCATAAAACATGGATTTTTCTTTTTTATCCCCAAATCGACATGACCGATGCTGGTCATGTTGTTTCCTATGAAACCGATGTCGGTTACACCATAATTGGCATCGCCACCTGTCATTACCTTTTAACCCACATTTTTCCCATTTTGTCCTAAAAATATTATTGACCAAATACCTTTTGACCTTACCTATACCTATTACACCCTACCTAGAATCCTACATCACATGTACATATATTTACCTACGTTTAAGGACATGTTATTTATCTCTACCTTGGCCTTCCCTATGCCATGACCTATATACCCCGAACTGAACCACCTTTTGTGACCTTCAAATTCATGTACTCACTATACCTTGTGATGTTGTTACCCATGTTGTTTAGCCTAATGACCTTACATTTCCTATGTGTGTTGTTTATCGTGACCAAACCTTTGGTGTACCAAATCATACCTAAATGTTCCTACACCTAACCTAAGTTGTGTTTCCGGACCATATCATGTACTATAGATACCCTAATCACTTCAACCTTTTTTGGATAAACATATCGACCTTTGACAATATATAGTTCGTAAGCTCTTTCACCTGGTACTTTGTTAGAATTTGAAGATTTTAATAAATATGGATTTAATCAACTTACATATTATATAATGTTACAATAAATATTTGAATAAATATTACATCATAACATAAGTAAATTAAGAAATACTTATAGGAAATAAATAACACAATCGACACAACATTTATAATGGAAAACCCCAATAGGGTAAAAACTACTTTGAAAATAACATTTTACTTTAGAGAACTTATTTTACATCCAAGAAGATCACCTCCTCCTTTGAAACCCTATTTACAAAGGGTAAAACCAAATCACTTGATTTGCACACCTTTGATATATTTCCGAATATATCAAATGAGGACCTAAAGTCTTTTTATATAAGGTGATCCAGTATGTCTCCCGACTCCAACTTTTCAACCTAAAATGGTTGACACATACACCTAGGTTTATAATATTTAATATTATAAATATAATCATTTCATGATATTAAATATTTAACCTAAATTATATACCTAGGTTAGCATATTTAATAATAATAATAAAAATATTTTATATTATTAAATATTAACCTATATATTAGTGATGGACCCATATATATTAAGGGTTGGCTGACCACTTAATCATTATGTTCCAACACTCCCCTTAATGTTAATTGGGATAACATAACATATGCCAATAGATTACCGCCGTGGTACACTACAAGATTTATAATCCTTAAACCATAAAGGTTTTAGGCTAGCATATCGATTAAAGGAATTATAACACCATCATATTCAATTTACCTTTTGGTGCAAAACAATTTATAATCCCAAAGATCATCCCATGATTAGTGGCTGAGTATAATTTGTGAGTTTTACATGTTCTCACAGGTTCTCATAAAAGGTTATTGAACCCAAGCATATAGGAGTCTTTTACAACCAAGGACCTCTTTAACAATATGCTTATACTAGATGTTTACTAGTAAACTCAATAGCACTAAAGAGTTTACTGAAGACTCGCCTTTAAGATCTTTCTACACTTCTTTTTAAAAAAGAAGTCAAGGAGGTATACATGCCCGAAGGTCTTTTTACACTTTCCGAAGGTATTTTACAAATGCCCGAAGGTATTTTTACAAAAACCAAGTTCCATTACGTAGTGACATTGTCATGTACACACCCCTTAATGGAAACTCCGACAATCTAAGTTTTTCATGAAATTGACAAAACTTTACAGCACTAAGGGACTTTTTAAAGAAGTCAGCAACATGATCTTATCAACATGAACTTGAGATTTATCTCATCACTTTGAACCTTCTCACGGGTGAAACATATATGTATCTCAATGTTCTTTGTCCTCCGATATCAATCTGGATTCTTAATCAAGAGTAATACAACTCCACCACCACATAGAAGATAAATACTTCTTTTAACGTCCATGTGTATCTCTACCAATAGTCATTATAGCCACATGGCTTCTTCCATTGTACTTCTCTACCTCAAAGAGAAAAAATAGAGACCGATGATTGTATTTGTTATTCCAAGTAATGGTTCCTACACCAAAAATTTGAACACATATCCAATATATTTTATAACACAAAATTAGTATGGTTAGAATCACAAAATCCATATAAGATAACATTTTTATTCTTATTATAATGCAACCCATAATTGATTGTTCCTTTCAAATATCTAAAAATTATTTTTGCAAGATTCTAATGATCTCTAAAAAGTTTTCTGCATAAACCTTGAAGTAATTCCTTTTGTATAGGAAATATTTGATCTAGTTATAGTTAGATAAATCAAACTATCAACTAACAACATATATAAAATATGATCAACCTTTTTCATATTCGATCTATGATCAATATTTATTCCAACTTCCATTGAAGTAGAAAATGGTTTACAATCAATTATAAGAAACTTTTTCAATACAATGGTTGCATATTGTGTTTTGAAAAATAAAAATAGAATGAAATACAATCATACAAATAACATGATGTGAGCGACCTAACTCACTCATTTCAAAGTACTGCTTCAATTTCTCTTTAATCATATGAATTAAATCAAAATTGTCACCAGACATAAGAAAATCATCAACATATATACATATAATGATAATATGTGAGCCTTATTACTTAATGAATATATCATTGTTAGAAGAACAATTAAAAACCTAACAATTTAAAGAATGAAACAATTTTCGCATAAGCAAGCTCTATGACTTGTTTTAAATCATACAAGGATTTCTCAACTTACAAGCATAGTTTTTTTACCAGTTTCTTCAAATCCTTTAGGTTGAAACATGTAAATTTATTCTTTTAAATCACAATTCAAAAAAATATTTTTCTTATCCATATGGTGGATTTCCCCCAAATTGAAGAAATTGCTAATAAGGGTCTAACAAAGACTCATTTTAGCTACGTAAAATGTCTCAACATAATCAATACCGGGTTTTTGAGTGAGACCTCTAAAGAACAAGTCTAACTTTATGTTTGTTAACTCTACCATCAACATTATATTTTACTTTTTATATCCACCTAGACCCTATAATACTTCACGGCTCAAAGTTCATATAAGGTAATTAATGCATGGTACATATGATGGCTTTATGTCATTTTCCTAAGGTTAATACGATTTAAAATTTCTAACATAGATTGAGCCCAATTTAATTTCTTATCTAGGAAAATAAGAGTTTCGTAAACATCTATAAGCATCAAAACATCATCATGACCATTTACTAAATCGAATCAAAACCATCATTTAGAAATATTTAATGAAGTAACTTCAAGAGAAGAAAGACAACACATGTAAACATTTCACTACATTATATCTAGACATTTTATATAAGCTTCGATAATTAACATGTCATAACCTTTCATGCCATAGTTTTGAATTATTCAAACTTTGAGATATAAAATAAGTCATCAAGAGAGAATCATAAAAAATATACTGAGACCATTTCTTTGAATTTATTCAACTATTGTACTCTCATTACTATCCTTAATATACCAAGTATTCTTCATGCATAGATTTTAGTTGTGTCTATACCTCTTTTAGATGTTCGATATTACCAATGTGTGAAGGTACTCATCGTTCACATTGCATAGAAAGAGCATCTTAAATTCGTTGCAAGAATGCATTCATGTTATCTACAGTTATTTGACGACCGGTGGGAGAAACCTCAGATCTAGAAACAATCATCTAAAGTTTCCTTGCCATAAATTCTATTTTGACCCAAATGTTGTAGTTGGTTTCATTCAGGATTTGGGTTTTGTCAAGATAGAAATAGTTGGATGTCATTGTTTTCCTAAACATGTAAAACACACTCCATTATAATATACAATGTACCACAGAGTTAGATACATATTTATCGATAAAAACAACACTTTTAATAGAATCATATCTAAATTTTACAGATCTAAAGAAACTATTTGATCATAACTAATTATGTCATTACAATGCATACTAATTAACCTCCCATGATCAAAATAATAACCCGCATTATAAAGGGCTCTGCATTATACCCCATATTTATATAAAAAATATTTTTGACCATAAAGAAGTGAAGAAGAGACCCCTAAAATGCATAAAACTTCAAATTTCTGAAAAAAATAATGTAGACAAAAATCGGGTAGCTTAAATTTGACGCCTAAATGACCGTCATAATGGCTTTTTTGGTCTAATGTGACGGTCATTTAACCGTTAATATTAACACAATGAAAGTTTCTTGAAACTTACGAGCTTAAATTTTACGTCTAAATGACCTTCATATTGTCTTATGTTTGGTCTACTATGATAGTTTTGACTGTCAAATTTAATGAAGCCAAAACTTGTGTATTTCTAGAATGTGAAATTCTAGAATTTCTTCTTCCGTATAATATTAGGAGATTATATTTTAATACATTACAATAACCTATTATAATTTATAATGATAATATATATACACTTTTTTAAAGGTATATAGTTTATAGAATGTAAATAAAAACAACATAATTCATAAAAATTATAAACTACACATAACCCTTATTAAAGGAGTTTAAAGGACATAGACCATGTTAAAAGAATTTTACCAGGTGTGAGTAGATTTATGAGAGTATAGATTAACTCTGCATATTTTACAAAGGAGGAAAGTAATTTCACCCAACCAATGAAATAAATTGAAATCCCTATTTTCATGAAACTTGTCTCCTCCCTTCATTTACTCTTAACTTTACCATGCACACATTTAAAACTATGGAAATATTGAAAATATTTTATATAGTTCCTACAAGATAAAAATTTAAAACTTACTTGTATGTGGCTATAACTACCAATATTTTGATAAATATTTATCACACTTCACGTGGGCCACCAATAAACTAGCCCCCTTTTTTTTTTAATTTTCTATTTATACTTGATAATTCTACATTTATACTTTAGATATTATCTCATTTTATTTTCCACTCCCACTCATATATAAAATAAAACCTTTAAATAGGTTTATTTATATAGTTTTTATAAGCTATAAGATATAAATGAATAGGGCTGCCCCTTTACATGGATAATATAAATGGTTAGGGACACATGTTAGGCTTTATTTAATAAGTATTAAGATTTAAAAATTAATCCCTTCATGGCCAAGCAATAAACATGGGCCCCCTTACTAAAAAAATGAGAACTTTAATTTTTTATTTTTTAAACATATATAAATGAAATTTAATAAAATTTGTATTTTAAACGGTTTATTTAAAATATGATTCAAACTTAGGTTTGTTTCTTTCTCTTTTAAACTATATATGTCTAGATTTATAAGTTAAGTTTAAATATGATTTAAACTTAGGCTTAGAATATGTTCTATGACTCTTCTCTCAATCCCATGTAATTTTAATATGGTTTAAGGCTTTTAATATATATTTTTTCCCCAAAACTATATAAATTTTAATATAATGTTTATATAAATTATTATATAAACCATATTCTATATTGTATATATTTTTATTTAAAAATAATAATATAGTTTTGAAATTATATAGGATATAGTTATAGATTAAATATAAACTATAGTTTTTCAAATCAAATCCTTTTAGAGGGGATCAAAGAACAAGGGTATGAATTTACCTTCCAAATATTTAACCGCAAACATTTGAAATTACACGCAGTAAATATTTGAAGCCCCTTTCACCGTGCACACATCAATCTCCAAACAAATATTAATTCCATATAATTTACAAAATGTAAATGAAAGTAAGAATCATATCATATTACATCTACCCCCAAAAATTTAATTACACAAATGTAACGCCAAAATAAATTGAGAAAAAAAAGAAGGGGACTGGATATTTTAAAATACCCTTTTGGGTTGGTTGAAAAAAATCCGTACAAACTAAATAAATAAAATACAAAACATTTGATCTTAATTTATTTAATTTACCTCACTGCTCTGCTACCATGTTAGAATTTGAGGATTCTAATAAATACATATTTAATCAACTTACATATTATATAATGTTACATTAAATATTTGAATAAAGATTACATCTTAACATAAGTAAATATAAGTAAATACTTGCATGAAATAAATAACAGTGTCACACAGCTTATATTGGAAAACCCCAATAGGGTAAAAATGTCTTTGAAAATAACCTTTTACTTCAGAGAACTTATTTTATATCTAGTAAGATCACCTCCTCCTTTGAAACCCTATTTACCAAGGGTAAAACTAAATCACTTGATTTGCACACCTTTGATATATTTCTTGAATATATCAAATGAGGACCTAAAGTCTTTTTATATAAGGTGATTGGGTATGTCTCTCGACCCACCTTTTCAACGTAAAATGGTTGACACATACACCTTGGTTTATAATATTTAATATTAGAAATATAATCATTTCATGATATTAAATATTTAACCTAAAGTATATACTAGGTTAACATATTTAATAATAGAAATATAAATGTCATATTATTAAATATTAACCTATGTATTAGTGATGGACCCATATACATTAAGGGTTAGTCGGACCACTTAATCATTATGTTCCAACAATACCATATCATAATTTGTATGTGTTCATGCATTCGATTTCCCATTACCCATTACCTAATTTTACCATTAACCATTACCCATTACCCAAACATGCACATACCCTTACCCACAACCCACCTACCTTTAATTTCATCACTTACCTATTTATAAAACCACTCACCGACTCCATAAACACCTCATCAGCCTTTTTGTTTAAGGGGATCACCTCCACCCACACTTGGGGAAACCAATCTCACTTATATTTAGGGCAACCACTTCCTGGTTTTGTCAGGATTGCTTATCAATACAAGCTACGTGACAAAAAGGGGAAAATATAAACACAAAATTTAGGTCACACTCCCTTGGTCCCCTTTTGAATAGTTAGCCTAACGTGTTAACCTAACCATGACCCTTTACCCCACATTCATATTAATTTAATTACTTACAATTGAATTAATACCCATCCTCACATTATTTATTAATTTAATTACTTTAATTAAATTAATTTACACCTCACCTAGCCACATCACCTAGAAACCTCACCATGGACTTATTCTTAACCTATTAATTAACTAAGACTTAGTCTCTACTTATCTTAACCAACTATGACTTAGTCTAACCCTAACATTAAATTCATATTCCTTCTCTAAAAATATTCCCGCTTATCTAAGCATTAACCATCACTTGAGACCCAAACTAACAAGTGGAGCACGTAAAAAATAGCCAAGATCTATTATATTTGTAAACCTATAATATCTCCTTAACCAATGCCAAGTTAACCCGCAACCGACGCTGGAGTCACCTCGACCGTCATCATCACCACCATATATACAATTTAGAAACATTTTTCCTAGGTTAGTCACTTTGATTTTTAGAGAGAGCTATCTGCATTCAAGCACAAACCAAATTTTTTTCAAGCATCAAGATGACAGAATACGTCTAGCCAAAGGCCCAAGCATGTACCTGAGACTGATCTGAAGGCATTGGCATTCATAGTAGCACTCTGAGAAGCACTATCACGGCACTAACCACCAGGTTCTTCATAGATCAACCATCACCTTCCTTCACCCACCAAGCTTGTAAGTACAAGTAAGTGCATTTGATTTTACATCATTTATGTACTTATTAGGTTCTTTATCCTTTTGTTATTAAATCTTGTTATTCCCTACATTCCTCCATCCCCACTTTCTAGCCCATCTACCTATCCATCCACCCATAACCTTCCAACTCTCCATACCTAACCTTTCTACTTTCCTTAGTTTTTCTCACCTTATTACGAACCCAACCAATCCTCCTTCACTCTCTCTGTGAAATCATAGAGAAGCCCAAAATCACCTTTAATCAGCGGCCACCAAATTTTCCCTGCTAACATTGGTTGCCTTAACCATGTCAGCTTCCCCTTCACCGGCATGGTCACCAAACCAACATCGGTTATTGTATCTATTGTCAAACTTTCACTAAATTGACCTTAGCACCCCAAAACCTCACAAAACCTAATCTAAGCTTAATATCCTACCCTGCAACCTCACCAAAAATTTCCCATCGCTCTGTGCAAACACCGAGTAAACCTAGACCCCTATTTCGACATTCGGTCATTCCACCATAAGTTGATATTAGTCAAAGATAAATTGTCTTCTTGGTCACACACTCGTCGACATTGGTCTCTATGTTTGGTAAATTTCCTTAGACCAACAAGATCCCCACTCATCCCAAAATAAATGCAAACTCCACCAAGTCTTCCCAAACCCTTCTGTGACATCTAGACCACCTATCCAGGCTTCGCAATCCGACCTAGGACCTTCACTAGTTTAATTATCAAAGAATTTAATTGAATTAAAATTGATAGTAATCGAGATACTATCAACACCAATCCACCACATTGATAATATTTTACCAAGAACTCCTCATGCTATGATTATTTTAGCAATGCATAATTTTTGGTTTGGTGGTAGTAATATGGAAATATAATAGCAAACATAACATAAGAATACCATAGACTATGACATAAAAGAATGATGAAAATCTGAAATACAATTGTAAAATTTATTATTAACACGAAATCGTTACTAATCTCACCCATGAATTATTCCAAGTGTTTTGTTGGGCCCCTAAAATATTGGCTAAGTGCAAGAAGGCATGTGGGCATGCAAGGCCTATTTGAAGAAGGGAGCGCAAGGAAAAAAACCCAGGGAAAATTTTAGTGGCAATTTTTTGTAAACTCACGAAAATTGAGGATTATGGAAATTCGTAAAGGTGAATATTTTGTTGTTCAGAGACGACTTATTCACTGAAAAATTCAGTTGACATGTCTTTTATACTATTCCTTTCACCTAGATTTTACACATATATAAGAGGTTATGAATGTAATTCACCACCATTTTGAATCATATAGTGCGCAAATTGTCATATTCACCAAGTAAGCACATCACCACCAACACCGAAGTCTAAAATCTGAGCCGCCCAACCATAAGGCATACGTTAGGAAATAAGGGATAAAATATGTGGAATAATCCCTTGGGACTTGTGAAGATGAGAAAATATTCTCTAGAGAAGGCTGGTTCCTATTCCTCTGTTCAGATGCATACAAAAAATGCAGAGGGTTTACTAAAACCTAATCTAACTTGCCAAGGAGACAGGGTAAGAAAATGCATAGAATAAAACCTAAACTACAAAGGTGATGCACCGAGGAATATTAGACATTTGTTTTGCAAATTTAACACAGACCACATAAATGCAATACAAACACCATGCACAGGTAACCAAACTGCAATAAGAGATCAAAACGACAGCAATGAATACATGAGAGGGTTGAGAATCAATCACAAACATATATATTATTGCTCAAAAGTCAATACAGTATATTGCAGTGGCCAAGAGGCAAAAGACTGGCATTACAACCTATATGGGAGGTTTGAAAGCTCCACAAACTCTCTTGCAAGCGAGGGAAGAAGGGAGGATGCAAAACAAAAATGTCGACCTCTTAAAAGGGCTTCTCTTTACAATATATATCAAGAAATGAGAGAGGAGAGAGGGGAAATTCAGAATCTACTCCAACCACTTCTTGGTAGCATTTAAATCATCTCATTATGATCAAGCGGTGGATCCTGGCAAAACGGGGAATGGGTTGTCTAACACGGGAGAGCGGCGAGTATCTCTTTGTATTAAAGTTGGTTGTTGAAGCATTACACGCGTCAGAGACATTTTCTTAATTTTCTCCCTCCAAACTACACCAAAATGCAAGATTGACCCCAGAATCATGTAGAGAATTTCAACAGCTTTCGTTGATATAAAGAACGTGCAAATCCGAGCTCTGGATCGAAAGATATGAAGGTCTGAAGATTTAGGGCACAAAACAGGTGAAAACGGATTTTTAAATTTCTTTTCCCGCGTTCTGCCATCTGGACGACACGTGGCAGGCTCTGGTCCGCTGAGCAATTCCCTCTCTCCACCTTTTCATGGGTTTTTCTTGTGGGCCCCTTAAACTTGGACACGTGGCACTATTTCATTGGTTTGGATCAGTGCTCGAAAACTCGCCCCTTTGACTTTTGGACCTTTTTCCTTGGCGACACGTGTCATGCTGTGATTTGTCCACGGGCCTGCCGGATTTTCACGTCCACCGCGTCCTTTTGTCCCAAATGTCCCAGTGCTTCGTGGGACAAAATCCTCCGATCCGCCCGAAATGGGCTTCCTCGTCCCTTTTCTGCCGGTGACACGTGGCGTGATCTGATTGGCTTTCGGCTCCTTCGGCTATCCGCGTCCCGCGCGTCCCTTTGTCCCACTTGTCCTTGTGCTGCAGTTTCCTATTTCGGCCGAACCGGCCGGTTCGCATCCTTCGCGTACATTTGTTCCACTTGTCCCAGTGCTTCGCGGGCCACTGGAGGTGTTTGGCCGAACCGCGCCTTGGTGTCCCGAACGTCCCAAATATTTCTAGGACAAGGACTTAGCCGATTTTCACAATTTTTTTTTGGTCCAGGCTTATTTTCTGCAACTTCTCGCATTCTCTCAGAGCTCGTTCTTTTTCAGCCTGGGACTTGAGAATCCTGATGTATGTTATCAATTCAACCCCGGGGGGTGAAGTTGGATAACAATTTGGTGACTCAGCGGGGTCATCTGCCTGCTAGATGAAAAGACCAGTTGCCTTTTTGCGATCCATTGGGCATGGAGTCATAAACAATGACCTGAAATGAGCCTGATACTGCAACTCCCTCCATGAGAGCACGCTGAACTGTAAAAACTCAAACTAGGAGTGACAAAACCTACGCCAAAGCACTTAGGGAAACTGAAACCTAACTACAACAAGACAATGTGCATACGCACTTAGAGGAATTGAAATCTAGACTAATATTTACAAGGGTGAACCTTTTATTTTCAGTAGCAATGTTTGAGATAGATTCCATTTACTGGAATCTGCAGTTCTTCACCATCCAATGAGGCCAATTGGAAAGCATTGCTGCTCTTGCACTTTGTGACCATGTATGGGCCACTCCAAATAGCATCAAATTTTGAATGCCTTCCCGGTTTTGCTCTGTCCGCATCCCATTTCAACACTAGATCTCCAACTTGAAAAGATCTATCCTTGGCCTTTCTATCGAAGGTTTTCTTGATCAAAGCTTGATCCTTTTCCATTGCTTGGGATGCCTGATTTCTGATCTCTTGCAGCTCCATCAACTCTGCATATCTCACCTCCATGGGCTCAAATTCAAGTAACTCCAGCTGCTTCATGAGTTCCAATGTTGGTAACTCAAGTGACATGGGCAAGATTGCCTCTCTTCCATAGACAAGCCTGAATGGAGAGTTACCTGTGGATCTTTTGGGAGTGATCCTATCAGCCCATAAGGCTGATTTCAGCTTGGTGTGCCAAGACTTCTGATTCTCATCAAGAGTTCTCCTAATGATCCTTAACAAGTTCTTGTTTGTAGACTCGGCCTGGCCATTACCCTGAGGGTAATAGTTCGATGAAGTGCTCAGGTAAATACCGTTCTTGACGGCCCACTCAGTCACCTTAGATCCAATGAATGCCAATGCATTATCAGAGATTATTGTGGTAGGTACACCAAATCTATGGTTGTTATTCCCTCATAAAAGTCTAGGATGCTAGACTCATTTGCCTCTTTGAGTGCTATTGCTTCTGTCCATTTGGTGAAGTAGTCGGTGGCTGTCAAAATCCATTTATGCCCTTGGCTTGAATTGGGGTTAATGACTCCAATGAAGTCCAAACCCCATTGCATGAATGGCTGGTCAACTGAGATTGGATGCAATGGAAGGGCAGCAAACTTCTCTTTTCCTGTGAAGAATGCACAATTCTTACACCTCTTGATCCATGCATAGCAATCACTGAAGATTTTAGGCCAATAATAACCAGCCTTCATGATTTTTAGAGCTGTCACTCTTGGTGCAAAATGGCCACCAGCTGGTCCACCATGAAACTCTTCCAACACCCTTTGAATCTGATCTGTGCTAATGCATCTCAGCAGCACTCCATTCACGTCTTTCTTGAACAAAACTCCATCAACAATGGCATACGGAACAGCCTGCAACCTGAAGTGTCTCCTTTGGGTCTTGTTCATCTCTAGGGGGCACTGGCCTGTACCTAGGAAGTGCATAATATCTTGGGTCCAGCAAGGAGTGGGGGAAGCATCATCTTCTTCTTGATTGCCACTTGGCTCATGATTGTCCTGGACTGTCAAAACAGCCTCTTCTTCGTTGCATACTTCCTTTTGCTTCCCCAAAACCAGCTGCTCACACAGTCCTTTCCCTCTTACCAGCTTGGTGATCTTGATATCAATGTCATACTCCATGACACGGGTGATCCAACCTGCCCTTTTCTCATTCAAATCCTTGTTGAGGAGGAAGTCTTTAACTCCAGCATGTGAGACCAGCAACTGGACCTTGTTGTTTGAGACTAAATGCTTGAATTTCTTCAAGCTTCTGATTACTGCAAGTACATGCTTTTCAATAAAAGAGTACCTCACCTCGCAGTCGTCTAGGCTCTGGCTGAAAAAGGCAATCGGCTGCTCATCATTATCTTTGTTCTGCTGTACCAGAATGGCAGAGATAGTGTCATCACCTCCAAATGCATAGAGGATGAAATCCTTGGAGAAGTCTGGGTTAATGAGAGTTGGTGCTTGAGAGATAGCTTCTTTGATTGCCTCAAAACTCTCCTTGCCTTCTGCTGTCCACTTAAAAGCCATGCTCTTCTTTAACATTTTGGTGATGGGCTTGACAAGGGCTGCAAAATCTGGGATAAACCTGCGGACAAAATTGATCCTTCCCAAGAAGCTTTGAAGAGCCTTCTTGTGACTTGGCAATGGCAGTGCTCTTATGGCTTCAACTCTCTCTGGGTCAATTGCCAGTCCCTCTTTCGAGACAATATGGCCAAGGAGCTTTCCTTCATGTGCAAGAAAGATGCACTTCTTGGGGTTCAAAGACACTCCGAACTTTCTACACCTCTGAAACACTTGCCTGAGGTGAAAGAGATGGTCTGCTGCATTCTTGGAGAATACAGTGATGTCATCAAGGTATATCAGCACTATCTTGTTGATCAAGCCCTTGAACGCCATGTCCATTGCCCTTTGAAAGGTAGCACCAGCGTTTGACAGCCCAAATGGCATCTTCTTGTAAGCATACGTGCCCCATTTAGTTGTGAAGGTTGTCTTGAATTGGTCCTCTTCTTTTACCATCACCTGATTATACCCTGAGTAGCCATCTAGGAGAGAGAATCTCTCTGAACCGGATACTACTTGCAATATTTGCTCCATGGAAGGGAGTGGATAATGATCCTTGAGAGATGCCCTATTGAGGTCTCAGAAGTCCACACACAACCTGATTTCTCTCGCTCTTCTTCCTGACCGGAACCAAGTTAGCAACCCAGCTTGAGTGCTTGATCGGGAATATAATGCTTGCCTCTATTAGCTTATTTAGCTCTTTCTTCATCGGAGGCTCAATGTGAGGGTTGGTGGTCTCTTACTTTGATGGGCTTAGCATCGGATCCAATTCTATGGTATGTTGTGCCAAATTTGGATTGAATCCTCTCAAGTCTTCATAGCTCCAAGCGAAGACATCACGGAAACTCTTGGAAAAGCTGAACAAAATCAGATTTCTCTTGTGAGGTACTTACTTTGCCAATCTGCAATGTTTTGCCTTCTTCCACTAAAATAGGCTCTGAATCCTCACCCTTTACTTGAATGTTTTCCTTCTCCTTATGGAACTGATCATTCGGGTTGAAGATTGACTCCAAGGTTATGAGGCCTTTTGGTAATTTGTTAGTTCTCAACTGCACCACTTGGTCACCATACTGCTGATGCAACTTGTCTTGATTCTTGGCAGAGAACTCAGCTTCTTCTTGTAGGAAATTGATGATTTGCTGGTCATTCTCAAACACTTGCCAACTGACATTGTTATCCGGCACTGAAGGCCTCACAATCACGTGGATGTTTGGCTGTACCTTGTCTTGTTGAATGCTTTTCGTAATGTCAAAGGCTGCCCCTACTGCTGCAAGCCTGTCAGCAGCTTGATTCTCTTTCCTGGGAATGGATTCGATGCCAAAACCTTCAAAATCTTCCATGAGGTCCCACACCCTGTTCTTGTAGCACTTGAGTAGATCATTCTTGGCAGCATGCCGTCCCTTGACCTGATTTACAATCAATTCACTGTCCCCAAAGACTTGCAGATTCTTTATTTTTCTCTTGATTGCCCAATGCATCCCTTGCACCAAGGCTTCATATTCAGCAGTGTTATTGGAGCATGCAAATTGAAATCTAAAAGCTGAATAGTACTTTATTCCTTGGGGTGAAACAAGCATGGCTCCACCTCCTGCACCTTGCCTACTCCTTGATCCGTCAAAAAATAGCTGCCATACCTCGTTGTCATCATTATGGCTTGGCTTGGTGATGCTAGGAACAGGTTGATTTTCTTCGTGTATACAATAGACTCCCAGCTCAGATTCTTCTACTTCTTGATAGGGATCAAAAGCATGTATCTTGTTTGCCCATTCATCAAGAGTTAGGTCGGGATACTTCCAACCTTGGTGTCAGCCTCATCAGTACTAGGGTGATCTTCTTGATCAAATGCTGAGCAATTGGCATTAATCTGACTTGGGGTGTAAGGCTCAATATGGAAGTTTGCAATGGGTTCGGATCTGATTGTGGCCTTAGTTCCATACCTTGTTCTAAACAGCATGTGAGACCAATCAGCAGACAAATACCCTCCAATCTTGGCTGTGAAGTCCCTTGACAAGCAAAGGGCAAAGAGTGGTGGAAGGTCTATGATTGATACATCTTGTAAGACAACAACATTTGGACATGCATGCAAGGTAAGACTCAAGTTTTTAATCACTCCAACTGTTGCTATTGTTGTCCCATCCAATTGCACTACTCCTTTAGATATTACTTCATATTCGAGACCCAGCTGATCAGCTATTTGCTTGGGCATCACGGAGCTACTTGCCCCGGAATCAATCATGCAATTGTGTACTAGTTTATCCCCAATGATTAATGAAACATAGAAAGGAGGGGGCTTCAACATTTTACCTTGTTGTCCTCCATGACTTCCTTCAGGCTGGGCAGCATTTGTAAGCACTTTGTCTTGCATCTGAACCCACTGATTCGAAGTTGTCCAATCCTTCATGGCAGCTTGCAGATCTCTTTGGCCTGGGATAGATAGGGATTCCCACATTGATATGTTAACGTTTGTCTTCTTCTTCATCTGATCAATGATACTGAATGGTGATGAAGAATCTCTCTGCTTTGTCCTTTGGTTTGCACGTTTACTCCTGCGTGGGCAGCAACAGCTGGCATTTGAGTTGGCCTAGGGGTTGTTCTTGGCTGCCCTTGTGTATTTGAAACTGGACTCTGCTTGCCAATCATTTGTGGAGCCGTGGAAGGTTGTGGATTGGCTGGGGCTAATGGCTGTTCTTCACCCAGATTCCTCCTTTTTGACCTTGTGTTGGCTGCAACACCTTGAGAAACTGCCTGATTCATGCCACAGAAATCTTCTGCTTGCCAGTTCACCAATGTAGTGTCATTTGGGGCTGATTGTTGTTGGAATGTTTCTGGTTGTTGGTTGTTTCCTTGACTGCCCTCGCCCTCCACACCGGTAGTTGTCACCATTAGTGCTTGATTGAGAGCACCATTGAAGCACATGGATTGGTTGTGAGGCTCGTTGCATGGAAAGCACCAATCATATTCCTGAGCAATGTTGTTCTGTGTTGGCACTAATGCCTTAGAGGCTAGATATGGCATTTGGATTATAGGGCTGGAATGGTCTATTGGTAGGAGGCCTTACTTGGCTTTGATTTTGATTCATATTTGTAGTTGGATTAGGTGGTCTTTGTGGTTGGTATGGCTGCCTATTAGGCTGAGCTTGAGGTTGATAAGAAGGTCTGAAACCTTGGGCTTGCTGCCTCTTAATAGTAACCAGCTCATTTCCCAAATTTTGCAACTGTTTCATGACCTCTTGGAGTTCATTTGAAGCACTTGGAGATGAAGTGGAAGCTTCATTCGAACTCTGATTTCTAGGAGTGGGAACAGGAGCCAAAGTGGGTGCTTGACTAGTGCTTGGATTTTCTAAGTTTGGATACAAGGGCATAGGAGGCCTAGGAGCCAGTTTACCAGCTTGAATAAGATAGTTTTCGGCTCTAATGGCAATGCTATAAGCCATAGGGATTGTTGTGCCTCCCATGGACTGAATTAACATAGAAATATCAGAATTCAAAGCTTTAAGGTAATATAGAAAAGCACCTCCTGCTGTTGGCCTGACTGCCACTGGAATCCTATCCCAAGACCTTTGAAATCTGAAGTTGAAGTCAGTCAGCTGCTCGTTGGGGGCTCTCTTGATAGTTGTCAACTGCTCCAAAAGAGACAAGTTGTCTCCCTTCTCTCCAAATTGCTCGTGAAGTGCAATGCACAGCTGATTCCAGTTTGTAATAGAACCAGCCCCAAGGCTCCTAAACCATTGCAATGCTTTACCCTTGAATGAAGATGCCAGTAATTTGACAGCCACTTGCATTTCATCGATTTCATGGATTGCACAAAGGTTAGCAATATCTTTAACATGATCACCTGGAGTAGTCTGATTTTCTCCAGTGAAGTAGGGAATGTTCTTCAAGGTTGCTGATAGGGCTGGATGTTGTGCATTGAGAGCAAGTGGGCTGCTGCTGTGAAGTTGACGTAGGGGTTGTTCTGAGCCATTCTGATTGGTCTTAAAACCCTTGTATATTGAAAGAAAGGCCTGTCAGGTGGAGGAGTTGAGAGAGTTTTGTTTGGTGGAGATGGAGACCTTTGAATCCTTCTTCCTCTTTGCCTTCTTCTCGGAGATAACTGCAGGTATTCAAACAGCACTTCTTCTTCTCCGACTCTTGACCTTGTGGTGATTCTTCTCATGAGTTTTCAGGCCTGCACTGCTGAAACCAGTTGATTCTTCCCCTTGGAGTCGCCAGATATGCAAATAATAGCTCTTATAAGCAAGAAAACTGCAGCAGATGCATATCAACTTTGCTGCTAATAAAAATGAGACCTCTAGTGTCCCACCGGGCGTGCCAAAACTGTTGTTGCAGACTCACAGCACCCCTGGATGCAGATCAGGCTTCTAGGTTGATGTTCAGGCATCCAGTGTGATTGCACAACATGGAATCCTTTCTCCAAGTGTGGGACTTGTGAAGATGAGAAAAGATTCTCTAGAGAAGGTTGGTTCCTATTCCTCTGTTCAGATGCATACAAAAAATGCAGAGGGTTTACTAAAACCTAATCTAACTTGCCAAGGAGACAGGGTAAGAAAATGCATAGAATAAAACCTAAACTACAAAGGTGATGCACCGAGGAATATTAGACATTTGTTTTGCAAATTTAACACAGACCACATAAATGCAATACAAACACCATGCACAGGTAACCAAACTGCAATAAGAGATCAAAATGACAACAATGAATACATGAGAGGGTTGAGAATCAATCACAAACATATATATTATTGCTCAAAAGTCAATACAGTATATTGCAGTGGCCAAGAGGCAAAAGACTGGCATTACAACCTATATGGGAGGTTTGAAAGCTCCACAAACTCTCTTGCAAGCGAGGGAAGAAGGGAGGATGCAAAACAAAAAAATGTCCGACCTCTTAAAAGGGCTTCTCTTTACAATATATATCAAGAAATGAGAGAGGAGAGAGGGGAAATTCAGAATCTGCTCCAACCACTTCTTGGTAGCATTTAAATCATCTCATTATGATCCAAGTGGTGGATCCTGGCAAAACGGCGGGCTGTCTAACAGGAGCGGCGAGCTGTCTGCTGTATTAAAGTTGGTTGTTGAAGCATTATACACATCAGAGACGTTTTCTTAATTTTCTCCCTCCAAACTGCACCAAAATGCAAGATTGACCCCAGAATCATGTAGAGAATTTCAACAGCTTTCCGTTGATATAAAGAACGTGCAAATCCGAGCTCTGGATCGAAAGATATGAAGGTCTGAAGATTTAGGGCACAAAACAGGTGAAAACGGATTTTTAAATTTCTTTTCCCGCGTTCTGCCATCTGGACGACACGTGGCAGGCTCTGGTCTCTGAGCAATTCCCTCTCTCCACCTTTTTGGGTTTTCTTGTGGGCCCCTTAAACTTGGACACGTGGCACTATTTCATTGGTTTGGATCAGTGCTCGAAAACTCGCCCCTTTGACTTTTGGACCTTTTTCCTTGGCGACACGTGTCATGTTGTGATTTGTCCACGGGCCTGCGGATTTTCCGTCCACCGCGTCCTTTTGTCCCAAATGTCCCAGTGCTTCATGGGACAAAATCCTCCGATCCACCGAAATGGGCTTCCTCGTCCCTTTTCTGCCGGTGACACGTGGCGTGATCTGATTGGCTTTCGGCTCCTTTGGCTATCCGCGTCCCGCGCATCCCTTTGTCCCACTTGTCCTTGTGCTGCAGATTTCTTTTCGGCCGAACCGGCCGGTTCGCGTCCTTCACGTACATTTGTTCCACTTGTCCCAGTGCTTCGCGGGCCGCCTGGAGGCGTTTCGGCCGAACCGCGCCTTGGTGTCCCGAACGTCCCAAATATTTCTAGGACAAGGACTTAGCCGATTTTCACAATTTTTTTTTTGGTCCAGGCTTATTTTCTGCAACTTCTCGCATTCTCTCAGAGCTCATTCTTTTTCAGCCTGGGACTTGAGAATCCTGATGTATGTTATCAATTCAACCCTGGGGGGTGAAGTTGGATAACACACATCTGCAATACATTGCTTTTACATCTATCACATGCATAAGACCATATAAATAGACAACTGCTTAAGTAGTTTGATACAAAACCGTGGGTATCAAAACCAAGGGCAAAAAACCGTGGGTATCAAAACAATGGGAAAAAGACCAAAAAAACCATGGGCCCAAAAACAGCCCATAACGGTTACCCATTACCCATGGGTTAATAAACCACCCATGAAAATTTGCTTCGGGGGCTTCACCGAACCCCCCTGACCGCTCATCGGCGAGCGGGACCGCCGTAAAAATACCCGAGTGTAACACATGGAAGGTGTACCATACTCTAACATGAAAATAGGCTCCACAAACATAACAATCTCCCACTTGAAGACTAGTTTCCTTTGAGCAAGCTTCTCAACCCTTCACACATCATCATGAAGGCCAACCAAAGCTGAACATAGCTTTAGTTTATCCCTTGTGACCACCTTGGTTGTCTGCAGGATTCGGTATGAATCTTCTCCAACTTCAACTTATCTTCCTCCAAAGTCATCCGATGAAGTGATATCTCAACTGTATATGCTTCGTCCTGGAGTGGAAAGCAGAGTTCTTAGCTAGGTGTATAGCACTCTGACTATCACTATATAGCTTACATTCCTCCTGCTTATGCCCCAACTCCTCAAGAAATTGTTGTAGCCAAATCATCTCTTTGCTTGCCTCTGTGGCAGCAACATACTCAGCCTCCGTGGTTGACAAAGCCACCAGCTTCTGTAGTCGTGAAATCCAGCTCACTGCTGTCCCACCTACAGTGTAAATATAACCTGTTGTGCTCCTCCTACTGTCTACATCTCCAGCCATGTCTGAATCTACATAACCACATAAAGTGGTGTCTGATCCATTGTAGCACAAAACTGTCCCCATGGTTCCTCTCAAATATTGAAGGATCCACTTTACTGCTTGCCAATGCTCTTTACGGATCACTCATAAATCTACTCACGGCTCCTCCTTTGCATGGGCAATATCAGCCTAGTGCACACCATAGCATACATCAAATCGCAATCTGGCGATGAGTAAGGTACCTTGGACATCTGGTTTCTTTCTACTCTGTCTTGGGACACTGCTCCTTTGATAACTTAAAATGGCTTGCCAAAGGAGTCCCAACCGGTTTAGCATCCTGCATGTTAAACCTATCCAATACCTTCTTAATGTAATCTTCCTGAGATAAAGTTAGCTTCTGTTCCTTCCTATCCCGAGTTATCCTCATACCAAGGATTTGTCTGGCTGCCCCCAAATCCTTCATATCAAAGGATTCACTTAGTTGTTTCTTAAGTACTTTTATTTCCTGCATGTTTTTACTTGCAACCAACATGTCATCAACATACAAACATAGGATAATATAACTTCCATCCTCAAATTTCTTTGTATACACGCAATGGTCAGAATGACATCTAATATAACCTTGCTCCATCATGAAGCTATCAAACTTCTTATACCATTGGTGTGGAGCTTGTTTGTGCCATACTGAGCTCTTCTTCGGTTTACACACCATCTCCTCTTTACCTTTGACTTCATATCCTTTTGGCTGCTGCATATATAGCTCCTCCTCCAAATCACCATGGAGAAATGCAGTCTTTACATCTAACTGTTCTAAGTGCAAGTCTTCTGTTGCTACTATTCCAAGAACAGTTTTGATAGAAGTCATTTTTACTACAGGAGAAAAAATCTCATCAAAATCTATACCTTGTTTTTATGTGCAAACCCCTTGACCACCAACCGGGCCTTATATCTTTTCTTTCCTCCTTCTTCATCTTTAACTCTGTACACCCACTTGTTTTGCAATGCTCTTTTGCCTTCGGTAGCTTCACCAAATCCCAAGTCTGGTTCTCCATGAGAGACTTATGCTCCTCATCCATGGCTTGCTCCCACTTCTTACTGGCATCTACCTACATTGCTTCATCAAAGCTCTCTGGCTCTCCACTATCAGTGAGTAATAAATAATAAAGAGAAGGAGAAAACCATTCAGGTTCTTTTCTTACCCTAGAAGACCTCCTCACTGTAGGAGTTTGGGGTTCCTATTGAGTAGGTTCCTGAACTGATTCATGGGTCACTTTCCCATCCGGAAGATCCTCTACCACTGCATATTCTTTCTTGGATTCTTCCCTGTTTTCTTTCAATTGTTGCTTATACATGACTTTCTCATTAAAGACCACATCCCTAGACCGAATGATTTTCTTGTCCTTAATACTCCAACATTTAAATCCAAAGTCATCACCGCCATAACCAATGAAAGTACATTTTTCTGATTTAGCCTCTAGCTTGGTCCTATCATCCTTGTCTATATGAACAAACACCTCACATCCAAAGACTCTAAGAAATGAATAATCAACTTTCTTACCATACCATGCCTCCTCAGGTATGCCTCCATCCAAGGCACTTGAGGGTCCTCTGTTTATCAAGTACACAGTTGTGCTCACCGCTTCTGCCCAAAAAGAAAGAGGCAGTCCTGCATGTAACCTCATGCTCCTAGCACGTTCCATTATTGTTCTGTTCATCCTTTCCGATACCCCATTCTGCTACGGAGTTCCTAGAATCGTCTTTTGCCTGCGGATTCCATTCTTAGAATAGTAATCATTAAATTCATTGCTGCAATACTCCCCTCCATTATCTAACCTGAGACATTTTAGCTTAAGACCTATTTCATTCTCTACCAAGGCTTTCCATTTAACAAAAGTGTCAAATACATCAGATTTGTTTCTAATACAATAAACCCAAACTTTCCTTGTTGCATCATCAATAAAAGTAACATAATAACTTGAACCCCCAAGAGATGATACCTGAGCGGCCCCCACACATCAGAATGTACCAACTCTAACTTACTCTCTTTCTTCATAGGTCCAACCTTGAGAAACCTTACTTGCTTCTGTTTCCCATATATGCAGTTTTCACAGAAATCCAAACCTATTTATGTATATTCAGGCAAATTCTTCTTTATGATGTTCATGCCCTTATGGCTCATATGACCAAGCCTATAGTGCCATAATGTTGTATCTACATTTGAAGCCACAAGATTACAATCATTAGTATTATCAGTGGTTAAATACAAGGTTCCAACCTTCTTACCTCTTGCCACCACAAGAGCACCCTTAGTAACCTTCCAAGAGTCTGTTGTAAATATCACAGTACAACCATCACTTCCCAACTGCCCTGCCGATATCAAATTTCTCCTTAATGTAGGCACATGTCTGACATCCTTCATTAGCCATGTATTCCCATTTTGCATATTAACTCAACAGAACCTTTTCCAACTATGCTGCAAGGCTCATCATCACCAAGAAAAACATGCCCAAAATCCCCTTGAACATAATCAACAAAATAATGCCTATGTGGAGTAGCATGAAAAGAAGCCCCTGAATCTAAAACCCAAGATTCAGTAATATTATGCAAAGAAAGAATCAAAGCATCCTGACATACATTACCCGATGCCACATTTGCCTCCTTGTTTTCTTCCTATTGTTTCTTCTTATCCCGAAGCTCCCAACAGTCCTTCTTTGCATGCCCAAGCTTTCCACAATTCCAACATACAATCTTGTTCTTGGATTTTGACCTTTCCCGATCTTTTGATTTTCCACGGTTTCCTCTATTCTTCTGTCTCCCTCTAGTTTCCACTGTCAAAGCATTCCCTGAAGTAGAAGATTCCCAGAGATTTTTCTTCGCATTTCCTCACTTAGAATCACCCCTACAACATCCTCAAACTTCAACTTTGAGTTAGTTGGAACCGAGTTACTTACCGCCATTACCAGGCTATTCCAACTCTCAGGTAAAGAGCATAGAATTAATAAAGCCCTAACTTCTTCATCAAATTCTATTATAACCGAAGCTAGCATATTCACAACCGTATTGAAATCATTTAAATGATCTGCTACTGAACTATTCTCAGACATCTTCATATTAAACAACTTTTTCATTAAAAATATCTTATTAGAGGAAGAGGGTTTTTCATACAACTTCCCTAATGCATCCATTAGATATTTTGTAGTCTTTTCCTTTGAAACATTAAATAATACCGAGGATGCAAGACACAGCCGAATCGTTCCAAGTGCCTTCCGATCCAACAAATCCCATTCTGCATCTGTCATACTCGAGGGTTTGTTCACCTTCTCAGACAATGGAGTATAAAGATCCTTTTGATAAAGGTAATCTTCCATCTGCATCTTCCAAAGACTAAAATTCTGCCCGTTGAATTTATCAACCCTAGATCTTCCATCATCTGCCATAGCTCCCACTCAAGATAAAACTTTCCCTGCGATTCAACACTTCAGCAAACCAAACCAGGCTCTAATACCAATTATTAGGAAATAAGGGATAAAATATGCGGAATAATCCCTCACAGAATCGCAACAGTAGAAACTAATATGCAGAAATTATTACAGATCTCAAATAAAATTGTAGAATAAAATAACACAACACAAAGAGACAGTATTTAACGTGGTTCACCCAATTTGGGCTACGTCCACCAAGAATCACTTGCTCAGATTTTATTACAAGCCACTGCTCTCTCAATACAATACCCAGATCCGTTTGGAGCTATGCTCAACAAACTCTACAGAATTCACAGCCGAATTCAAAACACATCTGTAATACATTTGCTTGTACATCTATCATATGCATAAGACCATATAAATAGACAACTGCTTAAGCAGTTTGATACAAAACCGTGGGTATCAAAACCAAGGGCAAAAACCGTGGGTATCAAAACAATGGGCAAAAGACCGAAAAAACCATGGGCCCAAAAACAGCCCATAACGGTTACCCATTACCCATGGGTTAATAAACCACCCATGAAAATTTTCTTGGGGCTTCACCCCTGAACCCCCCTGACCCGCTCACTGGTGAGCGGGACCACCGTAAAAATACCCGAGTGTAACACATGGAAGGTGTGCCATACTCTAACATGAAAATAGGCTCCACAAACATAACAATCTCCCACTTGGAGACTAGTTTCCACTGAGCAAGCTTCTCAACCCTTCACTGTCATCCGCGAAGGCCAACCAAAGTGAACATAGCTTTATTTTATCCTGTGACCACCTTGGTCATCATGTCTGCAGGATTAAGTGGTATGAATCTTCTCCAACTTCAACTTATCTTCCTCCAAAGTGTCTGATGAAGTGATATCTCAACTGTATATGCTTTGTCTGGAGTGGAAAGCGAGTTCTTAGCTAGGTGTATAGCACTCGACTATCACTATATAGGTTACATTCTCCCGCTTATGCCCCAACTCCTCAAGAAATTGTTGTAGCCAAATCATCTCTTTGCTTGCCTCGTGGCGCAACATACTCACCTCCGTGGTTGACAAAGCCACCAGCTTCGTAGTCGTGAAATCCGCTCACCGCTGTCCCACCTATAGTGTAAATATAACTTTTGTGCTCCTCCTGCTGTCTACATCTCCAGCCATGTCGAATCTACATAACCACGTAAAGTGGTGTCGATCCATCAGTAGCACAAAAGCGTCCCCATGGTTCCTCTCAAATCTTGAAGGATCCACTTTCTTGCTTGCCAATGCTCTTTACCGGATCACTCATAAATCTACTCACGGCTCCCACCTTTGCATGGGCAATATCGGGCCTAGTGCACACCATAGCATAAATCAAAGCGCAACTCTTTGATGAGTAAGGTACCTTGGACATCTGGTTTCTTTCATGCTCTGTCTTGGAACACTTGCTCCTTTGATAACTTAAAATGGCTTGCCAAAGGGGTCCCAACCAGTTTAGCATCCTGCATGTTAAACCTATCCAATACCTTCTTAATGTACTCTTCTTGAGATAAAGTCAGCTTTTGTTCCTTCCTATCCCAAGTTATCCTCATACCAAGGATTTGTCTGGCTGCCCCCAAATCCTTCATATCAAAGGATTCACTTAGTTGTTTCTTGAGTACTTTTATTTCCTGCATGTTTTTACCTACAACCAACATGTCATCAACATACAAACATAGGATAATATAACTTCCATCCTCAAATTTCTTTGTATACACGCAATGGTCAGAATGACATCTAATATAACCTTGCTTCATCATGAAGCTATCAAACTTCTTATACCATTGGCATGGAGCTTGTTTCAAGCCATACAGGCTCTTCTTCAGTTTACACACCATCTCCTCTTTACCTTTGACTTCATATCCTTCCTCGCTGCTACATATATAGCTCCTCCTTCAAAAATATCTCGAGTGTAACACATGGAAGGTGTGCCATAATCTAACATGAAAATAGGCTCCACAAACATAACAAAGATCCAAATCGAGAGTTTTAGTCGTCTAGCCTTGATCCGAAATACTCTACAATCTTAAATGTCCAATTGTATTCCATCCAATCTAAGGCATCCAACCCCTATCTATCCAACCACTAGCTATCCAACCCCTAGCCATCCAACCCCTTGTCGCCTAACCCCTATCTATCCAACCCTATCAGTACAGCCCTGTGGGGCACAACCATCCAAATCTTAAGCTGCCCAACCCCTAGCTATTCAACCAATAGCCATCCAACCCTTTACCATCCATTCTCAGAGCTTTAGAACATAAAATCCTCTCATAAGGCCCTAAGAAGTAAGTAGTCATGGATACTAGAAATTAGGGCAAAAAGATTACAAATTCAGTTCAAAAAAGGGTGCCAATACTTTGCTTGGCTATTTTGGAAAATCACAAAAGATGAATTCGATTTCTGCTTGGCTAAAAATATCAGTATGTGGCAAGTGTTATTTACTGGTTATTTTATCTAACATAATTTAATAATTATGTTTATAATACTGTTCTCGGAACTCTTTGACATTTGTACTCTGTAAAAATTGAACTATAGATAAGATTAATACAATATAAGTAACAATTTTATAAAATTATTTGCAGAATTTTTAGAAATTCCTTCATAGAATAATCAATTTATAGATATTGATGATCTGATATATGTTGAGGCAAACATACCATCCCTTGATGAAATAGAAGTACATGAAAATTCATCAAACTCCCAGGAAACACCAACAAAGGAAGCTTCTACTCCAAGGTCTATTTCTAGAAAGAGGAGACATGAGATTCAAAATATTTCTACTGACATCCCAGATGCAGAAGTTGAATCCCAAGGGAAAAAATAAAATATGTTAGAAGAAAGATGGCAAATTGGACAATTGGAAGGAAATTCCAGTTCGAATGGGCTGCAAAATATCCTTTTATTGAACCTGTGCACACTGAAAATTGTAATGATGTTCCAACACAATGTCGATGCAAAATATGTGGTTGGAAATAGGGGAAATATCACACGATGCAGCTCAAATTAGACACAATTGAAAAACATTGTGGGAAAATATACATTTCCCAAAAGAAAAAGGATGGCAGCATAGTCAGAACTCATAAATGGAAAGATGCAAAAGATTTTCTACATGTCAAATACGTAGAAGAGTACGAAAAGGAACAAAAATGTATCAAATATGTAAATGAAAAAGGTGGGACCATAGTAGGAAAATTGAACAAAGCTATGGAGGTAGAAATGCAAGCAAAGGGTATTCAATTTGAAACCATATTTCATATAATGAAAAGGGGAAGACCAATGTCAGATTTTGGAGAAAATAAAATGATGTATCAAGTTATTGGTTTAAAGAACATTCCACAATCTCATTGGTCAGATACCAATGGCTAGGAGATTGCAAAATGTTTAGCTCTGGTAGAGAAGGAGGATCTAAAAATGTGTGTTCAAAAGGCAAAGTATATTTCCATTTCTTTAGACGAGGTTACCGCAGTAAATAATACATCCTGGATATGTATTCATGTTTACACATTTACTAATGAAACAAGGACTCCATAGCTCTTGGCAATTCATAAAATGACAGAGAATTACAATTCTGAGAATATTTATAAATTGGTGGTATCAAATCTCAAGGATATTGCTGGAATGGATGACTATGTCATTGCAACAAAATTAGTTTGTGTCGAACCGATGGTGCAAAGTAATATCTGAGGATCTAGAAATGGTCTTTGTGTTAGACTTAAGACAACTATTGCTCCGTATATGGTTTTTGTCCTTTGCATATGGCTGGCCTCACAGAATGAATCTCGCATACAAAATTGTGAGCACATTTGAAAATGTAGCTAAAGTGGAGAAATTGATATGTGATCTCCATGCCTGTTATTCTTGTAGTCCTAAGAGATATTTAGAATTTCAAAAATTTGCTATTGGACTGACAGAGGGAAAAAAAATTCTCAGAGATGTAGATACGAGATGGATATCTATGTACGAACCTACATGTAGAATATATGATGAATATCCTTCACTTACAGGATTTATGTTTAAATACCGTAGGGATTTAGATAAAACTAAATATCTATTGTGCCATCTAACTGACATAGAAACTTTACTAACACTTTGTGGTATTTTAGCCATGTTGAGGTAGCTAAATATTTGGATGAAGCATGCTCAAGATTGGTCTTTCTACATTACATACTTTATAAGACTCGGAAGACGTGTTTGCTGGATTCTAGAAAGTTTATATATTTCTGATGGGAGTTTTCAGGGTGCTACTTTTGAAAACTAGAATGCATTGACAGATTTGAAAAATTCTAAGTGCTTCTTAAAGTACAATATAAATGATCATCTGTGTATAACAAAGCACATGGAAAAGAGATTCCACTTCATACTTACCAAAACATAATTGATTTGGCTTACTCAGAAATAAAAGAAGTAAAAGTGACATGAAATTTATATGATTCAGTATTAATCAAAACTAGGAATAAGTTGAGAAAGATCTCTGAATCCTTAGCTAAAGAGATCCGGGAAAGATTCAAAAATCATAAAATACTTGAAGCAATGGGAGTTGTAAATCCAGTTCTAGAATTTGTCTTGCGGAAAACCTTATACATCTATTAGTCCTTTATTTTCCAAAAACATGGGTGATCTTATTGATCATTTCTATAAGATTGTAGAGGTAAATGGAGTTTCAGTAGAAGGAATTTTGGAAAGAAAACTACTTAGTTCACAGTTAATAGATTTTTCTAATACAATGATACATAAAGTTCATATTCTACAAAACCCATAGGATTACGTTGTCATTATCCAGGATTACGGTGCCATTACCTCGTTAATAAAGTATCTAACTTTATTATCCAGGAGCTGGGAACTCTAAAGCAATAATTTATAAATCCCCTAAGAGTTTAGTTAGATATTCGACCAAAACTATAAAAAGATTTGTTTCAAAAAATACAAAAAGATTTGTGTCACGTAGAACTACAAGAAGATTTGTTCCACGTAGAACTAAACATAGAATAATTAAAGGAGTTATTTACGTTCGAGCAAGTTTTCGAAATACCATTGTTACTGTTACAGATACACAAGGACAAGCGGTTTCTTGGTCTTCTGCCGGTGCTTGTGGATTCAAAGGCACAAAAAGACGTTCACCATTTGCTGCTCAAACTGCAGCAGAAAATGTTCTTTTTACATTAACGGATCAAGGTCTTCTGAAACAGGCAGAAGTTTTGATAAGTGGACCTGGTCCGGGGAGAGATACAGCATTACGAGCCATTGCTCAAAGTAGTGTACTACTGAGTTATGTACGTGACATAACTCCTATGCCACATAATGGATGTAGACCTCCCAAAAAGAGACGTGTGTAAGAATTTAATTAATTTTAAGAGAAAGAAATGATGAAATTATCTATTCAATATAATAATTATGATTCAGGATGAAATATTAGTCTCTATTAAGAGACCACAATTGGTGTGCGTCGAATCCAGAGCAGACAGTAAGCGTCTCCATTATGGCCGTTTCACTCTATCTCCGCTTCGCAAAGGTCAAGCTAATACAATAGGTAGTGCAATAAGAAGAGTTTTACTTGGAGAGTTGGAAGGAACGTGCATCACATGTGCCAAATTTGAAAACATAACACATGAATATTCTGTGATGATAGGTATCGAAGAATCGGTACATGAGATTTTGATGAATCTGAAAGAAATTGTACTTAGAAGTGATGCCTACGGAATTCGTGAAGGTTCTATCCATATCGTTGGACCAAAAAAAGTAACCGCTCAAGATATCATATTACCACCTTCTGTCAGAGTAATTGATACTACACAACATATAGCTAGTCTAAACAAATCTATTAACTTAGATATATTATTAAAAATTGAAAAAGGCCGCGGGTATATTATCCAAAATCCAGAGAATTATAATTCTCAGGATGGAATTTTTCCTATAGATGCTGCCTTTATCCCTGTTCAAAATGTAAATTATAGTATTCATTCCTATTGGAGTGGAAATGAGATACAAGAAATTCTTTTTCTTGAAATATGGACAAATGGAGGATTAGCTCCTAAAGAGGCACTTTACGAAGCTTCTCGTAATTTGATTGACTTTTTCCTTCCTTTTATGCGTGCAGAGGAAGAGAACATCACTGAAACAAAAAGTCTAAGTGATAATATGACTCCTTCCTTACCTTTATCGCATATATCGACTGATACTAAGAGAATCGTTTTCGACCAAATGTATATTGACCAATTAAACTTCTCGACTCGGATATATAACTGCCTCAAAAAGGCTAATATAAATACATTATCGGACCTATCAAATTATAGTCGAGAAGATTTAATGAAAATTAAAAACCTTGGGGAACAATCTGTCAAAGAGATATTGGAATTTCGTAGAAATATTGGAATTGATTAACCCGTAAATCGGGTTTAGGTTCATGAAATAGTTCCATTTTATTTATCTATTAATTCCCTTTTTTCTAAGTTTGTTTTGAAAGTAATTGCAATAAATCCATTTGCAATCAATCTTTTACATATTTATTACAAAAAATTTAAATATATCTAAAATAATATATCTAGGGAGAGATCATTTGTCTTGAAGCAACTACTCCCTAGATATAGGAACAAAAGATTTCTTTACAGATTAATATATTTATTATAAATTAGATCAAATTGGAAAAGACCTAGAGTTAAAGATTCATCGATAGGTAACGTTGCCCCAATACCTAACCAAAGAGCTACTACGGTACCGATTAAGAATACTGTTGTAGCTACTGGACGACGAAATGGATTTTGAAATTGATTCACATTCTCCAAGAAAGGGACTGTCAATAGTCCTGCAGGTACTGAAGCCATTAAAAGGACACCTAATAATTTATTAGGTACTGTACGAAGTATTTGAAATACGGGGAAAAAATACCATTCTGGTAATATTTCCAAAGGAGTTGCAAATGGATTTGCCGGTTCACCAATCATTGATGGTTCTAGAACCGCTAAACCTACGGTACATGCAATAGTACCTGAAATTACTACTGGAAAAATATATAAAAGATCATTGGGCCAAGCTGGCTCTCCATAATAATTATGTCCCATGCCTTTAGCTAATTTAGCCCTTAATACAGGATCATTCAAGTCAGGTTTCTTTGTTATTCGGATAAGTAAATTTTTATGAATCTATCCCCCGAAAGAACCGGACATGTCAATTTTGATCATCCGGCTCGAGCAATAACTTAATTAAAAATGATGAAGGGCGTATCATCAGAATAAGAAAGATCTATGCCATTCTTTATGATTTTGTTATTTCGTATTAAATAAGTGCTCAGTATCCAAGTAAGTTCACAAATTAAATCATGGTTAATATGCCTTTTGGACCATCTTATTCCTTGTAATCCGTGTTTATCCCGACCTACATAATTTTTTTTGCAATACAAGGTATTGGCTTGTTACTGATTCGGCCTTTCTCCTTCCTTAGACCCCTTCTTTTACTCCGATAGTTTACCCTATTTAAATGCAAGGGAAATGCATGCATTTTCAGACTATGAAAAGAAAAGGATAAGCAATAAGTAAAACTTATTACTGTTATTACCATTATCTGGATTTCACGGAGCCTAATTTGGATTCGATCATAGAAATAACTCTCTTGGAACGCAACAAAGTTACCAATCCCTTTTACCCAGGTTCTAAACTTCCTTTTTTTGGGAAGAAAATTGGGACAGAGACATATTTGTGATTCATGGCAGATCGAAAAATTAATCTGCACGGCCTAAGCAATAGTTCAAGTCACACACTCCCATAATCTCTTTTCTCCATCTGAGATGAGTATCTACTTAAATTCTTTGTATTGTATTAGATAAAGTATTGTATTAGATAAAGAATACTTAAGAGAAAGTAGAAATCCGATAAACATGGTTTATTATTTCCATCTTCCCAATTATATGGAAGAATAAATATTCGCGGCAATGATATATCGTTACTGTTACTAAAGAGAATAGGTTTTGAATACTAATTCAAAATGTAGATGTCCTTTCTATAAAGGACCTGAAATACCACCGCCATGGATCATTAGAAAGTGCATTGACATAAATACAGCAGTAAGAAGGGGTAATATGAAAGTGTGTAAACTATAAAAACGAGTCAAGGTAGATTGACTCACACTAACACTTCCACGTAATAATTCTACCAAAGGAGATCCTATTAAGGGAATAGCCTCAGGCACACCAGTTACAATTTTTACTGCCCAATAACCAATTTGATCCCAGGGCAAAGAATAACCAGTTACACCGAAAGATACGGTTAGTACAGCTAGAATTACACCCGTAACCCAAGTGAGTTCGCGAGGTTTTTTGAATCCACCTGTTAGATAGACACGGAATACATGCAAGATCATCATAAGAACCATCATACTTGCCGACCATCGATGGACCGATCGGATTAGCCAACCGAAGTTTACTTCAGTCATTATGTATTGAATAGAAGCGAAAGCTTCTAGAACGGTGGGACGATAGTAAAAAGTCATAGCAAAACCAGTAGCTACTTGTACCAAAAAACAAGTAAGTGTGATTCCTCCTAAACAATAAAATATATTAACATGAGGAGGAACATATTTACTAGTGATATCATCCGCAATCGCCTGAATTTCGAGACGCTCTTCGAACCAATCGTATACTTTATTGAGATAGGTAAACTCAAATTCCCCCTCTGAAAACCGTACATGAGAATTTCCTTTCATACGGCTTAAACAAGAACACCCAAATACCTTTACAAACAAAGGTATATCCTTTGTAAAATAGAAAGATGCTTCATACTTCATTCCTTGGGAATATGAAGAATAGGATTCATAATAATCCATTATTTCCTACAAAAATCAGTAATAAATTTAATTGTATAGTGCTCAAATTTCAAGTTGGCTCGTTCTTGAATACATCGCTATAGGCCTTTTGAACGATCTTTTATCCTATTCGTGATCACCTAGATAACAACTAGTATGGACGATCAATAGGAATTATCTTGTCGGGATCTCAATAAATGAATAAATCTAAACCTCAGATTTAAATTTTTACCCCGATGATTTTTTTCATACCCAAAAGGTCTCATGGGTTATAACCTTTAAATTTCCTATTGGTCAAAAAGCCTCTTCCGTAGCTCAGGTAGTTAATACTTTTCAAAAAAGCGGCGCAATGGATTATACCATTGTGGTATCGGAAACTGCGGATTCTCCCGCTACATTACAATATCTTGCTCCTTATACAGGAGCAGCTTTAGCCGAATATTTCATGTATAAAGAACAACATACATCAATAATTTATGATGATCTCTCCAAACAAGCACAAGCTTATCGACAAATGTCTCTTCTATTAAGAAGACCACCGGGCCGGGAAGCTTATCCAGGAGATATTTTCTATTTGCATTCCCGTCTATTGGAAAGAGCAGCTAAATTAAATTCTCAGTTAGGTGGGGGTAGCTTAACTGCTTTACCAATTGTTGAGACTCAAGCTGGAGATGTTTCAGCTTATATTCCCACTAACGTAATTTCCATTACCGACGGACAAATTTTCTTATCAGCCGATCTATTCAATGCAGGAATTCAACCTGCCATTAATGTGGGTCTTTCCGTATCTAGAGTAGGATCCGCGGCTCAGATGAAAGCTATGAAACAAGTAGCTGGAAAATTAAAACTAGAGTTAGCTCAACTTGCAGAGTTAGAAGCCTTTGCACAATTCGCTTCTGACCTTGATAAAGGCACTCAAGATCAATTGGCAAGAGGTCAACGATTACGCGAGTTGCTCAAACAATCTCAATCAGATCCTTTGACAGTGGAAGAACAAATAGCTATGATTTATACTGGAACGAACGGATATCTAGATGTATTAGAAATTGTACAGGTGAAAAAATTTATCCTTAATTTGCGCAAATATTTATTAAAAGATAAACCCCAGTTTGGAGAACTTATACGTTCTACTGGGACATTCACGGAACAAGCAGAAACTCTTTTAAAAGAAGCTATTCAAGAAAATACCGAACGTTTTCTACTTCGAGAACAAAAATAATACTTTCTTTATTTTTGAAAAATCGTTCGGAACAGGGTAGAAGATCCTAATTAATAAAGAAAATAACTTTGCTACATTTCAATATTAAATCTTGAACAATTGAATTAATATTATTACGATTACGTCCAATAGGATTTGAACCTATACCTAAGGTTTAGAAGACCTCTGTCCTATCCATTAGACGATGGACGCTATCTTTTTTTTTATTAATTTATTGAAATACTTTATCGCTTTATCGAAAAACAAATTCGACTTTTCACATGAGGGAAATTTTCGTCGGTTCCTAGTCAAAGGAGCTCTACGTTTTAAAAGACGCAAACTTTCATTGTTTAGCATTTGGACAGCAAAACCACGGTCGAGTCTTTTTGAGAGACTAAAGGAGATGACTAAAATGAAAATGCATCACAAATCCAAACCTGTACCTAAAGCCAAAATTCAAATTGGAGAGACAAAGGAAGATAAAGAGCGGAGGATTTTTAAAGTATTCGAAAAGTTACTCAAAAAAAAACACAGAGGAAGACGCCGTACGAAAGAATTCTTTCGCCGTACTAAAAAGCAGGCATTCGATTGGGAAATATTTCACTATGTAAGAGCTAGTATATTATTTACTCATACATTTATTAGAAAACGAGTATATTTACCTTTATTGATAATAGCTAAAAATATTGGTCGTATTTTATTATTGCAGTTACCCGAATGGGAGCAGGATTGGGATAACTTACATAAAGAATTTTATGTAAAATGCAATTACGACGGTTATGAGCTGACAGACGTAGACGTACCTAAACACTGGTTTAGAGACTACCTAAGAGAGGGGATTCAAATTAAAATTCATAACCCTTTTCGATTGAGACCATGGTATGATGAATCTACCACCGAATCTACTCCTAGTAAAGACAATACTAGTTTCTTAACCCTGTATGGAACAGAAGCTAAAAAACCTTTCGGAAAGCCAACGAAAATACCTTCTTTTTGGAAACCTATTGACGAATGGATTCGGGATTACATTGGCCAACGTACAAATTTCATTATCGAATGGCTAAAACCTATTATCGAATGGATGAAACCTATCATCCAATGGATGAAAATTATTGGCCAATCGATATCACTGATTTGCTCAAAAATAACAAAAGTATTTTGTAAAAAATCTGAACTTCGACCAGATACTCGGAGTACAGAAAATCTTCAAATGAATGACCGAGTCCCTGTACTGATTCGGACTAGGCCTACGCCTAATATGAAATTTACTCTAGAGATAGTACAGGATCCATTGGAACCAAATCTAATTGAAATCGAAGAAATTGAACCAGATGTACATCTGGAAGATCAAGATCTAAATGAGTGGCTAACTCGGATCAAAAAGATGAAGGAACAATATTTGTTAAACTTAGATATTTTAAACAAATTAAAAGCCGATGTGAAAAAGTTGGAAAATAAAATGGATAGGGATCAACCCGGCATACGCCACAAATTTAAAAGGGCACGGGTTAAAATAAAAATTTGGTTTTTTGGTTTCCGAATAACAATAGCTCGATTCATTACGAGGAAATTGCCATATTTTATGAAGGTTTTTATTTTAATAATGGAAAGAACATTTATTGATCTTAAAATAATTGTTCTTAATCTCATCCTTTCAAATTTCCATTTTATAATGCTTTTAATGCAATTTAGGATGAATATTGCAGCAATTATCAGAATATTTATTACGAATGGAAATAGAATTATAAGAATAGTCATTAAGACTAGAAATATAATTTTAAACCCAAAAAAACAAGATTTAAAAAAAAAAATTTCCCAAGCATATGTAGTTGCAAAGATATGGCAACAAATACGGGCTATGAAGGGGTCTTATGCGAGGGATTTACTACAATACAGAACATCGTATCCTTTAATTAAAAAGGATATCAAAGAATTCCTAGATATGCAAGGAATATTGGATTCTAAAGGGCCTCAAGATTTAAGGGTAAAAGATTGGAAACAATGGTTAAAATGGTGTGCCGGGTACAGAATAGCACCCCAGAAAAAAAAGGTAAAAGGTTCGAAACAATGGTTAAAATGGTGTACTGGGTACATAATAGGACCCCAGAAAAGGATAAATGTAATTGGTAACCGATTGGGATGGAGTCAATTTGCATCTTTTTTGGGAGACATTAAATTTGCGTCTTTTATAGGACGACTCCAGAAAAAGATCAAAAGTAACAGATATAATCTTTTAGCATATAGTTATCTCGATTATATGAAAGAGGATACTCACGGATCCCCTATACACTATATACCAAAACCGGACAATCAAGCTATTACCAATTTTCAAAGAACCGAAAAGGATTCCGATTACTCCAAGGATTCCGATTACTCCGAGAATTCCGATGATTCCGATGATTCCGATTACTTAGAGGATTCCGATTACTCCGATTCCGATTCTTCTAAAACTAGGAAGGAGAAAACTAGGAAGGAGAAAATTAGGAAGGAGAAAATTAGGAAGGAGAAAACTATAAAGGAGAAAGCTATAAAGGAGAAAACTAGAAAGAGTTCCGATGAATTGACAACTCATAAGAAGCCCTATTACAAATTTCAATTTTGGCTTTTCCCAGAAATTAGAAAAAAAGCAAAAAAAGCAAGAAAACTTGGTGACCTTTTTCCTCCAGACATATTTAGAACGCGTCTTCTTAATATGAATGACTTTGAAGAGTTTAAAATACCAGAGGACTTTGATGTTGATGCTTTTCTTATGGAACTGGAAAGAAAGAGCGAAGAAGAAAAACAAAAAAAACGGGAGGAAGAACAGAGAATTAAGCAAGAAAAAGAACAGAAAAAGAAAGAGAGAGAACGGAAAAAAGCAAAAAGAATGCAAAAACTGAAGGCGGCAACTACTCGAAAAGAAGTAAAAAAACTGAAAAAGGCATTCAGGAAAGAAGATAAGGATAAGAGAAAGAAAAAAATGAGGGACAAAATGAAGGAAAGAAAGGATAAAAGAGTAAAAAAAAAAGCTGAACAAGCTAAAAAACGGGCTGCTCGACGAGCTGAACGAGTTAAAAGAGACAAAAATAGAAAGAATCTAAAATATAGAGACTTTCTAGTTCAAGACTTTAGGAATCTTTATCACAAAGACAAAAAAGAAAGAAAACATCCCGAAAAATTTCGAGTAGACAAAAAAGAAAATACTTTTAAACTAGATGCTGAAAAAAAAGCACAAGGTGACAAAAAGGGATGGGATGAAGTTCATTTTCAATTGGATTTTGGATTGGATAATGAAGAAGGATTGGATAATAAAGAAGGATTGGATAATAAAGAAGGATTGGATAATGAAGAACAAAAAAAAGTAAAAATAAAAAAACTAACAAAAGGAGAAAGGAAAAAGCTAAGAGAAGAAAAAATAGAAAAGAGAACGAAAGAAAAAGAAGAAAGAAAAAGACAGAGAGAAGAAGAAAGAGAAAAAATAGAAAAACAAAGACTTGAGTATATTTGTTCTAGTAGTATTCTAAGTGAAGATTTGAGTGAGTATATTAATCTGTATGAGCTATGTTAAACAATGATTCTGGGTTTTGTGGAAGATGAGAGGGTTTTCAGTGCACTATCCTTTTTAAAGTCAAAAGTTTTAAATAGATTGGATAGGAATCTAGAAATTTGTCTCATTGTATGTATTGAGTTACTCGGTGGAGTCTTTTCCTTATGAGAGATCCCTGGCACTATGGAATTCACTAGTAGACATAAGAGAAGTAATATTCGCCCGATCCAGGATCAAGACACATCCACAAATCATGTCGGTTGTTTTCCAAGACACAAATGAAAGTGTTCCTCCAGAATGTTCGAATTCACATAGATTTCATTTCTTCTATACATTATTGATACTACTTATGAACTTCATTCGAGAGATTAAAACTTTCAATAAATGCAATATTGTATTTGTCATTATTTGATCCTTCGTCATTGCAACAATGTCATCAATACATTATTTGTTTCAATAATGCCATTTGTTTTTTATGATTGCATTTCAAATTGAGACTGAAATAAGAACACATGTGACATTTGTCTTTTATATCTCTTAATTTATTTATTTTACATCTGCAAGAATGCAGAAACGTAATGAAACAAAATAGTGTAAATTTAAGCAACATTTACATAAACAATAGAAAAGAAACATAGTTTGTATTTATATGTAGTTACATTATACAATTCTAACTTCCAAAGTTCATATGAAATTGATTTCTCATGTGGCAGATTAATTTATGAAAAATTACAAATTCATAAAGCATTGTCAGCCAATACAATTCAAAAAATGGGTTGTTATAACATCTCAAAGCTTCCAAACAAGTTCTGTCATATAAGGACACATTACGAGGTCATCCTCTTTTTTGCCTATGATTCAAAATCATAGTTGTCCTTACATCTGCCACACGGAATAAAAACTAAAAAAGGGTTGGCCACTATCTTTTAATTCCTACGCTAGTGTCGGAATTATGACAACACACCTATCACATGGTGAACTCAACTAACTTATCAAATTTTATGATGCAGTTGAAGGTTTTTCTTTTTCCTGCATATCAAATGGAGCAATAACTCCTGACACTTGAAGATCTCCTACTACAGTGTTGATATTATCTAGTATACTCAGCTCCTTCCTCGCTACATCTCCTGCAAACAAAAGTGTTGCATCGCATCATCTTTTCCTTGATAATATTTTTGGATCCATATTATGCTCCTTTATTATCCTTCTCAATGTATTATTTTGTTTATTAATTACAATTATTTTTTCCTTCAATTGTATAAAAGAATTCAAACTTTTGCGGGCATTCTTCAAATGTGCTTCAAAAATAGCTGCCTCTTTCTTTAAATTTTCATATTTTACCTGTAAAATAGAAATATTAAATTTTTAGTCTATCAAATCATATGAAAAAATATATAGCAGTGGTTATTATATCAGATAATATTTAGTTTTTCATGTAAAAGTAAATGCCCACTTACAACAACTTTCTCTTTTTCTGCATTTACAATTAAAACATTAGTCTTGTCTTTAGACCATTTTTTGTAGTAATTTTGTGCTTCAAACATTGAGATTTTCCAACTGTTTAGCATTATGTATACAATTTCATCATTGTAATCATTTCTATATGAAAATGTCCCTAATTGAGCTTTGTTTAGCAAAAAAATCCTACCATGTTGGTTGGCTCTCTACAACAAAGATGAACAATGAATGCCTTTGAGTATGATTATGGTATCTAGTATTTATTTCTTTTATCAAAAAATTTGCTCACCTTTCGCACGACCGCACCAAATCCACATCAGAAATTACAACCTCTTGAATTGTTGCCCCCATGCTATCTGATATCAAATTTTCTAAAATGAAGGGTTTTTCTTCGTCATCTGTTTGTGGAGCAGTGGTTTGGGGAGGAGGAGAGTCACTACCCTGCATTCCCTGCACATTTGGTTGTGGAGGCATAGTAGATTGAATCATGGCATGGGTGTCAAAATAGTTACTCTTGGCTACATCCCCACTTTTGAAGCCTAAATACTCCTCATCAAGGGCAATGTTGTTGAAAATTTGTGTGGTTGTTACACTTAAAACTCCACCTAGTGACAACCCAGGAAATTTAGTTGTAGCAAGATGAACTATTCCTGCTGACTCTGCAGGAAGCCTAATATTCTTTCCTAAAGTCCTCCTTTGTGTTTGTACTTGACACATCGAGGAATTTGTGGCTTTCTTGCAAGTGGAATATGACCTGAAGCCATATTACTTGCATGGAGCAAACAATAAATTGTTAGAATATAATGGTTGGTGTTTGTAAATGCTAAAAAAATTCAAAACATGCGAATCAAACTACCGTACAATATGCCTCACATAGATGGAGACACAATGGTGATATTTTGATCTCCAGAGTCAGAATGAGTTTGATCTTCATCATCTATCTCAGTAGTTTCTGAATACAATACATGTAGAAAAGATCAGTAGAAATATTAGAATACATAATTTATAGTAGTTGTTTGAATTTTTAATTTATATATAAAGATAACTTCATTATTCATACATGTAGTTAAATGTGATGGTAAACGTGTTGTGCATATCGACCCCCTAGGTCACTTTTTAAGAGGTCTTATTGGTGTTGATTGTTGAATCCATGTCAGAATCAGCAAAGACCTCTGGAGGGGCTTTACCTCTAGCAATTGCCTCGTTATGAGATGTTGCAACTATAATTTTTCTCTGCAAAATATAATCATACATTTAGTATTTTATTTTTAATATTTAAATTGAAATCTTTATAACAAGTAAACAATAAATGTAAATTTTACCTATTGTTCTTTGAGACTAAGACCAATCATCTTATAATTGATTGTATTAGGAATCGTATGCTACGTCAATTAAGTAGTACGTTTTATTATAGAAAGCTAGAATAAACTTGCAAGAAGAAAATAAAATCCTTGATTTATCGGTTTGATTACCTTTGTGGGCATGGGATATATCGATTTAATTTGGTTGGATAAATAACTGCACCAATCAAATTGTTGACCTACTAGTGTCCGTAATAAATACCAAACTACCCAATAGGGAATGTCTATAGATCTGCCCTGTAATATAATCCTGGCCTGAAAAAGTGAAGCAACTGCAAGAAAGAAATTATTTGTAATACCTTGTAGAAGAAGGCCTCTTGATGATCGATTAAGAGGAGCTGCAATTATAGAAAGGAAACGTTAGATCCCATGTGGTCAAGTAATGGATAAAAAATCATTTGAAAATAATAAACTTACCATCAACCTATACATTGTAATGAGACTCCAAAACTTTGTGTCTTCGTCTATAAGGACTACCTTTGTAAGTAATGGTAGCTTATTTTGGAAAGGTAAACTCGTTAGTGCGATGCACGTCCTCGGAGTTCAACAAGAAAAATAAATTTGACAAAGTTTCGGATGCACGACAAGAAAAAAAAATTCCATCTTTGTTGTTGTAAGAGGTGAGTAGGTAATCAAGGATGGATAAATCTGTGTCGAATTGGGGCATGTTCACAAGCCTAGAAAATTTTGATTTTTCTAGCCAATCCTTTAGAGCGTCTTTTAGCTTTAGTAAAGCTAAAATCTATGGGCACATGAGGTTTTTGTATTGAAATTTGGGTGAAGGAATAGATGTGGTACTAGCCATTGCTGAAATTAGGGATGAGTGAAATTTGGGTGTAAAATTAGATAGCTCAGAGCACTAGAAATTTACAGATAAAAGTGTAAAAATGAACCTTGAAACATTATTTATAGAGTCTAGGGGTATCATTAATGAGCATTAAATACATTGGTAACAACACCAAATGAACTCCATCCAACCCACTTGACCAACCATTTCCCATCTATCCCTTCTCGACAAATCCCCGTCCAACCTATATTCATCCAATCCACCCGTCAAATCACAGTCTACCCAACACAATCCCGTCCAACCCCTTCCCATCCAAGTCGGTGGTCCACGCACACCGTCTAACCTCCCCTCCCAACCCACTAATCTAACCCCACCATCCAACCTCCACCCATCTAACCAGCCCATCTAACCCCTTCGTGTCCAACCCCTTCCCATCCAACCTCCACCCATCCAACCCTTTCCCATCCAACCCCTTCCCGTCCAACCTCCACCCGTCCAACCCCTTCCCATTCAACCCCTTCACCCATCCAACATTCATCAGAACCCGGTGGTGCACGTGCAAGGTAGAGAATTTTTTTGGGACTTATCCATATTTGGCATATCAAGAATAAACGAGGAAAGCATGACCCAACCTGTGCATGCGGAGTGAATAATGTGTCACTGCAAATTTGAGCCCACGAAAGGAATATACCTTGTGATAGAATATTCCAGAAGGTCATCATGGTGAAGGATGGAGAGCTCACGTATGAAGGAGCATGCTCCCATGGAGGACCACTTGGACACTTGGAAACTAATCTACAACTTCATAAAGGCATGGCGGTGCTTGTTGAGGCTATAAATACAAGCACTTGATAGAGAAGTAGAAACCGAGAGTTGAAGAGAGGTGAAGCCATGTGGAAATACTATGAGAGTTCTATGGGTTGGGCTTAGAAGATCTGTAGGAGTAAGTTATATCAAGGGGATGGGTCTGAATATTTTTCTTTGTACTATGAAGGGCTTAAGTCCAGTTCTGATGTATGACATTGGTCTACACTATTATATGGATATGTGATTGCCTCAATAAATGTAATGTGGTTATCAAACATACTTAATATGAATATATGTGGTTCCATCTTTTACTTATATCTGTATGGATCAGTTTTATATATATTTCATATGAGTGGGTGTAAACCCCTATGCATTTCCTTTTTGTTATGATTCAAATCTATGTTTTGTAATGTTTTTCTTATATGAATGAATACATTGGTCTAGAAGCCCATTCTGAGCTCTAAGATGAATGTATGGTTTGTTTCCATTCTCTTCACTTAAGTTTTTGTCGTAAATAATGCATTCTCACACAACTCACATAAAGGAGGGCTCGGCACCCGCGCATGCCTCGGGTGACTCCCAGTGCCCATTGGGTGATAGGTTGACACGCATGGGATTTCCTTGTTCTTTAAAAGACATAAAAATGACTACATCTTGGTTCCATTTTGGGACCTCTTTTTGAATTTGTTGTGAGAAATGGCATGCATATTTTTCTTTGTGATGTGTAATGACAAAGCACCTGACTTTAGAAAGTGTTGAAACATGGTTCAAGAGCACGGAGGATGAATTTTCTCAAAGATTCAACACTGGACCTAAGTTTAATGTGCGTAGATGGGTAGAAGAGAACCTATACCATGAGATATATGAGACATTATTTTTTGCTTCCCAGTAGAGCTATATGAATGGATTTTAGCATATGCATCTAGATCAAGATGGTATTATAGATCATGCGTGTGGACCTAAGATGACTATCAGAGGCTGTAGGATGCAGATATAACTTGGATCACATGTTATTGATCATTGGTGGAAGGGAGTACTAGACAGTTACACTTTAGAATATGCCATTTTGATGTATTATTTCCCTAGAAGTTGTTGAGTTTGAGTTTATGAGGGAGCCTAGAGGTCATTTTTGAGTGTTATTCCTCTGGCTATGAAGATCTTGGTCATTACTTTGAGTTTAGAAGCATTCCCCATGGCTGGCTAAGCTACTCTAAGTGTTGGGAGAGGAAGCTAGGGTGGAGGAAGATGGAAGACATTATGGATGAAAAGGAAAGGGAGGAGAGATGACTCAAGTATAACAAATCTCATGAAAGGGAGATGACTAAACAATGTGAGGTTACAAGTGTGATGGATCTATGGAGGTAGACATTGTGAGAGGGTGTTGAAGTTCATGTGGATGACATGGAGCTGAGATATTTGTACTACCCCATCTTGGAAAGCGTAGGAGAGAGGCCCCTTAGCTTCTGATGAGAGTTCGTCACATGGAGAAAGAAGAGCCATCAATGTGCATCTGAACCCACATGATGACCAACCCCTAGCGCTTGGTTTTCCAAATCAAGGGAGAAGTATTGAGAAGTATCGATGGGAGTGATGATGATCACCTAGGAGATATAATTTTTTGTTTGAACATCCATGGCTACACATACCATTCGGTGTTTGGAGGAATTTTTGGGCAAAGTGCAAGTACGTAAGGTTTGGGCAACACTTTTGGGAGTGGCACGGGATACACTTCTAGTAGTGGAGCAATCTCGTAGACCATTGGCACATAGTTTAGTGGAATGTTGGGGACACTAGACATGACCACTTTAAGCCCATTTTTGGTTACATGAGGATCTGGAGGTGGAACTGGTGGATCTGGAGGCACATGACCTGGTGGATCAAAGTGGATCAGTGGAGGAAACCAGGAAACACCGAGGGAACCAAGGATCTGGATTAGGAGGAAAGGGGCCTCAGCCACCTCCTAGGTGTTCTTTGAGATGTCTTTACACTTTCCAGATTACCAAGGTATAGAGGATGTTGTAGAACACATGCACAAGTGTGAATTACTATGGCGTGTAAAGGGGATCACTACCCAGAGTGGAAGGCAAGTCAGTTTGCAACAACATTGTAAGGGTGCATGCATAGTTGGTATAGGAAGTATGACCCCTATTAGATGGTGGTAGACTACACCACATTGAAGAATGCCTTCCTAGTAGAGTTCCATATACTAGAGTTCAAGCAGAAGAGCATCAATACTTTGAAGGAGATCCAATAGGAATGGCAGAGAGTGTGTGGGAGTATGATGCATGGTTTAAAACTCTCCTATCAAAACTGTCATATGACATTCACCCTTCACAACATGCTCAATGGTTTGTTGGAGGGTTGATCACTCCATTTAGGAGGGCATTGTCACATAAAACATTTACTGACCCATGTGAGGCTCTAGAGGCTACCTTACACGTTGAAGTAGTTGGGAGCATTGATACTTAGTGTGAGCCCTTTTTGGAGGCTCAAATGTTGTTATGGCCAAGTAGTTAGAGAAGTTTCTACAAACTCTACACATGAGACTCATAGTGGTCTTTGGTGCATAGATTGTGAAAAGTATGGGCATGCGAGGATAGTTTCCCCAGAAAGTAGTCAACATGTGCCATAGCAGTAGATTGTGAAATTTTTCATGGGGACCATGATGTGAGTAGATGTCCCTTTTTACAGCATGCAATCGGAAGAATGTGTCTTGCTACTATAAGATCTACACCTCTATGACCCATGATACTAAGGATTGTAGGCTTATTGACCAAATCCATGAGGCCATTGATCATGGTGTGTACTAGACCAACCTTTAGTATTACCAAGTGAAGATGATCTCCGTTATGAAGGACACGCGGATGGAGGGGTGCGTGGGAGAGGTTTTCATGGAGGATCTGTGGTCACAGTAACCATGGAGGAGGGAGAAGTGAGTTCCCATGAGGAACCTACTATAACTATGGATCTACATAACATTATAGGCGTGAGTGTCCATATTTATTGCAGTGCTCATGGTGTGGGAAGAAGCATAAGTATGAGGAGTGCCCTGAGTTGTTTGAGCACATGAGCCAACAACACCGAAGGAAAAGGGCACTGGGATGGTGAGTATAAATAAGGTCGAACACATAGTGGATGCCTAGAGTGGCACATGAGTTAGGGTTAGAACCTATTTTGGTGACAACACGAGTAGAGGTTACGCCACCAAGGAGGTACCAAGGAAAAGGACTCTAGTCTCAAGAGAAGAAGTGGTGCATGGGAAGTATCTAGACCCTTCCCACCAGAAGGAAGTGTATCAAGAGATAATGGATGTCATTCGGAGTTTGCAAGGAGAAATCTAGTGTCTAAAGGAGTAGTCTAGGTAGCAGGAGCAAAGGAGGAATGTTGAGGCTCTGAAGGACCTGGATGAGGTCAAGGAAGTGTGCAAAATGTTAAGGCAAGAGAATATTATTCCCTTACTAGGAGAATGGCTACGGGAGAATATGCCACGTGTCGGAGAAGAGTGTGAAAGGAAGGTGTTGCATGCAAACCTCCCTCCCCATAGCCTTGACTATGACAAAGAGATCACACTGAATGTAGTTGTGGATGGTTGGCTATTGAGTAACATATTGATTGACATGGGGAGAGAGAAGTCAATGTTCTTACATTGGATTCCTGCATCAAATGGGAAGGCCCACATTATAACCATCTTGAATGTGTTGTATATGGAAAAAAAAACTAAGGCAATGCCCATTGGAGTATTGAAGGATGCAGTGATCACCATTCAAGGGGCCAAGTTTACTGGAGACTTCAAAGTCTTGGCACTCTCGAGGTAGACAATTTTCAGCATTTCTTGGGTGCCCATGGTGCTATAAGAACAACACTGACCTAAGGTTCAACAAAGGATATATCAGTTTTGAGAACAAGGAAGAATGGGTCATCATCCCTTTGATGGATGGGAAGTTGGTGCCTTACACTAAACCTTTGGGAGAAGAGGTCCTTGATAGAATTTATGTGTGCTCCATCGAGACCCGGAGATAATTCACCCTACAGAAGGAGTTATCCAATTTGAGGATGCTCAGTTTTTGGTGATACAACAAGCATGGCATGTGAAAATTGGGTGCATGGGACCTATGAGTTAATTGGGTGATAGTTGAGGGGGTATGTAATAAGAGTGACAAGGTGCGCTCACTCAAGTTCCTAGGAGGAAAGAACTTACCAAGTTACTCTGGAGGGCATACCCTAAAATTTTCTTATGGGACATGGAAGCTTAGTGGAAAAATGAGGGCGAGAGAAGGGGGATGCTCAGTTATAACCTACTGGGACTATTGTGCATTGGTGGGCTACACATGGGAGAAATCTTTAGAGTGGCGCGAGGTAAGAATCATGTTTTTTTTTATAATTTCCAGGAGCAATGTACCCATTGGCATCCAAGAATATCATGGCAAGGAGCCCTCCTCGCTCCACATATAAGCTTTTGAGAAGGCCTAGGTAGGAGGAGCAGAGGCCTTGCCACCATCATTATGGGTGCATAAGTTGTATTCCACACTACAAGGTTATGCGTACGCATGGTATATCCACTCAAAAACACACCACCAAATGGGAAATTTAGGCAAGAGATAACTGATCTCATCTAAGATTTGAATATAGAAGCACAAAGCCATCAATGGATAAGGCAGGCATTACAAAGTGATCAAGAACCTTACGATGGGGGATAGTGCCATGGTAGAAGACAGGCTACTAGATTTTCTAGGTGAGCCCAGTTTAGAGGCACGCTTTGATGAGGATGAATATGAGGAGATATAGCTTGAGTGCACATGCATAGAAAAGGAAAAGGGGAAGATGGTTTATGTCATAGATGGTGAGGAGATGGAAGGTCTAGATGTTAACCACTTTCTGTAGGTATGTGTGATGTTATAGATAGCACTGATGAAAGGATGCATGCTTACCATGAGCCCCTAAAAATGAAGAAGGTTAACATTGGGTCAGAAGCAGAACCCAAGGAAGCTATCATTGGAGACTATTGGTTGGAGAAGGAGGTCTCAAAGATCATTGATCTATTACGTGAGTTCTAAGATTTGTTCCCACGTGGGTATCATGAACTTAAAGGCATCCACCACTCCTTGGGGGAGATGAGGATAAAATTAAAGGAAGGTACACACCTAATCCAAAAGAGGCCATATCGGATGAATCCCAATTTTTTGTGTACGGGTCAAGGAGGAGATAGAAAAAATGATAGCATTAGGAATCATTGAGGTTATGGAAGAGTCAGAATGGATAAGCCCAATGGTCATCAACATCAAAAAGGATGGGAGGATTAGGATCTATGTGTTGACTATAGGGACCTAAATGTAGTATGTGTCATTGATCCCTTCCCAACCCTATTTACTAAAGAAATCTTAGAGGAGTGGTCGGGCGTGAAGTCTACTCTTTCATGGATGGGTTCTCAAGGTACCACCTAGGTGAGGATTACAAAGGAAGACTAGAGAAAGACAACTTTCACCACTGAATGGGGAAGTTTTTCCTATACAGTCATGCCTTTTGGATTAAAGAATACACCTGTTGTGTTCTCTTGTGCATTGTAGTACAAGCCTTTCAGGACTTCATCCATAACTTTCTTCAAGTCTATTTGGATGATTGGACTATGTATGGTCTAGTCAAAGACCATTGTGATAACTTAAGACTAATGTTTGAAAGGTGTCGGTAAGTTGAGAATATCCCTCAACATCAAGAAGTGTGTCTTTTCTACCCCATTTGGAACCTTATTGGGACATATCATATGCAAGGAGGGCTTACTAGTAGATCTTGCTAAGGTTGTAGTCATTGTGGGTTTAGGGAGCCTACTAGCGTTGTGCAAAGTGTAGTCATTGTGGGTTTAGGGTGCGTGGATTCCTTGGGCATACGGGTTACTATAGGAAGTTCATCAAGGGATATGCCAAGATCTCCACACCCTTGGAGGAATTTCTTAGACACAAGAGTGCCTTTCATTGGGGAGAGTAAAGAGGGCATTCGACACTTTGAAGGATAGGCTTGTCACTACACCCATACTCCATTTCCCCATTTGGGATAAGCCTTTCCATGTTCATGTGGATGCCTCTAGTACACTATCATTGGAGAAATACTGGCACAACCTGGTGAAGGAATTATTGACCATCCCTTGTGTTTTGCAAGTAGAAATTTAACATCAATAGAACAAAATTACACCACTACTGAGTGTGAAGCACTATCCATGATCTACGTGCATTGCACAAGTTAGGAAATATCTACTAGCAACACCATTTGTATTCTACATGGACCACATGGCATTAAAATACTTGGTAAACAAGCCCATTCTGTAAGGGCGCATATGTCGATGGGTCCTACTATTCCAAGAATTTGAGTTCACAGTGGTTGTCAAGTTGGGGAAGAGTAATTATGGACCCGATCACTTATCTAGAATTGACTCAGGAGAGGACATGCAAAGCATTGAGGATACCATGTCGAGACACACAATTGTTTTAGGTTTGTAGCGCGCACCCTCAAACTTAGAGGATATTGCATGGTGTTTCTCAAAATGGGTGTGGTGCCAGAAGGGATGAAAGCATTAGAAAGGAAAGTAGTTAGCCATACGCATCACACCCTACATGTTGGTTAGTGGTGATTTGTAAAAGCTAGGATGATGAAGTTTTACGTGTGTGTGCTAGAACATGAGTTCCTAACTATTATGGAGGAGGCACATGGAGGAAGTGCAGGTGGACACTATGTAGGGGATGCCACTACACACAAGATATTGTAAGCTGGGTTATGGTGGGAGACCCTATATCAAGATTGCAAAAAAGTATTGCAAGGCATGTGATCATTGTCAGCACCTTGGAAAACCAAGATGGAGGGATGAAATGCCTTTGTGCCCTATTCTAAGTATGAGATCCATTTGAAAAGTGGGCCATAGATTTTGTAGGCCCCATTTCACTAGCCACACATGTAGGATAGGATCATGCTATGTAATCACTTGCACAAATTATTTGACAAGATGGGAAGAAGCAGTGCCTACCAAGGATTATACAACAGCTATAACAACCAGGTTTCTATGGGAAAATATTATTACAAGGTATGGATGCCCGTTGAGCTTAACTAGTGATAGGGGTATGCATTTCCTCAATGAGACCATCAAGATTTTGTTAGCAAAGTTCATGGTGGCTCATCATAAGACTACCCCTTACCATCCACAAGAAAATGGGACTACGAGGCATTTAATAAAATACTGAGTCATACCCTAACCAAAATTTGTGACATTGGTAGACAAGATTGGGATGACAAAGTATCAGTAGTTCTATGGGTGTATAGGACAACCTACAAGAGGTTGAATAAATCCACACCATTCTAATTGGTGTTTGGCATGGAGGCTTTCCTACCCATTGAATTCATGTTACCTTCTCTACGTATAGCGTGTACAGGAGGATTGGCCAAGAACAAGTGTTGGAGGAAAGGATTAAAAATTGATGAAATTAGATGAGAGACAATCATTGGCAGGTGGAGTCAAAAGGATGAAAAGGCTAAACAAAAGGCATGGCATGATCGCCACATCAAAAGTAAACAATTTGAGGTTGGGAAGATGGTATTGTTATATGATTCCAAGTTTCTGTGCCATCCCGGAAAGTTGAAATTCCATTGGTTGGGGCCCTATATCATCTCAAACATCCTTGATTCAAGCATGTGCTAGTTGAGAGCCTTTGGATGGGATGAGATTTCCAGGCCATTTCAATGGGAGTAGGCTGAAGCCCTACTATAAATAAGTCTTCTTGGTGTTTGTAATAAGGCAATATTGCTAGTTAGTTTAGAATTTCCCTTTATGTAATTTCCTTCTTGTGTTTCCCTTTCTCGTCATTTTTTTGTTGTTTGTTTTGTGCCTTGGGTGCAGTAACCACATTAATTTTTGAAGGTTGTGCATGCGCAGAGGACCACACATCTATTTTAGTGTGGGGTGGAGTGATGAAGTATAGGCCCATAATACAAGTTAAACCTGAAGTAGAGAAGTTGCGGTGAATGGCCCGGTTGATGGATACAAAGTGCACAAGGATGAAGGAAGTGCATGGAAGAAGAGGTGGATGAAAAAAAAGGTTGGTGTAGAAGAATACTTTAGAGAAACCATGTATAGAGGAGGAAGAAGTGTAGAACAACATGAGGTAGGCGAGAGCAAAAATCAGGTGGATAGAAGAAGTGCCTTCGGCATTGTTGACACACACGCATGTAAGAGTCTTATGTCAGGATGGATTGTTCATGTGCCAGAAGGTTGTAGAATATTTTACACAAGATTGGGCGCGTAAGTGAAGGCGTAAGGCCAACTTGGTGGAAAAATCTCACATTTAGTGTTAAGTATGGTGGTAGGTAAAATAGCATTTAATGCTGGAAAGAAGGAAAAGCTATAAATAAGAAGTCGGGCACTTCATTATTTTACCTTACATTTATGAAGTGAAAAGATCTCTCTCATGAACTAGGGCATCCAAAAGTGATCTGTGTGAAGAAAAAAATTAAGAAATCTGAGAGGACATGACTAGAGTAGATCCGCAAACTAGTAGGAAAGGAGTACGGGCATGGAGGAAGTTGTGGAGAAGCACCGTCTTGTGGAAGAATTGTTCTAGTTAGGGTTTGATGGCTAGGGCATGGTGTTAGGAGGGTTTCTTTGCAAGATTGAGTCTTAGGGTTGGATAAAGTGGTAGAGTAGAGAAAGGAGAAGACGTTTGAAGTGTAACCTAACCTAGAAGAATGACACCAAAGAAATTAACCATCTCACCTAAAAAGAAGAAGGGCAAAGGGAAGGGGAAGCAAATGGCTTCCATCACAAGCACAAATGAAGAGTGGTACATGGAGATGCAATACCGGATGGGGTATTTCTAGGGAAATAATGGGAGTCTCATTTGTGGAAAATGACTGTGAGTGACTATAATCATCACACCATGACAAAGAAAGAAATGGCTTTGGAGTTGGTTCATCCAACAAACAAGAGGACACCGGAGGGCATGCCCATATACATGATGAAGTAAAATTTAAATTGGAGAAGGTGAGGTTATAACAACTTTACAAATTACCCTACTTTGGAAAACCTGAGTGCCTCTATTAGTGGCTGATGCCATGAATTCATGAAGACCATTTTTATTTCGCAAGGCACAAGATGCGCATAACTCCCAGTTGATTTCCAAGTTCATAGGCCTTATTTGTGAGGGGGATAACATTGATGATGACCTAAATGACAAGGAGGCCATCAAGGAAATAATAGCCATGATATGACTACAAGAAAGGACCACGATACTTTGACATCACAAAGATTCTAGACCCCATGATGAGGATGGCCACATGCTTGGTAACCAAGCTCAATGAACAAAAAGATGGATTCAAGTGAAAAGGCATGGCTAAATGTATGCCAAAAAAATATCGAGGGGACCATCTACAACTTTTTGCTTTCATCGTGGATGAAATCATTAATAGCATGCAAGAAGGAGAGAAGATACTATTTGGAAATGTCCTCCTCACAATTGTTTTCTCAGAGATCGGAGTTCCCGATGGGCTAGAAAGGTTTGTTTGGGAGTACCAAAAGAGGATCCCTCACTACGAAGAGGTTCGTGAAATATACTTGTGAGACCATGACATCCACTCACAAGGCACGCTTAGAAAGAAGTGGTACAAGCACATGAGGGATGTGTTTGGGGTGGAATGGAGGATTCCAGAGTAGTTACCCATGCTTGTAAAAGGAGAAGCAGAATTTGTAGTGTATCAACACTTCTGCATTGGTAGATTTAGGTTGATAGATGAAACAATGAGCCCTTGGTGCAAGCTTCCCTTCTCCTTCACTACACAATACTTCCAAGTGGGGTGAACAGGTTCAAAGAGGCCAAGAGACTAAGGTTTGACCTTAGTGAGGTGGATCAAGACCATAAAGAGCTACGCAGGAAGTTATTCTACCCCAAGAAGCGTGCATATGTGGAGAGATATGTCTCCCACGAGATACAAATGATGAATCCTATAACATTATCAATCACTAGAAGGGATGTAACAAGGATATACCTTCACATAAGACCAAGATTTGAAAAGGGCACATACTTGGAAAATAATGTATCCATCCCTGAAGACCCCACAGGAAGGAAGAATCCCACACCAAAGAAGAGGGAAAGAGATGAGGAATGGAAAACACTAAGTGTTTAGACTACAAAAAGTGGTGAGCACGCGGAGACAAGTGCTAAGCCTAGTACTTACACACCAAGAAAGAATTCCCAAAGTGAAATAAAAATAGTCTAGAAGAAGAAGTTCCGAGGCACAAAGAACCAATCACTCGAGGAGAAATCACCAAAGGAGAAGAAAAAGGAAGTAGAATATCCTATCAAGAAGAAGCGAGAAGGTGACAAAGGAGGATGACTCAGAGGGTATAGAGAGGTTGGAGGCCTATAGAGATGAAAGAGATGATGATGATGAACTTGAGGTAGTTCAAGGCCCTCTCGTATTTGAAGTACATGAATCATAGGAGGAAGGAGAGGAAGAAGAAAATGAGTACATATTTGGTAGGAGGGAGAATGAAAAGGAAAAGGAGGGGGCTTAGGACAAAGGGGTAAGCAAAGAAGTTACAAAATAAAAAAGGACCCCAAGCCTAACAAAGGAACATATAGATGAGGCTGCAGAGAACGAAGTAGCAAAAATCATCGAGGACCTAGTAAAGCAAGAGATGGAACATAGCGCGGACATGGTGATGAAGGAGGTAGAGGAGGAGAGAATAGAAAAGGAATATGGTAGCATGGGAGGAGATCCCAATTTGGTATGTAACCTTCTTAAGGCCACGATCATGGGGAGAAAAAATGTAGAAGCATCACAAGTTCATAGGATGGGCTAAATTGATGATCCAAACAAGGTAATGCATGCGTGCTTTCAAATCACCATACCAATAGAACAAATCTTGGATATGGCATCATTTGATGAGGAAGGTGCATACCCTCAAATGAGGAAAATAATTTCTTAGGCATTTGAGTCCCACATCAACAAGCCTGAATTTGAAGTAAGTCGAGTGGCAATAATGAAGGTACAAGAGTCAACAGATACAACCCCTTGGTAAACGCTTAGAGAGGCTCGGAAGAACAAATCTATAATGCGCTGAAAAAGTTTCAGGTTGAAGTAGAAGCAAGGATCTTGGAAGGAATGACATGGTGAAGATCCTAGAGGTAGAAATGGAGAAGAAGTAAGAATAGCTTGAGGAAAGAACCAAGGACTTAAAGCAGGAGGAACTAATCAGCACTCAACTAAGGCATGAGTTAAAATAAGAGAAGGAAAGGGTTCGTGAGGTTTACAAAAAGATACAGATGATCACGAGATATGACACCACTAGCGCAGAAGTATGGATCCACCCTGGAGTGCTTAGAGGACTTGACCCACATCCTCACAATGGAAAGGTGACCACTGGCCTTGGAATCTAGAGAGATGGCATTAGTGTGCAAAGATAAGGAGGAAAAGATGAAGGTTGTGGCAATTGTTTCTTAGTACAAGAAATTCCTTGCTGATGTGAACTTCATTGCCCAAGTCATTGAGGCCACCTATGACAATTACACCGATAGAGATAGAGTGGCGAGCATTCTGGTCACCACTCATGAAGCAGAGCTCAAGGAGTTCTAAGAGAAGAACAAGGGGAATAGATCGGAACGTGACAAAATTCTAACCGAGGTTGAGAAGAAATCAGAGGCTATTGAGACCTTACGGGGCTCAATCAAGAACCGGCTGAAGGATTTGTATCCCTATATCACTCGAAGGATGGATGTGCTCAAGGATTTGGGAAAACAATTAGAGGGGATCATGGAAATAATGAATACCCAAGGAGAAGGGCTAAGCTTTGAAGAGGTGAGTGCCCTAGTTGGTGACCTCTGTCAATAGGCATAGAATGAGGTTGATACCTGGAATAAGTTGGAGGCATACTTGAAGAAATATTTCCCCCTCCCCTTACAGAAGTAATCATATTTTTCCCAATATTTCATTCTTCCCCAAATTCTTCATTGCTTTATTCTTTCCCCAAACTATTCAACGATAGCCATTCTTTATTCATTTAGAATATGTTCCCGAGGGTGGAGAATAGGCATAGTGTGTGGTGATTTTGGGCCCCTAAAATCTTGGCTAAGTACAAGAAGGCATGTGGGTGCACAAGGCCTATTTGAAGAAGAGCATGTAAGGAGAAAGCATGCGGGACAGGGTTTTAGGAGAGTTTTAGAAGAACCAGTGGCACACGTGCAAGGAAGAGAAAAGGCTTTGGGACTTAGCCATATTTGGAATATCGGGTAAAACATGAGGAAAACATATTTGGAATAAAGGATTTGGGACTTAGCCATATTTGGAATAAAGGCTTTGGGACTTAGCCTCGGCGCCGCGTGTGCTCTCGGGTGAGAGCCTAGCACCCATGGGTGATAGGCCAACGTGCATGGGATTTCCTTGTTCTTTAAAAGGAAAAAAATTACTACATGTTACCAACTCTACTTATTTTCTAGCAATAGTTATGGGAGAAACTTCACAATTAATCCTCTTGATGGCTTCCTTAACACACCTTCTCAATAAATCTTTTATTCATAAAATACTCATTACAACTTTGTTCTATGATAAATGAAGAGGGGTGGCCTCTCTATTTATAGAAATTCAAGCTTATCCACCCTATCTCTAAGATAGGATAGGAAATCTCTTCCGGCCAATCATATTCCATGCCTCAACTCTTGTCTTTACATGTAGGCTTATATTCTAAGATAAGATAAACCTTATCATCTCACATGGGTTCCACCTTTATAGATATTACACAAATTTAATATACAAAATATTTATGACATCACTCCTTGTCCTTATTACAAATATAATATTTCTAATTCCTAATCATGTAGACCCTACTTCTCTACTTACCCTAACTTTAACATTTTAACACTACCGAACCACTTATGAAAAATATTTACTTTTTACTTCAACATTCTGTTGTACTTTTTTCGTTACCATATTATACATTATTGGTGGCATCGTACCATTAGTGATGTTATCTTCTATCAGATGCCACTTCTAATTATACTTAAAAATATTTTATTCCTCATACATACATTAATGAAATAGAAATTACAGAGGAAAATTTTAGTGTTGACATCTTCCCCTCCCTAGCTTCTACTCGTCCCTGAGTAAACTATTCTAGTGCCTGGAAAATCTTTAACTTTTCGTGGTTGACACATTTCATAATGGGACTACCATCCAATTCCTCCAGTCGATATGTACCATTTTCATGCACATCTACTATTCTATAGGTCTCTCGTCCATTTGGGAAGAAGTTTTATGTGCCTCCTCTTTTTGTATCGAGAATCATATACTAGGAACAACTCGTTCACCGAAATGGACACCAAAGGATATTTTGATCAAAGTACTCCTTTTGATTTATTTTCTTCTTATAGCTTGTGTCCTTTGCTATTTCCCTCATTTCCTTTAGCAAATGAAGATCTACCAACATTTATTTTATCGAATCACTTTCATCCATCCTTTCATTTTTCATAATTCTCATAGTGGGAATATCAAACTCAATCAAGAATGGATCAATGCCATAAGCTAACCGAAATGGGAAGTATCATGTTGTCGACTTTGATGTTGCTCTATATGCTCATAACGCTACATGAGTCCTTTTATCCCACTTATGTACACTGTAAAGTTACGTCTTTTGCTAGAATTTAACACAATACATAATTTGTTCGCTCCACCTATCCATTTGTGTTTGGCTTGTAAGTTGTTTCCTTCCCGTACTCAACAGAAAAAATTTTTACTAGGCCTCTACCACCTCATTAATAAAGTGGCTTCCTTGATCTATTACAATTTCTAATGGACAACCAAATCGGTGACAATGCATTCATACATGAACCTTGCCACTTCATCCATGGAAGTTGTTTTCAAGGGCCTAGCTTCAACCCATCGGGTTAAATAACTGTGGCAACTACAATATACTTATTTTTTCAATTTCATTTTAGGAAAATTTGAAAAGGTGATTTTTTTAGAGCGGGTCGGTGTCCTGTTCGCCTAAAATTTACAGTATATATTTTTTGGGGGTCAACTTCACCTTCATTTGAAAACATCTCCTATAAAAACCTAGGTGATTCATCGGGTAGTATACTATGGTACTACCACAAGTAGCTTACCAAATTACCAATACCGTGAAGTTTGAACTCGCATACTCTTAAGCACCAGAGATTGTTGTTAGCTGTTAGGGTTAGTTGTTGACGCGTGTGACAGGATATAGTTAACGACGTGATAAAGAGGTATTACAGATTACAATGACAAGGAGATATTAGATGATGTGACAAGGGGGTAAGTAAGCGTGTGATGAGAGTTGAGAGGAATAGAGTTGATGCGTGATAGAGATAGTGATGCATGATGTTGACTTGACATGTGAGAGAAGAGAGAGATGCGTGATGACAAGGCAAAGTAGAAGTTGACATGCGACAGGAAAGTTGACGACATTGATGCGAGAGTGAGCCGATTGACACCTTGAGTGACGTGACAGACAAAGATAGTTGACACCTTTTTGATGTGATGTGATAGTTGATAGTTGATTGTTGTTGATGAAAAAGGGTTAGTTGTTGATGCATGACAAGGATTACCATAGTTGACGCACGACAAGTAATTTTGACTCTGACTCGCTGAGTCGCTACTTGGTTCTTTTGTTGACGCAGGACTCTATTTAGAATAATGGAAGGTGTTAGTCCTAAGAATGTGAAGACCCTAAAAGTAACTAAGAAATATCAGAAGTCATTATTCAAGTATTTTGGAAACTCTGTTGATACAGATATTGAAACTACCAACAACCATATAGATGCCACCAGAAAGAATCAGAATACTGACTGTGTGGAAGGTATTATTGAGGTGGACATGCATTCTACACAGTATCAAACAAATGAAACCTACGATAATATGCCAGATCTTGAAGATATTCTTCTGTTGGGGTGCAACCAGAAGTGCATCAAGATATCACACATATAAATACTCAGCAAAATGGAACACAAAAATCAAATTCAAATTCTAGTTCACGAAAGAGGAAACTAGGTGATTGTGATATTGCTCAAAATTCTACTCAAAAAAGTAAAACATTGAAAACGAACAAGAATATGTGGACCATTGGTAGGTCATACAAGTTTGATTGGGCAGCTAAATTTCCATTTATCGAACTATACAATCATCTAATTCTGAAGAGATCCCATCTGAATGTACATGTACAATATGTACGTGGAAATTGGGAAAGCAACAAAAAATGCAAATGAAGCTGGACACTATAGAAAAACATTGTGGAAAACAATATTTGACTATAACGGGGGCGGATGGCCAGAAAATCAAAACACACAGGTGGAAAACTGAAAAAGAATGCATGCATGTTAGATACATAGTGGATTATGAGGTAGAGTAGAAAAAATGCAGACATCTCATGGAAAAGGGAGGAATGATCACATCGCAAATTGGTAAGATGAATCAAACAAATCTACATGCAAAACTCATACAATTCTCTACTTTATTTCACATACTAAAGAAAGGAAGACCGATTTTGGATTTCCTCGATTTCAAAGTTTTGTATCAATATAATGGAATGTTGAACATACCTCAATCTCATTGGTCTGAAAGTAGTGGATGGGAAATGGAAAAATGCCTTTCGATGATAGAGAAGGAAGATTTGAAAGAGAATGTAAAAAAATCAAAGTTTATCTCTCTTTCAATTGATGAAGTGACAAGCAATCGACAACACTGCATGGGTATGTATCCACGTCTATACTTTAGAAAATCATATAAGGACACCTCATCTGTTGGGTGTTATGAAAATGGTTGAAAAATGTAATGCCTGAAAACCTACATAAAATAGTTGTTTCTCATTTGAAAGATATTGTTGGAATGACTGATTATGAAATTGCTACAAAGTTGGTATGTGTCGAGAAGATGGTGCATCTATCATGTAGGGTCACCAAACAGGGCTATGTGTTAGATTACAAACAACAGTGGCCCCATATATGCTACCAATTCACTGTATGGCTCATATAATGAATTTAGCGTATAAAATGGTAAGCAACCATGAAAATGTTGCTAAATTAGAAGACCTTATAAGAGAACTTCATGCCTATATGGAAAGCAGCCCAAAGTGATTTCTTGAGTTCCAGAAATTTGCAATTGGAATTACAGATGGAAAAAAACTTTTAAAGATGTTGAGACTAGATGGATCTCTTTGTATGAACCTGCATGCAGAGTTCGTGAGGAGTATCCTTCATTGGTTGGTTTCATGCACAAATATCATCATGAAGTTGATAGGAAAAGGACTTGTTGTTCCATTTAACTGATTTGGAGACATTGCTTACATTGGTTGGTATTCTTCCAATGTTGTAGGAGATCAATACACTGATGAAGCATGCACATGGGAGATTAATCTATATTGTGGATTTTATATGGATGAGAAAAATGGTATGTCAAAGTCTTGATATCTTGTATTGTTCCAAGATAGTTTTGATACACCTATTTTTGAGAATTGGAAAGCTTTATTAGATCTTAAAAATCCCAGTAACTATTTGAGATTTAATATCCACGATCACCTCTGCATCACTGTTAATGGGAGGGACATACCACTGCACATTTTGCAAAAATGTCAAGATATTACAGGATCAGAATGAGAAGATGTTCCCATGACACGTAATCTCTTTGAGTCTATTATAGTTGAAACAAGAATAAAGCTTAAAAATTAGAATCCTTATCATCAGAAATTAGAGAACGTTTCTCCAAAGATAAAATTCTTGAAGCCATGGGTGTGATGAATCCTAATTTTTGGAATACTGAAGGTGGTCATGTTGACTTTGTAAGAAAGCATTTCCATAAATCCATGGGTACAATAATGGAACATTTCGCAAAGACTTCAGAGTTCAAGGGTATGGAAATCAAAGGTATATTGAATGCTGATTTATTAAAATTTCAATCAACAAATTTTGCAACAACAATGAGGAACCAATATAAAAATTTAGATGAACCTTCTGAAAGTGGTGCTATTACAAGGTTATGGTGAGGAATCTATCAAAGTTCTATCTTACAAGAAGATATCAATGAATATTTCAGATTATATGAGTTATGCCAAACAATGATTTTGGGGTCCTGTGGAGGGACGAAAGGGTTTTCAAAGTGCATTATCATTTATAAAATCAAAACCGAGAAATAGTTTGATAAAAATCTAGAAAGTTGCATGAGGTGTTATGTATCTCAATACTCCATGGAAACCTTTCCTTTTGACAGAGCAATTATGCATTGGAATTCCCTTTATGAAAGAAGAGGTGTGAATAATATAGCTACAAGTACAACTGTTCCCAATGTTGAGAGTGGAATTGGTGCATCGTCACACTCTACAAAAGAGAACATCGAGTTTGAAGAAGCTATTGATAATGGATTGTTTCAACTTTAAATAGGTATCTTCTTCACCTTAATCTTATTGTTTGTCACTTTAAATTTTTTTCAGCTCTTGTTATCATTAAAGATGTTACAGGTATATATATTTACATTTATTTATATACAATTTTTTTATTTTTTTGAAAACATGGGTTGACATCCATCCGAGGAAGCTGGTACTTCTCAGACTGACAATGTCAAGAAACTCACCCATCTATCTACTAATCCATTTCTCGTGTTGAGTTTTCTTAAAACAAAGATCTAGCACATTACCAGTGATGATTTCATAGCCATCTAAAACACTAGAGGTAAGTTAAACCCTATCATATCATCTTTCTTGATTTCTTACAATTATGTTTAATTTATTTTTTATATTTGCAAAATGCTTTGATATATTTTTTAAACTTTGTGGGATAAAATGACACAATCAAATTTTACAGAGGAAGATTTTTCCATATTATACAATTCATAATCCACGATCCATTATACAATTCGTCATCCCATGATATGCTAGAAGCTAAATCTAAATACAATATATCATCATGATCATATCATACAAGTATAGAGAAGAATATCTTAAAAGAAGTTTAAATCTACGTCCAATAAATCTCATCATCATCATCATCATCATCATATATATCATCATATCATCATATCATTATCATAATCCTGACACTACAATTATTATTAAAACAATTATTTATCTATTTTAAATTTAAAGAAATGTCTCTGTCCTAACACATTCCATTTTTTAAAACAATTATCCATTATCATCATTCATCATCATCTATATCCATTCTAATGTCATCATGATCATATCATTACAAGTATAGAGAAGAAGAATTATCTTAAAACAAGTTTAAATGTCTAGAGAAGAAGAATTATCGTGCTTGAAGCTAAATCTACGTCCACATACAATTCATGATAATCCAAGTAAACAAGAAACATACGTCATCATCCCTATCTAATGCAATCATCATTACAAGTAAACCAAAAAACATAAACTCCATATACAATCTAGAAATTCTATACATAATATATAGGAAGTTATAAAATTAAAGATTATATAGTATTTCAAATTTTCAAAGGCTATCAAATCCAGATAATAAAATTCAATATTTCAAGTTTCCACACTCAATAATAAAAATTTTCAACCCTCTTTTTTTGTATCCATTTCAACTCCTGTGCTCCTTTCCCCAATGGTTTCTTCACCTGTGGTTGTACCCCTTTCCCCAATGGCAGAAATAACCCTAGAACTTATGAGATCTTCTCAACACTGTCCAAATTTTTAAAATTCTTTCTTCTTTGCTTTGTCGCATCTCCATGGGACAAAAATTTGGATCAGTTGTTACCTTAGCTTTGAATAATATTTCAGGTCAAAGCCATGCTCTTTAATTATCCGCTTCAATGTATTGTTTTGTTTGTTAACCAAAACAATATTTTCCTTCAAATTCTTCACTGCGGATAAATTGTTTTTTTCGTTGTTTCCAAGTGAACTTGGAAAACCTTTGCTTGACTCTTCAAATTTTCATATTTCAACTGCACAAAAAATTAATGTCAATTCAACATATTACTAAAATAAGAAAACTTTAAATTAACAAAAATTATTGTTTGAAAGTGATAATACTTACGACCGCTCTATCTCTCTCGGCATTTGCAACTACTACCAGATCCTTGTCCTTAGACCATTTGTTAAAATATGCCTGGGCCTCAGCACTAATATTTTCCAATTTGTTTAATGTCTTATCCAAAATGTCATCTTTATAGTTGTTGTTATACGTGACAGTCCCACTTCTTACTTGGGTAAGTAAGGAATCCATCTTCGCAGGTTGATTCTGGACTGCAACGTATAAACTATCCCTTTGCCAATAATTTTCATAATGACTAATAATCTCATTGATAAGTACTTTAGCCCTTCTCTCCCATTCTATGAGCTGACTGATATGAGGTAGAATAAACTCACCGACATGGGATTGACAATCATAACCAATTAAGTTCTCCAAAGGAAAAGGTAACAACTGTTCACCATCTGTATCTGATGAAGATGATCTCGCTGGAGAGGTATGGGGGATTTTGGGTAGATCAACTGCTACTTATTTTTGCCTTTGGGTGGCCTGATCCTATTTGTGATAAAATTAATCAAGATTCAGACAAATAAATCTAAAGCGAAATGTAATTCAATATGGTAAAGTATGTTGAAATTAAAGTATACCTGCTGGCCTTGAATCATCTCACGGGTATTGAAAAATCCAGTTGGGTCATTTCTATCAATGCCCAAGTAATCTTCATCTAAATTTATATTATTCAAAACCGATATGCCCATTGCATTGGGCAAGCCACCAAGTGAGAGGGTTGGAATTGAAAGGAGGAGGCAATGTTTAGTGTCCCGCTAGGGGCCGGAGCAATTGGCATGCGTTTACCAATGTTCTTTTTCCTGATCCTCTGGTTGGAATTTTAAATATTATTGGTTGAGGGGGGGGGTGCCACTATTTGAACAGAAGGAGGACTGCAATGTGCTGAAAAGTTCAAGAAAAACATATGAAAAACTAGAAAACAATGCAAAAACTATGAAATTAAATGAAGTAGTATTCAAAACTTGTACCTTGTTGTTGAGGGGTAGCTTGTCATGGTGCTAAGGGTGGCCGTGTTGGAGTAGTAATTGGTGGTTGTTGAGAAGATACAAATGCATGCGACTGTACTGAGTGAGTTGGGGAAGATGGTTGAGTTTCTAAAACACGCGTATGGTCCAAAGTCCCTGCAATGTCATCAACATTGAATTGTATGTCAATTCAATTGGGTAAAATTTAAATTGGAAAATGAAAATACAAATTTGGAATTTGTAAATAATACATGAAAAGGTATTACTTCTTTAGCGTTTAACGAATTCAAACTGTTGGGGTTCGGAGAGGAGTGAGCTTCCATTTTAGATTGGGAATCTCCCAAAGCCTCAGCGTGTTGTTGGCCTCTTCCTCTTGATAACACCTTTTTTGGGGAAGGGCTTCCATAAATCTTCTCTGCAAATAGTAAATTGTTAATACCTGTGCATAGTGTAATGTTGAAATACAAACTTAATAGTTTATACCTATTGTTCTTCAAATGGAATTGACAACTTCATCAACGCCTCATCAAGTGCAAGTGGGAATTGGTTTGTCTTTTAAATTTAAAAGAGCCTCGTAATAAAGGCCAAGGAGATAGTTTGTGGAGTAAATGACAGGTTTTTTTGAAAGCTTTGCATTTGTTATGTCAGTTATTTTTTTATAAAAAGGTGCACCAATCAAATTTTTGTTTTGCGATAGTTGCAACAATGTATGCAATGGCCCAGTTTGGTATATCTATTTTCCGACCCTGCAAAACTATTCTGGATTGAAAAAGGAAATCATTACAACAAGAAAGTGGTGTGCAATTGCTTGTGTATCCACACCATGCCTGGATTTATTGACATGAGCTGCAAATGCAAAAAATAGTGGGAATTAATATAACATTAAATTGTATCACAATAAAAAACTAAATAAAAAATGATGAATGAAAATGAATTATACTTACAATCAACATGGAAACCGAATGTCGATTCGAGATATTTCTTATCATCTTCGATGAGTGTTGCCTTTATTGTAACAAAGGGTAAATTTCTGAATGGAAGGCCCGTAAACCGATGAATGTCAGTTGGGTCGATACCGAATTGAAACAATCGACCATCATTCATAGTAACATAAAATAGGTCATCCTCTATATTGTAAGATGAGAGAAGGTAGTTCAAAATATCTTGGTCTATTTCAAAATGGGGCATCTTAACGAGCCCACTAAACTCACATGCATCGATTAAATCCTTGTATTTGGAAGTCATCTATAAAATAGTCTGGATGTGGGGGCACAAAGGATTCCTATAGATGATCTTTCCCATGGATAGGACTGGATTTTCCTCTTGATTTTTTTCTTGAGCTTGCAGTTGGGATGCACTTGTAGTCACCATTGTAGTTGTGCTTGAGTCTTTGAGAATGATGGATTCTTGTATACAAAAAAATCGAGAGCCGGAAAGTGTAAACGTGAAAATGACCGACAAGAGGGTATTTATAGGACAAATCCAAGGTCAATGAATTTATTTCGCATGCACGTCAACAAGGGTCATTGACATGCATCAACAAGGGTTATTGACATGCATCAACAACCTTTGTTGATGCGCATCAACAAGAGCCATTGACGACGTGTCAAAAGGGATATTAACACACGCGTCAACTACCCTTGTTGATGTGCATCAATGGCCATTGTTGACTCATGTCGTCAATGTCATCAAGGGCCATTGACACATCAATGAGGGCGATGAGAATCAATGGCCCTCAACAAGAGGATTCATTAATGTGCATCAACAAGGGTCATCGACGCGCATCAACAAGGCGTCACTGATGCACATCAATAGCCCTTGTTAACACATGTCAATGGCCTTTCGACACATGTCAATGGCCCTTGTTGGCAAGAGGAGTCGACGTTAGTGAGCTCTTGTTGACACATGTCAACAAGGGTCGTTGTCTAAAAATTTGCTCAAAAAAATAACAACAATTTGGTTTTAGAAAACTATCAAATTCACCTTCATTAAAACATGTCAGGATAGTTGCGGCCCTCCAATTTTGAGGTGTGTTAAAATGAACCCTATTCCAAGTTATCATAATATCAAATTCAAATTCTTGTAGAAAAAGATCTCTTATTGTTATCCTTCCTAATGTTAGGCTTAACAATATATTTTAGAGCTTGTGTTTTGTTAAAATGTTGTAGTCTCTCTAGCTAAGTAAAAACTTCTTTAGAGCAAAAAATTTGAGTTTTGGAAAACTATCAAATTTACCTTACTAATTCCCAAAGTAAATTGGATGATCATTTCAGCTTTCATCCTTTTGGGATATTCACATTTGAAGCATATTTTCCACCTCCAATTTTCTAGAGGTGTCTTAAAATGAACCCACATGGCCTAAAAATGATCTCAAATTGCTTCTATTCATAGGAAATGCTAATCTGCTTTATTTTTGAAACTTTATCGGGATCGTACCAATACCATCTCTAGATACAACATGCCCTAATAAAATTCCTTTATAACATCCAAAGACACACTTTGTAGGGTTCATTAAGCCTTGTGTTTCATCTAACCTTTGAAATGTTGTCTCCATCTAGTGCAGTGGTCCATTTTTCTCCCATAGATGCCAAAATCATCTAAGAATACTCGATAAAGCTTCCAATGTAGGGTTCAAACACCCTATTCATCAATCGTTTCAAATGTGTTAGAGCCTTACATAACCCAAATGGCATAACTCTATAAGAAAACGTTCCCCAAGGAGTGGTGAACGTAGTCTTTAGCTGATATTTCTCCACTATACGAACTTGGTTGTATCCTCTATAGTCATCTACAAAAATATAGCACTCGGCCGCCTACTTCATCCAAGATCTGATCCGAGAATGGAAGAGGGTAATGATCCTTCTTTGTCACCTTGTTGAGCTTCCCGTAATCAACACAAATACATAACTTCACATTCTTTCTTATTGAGATCACAATGAGAGAAACCCATTTTGAATTCTCCACAAAGAAATATTAATCCTGCATCAAGAAACTTATCTATTTCTTCTTTTATAGTCTTGGAGAAATTATGATTCATTATATATGTCATTTGCTTTATGGGCTTAGCACCATCTACCAGCTCAATAGAATGTTCTACCAAAGTTATTTGATGGAGTTCCTTGTAATCAAAAGTGAATAAGTGCATTTACCTTTGAAAGAGTTGGAGGTAGGATTCCTTCTCATTCTTTATCACAAAATCACCAATCTTTATTTGTTGGATATGATCATCAATTTCTTCTTTAGATAATTTTATGGGTTCATGATTTGGTGTGATTGGAAGGATATCCATGACCGAAACATGAACCTCACTTCATTGGTACTAGAGTAATCAAAGGATTTCTAATTATCGGTTTCATCACTTGAATTCACATGTTCTTCATTATGATGTTGAGTGATCTTGTTTATCTTCACCCTCTCTTTGCCATGTCCAAGTGTCATGAATCCTTCATTCCAGTAGTTTCTTGCATGAACTCTCCTTAGCCATGGCCTTCCCAATAACATTGGGTATGCAACAGTACCATTCTTCATCACCTAAAAGTCTACCACACATACAACACCCATGACAGATATTGCCACATCTGAAACAACACCTTTTGGTTTAGTTTTTCCCTTATTTAATGACCTTAACATAAGTGTTGAAGGGTGATCAATTTTTAAACCCAACATATTCATTACAGACTTGGTCATTACATTAACTACAACACCTCCATCTACTAAGACATCATGAATTAAAATACCAATACATAGTACCTCATCTTGTAGAGCATAGAGATCCACCTCTACTTCCAAAATAGGGACCTCAACTTCCTTCCTTTGGTGAGCATTGAGTCCACTTCTCATCTCTCGCCTATTCTCGAGAGGACATAGCAAGAAGTTGACCATATGTAATATTTATAGGGCTTTTGGATAGATCTTCTAAGATGGAGTATGGTCCTTGCCCCTTTGACATCAAAAATCTTGCACACCCAACTTTCTTCTCCTATGTTTCTTACTAGTCTCTCCTTTCATCTTATTAGGATCATTTCCATCTCGGTTATCTTTTTCTTTCTTTCTTTTTGTTACAAACACATATGCTTCATTATTTATGCTCCTATCTACTACATCAAAAGAATTCACAGTGTGTTTTTCCTTTATCATTATCTGTCATTGTACTAGATGTACAAGCTCTATCTAGATAACTATACTTATAATGACCCTTTTTATGACAACCATAACATACAACTTCAGATATATTTCTTTTTAGACCTCTATCTCCTCCCTCAGAACTAAATTCCTTTCCTTGAAGAAGATTAATAGTTAACTTACCCATCTTCCCGAGTAGATCTTCATACTCGGTAGATGTACTAGGGAGATATTTTTGCTCACCAAGAGTGGTTGTGGCTTCTAGACCAAAAGTTTTGGTGTAGGCTCCACCTTAGAAATAATTTCTTTGGGCTCCTCTTCCATGTTTTTTTCTTGCCTTCTTGCAATCTCCTTTTCTTGTTCGAGGGTTGTTGGGTGGTCATACTTCACTCGTTGTCTAATCTCTGGCTTCATCCCAAGAATGAAGTGCTTACAGAGGAGATTATCCACACCATTCATCAACCCATTCACCAATCCTTCCTTCTAGATCTGTGCATTGAGCTTCCACCTTAGCTCTAAAAATGAGCATGATAATCCCTTACCTTCTCCTTCTCTCCTTGGCTTAGCTTTATGATCTCAATCATGAAATCTACATATTTTTTTGTTCACCAAATTCTTCAAGAAAACTTTCAGTTAATAAATTCCATGAGTTTTTAACATTATCACCTAGTGTTTCAAACCACCTAAGGGTTGAACCATCCAAAAAGGTAGGAAAAAAATTCAATCCATTATTCCCTTCTTGTGAGGCCATTACAAATGCAAGATCATTTAAATTCTTGAATGAAAGAGGGAGCATCTTCATTAGATTGGGCTGAAAAAAATGGAATCTTTCTCATTTCCAAAAGTAACCATAGTGAAATACCAACCCACAAGTACAATAAAAAAGACTTATGTGCACAAATAATTGGAATCACTATAATAGAAAGTGACTTTATACCTTTCTATAGTAAAATAGGAATGACCATGGTAAATTTATATTTACTATGGTAAAACTTGACTTACTGCGGTAAAAACTGACTTTACTATGGTAAACACTATTCACGGTAAAAAGTGAAGTTACTGATGCAAATACTATTCATGGTAAAAAGTGACTTTACTATGGTAACTACTATGCATGGTAAAAACAAGGTTACCCTCCAAATGATTTCTAACTAAGTGGGAATATCTCTCCAGAAAATCCACCAACAAGAAATGGTCCTGACAATGGAACCAAGATGTGAACACCAATCTAGCACACTAAAAATATTTCACCGATAATTCCTCATGCTATGATTATTTTAGTAATGCACAAATTTTGGTTTGGTGGTAGTCATCTGGAAACACAATAGCAGACATAACACAAGAATACCACAGACTATGACATAAAATAATGATGACAAATCTGAAATACAACTGTAAAATATATTATTAACACAAAATGGTTACAATCTCACCCATGAATTATTCCAAGTGTTACCAACTCCACTTTTTTTCCAACAATAGTTATGGGAGAAACTTCACAATTACTCCTCTTGATGGCTTCCTTAACATACCTTCACAATAAATCTTTTATTCATAAAATACTCATTACAACTTTTTTCTATGATAAATGAGAAGGGGTGGTCTCTCTATTTATAGAAATTCAAGCTTATCCACCCTATCTCTAAGATAAGATAGGAAATCTCTTCCATCCAATCATATTCCATGCCTCAACTCTCTTTTTACATGTAGGCTTATCTTCTAAGATAAGATAAACCTTATCATCTCACATGGGTTCTACCTTTATAGATATTACACAAATTTAATATAAAAATATTTATGACATCACTCCTTGTCCTTATTACAAATATAATATTTCTAATTCCTAATCATGTAGACCCTACTTCTCTACTTACCCTAACTTAGACATTTTAACATTATTAGACCACTTACGACAAATATTTACTTTTACCACAACATTCCTATTGTACTTTAACTATTATCGTATTGTACATTATTAGCGATGTCGTATCGGCAAAGGCCGTTATCTTCTATCGAATGCCACTACTAATTATACTTAACAACATCTTATTCCTAATACATACATTAATGAAATAGAAATTACGGAGAAAAATTTTAGTGTCGACAATACCTAAATCAAACTACTAGCATTAGATTCCTTTATTTGCATGTCTATTTATTTTATATTGAATTATATATATTAGTGGATTGACAACCATCAAGGAAGTATCACACTTTCTAGATCTAGCTCACGCTAGGAAATCCACTAACCTTTTGCTATTAACTATGTTTTTGGTCTTGCTTTACATTTTAGGTAGTTCCTCCTAGCCAAAAGGAAGCTCAAGCAATCAACTTGGATTAGAAAATTAGAACGCGTGCATAACCTTCAACCAACATTACAACAGGTATTCCTCCTTGGCCTTTTACCCTTATCTATTTCATTAATCTACTAAGAATCTGATGAATCACTTTCCATGCAATGTTTCGACTTGAGGATAGGGTGACATTAAAGTCACGTTCATATAGGATGTGAGTTTGTAAAAATGAGATATGATAGGATAGATAAGAAAAGATAAAAACTATGTGCTACCTGTTAAGGAAGTAAAAATATGTGTCTAAGATGAATGGATGGGATAAGGAAGTATACACAAGATGAGAGGATATGTAAATTATGTGCTACCTTTTAAAAGTGAGGGAGAGAGAAAATGTATGTGTCCTTGACGAGATGGAGATGGCCACGAAGGTGGGCTTAGGATGAAAAATAAATGGTCCCCTAGGGGACGACAAGTATGGCCATGAATGTGGACTTTGGGATGGAAATATGGTGCCCCAAGAGAGGCACGAGTATGGCCATGAACATGGAATTTGGAATAAGAGTGTGGATGGTCTCTCAAAGGGAGGAAAAATAAGGCCACAAATGTAGACTTAAGATGAAAATAAATGGTCTCCCTAGAGAGGGAAGATTATGGCCACAATAGAGGACTTAGAAATAATATTATGGCCACAAAGGTAGACTTAAAATGAGATGAAGATTTGGATGATATTAATTTGGATTTAATATTGGATGAGATGGAGTAGATGAGATTAAATAAAGAACTTTCAAAAGGTGAAGCCCCCAACATCAAGGGAGTTGTATGGATAGATAATAGATGAATTAATGTGGAAGGGATGCTCAAGGATGAGGGGAGGATGTCCCCCTAGTGAGGGAGATTATATCACTGTGGAAAAATTAGATGTGGATGAGTTAGTGGATGTCTAAGGAGTTTATATAGAATCTTCTCAGATTTGGATTAGATATATAGTTGGGGATCACCAGGGTAATTGTCAAAACAAATAGTATTAATGAATGCGGGAGAAACTTCCTTAGGAATAATGTCATGTGTAGGAGAGATGCTAAGGAATGAAGTGGATAAGGGAATCTCAGAAACCCAATGGATGGGTTATAAATTAGATTGGTTGTAGATGGAAAAGGATGTTCCCTAAATGAGGAAATCATATTTCTAAATCAGGTTATGGACAATTGTCTAAAAGGCCTTACAATGCTCAATGTCATGGCCCAAAGTATGATGATAGGTGCATATGAGATTAGGATCGAACCACAATGGATTTGGACTATTTGGATTAAAAGGTTTAATAGGGGAAGCGTGATGGAAGATATTTGAGTTAAATGTCGAAGGATATCCACATAGGACCCAATCAAAGTGTCATGGGGAAGGTAACTCTTGTGGGTTTTGATAGGATATTTTGGCTTGGATTTAGGGGAAGAAGTGGACGTAGATTGGATGGGTAAATTAGATGTCTTGGAAGATGAATCAATTTTTAGAGGAGGGTTGGATTTTTAGATTTGGATTTATTATTACGAGATGTCTTAGATGGAGGGACTGGCCCTAAAATAGATGAGGATGTGCCTGGGATGGAGGTAAGATCTAGCTTCTTACGAGAGTGTGCAAGATACTTTTTGGATGTTTACTAAGAGTATTAGATTTGGATCAAGAATATTTACCCTTGGCAGGGATAAATATAATCTCAACCGATGGATTTGAAGATTGTGGTGTAGTTTTTGGATTGGTTGATGTAGGAACAATTGATTTTGTAGAGGGAGAATGAATCCCCTTTGTGTTCGTTTTAGGTGGAGGTGTTTTCTTCATAAATGTTGCAAGGGGTATCATTGATATATTTTCAAACTAAGAAGACATGATTGGTGTGGTAGTGGTTATAGAAGTGGATACGGTTGATGCTTTGAAGGGTTTAGGGTAGGAGATTGGGATGAGATATGTGGTGTGGCCATAGGCAAAGATGTAGGTACATGTGACAAAGATGCCAAGGTATATGTAAGTGGGATTGTTGATGTAGTAGATATGGATGTAGTTGGGATTGACAAGGAGGTAGGTGTAATTGGATCATATAAGGGTGTAAATGATGTAGTGGTAGGTGTGTTTGATGCAGATGTGGGTATAGTCAAATTCGGTGTGGTTGTGGTAAAGGTAGGGATAGAACATGTGGTAGAAGTTAATGGGATAGGTGTGATGATCATGGACATGGTTGATATGGATGTGGGGGTAGGCATTAAAGGAGTCATAGGCACAATGTCTAAGATAGGGGAAGATGATGAGGTATATGAGATAGGTAAGGATGGAGGTGTTTGATGTATGGTATTGATTTAATAAGGCTTGAAATTGTATGGTATGGAAGTTGGGAATTTATTGGTTGGTGTTGGATTAGGAAATGGTTGTTTAAATATGAAAATGGGTACAAATTTCTTTGGTTGTGGGATTGTGTAATGTGGGAAAGTGGGGTTTCGTTGAGACATATAAGGAGTATAAATGTCAATAGATGGCGAAGGTTGGGTAGGCATGGTAGATGAAATAGGGATGACATTGATATAAGGTGATGGGGGTGAAATAATATTCACTGGTTGATATGATCGAGAGATGGATTTACGATGAAAGTATTCATAGATGGGGCTAGAAGGAGACAAGGATGAGATATCGATCATGGTAGATGTTTGAGGAGTGGTAGTAGTTGATGTGATAGGTATGGAGATTGTAGTTATGGTTGATGTAGGTGTGGGAGAGGTGTCAACATGAGAAGTGGATGGATGAGGATGTAAGGAATCTTGGTCTGTTAAATTCGAAGGGGATGTTTGATAGGATGTTTGGGGTTGAATAGGAGTATTTGATTGTTGAAAAGTGTAAACGTATGTAGATTTGGATGATGGGGGTGGAATAAGATCCACCAATTAAGTGGATTGATAGGATTCAAAGGTTTCAAGGGATTTACAAAGTTTTAAGTCATAGATGGGGCTAGAGGGAGGCCCAGAGGTCTCTAAAGGAGCAGGAGGTGGTGGTGTGACTGGTGGAGGGATATAGAGCGAGGGGAAATAGGTGAATCTGTTTCAAAAGGGGATCTATTTTAATAATATGGTCTTTACATGGTTGAGATATTTAATGTGGAATCTAAACATTACTGGATGAAGTGGTAACATCATTAGATATATCATAGTGTTGCATTGTTTCATCTTGAAAACTAGTAGTACCAGGTGTGAAATAAGAAAACATGTCAAGAAGAAAAGTTTTCATTATCTAGATTTAAGAAAGTGTGAAAAATAAAAGGGTATGGATAATAAGGTACCTAAGGGAAGGTACTCTATGTTTGGTTTCAGGAAGCTTTGGCTTAGGGGAGTCTCAAAGGCGGCTTCTGTTGGATGATGAAATCCTAATCGGTCGATAGGGTAGGAGGGTGTTTAGATGTGTTGGTCAATTTGTGAGTTTTAGGTTGTGTGTGATAGTGTGAGATGTAGCAAGTTGTCCCCTACTTATACTATGTGAGAAAGAAGGATGAAAAAAATAAAGATTATTTTTAAAACAAATCAAAGTTTGATCTTGTGGTAAGGGCACACATAGGAAAGGGAGATATAATGAAAAAGGAGAAAATATGAAAAAAATGAGGAATACATGGATAAATATTTTCCTTTTTATCATAAATTTAGTGGGAAGAGAAATCCAATAGCCGAACCAACATGATCAAAAAAGAAGCATGGCCTCACGCCGCAAAGTGTTTGTAGAAGATAGAAGAATCATAAAAATAGAAAGAAATGAAAAAGGATTACCTAAGGGTTTCTGCCACTGGGTGTGCCAGGAATGTTAACCAATTTTATTCATTCACACTCAAATTAGTAATCTAGCTACTAAAAAAACTAGCAACTCATAACATGACAAGTTTATAGTACCTTAGAAACGTGATAAACATGGATGGATGAGCTTCATGTAATGATCCTTGTTGTGGTTGATGTACCTACAAATAAGAGTGTCTAAATAGATGAATGATTAGATAATATTTTTTTGGGGTTTCTGACAAATCGGCTCCATGAAGTGCGACCTTCCTTTCACGTATGCCAACCATTGTTTTGAATAAAAAGTGAAGTAAAAGTTGAATAAATAGATTGCATGGAGAAACACAGATACTACTGAATTTGAGAAATAAATAAAATTGATCAAAAGGGTGATTTGGCTAAAAGAGATATAAATTAAATGTTACCTAGTATGGGTTGAAAGCAACCTAGAGTGTGCAGAGGTAGGTTAACGGAAACCTAGGAGGGTCGATTTGACCTGTAAGCTAAATATGTGAAACTACAAGGGTCTAGATGTAAAACATGAGCTTGTAGATATTTTGAGTCACTTGAAGAAGAGAACCAGAGGAAGAAATCTCTAGAAAGTAGCAGAAAAATAATAATAAGGAGGTTAGATTGGAAAATTGGGCCTAGGTTGATGGCGATCGGTTAGTAGGTAGGATAAATTTAAAGCACAGAGGAACAAAATGATGGTCCTGGTAAGTTGAGTCAGGAACAAAATGAAGGTGGACTTAGAAAAATGATCTAGTAGTTGGAATCATATTTGTAGAAGGACATGTACATGGTGATTGGAGAGGGTCGATGGCGACTATAGTAGAGTTAGATAAGGTTGAGGTCAAAAAGGATGAAATGGGAGACCTGCAAGTGAAGAGGATGGAAAATAAGGTTGATATCAAAACTCTGGGTGTTGCAAAAGCTTATCTAAACCTGCAAAATGTTATTGCAATCTATACGAAGATAATATGATAAATATCACATAAATAACACAAATATGATGATAAATCTCATGAAGGATGATTGTGAGCAATGCAAGCACATCCAAAGGAGGTCTAGGAGGTTTGTAACTATTGTAGGAATGCTCAAGCACGAGAGTCAATTCAAAAATCACAAGAAAGCTCCAAAATTCGTAGGCATCTGATGATTATGGAAAGAAACGACTCAATTTTATAGGGTTGACAATGACTAGGCTGATTCGCTTGCTAACCACCGGGAAAGTTTACCCAATGGGGTGAATTTTCTTTCTTTTAGGGAAGGGAAAAGTTCTTTAAAGCTTATGTGTGGGATTAGGTTGTTTACGGATGAATCATGCATAGTTAGAAGATAGGAATGGGTAGAAAAATCACAGGGATTTATATTTAAGATAAAAGCATCCTAAATAACAAGTCCATTAGGGAAAGTTAAGGGGTGTGGATATTAATTTATTAATTAATAAATGTGAATTAATAAGGATTAATGATGATATGATAATAGTAGGGAAGTTTATTAAATGTTAACGAGGATGGATTTAATTAAAGGAGAACCTAGTTAGGACCATAGCAAAATAATGCACACGGCGTAAAAGGGTAGAGATATCAAATTAAGGTGTCTACAAGGACATGGGTTGATTAGTACTATCTTCACTCAAAAACAATATGAACAATAATATGACACCGAGACTAAATAATACCCAAATTACATGATTTTGTGTCTATATTTGTCCTCACTTTATGTTGGTGAGCGGGATGCTCAAGTAACATTTAAGTAGATAAAGATGTGTACCCGATGTCCATGTAAAGTGATGTAGAAAGTATGTTGATGGACTAGACAAATCATGGAATGAGAAAATAGTGGAACGTGGAGACTAAGATGAAAAGTGTAAAAGTGGTGAGAATGAACCTAGGGAGAAAGTGTGTGTGAAGACGCTGATATATGTGAGGTAACTACATGTTAGTATGAGGTACAAACTATGGAATGATGTTGTTTTTGTTTTTTTTTAATGCATTTTTGTAGTTTCTTGTTGTTGTTGACTACTTTCTTCTCATACAAACGGACCTGCAAAGGAGAAGATGATCAAGTAGTCAAATACGCATGTATGTGTAAAAATCACATGTATATAGTAAAAAGACTGTAAATGGAAGTATGAAAAAGTAAAAGGAACATGTGCACCTGATCCATGATGAGAGAAAGGGTGTAGAGAGGATATCTTGTAACCATGATTTTTTTGGGAAATCTCATGCCATTGTGGCTGAAGAAGTGTAGGGAGAAAGATGCATTATTCTCCAACCTATAATTGCTTCCCGAGAATAGTATGAAAAAATATCCTGTAGAAACCAAGGCACATAAAAACAAGTGGCTAGAAACAAGTGTTAGTATGAACAAGCATGCATGTAGAGAACAAGTGTAAGCTACGCAAATAATGTATAAGCTTGAATACAAGTAAAATCGTAAGAAGAAAACCATAGACCGACAAAGCGGGTTACAAACATTGGACATCACTCACGATGTTGCAAGACACTCAAGGCCACAATAACCACATACAATAAACAATAGTGCAAACCAAACAAAGGTAAAGGCCCACATACAATACCAAATAAGAGACAAAAAAATATATAGTCATGAAAGCAAATAATCCTGTAAACAAATGTTTCACATGAAGCACCCATTAGTATGTTAGAAAGATAACCCATATGTCAAAAGCATGTATAAGTAAGTAATTTAAAGTGCTAAGTACAAAATAAAAAAATATCACATATAAGAAATGAATTTGGATGCCCCCAACAACCATTATATGAGTTGTAGGAGGTGTGCATCCATGTTGCACATGAGAGGCATGTATCGTGATCACAACTAGAAAAGGGTGTAAAATCACATGTGTGTATGATAAATATAATGACATATAAGAGACCTATCTAGCATGTGTAGTAAGTGAACGTGAAAAAGCAATTGTGAGAAAAATACAAGCAACCAAGATAGGAAATATGTTGTGGATGGATGGAATGAAATTCAATATGGATGATAGGAGCGAATGCCCATCGAGTGAATGGAATTTTTGTGCAAGTGTGGTTAATTTATTATGCCCCCTCAACAATCAAGATTGAACCAAAAATAATATTGCATCATTGGGAAATGGTTTAATTGTGTGTAGTTCATTGTGGTGAGTATATATGTGTATTGATGATATGTGACCTAGAGATGAATGCATGATGATGTAGCCTAAATCGTATATCATGATGAGATGAATAACAGGAGTGGTCATATAGCCTAAAGTGTGTACCAATATAAGATGAAGGAATAGGTGACCATTTGGTCAATAGTGTATGTCACTAACCTAGTAATGGTGCGTGATAGAAGGTTGAATGATATGCGTGTGAGTATGATAAGGTCCATTTGATTGGTAAACCCTTAGTAATCGACTATGGACCTAGGAACTAGAGTACGCCATAGGGTAGTGAGTGCAAAGTGTGTAAAAGTAGATGTATGTAGTATATGTGGTGATGAGAGACGACCATGTGATGTGTAAAATGTGTTGTATAGAATGCAATGCAAGATGTGTAGATAGCCTAATAGTGTGACGGTAATCTTTATGAAGTATGTATGATGATGCTAGACTCGTAGACAATAGGAGTGTGACACATGTGTGATGAATAGTAGTATGGTATGTAAAAAATGAATGATGTGTAGATGTGTAAATTTCTAAATGATGTAGAATATCCGTGGAATGTAGAATGTAAGATGTAAGATATGTGATGTGAGATCTGTGAAGAGACACAATTTGTAGTATTTATTGTGTAGTGTGTGGGGTTCATGTGTAGTATTCCCTCAACAATCGAGTGTGAATTGAAGCACAAGAGTGTGTCATCAGGAAATGATGACACTAAAGTACATATGAAGAAGCGTATGCTAAGAGTAGGATATATAACATTGCAAGTATGGAGATGCACTAATTCTAAGATAGAAGGGGGGATGTGTTGGATGTTATGCCCCCCAAGTGCATGTGAGTGAATGAACTATCCAATGACATTGAAGGATGAAGGTCCTTCACCCAATGCCTGTGGCGATGAAAGTGTATGACCATGCTCTAGTAGTGGTGGTATAGTAGATAAACATTGTGTGGGTGAGTGAAGTCTACATGCATGTGATGGGTGAATATATGATGATCGTGTAGGTGCAAAAAAATGTGTAGATGATAGAGGCCGATCAAAAGCCAAGCATGAAGGTGATGAAATTTTAGGCGGAGCTACCTACAATGGTAATAAAAATTGTCGTGAGATAAACATAAGTAATTCATCTTTGAGATGTAGTAACCATCCTAGGAATGGGCCTATGTCGATGTGTGGGACTAGTGGAGCGATGAATCCGTGTAGATGATGTGAAATTAGGTGAACTAGGAGTATATTGTGCTTCTAGTAACCTAGATTGTGATGTGTTAGATGCAACGGAAGATGTGTTAACTAATGCTCGAGGAGATGAAGACCACTTAGAAGAGGGAGGTACACCGTCGATAGAAACAACTTGATTGTGATGAATAAATTTAAGGTGCAAATGATTCATAGAGATAATATATTGATACCTACAAATCCAATTGAGTTCGAGTATCATATCGCAACCATCGATTGTTTTCCCTACAAGGAAATGGATAATCAAAGTGAGAGGACCTGATCAGTAACGTATAGTTTTATGACACCATATGGTTTTTTCAGAGGGTAATCGATAAAGATGAAGCAATGGAATAGAACATGTGCTAATAGGACAATTTGGTTAAACTTTAGTATTATTGATGTGGATCGAGCCAATAAATGTTTTCATGTGTAGTTGATTAGATTTAAAAGTCACATGATAGTCATTGTTAGAAAAAGAGATGAACGGTGGTGTTAGTATGTGTAACTAAAAATTCAAGGGCCCCGAAGAGGGAGGAGACAATGCGTGGTAGGCATGATTAGCTAAAGATTTGAAGCTTTCTTTTGATGTTGTTAGGATGAGTTATTAAAGAGTTTGATTTTACCCTTGTTAGTGTTAGGTGAAGAGTCGTTAGGCTATTGAAACTCAAGCTTGTTGTTATCAATAAGATCTTGGATGATTATACGAGAGGTTGAAACATTGATTTGTAGAATGTCCCACACATCTATGATAGTCACATCAAAAATTCTCATTGTAATTCCTACCTTTTGGTCATGATGGATCTAATTTGAGTGGTGGAGGAAGTGTGATAAGATTTCTCTCAAGAAGTTGTTGCAATATGAGATGTGGGGCCATAAGAAAGTTAGTAAACGCATGCCTAGGTGGTGGTGATTGAACTTCTTTAGGAGTAGTGACTGCATTAAAAGTAATTTTGGTGTTACTTGGTTTAGTTGTAGATGGATTGAATGGTGCCTTGTTTGGAAAATGAGTAGAAGACAAGGCTTGCTCTTAATATTTAAGCTTGCCTATGGATAGAAGTTTGGTTTCACAAAGCTTAAGAGTATGAAAAATTTGGTCAAATGAAGGAGAGGTTTCAAAGAGAACACTCTCCTAAAGCGGTGGTAAAATACTCTAAATGAAAAAATCTTGAAGCTCAAAGTCCGCTAGCACATTTGACATCTTAGCTAGATTGTTTTTATATCTCAAAACGTAATTGGCTAGGTGTTCATTATATCCATGTTTAAGTTGTGCTAATTGAGCATAAGAGATCTTGGAGTTGATATTGATAGAAAAATGAGTAAGAAAATCATCGTCCATATGCGTAAATGAAGTTACCGAATGAACAAGTAGGTTGTAAAACCAACACATTGGATAATCATGGAGATGTTGAGAAATATTTTAGCCAAAATAATATGATCATTTGTAAAATCGAGACAAGCTACATGGAAATCTCTAATATCCTCTTGTGGGTCATCATGTCCATTGAAAATGGGAAGCTTAGGGGTGAAAAACTAGGAGGAAGTAGATAAGTAGAGATGACAGGTGCAAATGGCATGCCAAATAATAAGGTGGAATCTAAAGATGGAGATGCACGAGAAGTAGCCTATTGTAGCTGAGGAATTTGTGCTTAGAGGTCTTGATAGAAAGAGGTTATGTCTTAAGCATGAATGGAGGAAACTTGTCATGTATGAGAGATAAGAGGTGGTGTGAAATTATTTGTATGAATAGTTACCTGGCTGGAATGATAGAAATGGGTGGAAGAGTGGAAACACGAGGTTAGGAAGTGATGGAAGTAGATATGGATGTGGAAGCATTAAGTTCGCCAAATTGGTAGCTTCCTCATGAGTGACATGTAAAATTAAATATAGATCTTGGGGATGCTCAATGATATGGTCATTAATGGATTTAATATGATCCTTAGTAAAATTGTCGGTGGAAAAAAACCATAGTAAAGAAGAGGGAAAAAGCCTTAAGTTGAAGGTAGTGTTGAACGTGAGGTTCAAAAAAATGATTAACTAAAATGTGGATATTTTAAGTTAATCTAATATTAATAATAGTAATAAATAACAACTAAATAAATAAAGACAGTAACCCGAGACACTAAGAAATTAGAAATGAGAAATCCTAATGAGAAAAGAGGGTTAGGAAGAGCTTAGTTGATTCATGGATATTAGGGATTGTGTCATAGAGAATAAAATATAAACATAATGCATGAATGACCACACGAAGCTCCAGATAGCATAGATCTAGAACAATACACTAGACTAGGCACTGGAGAAGGACTGGGGTGCCTAGGACGCGCTGGTCTAAGGTCTAGGCACTTTTGTCTATGAAAAATCTCTGTAAACCTCCTTCGAGGTGTCGTTGTATTTTTCCCCTGTGTTTTCCTTCTATCGTGTTGATGTCGTTGGAATGTGTTGGATATCTCTGTAAATCAAAAATGAAGATGAGACCTAAAAAATCCCAAGATAAACATCACACCCATAAGAAATAAAGATGTATATGAAGGGTTCAGACTATCCTCAATGGCCACAATGGTGGACTTACTAACTGAGCATTGCATTATATCTTAGACATGATGTAGTTCTATGTGAGTGTGTGAAAGTTGTTGCCTAGGTGCTCTTATGCCAGTCGCACTTTTTGAAGTAGTGAGATATAACTAGATTTTAAAATGTAATAAAATGATGGATGGGATAGAATAAACTTCCCTCCTATGCGGTTTGATGCATATGATCTAGCCTTTTCCTTGTGGTGGAGCTAGATGGATGTAAATGGATCCTTTGATGGATATAACCTTCGGTGATTATAGTAGCACATATTTTTTGGTTCCTCATTATGGTCTCATAAATTCATATTTATATGGTTCTCTTGTTCTAATTTCATAATTAACCCCAAAGAGGATGACCACCAAAAATATAGAAATCTCAAAAGGCTAGATAGTGCCCAAATAGTGGCGGGAAAGTGTTAAAAGGATCAGGGTGCCCCAAATGGGACCTGGGGCACACAGGGTGCCCTAATATTAGGCCGGGTACCCCGATTAGAGATAAAATGACACAAAATGGCAAAAATAATCGGGTGAATACATGGGGGAGGTTGGCGGTGATGACAGAAAATAAATTAAAATGGCCAAAGGACATGGGTTAATTAGTACTTTCTTGATCAAAAACCATATGAATAGTAGTATAAAACTCGAGACTTATTAATATCCAAAGTACATGATTTTGTGTCTATAATTAGTATGTTAGAAATATAGGTAGTATGTCATAAGCTTGTATAAATAGGTGAAAGTAAAGTAACCGTAGTCTAAATTAGTGAAAATATAACAATAGGAACCAATGTAATTTATGATAGAAAAATTAGATTCCACGATGATCCTTGGTAGGTCCGGTAGAAGGTACCATCCCAAGTGTCATTACAAGTGTGTAAAAACTTGTAAGAGATATACATTCACCTTAAAAGATCAAGTGAGTGCACATGTGTATTTATAGAAAGATAATGAAATATTGAGTATGTGACTACCATAATAAGCAAAAAGCAACATGGAAGTTGAATAATATAGCAACAATAAATGTAACCAAGATATGTAAATGCAATGTATGAGTGGGATGGAATGGTATGCAAAGTGTGAAGATGGTAGGAGTAGTGTGCCCCCAACATATTTGCATGAGATGAGGTTTGTTTATAAAATATCCATTAACAATTAAGAATGAACCATAAAACAAGAGTGTGTCATCGAGAAATGAGTGTGTTGTGCAAGTAGATGCTAGAAATATGTACCATGAAGCATAAAGCATGAGATTAAGATGATGTGAGGTTTATTTCAGATATAGACCCTCAAAGTGATGAGTATGAACCATCGAACTAGAGAGAATTATATGGTAATTATGATGCAATGCATGTATCGATGGTTATGAAAGTGTCTAGAAAAATTAGACATGGTACGACAAACATAAAGTGTAGGGATAGACATGAGAGAGAGTGACAGCATTGGAAGGAGGGGGAGAAATTTTTATGGCCCCAAGTGTGTGATGGAAGAAGAATTAAGTGAACTCATCTAGGAGATCGTTGGTGTTAGGATCGTATCCAATGGGATTTGGATTCGAGAGATGGTAAGCAATGGTGTGGATTTAATCATATAATGATCATTTACATCATAATTCATACATTCCCATAGCATATTCTTCATCAAGTGAAAGGAATTTGTGGATAATCGTGTACATACAAAGTTGAGATAGATTTGGAGCATAGCCAGGAAAAAATCATTGAAAATAGAGATGCGATAAAAAGGCATGGGAAACATGATATTTGTATGATTGCAATCAAAATTGCCACCAATGTAGTTAAGCCAAGACTCTCCAAGTGTAAGTGAAGAGGAATGGGGAGTATAAGAAAGGAAGATTGATAATTGAAACACAAAAAGGCCAAAAGAGGTGGTAATGGATACACATCCATGATAAATATGCAGAGAGTGAGGTAGGAAAAGGATATCTAAAAGTGTGAATCGAGATGAGCTAAAGCCATCATGTTTGCAAGCATTTTCAGAATAAGTAGGGTAAAGTTTAATATGAGGCCCATAGGAGCCCTACGAAAGAGAGTGCATGACAAAGGAGTAATTGGAGGAATAAAATGAATATGGGGAGATACAACAGATGGTAAGATGTCCAAAGATATGGAAACCCGCTTGGAAAGGTATCATGGAATTAGTGGAAGGAGGATATTTTAATTGGTATTCACCTAGACCAGTAGTGATAAAATTATCCTAAAAATAGGATTCATCTATCTCAAGAGGAGTAAAATAAGGTTGTACAATGTGTCATCATTAAGCTCTATAACATTGACCTCGTCATTATAATAATCAATACTAGAATTATCTTATTGAATAACATTTTCAATAATGTTGGTAGGGGAGGAACCAAATGTAGGAGCAAGGGAGTCCATGACAGATATGGAAGTAGTAACAATATGGGTGGACATGGTGGGTGGTAGGAGATCAATACTATGCATAGGAATGGATGGAATACATATAAACATAGAGGGGAGAATAGGGGTACTATTTTGACCAACATCATATGTAAAAATATTGTTGTGTGGAATGGGTTATGATGGAGGGATAGGCATGAAATTGATAGGGTTTATACGGTTAAACGTAAATGGATCGTGGTCAACACCAATAGTATGCTCATAGCCATCGTGGAGGAATTTGACACACATATGAATTTTGGAGGGAAAAATGTGCATGGTATGAATCCATCATCTACCAAGTAGGAAATTAAACTTAAATGAGACATGAATAATAAAGAATAGAGAAGGAATAATTATAGGTGGAACTTGTAGAGGTAATGTGACAGTTCTCATGCATGTGTAAGTAGTGGAATCATAGTTGCGAATAAGAGTGAAATATTAGTTAATTAAGTTCTCGAGAGATGTTCATTATCTTGAGGAGAGAACAAGCACATAAATTTATATCATATCCATTATCAATGAGTACACTCTTGATGCAAATGGAGGTAATATTAGTGGTGATAAGAAACGGCATAAAAGGATTGATAGAAATCGAAGGAGGGAAATCCTCACCACTAATAGATATAGCATGTGGTAAAAAAATTATGGATTGAATAATATGGGTAAAGGTAACTAACGAATTATTAATTTCAATATGAATGGAGAAAAGGAAGCCTCTAATGTATTCGACAGTCATGTGCACTACATAAGAGATCATAAAAATATATTTTGGTCGGTGTATTATTGAGTTGCTCAATGATATCATATCCCTTAGAGGTGATAGTAGGAATTGTAGGAGTAAATTTTTGTGGAACAAAGGAAGGTGGAGATGTAAGATGGTGAGTGTGATGAGTGGTGACTACATTGATGGTTGGATTAAACATCAACGTAATAAAGCATGGAAGGTGCTGAGTATAGACACTCGTAAAATCAAAAATTGGTGATAGCCATGCGTAGAAACCTTGGTTAGAGTATAGGAGGAATAAGAAGATTGATCCATGAATTTAGAAGAAGGGGATAGATTTTGATACACTCTTAGAAGGTAGGGTTTCAATAAATAAGTTCACTAAATGATTTTTAAAAAAATTGAATTAAATCCTATTGTGGAGAAATTAATGTAATGTATGATATCTAAATGCTAATATATAGTAAAGGTACAATAAATAAAGCATGTAAAATATGAAACCCTAGGAAAAATCAAGAGGTAAAAGGAATTAGCTGATATCACGAGTGGACTGGAAGTGATCTGGGCATGTGTGAAAATTGAATAAACTACAAAATGAGTCGTCACTCTGGTCACTTTGTAAAATTTGTAATCTACAAAAATGTTAGACATGGGAGCCCATGGGAGGATAGGGGCACTTGGGTGTTCAAGACTAGAACCTGGACACCCATGACTCGCAAGAGCTCAAAATCTAATTTCTATTGTGTCACTAGGGTTTTGTTATTTTTATTTGTTGATCTCCTTATAGTTTCTCCTTGATTTCCAAAGGTACATGTAACATGTAAAAGAGAAGTTCACCTACACAAGCGTACAAACCGCATCAAATCTAAAAATTCAAATGTAGAATGGGGATTCGAGCTGACTGACTAGAAGTCACTCGAAGAGTGAACTTAAGACCGATCATGCACTATATATCAAACTTCGTGTAATTCTTGTGAGTGTGTGTAGAAATTGTTCCCTAGGATGACCTTTTGTAAGATGCACTAGAAAGCACGATAAACTTGTTGAATAATGAAAATATGTGGATGGAATAAAATAAACTTCCCCTTCCTATGTTGTGTATGTAGAATATGCAGCCCTTTGTCCCTTGAATGGATACTAGATGGATGCCTTGAAGTTATTTTGGTTCCTTTTGAATGCAAGCTTAGGTGGTAATAGTAATTCTTAGTTCTTGCTACCTCATTTTTAAATCATAACTATGTATTTATATGATTCCCTTGTTTGAATTTGTAATTGAGAACTAAAAGGCCAACCCAAGGTAATAAAATGCAATTAAGAAGCGAAAGGGGCCAAAAGGGGTAAGAAGCAGATAAAGAGGGAAAGAAGTACCCGTAAGAATAGAGCACCGATGCTACTTTGTCTAAATGGAGAGCTAGTGTCCAAATCCATAGAAAAACTAAAAATAAATTTCGACAAGAGTAACATATGTATAAATCCAATAAAATTGTAAATTATAGAGAAACATGATAAGGAGCTATCAATTACTAGTTTTCTTTCTTAGTATCCATGTAAATGATAACATGCTTTTAGGACCTAGAAATGTACCCAAGTTTGTGATTTTGTGTCTACAAGTACAAGGTTTTTCCCATGTTCGCGAGAAAGGGGGATGTTAGGAAATATCTACTAGTGCTCACATTTGATTAGTGGGTGAAATAATATTTATTGTTATAATGAGTTATAATAACAAATTGTATCTATTTAGTTTACTAAGATTTCAATGTTAAACCAAACTCGCATATATTGGAGTGTATTTAGAACCAATTTATTTATTACACGATTCACGTCTCCTATTTATTAGTACATTCCCATCTAAAATAATATAAGTTAAATTATTATTTGTAAGTTTATATTTATGTGACTCTGCACATGCCTTGTAGATATGATGTTAAATATATTAAATCATTATGCAAGCTAACATTTCTTTGTAATATAAGTGTGTGAAATAATATCCCTATCACCAAGCATGGTAATTTTCTTATCATTCGTATATGATAAGAAATATATTTTCTACTTGTATTCAAATGTTGGTAGTATACCATTCTCAAGATCTATGGAAAATAGGATACCATTTATAAACAAATGGAAGATGAGGCTTCATATCATGGAGTCCAATGCATTTCATATGATCTTGATAACTCTTATCTTGATTTTTTTACAAAAGCTTCAAATATTAAGGCTTCAAATATTAAAGCTTCTTATTGCAAGCATAAACTCAAGATTATTAAGTCTTAAAAGTGACACGGATGAAAATAAGATGTATATTACATTTGTTAAGGATTGGAGAAAATAATATTCAAATATTTTTTTATCTTCTCCCATGTAGACACTTTGTTAAAAATATAAAAAATTCATTCAAGTGGCCATCACAAGAATTACTAAGTAGCTTGATATCCTACTTCATTTTGTGCAACATTACCATGTTATTTTTTCTTCTCAACCCTACTCCCCGAAATACAATATGCCTTAGTTAAATTCCTTCAAGTTGACCCTTGTGATATTTTCCAAGATCAAATATTTTCATGTGACACACCCCTTTCTCTCAATGATCTTAAATAGGAATATATTGAAACATATTCATATAAAGTCCTTAGTATCAATGGAGTTTGCTCTGGATTGTATTTGAATTACATAAAGTATATCTTGAAGCCATGAGTTGTAATTCCTTATGTGATCTTAACAACTAACGTAATATAAAATCAATTCTTATATCCAGATACCTTAAAAAAATTCCAACTGGATTCCTTTTACTCTCCTTAATATCTCTTATAAAATAACTTCCAAATCCCTACGAAAAACACTCAAACATTGTCTTTCACTCATTATTATAAATGAGAAGATTGGTTTCATTTAGAAAAAATACATTATTAACAATGTGATGGTTTTTTTGGGAAAGCATGGAATGAGAAATTGTCTCTAATAAAAAACTACTTGTTGTGAAGATTAATTTGAGAATTCCTATGGTATGATAAAATGACCTTTTATCATTTCCATGACTCGATTTCTTATATTTGGAGCTCTCTTTTTATACTCTATCCATAGGTTATTTCAAAATGTAGGAGCCTACATCTCAATCAATGGTTCTAAATCTTCCAAATTTGGGCTATTCATATCAATCATATAATGGAGTCCTCATTTCTCCCCACTCTATGTTTTCATTACCAAACAATTTAGGTATTTTCTTTCCAACTATTCCTCTCATTACTTTTTTAGAGGAATTTCGCCTCCACATTTTTATCAACACCTCATTAGTGGCCACTTTTTTATGAATCCTTTTCAATATGATTGAGGAAAAAGATTCATTCAAATAATCTATGGAATTCTTAGATTTCTTTTGTTTTACTTCTATCTCTTCTATATAATGGTGAAAGCCCCTATGATATAAGTAGTATGTAACCCCAAAACCCATGGTTAGAAGGATATAAATTGATATGGATTAAACAAGGTATGAAATAAAATATTCATGGCATATAATTTACTTTTATAATGTTTTCATATGACATTTAGTCTTATATTGATCAAAGATTGGACAAACGATAGCTTATTAGGTGACAAAGTCTATTTATTTCGTTGGAAAATTCCATATTAAATCCAAAGTTTGGATTATACTCATGTTTATTACTCATATTTTTGGGCTCCATGAAATGAGGCTAGTGGTAAGATGGAAAATATTCTCAAAGATTTTTTATGGGAAATCCTAAGGGACATAATCCGCCAACATTCAAACTCGTAACCCAAAGCCTATAATTCTATTATATCCTCCAACCCTAACCCCAAACCTTAAAATCCTTCCAATCTTTCTAAAACATAAACTTTAAACCCCTTATAACCACCACCTCAACCTTAAACCTATAATCTAAAACCTCCAATCCTACTCTAATCTCCAACCCTAACCCCTTACCTTAAACTCCTTTCAACCTCTCTAAAACCTAACCTCCAAACCCCTTATAACCACCACCTCAACCTTTAACCTATAACCCCCAATCTCTAACATCAAAGTTCCTTCAAATATCCAACACCTTAAAACCCACATCCTTATAAATTCCAACATCCAACCTTCAAACCTTATACTTCCATCCAACCCCTTGCCAACCTCCAAACCCTTTTAAAAATCATATGCCCACCTTCAACTCCCAATATTTTAAGCCCTTACACTCCTTAAACCTTTTGAACTCTTCCATATTTATAACCATCAAATCCTCTACCTTCCAACTTCAAATATTTAAACCTCTAACCCCTTTAAATTTCCAACCTTTGAATCCCTTCCAAATTACAAGTGCTTAACCTTCCAACCTTTTAACACCCTCCCAATATTCAGACCCCCATAGACCTCCATCCATTTAACCATTCCCAATTTACAACCATCCAATATTCTACCTTCCAACTTCTAATATTTCAACCTCTAACCCCCTTCCAACCTAATATTTCCAACCTCCAAAACCCAATCTTCTAACCTCTAATCCCCTTCCATATTACAATTCTCAACCTTCTAACATTTTAATGCCATCCCAATATTCATAACCCTCATAGACCACCATCCATTTATCCCTTCCCAATTCAAAACCATATAATCCTCTACCTTCAGAATTCCAATCTTTCAACCTCTAACCTACTTCAAATTTCCAACGTGTAAATACAGATATTCCAACCTCTAACCCCCTTCCAAGTTTTCATGCCCAACATTCTAACCATTTAACACAATCCCAATATTTAGACCCACCACCAATCTTTGTCCTTTTAACCCCCTTCAAACCTCCATCCTTCCAACACACTCCCAACCTTTAACATTCTAACATCCTCCTAATTTACAAGCATGTAATCCTTCACCTTCTAACTTCCAATCTTCCAATCTCCAACCCCTTCCTAATAAGTAACCCTTGGACTTCTACCTCCTTCCAAATCCCTACAAGCCTCCATTATTTAACTCAATTCCCAACCTCCAACCTTTCAACATCTTCCCAACCTACAACCTTCTAAAACCCTATGAATATTTCAACACCAATCCCCAAATCTCCCCTCTAATCTTCTAACCTCTTCCTAATTTTCAACCTCCCAATATTCCACCTTCCACCCTCAATAAGCACCACCCTATCCAAATCTCCAACCTTCCAAGCTCTCCCGAACCGTCATACCCCCTCTCAACCTACAATCTTATGACCTCCTCCCAACACCTAACCTCCAAACCTCAACCTTATATACACTCCCATATGTAAATTGTAGTCACTAAATCACGCACTTTGAGTCAATATTTAGTCTCGGTTTCATACTACTATTTATATGGTTTTAGAGTGAAGAAAGTACTAATTAACCCATTTCCTTTGGCAATTCTACTTTTCTTTCTATCTTCACTTATAATCCTCTAACCATACTTTCCCAATCAATTTTTTCATTTTTCATTATTCTTATTCCTTAATGGGGAACCTAGGTGCCCTGGTCCCCTCGGGTGCCTTGGTCTTCCTTGTACTTTGCTTCCATATTTTTAGAACTTTCTAACCTTTTGATCTTTCCATATTTTTAGCGGTTTGTCTTTTCAAGGTTGATTACAAAATTTAAACAAGAGAACCATATAAATATAAATTTATGAGACCATAATGAGGGACCCAAGCACTCAAAGCATCTACTATAACCATCTAGAGTTGCATCCAAAAAAGGAACCTAAAGCTATGTTTGCATCCATATTTCTCCATCATATGGCACATAAGGTCGGTTCATCTGCGTCACACTTCATAGGAGGGGATTCAATTTTTTCCACTCACAAATTTATTACATTCTAAAACACACACACACACACACACACACACACACACACACACACACACCTATAACTACATTGGGTCTGAGATGTAGTGCAACACTCAGTTAGTAAGTCCACCATTATGGCCATTGAGGAAAGTTTGAACCCTTCATATGTATCTTGATTTTTTTAGGGTTTTGATGTTTTATCTATGGTTTTACAAATGATTCCTTATTGCATATTTTACAATGACATTTGATGCAATCTAGAAACTTTAGTGTGACAAGAAGAAAATACAAGTGAACATCTAGTGACACCTTAAAGGAGGGTTTAAGACCATTTCTACAGATCAAGGTTCCCATGGCTGCCTCAATCCCTTTCCAGTGGCCCAGCTTTATTCGTGGAGCACAAAGTTGTGCTTTCTCAAGATTCTATGTGGTAATTTCCTTCTCTTATTTACTGGTTCACACTGTGACATAGTTCTACACCGTGTTGAATCATCTAAATTTTTCTTAACCCTCTCTTGCATATTAGGGTTTTACATTTCTATTTACTTAGTTGTTTGGGTCATTTCCTTTATTTATTTAGCTATTATTTATTGCTTTTCATAGCATCAGATTAGGCTAGGATGTTCCATTTTAGTTTAATCATTTTGGTGAACCTATACTCGATCTTCATGCTCTTAGGGTCCTCATTCTTCACATATCATTCTAAAGTATAGTCATCATGACTATCTCAATTAATGATTATTTTCTTGCACATCCTGATGTAAGGCATAGATTCTAACATCTTCTTGCTACTACATGCATTGTGACTTAGTATATCAAAAATTATAGATTCCTTTCCACAACACATAGCATTCAAATCTAATCTTCCCGCTGATCTTAACACTTTTGACAATGATCCACCCTTGCATATCATGATTCACATCTATAATGTGGGTGTCAAGCATACTCTAATTGATAATGGATCTGAACTTAATCTTTGTCCTATGTCATTCCTTGAAAATCTAGGTCTTTCCACTCGTGATTTTATTCCATCATCTCTCTCACTTTATGCATATGATGGTTTAGTTCACCCATGCATAGGTCACATTGTTATTCCTATCATTGTAGGGCCAAAAATGTTAACACATTATTTTCTCGTTATTGACTTTTCGGTCTCATATAACTATTATATTATTAGGCCATGGCTCCATGCCATGCAAACCGCTACCTCTAGCATACATCATTGTGTCAAATGCATACATAAAGGTGTTAAATATATTGTACCTTATGACCGTGATGCTTACAAATATTGTGATGGAGATCCTAAGACTAATCTTCCTATTCCACATAATGATACTACAGATGTCCCTCAAGAAATGGATGAATCGCCTCATTTTCCACCACTTGAGGGTGTTATTTATGTCATTGATGTGGTTCCTTCTACTCCACTTCCTCCCCTACTACTACTACTATTATGGTCATTTATCAAGGGTCTCTCTCTACATCAGATGTTGTTTTAGCTCCTCCACCTTCTCACATGCCATCTTCATCACTGTGACCTCCCTTCACATGCACACTTTTCATGAATGATTCATATTGGGAACATATTCCATTTGATCCTACTTGTGATGACACTATATGTTCACATGATGGCTTGGCTAGACTTGGATTCACTTTTGAAGATCTTTATCCTCCAACGCATAATCCTCATCTATATTATGGATTCATCACTATTATTGTAGCTTATGGTCTACATGTATTCCATCTCACACGACTACGTCCACATATACCTCCTACTCAACTTAGATTAGGAAAGTCTTGGCTTACATATATAGGAGCCACATTAGATCATGATCATACAGATATATCATTTCCCAAGATTTTTGGTCATGTTTTAATTTGCAACAGTTTTTTTTCTTGTATATTCACAAAATCTCACTCATTGGCATGCGCATGGGTGTCCCTTACCACCTTTCACTAATGAGGAATGTGATATGGGCATATATTGTATACACTTCCATGGCTCATTGTACGACTAACTCCGACACTATTGCTTATCGATTTCGATATAGAACCCTATGGTTTTGACCCTGAAATTGATGATCTCTTAGATTACATTACGTGATGGATTCTTCATCTTCCACACTTGGGGGCATAGAACTCACACGATTCCCCCATCCTAGCATCAAAACACCTCTCATAATCACATTTACATATATCCACACTCTCACATTTGCATAGTCACCTACATTACATACATCATCATCCACATGTTACCATCGCCATTACCCTATGATGCACTCTTGTTCTTTGGTTCACACTTGACTGTTGAGGTGATTCTATACACATGGAACCCACACACCGCAAGTAGTCACTACATGTTAGGCACCGCATATCATCACACATCATCTATACCTTTTACACTATAGTCTAGGATATATGCATTTTAAGTCTTCATACACCCTACACTTTACACCCCACATTTTGTCTTACATACATCATACACATACTACAATGACTCATACACCATACCATAGTTGTCACATGTTGAGCATTCATCACACATCATAGAAATCATCTTACATTATAAATCCTTCACATTACATGTTACACCTTACATCTTACATTCACTATGTTATATATCTTAGGAATCTATAAAAACCTGAATTTCACATTGTTCATCCTACCACACATATTACGTATTTTCATATTCACCTTTACGTGCTACACTCACTACCCTATGATGCACTCTAGTCTCATGGTCCATACTAGACTATTGGGGATATACATCTAAAATGGAGCACACCACACTCACACATGTTCATCATTCAATCTTCCTTCATGCAACAATTCCTAGATTAAGTGATATACGCTTTAGGCTATATGGTCACTTCTTCTACAATCATCTTGTCATAGGCTACATCATCACTCTCACTCACATTGTTTATTGGTATTCACTTTATGCTAAATCACCACCCCCATTTCTCTTCATCTATATGTGATATATGCTTACACTATAGGGTCATACATAGTTCATCTCTTTGTTGATCTCATCACCGCACACTCATCACAATGCACTATACACAACACATAGTTCGACCATTTCCCGATGACACACTCTCATTTTTGGTTCATTCTTGATTGCTAAGGGGGCATACTAAATGAACATCACTTCATACAACTCCATTCACTCGGAGGGCATGTGGCTCCTATCATCCATATTGCATTCCATTACATCCATACACAACATACTACATTTTATGGTTTCATTTACTCTTCTCGCACTTGCTTTTACATATTCATTATACTACATATGTTAGATATATCTCTTGTATGTCATTATCTTTACCATAAACACATACACGTTCACATCCTTTTATAGTTGTGATTGTACATACATAGCTTCTACATGCAACATCGATGCTTTAAACACTACTTACTCGGGGCATCCACACTCATACACTACAGGTGTGTTATTATTGCATTTTGTACTTATCATTTTCCATTATCAAGTTATACATGATTTGACATGCTATTTTTATAACATGCTAATAGGTGCTTCATGTGCAACATTTGTTATGCAGGGAAACTTGTTTTCATACTTTTGTTACATTGTTTTCTATTATATGTTTTTTTAATTGTTTTTGGGTCGTTTCTCTTTGTGGTGTGTACACACTTGTTTGTTTGTGGCCATGTTGTCCTTGAGTTTCCTATGACACCATGAGTGGTGTCCCATATTTGTAACCTACTTTTCATGGTCTATGATTGTCTGTTTGAGTGTTTACATTGTTTTCTTATGTTCTAGCTCATACATTATTTGTTTTTCTTATACTTGTTCTCTACACGCATGTTTTCTCATATTAACACTTGTTTTCTATCCACTTATTTGTGTGTGTCTTGGTATTTACTAAGAACATTTCCTTCCCCCTACAAGGAATAGTTTCAAGTATACACTGACAGTCCTCTTTTAGGGCCTCGTCCTCCTACCCACGACATTGCATGTACCCCCAAAGAGGGAGTCGTCATTTAGGATTTACACATGGTATCGGTCTACGATTTAGTCTATAGTTCACTCTACTGATTCAGTCCATTGTTCACCTACATTCGTTGTCCATGGTATAGTTCAATTTATAAAGGGTGGGTTCGCACAAAGATACTAACCCCATACTAAACATATTTTATAACGTACATTGTCCTTAGCATTCTATGGAGCAATCACAAGTTGGAGGATACAATGGAATTTCCTCCCTTCACTACTTTGGTCGGTGGCATTAGATTGCCCAAAAACCAAAAAGTATAGAGATCTCCTCACCAATCTCGGGAAAAAGTTACGGGTTGAAGAATAACACATCTTTCTCCCTACTCTTCTTCGGCCACAATGGAATGAGACCACCCAAAAACTCACACTTCACCGATAGTTATAAGATATCCTTTTTACCCCTTTTATCTCAACATAGATCAAGTGCACATTTCCCTTTTTCATTGTCATTTTTGTACTATTTTTACATGTTTATTAACTATATACATGTGTTTTACACATATAAATGAAAATTTGACTACTTGATCATCTTCTCTTTTGCATGTCTATTTGTATGGGAAGCAAATAGTCAACAACAACACACACATGGTGATTATATCACACATGATACTAACCATGTAGGTACACTAAACACATTGGCATCTACACACATGCTTCTTCCCTAGGTTTATTCTCAACAATATTTTTACAATTTTGCATCTTTAGTCTCCATGCTCCATATTTTATAACTCCACACTTTGTCTAGTCCTTCGGCACATTTCTACATCACTCTATATGGATTATTAGGTGCACATCTCTATCTATTTTATGTTACTAATATTTCCACTCACCAACATAAAATGGGGGCAAATGTAGTCACTAAATCATGCACTTTGAGTCAATATTTAGTCTCGGTCTCATACTACTATTCATATGGTTTTTGAGTGAAGAAAGTAATAATTAACTCATGTCATTTGGCCATTTTACTTTACTTTTTTCATCACTTCTGGTCCTCCACCATACTTCCCTAGTCTTTTTTTCATTTTGCGTTATTCTTTTTCCCGATTGGGATACCCCTACCATGATCGAGGTGCCTCGTGCACCTTGGTCCCCTTTAGGTGCCTTGATCCTCCTTGTAATTTTCTTCCATCTTTTGGGAACTTTCTATATGTTTGAGCTTTGCATATTTTTAATGGTCAAACTTTTTAGGGTTAATTATGAAATTAGAGGAAGATAGCCATATGAATATAAAGTCAGGAGACCATAACGAGGGACCCAAGCACTAAGCATCTACTATCACCATCTAGAGTTACATACATCAAAGGAACCTAAAGCTATGTTTGTATCCATATAGCTTCATCAAAAAGCAAAAAACTTTGGTTCATCTCGCATCACACTTCATAGGAGGGGAGTCTTTTATTTCCATGCACACATTTACTACATTCTACATCTAGTTATTACTCACTACTTCACAATGTGATACTGGCACAAGAGAAACATAGGGAAAAATTTACACACACACCTAGAATTTAATTTGGTCTAAGATGTAGTGCAATGCTCACTCAGTAAGTCCACCATTGTGGCCATTGAGGACAATCCAACCCCTTCATATGCATCTTTCCTTTTTAGGGTTTTGATGTTTTGTCTAGGGTTTTGTAGGTGATTTCTTATTTCAGGTTTTACAATGACATCTGATGTTGTCTAGAGAATTTAGTGTGAGAAGAATAAATTATAGGTGAACATCTATGACACCTTATAGGAGGGTTTCAAACCATTTCCATAGACCAAGGTGCCTACAGTGCCCCGATCACTTTCCATGCACCCTGTCCAGTTAGGAAGCTTAGATATGTGCTTCTCAAGCTTCTGTGTGGTCATTTCCTCCTCTTATTTTCCTGGTTCACACTAAGACATGGTCCCACACATGTGTTGAATATTCTAAGGATTTCTTAACCCTCTATTGCATATTAGGTTTTTACATTTCTATTTACTTAGTTATTTGGGTCATTTCCTTTATTTATTTAGTTATTTACTACTTTGCATAACATCAGATTAGGATAGGATCTTCCATTTTAGTTTAATCACAAACCTTTTATCTCCCCTAAAACTTCAACCTTTCAAACCCCCGCCTTCAACTCCCAACCTTCCAACCCCCTCCCAAACTCCAACCTTGTAAACCCTTCCTAATTTACAACCCGCCAATACTCCACCTTCCATTTCCCAATATTCCAACCTCAAATACTCGATTTAATCTAAATTGAATTAAACTTTATTTCAGAGTAACTATTTTAAATAATGATATAAAAATGATAATATACGGTAAATGAACAAGAAATAAGCATGCAACAACATGATACCCTAAGCAAATGAGACATGGAAGGTGAATTATTTGATTTTGTATGATCTTGGAGTGATATGGACCGATTGAATGTTAGAACATGTAGGTAATAGTGTTGTTAAGGCTCACTGAGGGTTCTAGAGCTCAAAACTACATAGGGATGTAAGTTCCCACTTAAGGACAGAGCATCTAGGTGTTGGTGACTTAACTGGGCACGAGTGTCAACTATGATACTTAGGTTCGATCATTTCTAGGTAGGAGGAGCTTTATTGTTGATTTCCTTTGGTCACTCTAGCTTCACTCCAATTTTTTTGGTCATACCTATAACCTGTAAAATAGATAACTAGCTACACATGCCCACAAATCACATCAAACTTAATAATAAATATGCATAATTGGGAACGTAACTAACCCCGAAGGTCGCCCAAAGAGTGAAATTAATACCAAATCGCACTACTTCTTAGACTACATCGATATATGTGTATATGTGTTTAATGATGGCCTAGGTTTCCCTTTTACAAGTTACACTATTATAATAGGCTAGATATAGATTTCTCCAAGTATGTAATTGTGTGAAATGGAAAAAAATTAATTTCCTCTCCTATGTCATGTATGTAGAGTGATCCATCCCTTTTTCCCTTGTATGAGTTTCCTAGATAAATTCCTTGTAAATCTCTTGTTCCCTTGATGCAAACTTAGGTGATGATAAATAGTGCTTACATGATGAGTTGGCCCCTTATTAGAGAGAAGTAACTAAGTATATATATATGATTCTATTATTTGAATTTCTTAATTGACAATTGAATGGCTGATCCAAAGTACTAAGAGTTGACTAAGAAGTAAAATATTCCCAAAAGGGTAAGAAAATGATAGATAGGTTCGGGGTGTAAAGGAGGGATAAGAGCATCTCGGGTTCTTCTTTCCTAACTGGGCGCTAGTGTCTAAGGCCGTAAAAGATAAATTAGTCAAGTTATGGTAAAGATGTAATATGTGTAAGGCTAATAATAAATTAAAAGTTAAATAAAAAGGAAAAAATTATTTGTCAACCACTAGTTTTCGTTCTTATGAATCATGTATTCATTAGTATGCTTTAGGACCTAGAAATATACCCAAGTGCATAGATTTTGTTTCTACATTTTCCCCACGTTTTGATGTTAAGAGAATACTCAATAGCATAAAGTACATAGAAGATGTGTACCTTATGATCCCATAAAGAAGAGTGTAACCAATAGCATGCCAATGATAAGTGAAGCGTGAAGTGATCGTAATGTGAAGTGTGTAAAATACGCAAGTGAAGTAGACCCTATTGGTGAAGTTTATGTGTAGTAGTGTGTTATTGGAGCTTGTGTTTATTCATGTGAGTTACTTGTTATTGCATATAAGGATATACCTATAAAATAAGAGAAAGAGAGTAGTCAAAGTCTCGTATATGAAAAATTAGAGTAATGTTTGAATAAGTGAATAGTGTGTAAAGGAAAGAGTTCACTGATGTATGAGAGAGTAAAGGATATTAAAAAAAAATTATTGCTTTAGAAATCATGTTGGATTTGAATTTCGTGTTGTTGATGATGAGGTTTTAGGGATATCTCATGCCAAGAGCAAGTTTTTTTGGGCGATATCATGCCAAGAGCGAGTATTTTAGGAGATATCATGCTAAGAGAAGAGTGTTGGAGAGAGAGGTTTGTTTTTCACTCCTTCAATGCATCTACCCAAATAAATGCCACTACAGATGGCACATCCCAATTTTTAACCAATTGTAACATGTTGTAACATAATTATAACTGATTTATAATCGATCAATTGAATTTTATAGTTGGAGAGAAGTATGTGATACTTTGGATATTTATGCTAAAATTGATGAAAACCGTGTTGAACTTAAACTTATAATTTTTTTTTCCCTAGCACATAAGTGCCTATGGATGTACTAAAGAACCCACCGCTACTATCTAATACCTGGGGCTAGTGTCTCGCTATGTGTCCGTGATACAAGTCGATTCTGGGAAACTCTATAACCGTGTGCATGTGGCCATTCTATATTGCATTAATCTTTTCGGAGCTCTAAGCTATTGTAAGGGTGTTTTGTTCACCTAATAGATACCCCACTTGTTTAGGGTGTATGTGACTAATGTAGGATAACGATGCCTAAAGGAGAGGACCTAATACTATATATATATATATATATATATATATATATATATATATATATATATATAGTGGATATATATATGAGAGTGGGGGTAGTGGATGTACATGGTGGAAACCAAGGAACATGCAAGAAAGATAGGATAGTTATAAGCATTAGTCAAAAGAAGCTAACATGTAATAGAATAAAATGTAACAACCAGTTCTAAAGACAAGATAGACCACAAGTAGCAGGATGCATACATGGGAAATATCTCACAATGTCATAATAAAATCAATTCCGAAGTGGCCATAACAAAACAATGAACAAGCATGACAAAACACATAGCCCGAAAAAAATAGAAAGCAATATCAAGCAAGAAATGACAGAGATAACCATAGTTGTATTGATTCTATAAGACAAATACTACACATGAAGCAATCTGTTAGTATGTTATAAAGATATTTATTATGTCAAAGAATGTATATATCAGTGAAAAGTAAGTGACAATAAGTAGTAAATGTTATAATGATAAGACCTCAGATGTGTAGAGAATGAGAGTAACAGCGGTATATAATCCCAGGATCCTTTGCGGGACTGATAAAGAGTAGTGTCAAGTATAATGAATCTATTAAAAAATATGTAAATATCTTACATTCACCTAAATATACAAAATGAACGCACATGTGTGTATAGAAAATGATAATGGCATACTATGTATTCAACTAGTATAGGAAACAAAGTGCAACATGTAAGTAGTATAAGTTAACAAGAGTAAATACAACCAAGATGTGTAAATGATGTGTGAGTGTGAAAGTATGCTACAATATGCAATATTTTTATATGGTAGAGGAAATGATTCCCCCAATGGATGTGTGTAAATGAGGTTTGTTTAGGAATACTCCTCAACAATACAAAGATGAACCATAGAACTAGAGTGCATCATCGGGTAATGATGGTACAATGTGTGGACTAGAGATGTGTGAGTGATAGGAAAGGTGTTATCATGAAGCACATAAAGTATAACAAGAAAGAGAGGAGTAGATGATGTCGGTTTCATTTAAGTATTGGATCCTCGGCATACCAATTATGAACCATGGAACTAGAGTGTGTCATTTGGTAATGACGGTGTTGTGTGTTTACCAAATATGAAAATTTTCTTAGGAATTTATAAGTAAACACTACTGATAACTGATAGTGATGGATGGGGGTAATGTAATGCCCCTAAGTGTGTGAGGTATAGAAGGTTATCTAATGAAAGTGATGAGCGAGGGCCCCCACCTCATATATGGGAAGACAAAGGCATGTGACCATGATCTAAGATTGATGGTGTAGGAGAATAACTATGTGCACATGAATGTCCAATGTGGAAAAAGGAGGTGAAGAAAACCTATTAGAATGGGCTTCCTAAGTAGGGGACTTAGGAAGATGAGGTGGATTAATTTATCGGTGAGGATGACGGGGTTTCAATGTAGGTCATGTATGAATGAGACACTGCTAGGTGCAGATATAGATTTAGAGTTGAGAGGCCGAGGAGACCTATATGTCGTGACTAGTGTGAAAATAGAGGAAAGAATGGGCCGAGGTAATGGTGAATGTGGTGGAATCCCTTTGATGGTGATAAATTTATTTTTATTGATTAACATAAGACCTAAATGAAAGATGGAAGGGATAGCCTTAGTAGCTTGGAGCAAAATAAGATCTAGGACCATGTCATGACCTTTGATTTCAGATGTAGTGAGGAATTGTGTAAGAATGGTAAAGGACCCAGATTTAATGGGAAGAATTAAATGACAAGAAGAATAAGGTACTAGAAATGTGATTTGAGATGTTGGAAATTTGATAGCTAATAGGAGTTTCATGGAGCATGCATTGGAAAGGGTCGATGGATAGACCAATGTATTGTTGATTGTATAAGTACCAATAGAAGCATTAATATGTAGTGAATCAGAGGATAATGTAGCATGATAATCATGATATGATAATGTCATAAATAATGATGGCATATCAACATTAGCAATAAGAAAATAAATTGATCCCGAAGAAGGAGGAGGCATATTATGATAGGTATGATTTGTAGAAGAATCAATAATGGCTTGTCATGATTTAGTAATGTGTCATTGAAGATTGTAAGATTATGTTTTTATCATTGACTAGTTTGGAAGCAAATGGTTCAGTGGAGCTCGATCACATTGTTGTCAATAAGATCTTGAATGAGATGTTTAATCTTAAATTTATGATCGGTGAGAATTCCCATTGTATCGTGATAGTCGCAGTGGTGTATTTTCATCGTAGTTATGACCAAGTGGTCTAGAAGGATCTAGATTCAGTAGTGGAGGGAGAGTAATTACATTTTTTTGAAAAGATGTGGTAATAGGAACCAAGGAATGAAAGGTAGCTTAGTAAAAGTACATCTCATGGGTTGAAATTGATGTTTGATAGGTGGAAAAACCATGTTGACAATAAATTTAGCATTTGTAGGCTTAATAGTTGGTTTAAAGGTGCATTTAGCTTGAAACTTGTTAAAGGAGGAGGATGAAGAAGTATCATAATACTTTAATTTTCCCATAGCTTTTGCATGCAATTTGATTGTATGGCATAATTGATCAAAGGAAGGAGATGTATCGAAGATGACACTATCTTAGAGTAGAGGAAAAAGACTTTGAATAAATAGATCTTGTAATTTGGAATTAGCGAGAACATTGGTTATTTTAGCAAGGTTATTCTCATAGCAAGAAAAGATCATTTTAAGGTGCTCATTAGATCCTTTCTTCATTTTAGCTAATTTTGCATGAGATATCTTAGTGTCAATATTGATATAAAAATAAGAAATGAATGCATCGGTAGATATTAAAAATAAGTTACCGAATGGACATGTAGATCATACAAACATGACATAGTGTAATAATGCATCCTACAATGATCTAGAGGATCCTCACAGAGAAACACCAATCTAAGATCTTCTCAGAATAAGTTGCAGTCATTTTTAAAGCATGGAGAAAAATTATACAATTCCGACGACATCTTGTTTGCAGGAAACGGAGCTCGTTTGTAAAAGTTATAGCCCGCTGAAATTTTTGGGAAACTGGAAAAATTTGGAGTTTTGTGCAGGTTGGACGTGTGCACTTTCGCCAAGTGTTTCGATTATATTGTGACACGTGGATGAATTTTGTGATGTACTAAAAATGGGTTTTGGAACACCGGTCTTGGACAATCGTTCTCGACAAATGGACCCCGTTATTTACTAGTGGGGGCCCAAACCAGTTCAACACACTCGATTATGGAGGGGTGCCTTGGCCTCCTTCTCATTTAATCATGAAACCAACTTGTGTATATAAACTCCTATAATTGCCTTTGCGCTATGCATGTAGGACTATTAAACATGCATTATTTAAATTATGTAAATTTCCCACGCATTTTTTTATATTATCTACCATATTCCACACATAATCCTCAGCTAAACTTTCCACGCATTGAATATTAATTCATTATACCACAGCTAACTATCCACACATCATCCTTAACCAACTATCCACGCATTATCTATTTTTAGCGCCTAAAATACCAACCATGCGCTGTCCCAAGATATGCGCCTCTACATAAGCAATCATGGTGGCTCTTAAGCCAACTCAAACCACCCTCCTTGGCATTATTAAATGCCTACCTATTTGCACGCCCCCACAATGTGGGATAAAACACTTCAAAAGTGCCTAAGGAGAAGGAGGAGAAGGAGGAGAAGTGGAGGGGATTGGAACAGCTGACCTCCCAAGAAAAAGTATAGGCGCCTAACCATTGCGCCAGCTGTTTGGAAACAATATAAAAGGAGGGATATTATATTTGTATAGTATTCGGGACTGTGTGAAATTATTGTAATGCTCATAACTTGAGCTAGGAGTGGAATTTGGAGGAGATGTAAAAAGAAACCCCTATTATTTTTACAGAGGAAGACTGTGAGAAGGTCAGAATTTTGTAGAATTCTTTGTAAAGAATTATTTTCAAGATTTTAATAGATCGGTCCCATTCAACCGGACCCGGAGACGTAGGCCTCAAGCATCGAACTCCATTATCAATTCTTGCATCAAATTGCTGGTGAATTCTCTTCATTTCTTTCAATATTTGCATAGTACTTGTAGTTTTTATTCTTTTATTAAAAATACAAAAGGATATAATGCTCAAATTTTACATCGAAAATCAATACAAAGCAAGAAAAATGTGTGTGCACAATTGCTAGTTAAATTTGGTTTTTAGATCATTGGTATCAGAGCTGGTTTTGACTGATTTTTGGTTTAGTTTAACATGTTTTGGATTGCAAGTTGTGTGTTGGATGTTAACAAGGTCTCGATCTAAGAAGGGTGAAGGAGAGTTAGTTGAAGGAGATCCCAAAATTGGTACCAGACGATCTCAAAGTCCTACAATGGTAGATCGAGAGGAAGTGGAAGAAAATTTTGTCAATCATTCCAACAGATGAAGGAAATGGTGGAAGAAATGTACCAAGATAGGAAAAGGGAAAAGGGAACTAGAGGAGGTAAGAAAGAAGAAAGCTCTAGTTCTGATATTCCAAAAAGAGACTCTTTAAAATCTGATTTTCCTTCATTAAAGTTAGATATCAAGTTTGAATTGCCTATGTATACTGGAGAGCTAAATGCAGAGAAGTTGGATAACTGGGTCAAGCAAATAGAAGTATATTGTAGGGTTCAGAGAATTGTTGATGATGAAGCAAAGATTCATCTGGAAACTCTTCGGATGGGTGGCACAACACTCATTTGGTGGGAGAGTAAGCTTCAGGAAGTGGAAGAAAACAAAGGTATAGAAATCACTTCTTGGTCTGAATTTGTTTCAAATCTTAGGCAACAATTTTATCCTCTTGGTTATAAGCAACAAGCTATGATGGATTGGCAAACATTAAGACAAACTAAGGGACAAAGTGTTCAAGAATACACACAAGAATTTAGGAAAAGGGCTCTAATTCTAGGAATTTCCCTAAACACAGAAGAAACACTGCTCAAATATATTGGTGGATTGCATAGTTATCTAAGGCATATGATACTTGTTTTAGGTCCTACTAATCTTGATGCAGTATGTGTTCAAGCAACCCATCTGGAAGCACGAGGGAAAATGAAAAGGAGTCCTCTTTCTCTTCTTTTAATCAGAAGAACAAGCAATCTAAAGGAAAAGGTTCGAAAGAACAAGGAAAAGGAAAGGGTAAGCATAAAACAAACTCTACTGTTAAGAAGGAAGATGAAAAACCATTTTGTAATCATTGTAAAAAAACCATGATGAGTCTAAATGTTGGAAATTACATCCTGAAAAGAAGCCTAAATGGATGGTTAAGAAAGGAAAAGAAAAGAAAACAAACACCGTAGTGCATGATCTTGGTTCTGATTCAGGTGATGAAACCAAAATCACAGCTATGAGTTTTCAAGGTAAATCAACTCTTTCAATTTCCAACAATAGCACTACAGATGTTGCATCTTCTTCTAGTAAACAAACTATACTTGACGATAAGAAAAGAAATGAGCTTTTCCACATTAGAGTAATTTCAAAGCATACGAAAATTGATACTCTTTTTGATAGTGGATCTCAAGCTAATCTAATTTCTGAGGAGGTTGTTAAGAAACTAGGACTCAAAACTAAACCACATCCTAAGCCTTATCCTTTGGGCTGGGTTTGTGATGATGTAAAACTACAGGTAACTAAAACTTGTACTTTCAGATTTTCCATTACAGACAAGTTTATTGATGAGGTTGAATTGGATGTAGTTCCTTTGGATATTTGTGGGGTGGTTTTGGGAAGTCCTTATTTATATGATCGTAAAGCAATCTTCTATAGGGAAGAAAATAAATATTTTCTTGTAAAGGATGGAATTGAGTTTATTATTAGAGCTCACCATGAAAAGAATAATCTATCCTTGGTAACTGCAGGTCAAATGAAAAGGCTTGTAAACTCAAGCAAAAGTTTTGTGCTCATGGTGGTCAAAGCCAAGGAAAAAGAAAATGAGATGGCTTTTGAGACTTGCGATCTAAAACATAAGGATGAATTGGTAAAAATTGTTTCTCATTTTGATGATGTTTTTCAGGATCCACAGGTCTACCTCCCAAAAGAGGGGTTCAACATGAGATATAGTTGCTTCAGGATGCACCTCTTCCCAATATCGGAATGTACAGGTTGTCAGTAGTAGAGAATGAGGAAATCAAGAGACAGGTAATGGAACTTTTGGCTCAAGGTATAATTCATCCAAGTACATCCCCATGTGGTTCACCAATTATATTGGTTCCTAAGAAGGATGGCACTTGGCGAATGTGTGTTGATTTCCGTGCTTTAAACAAGATTACTATAAAGAATCGTTACCCTCTTCCTAGAATAGATGATTTACTGGATCAATTAAAGAATGCAATTTATTTCACTAAGTTAGACTTAAGAAGTGGTTATCACCAAGTAAGAATTGCAGAAGGTGATGTTTGGAAAACTACTTTTAAAATGAAACAGGATTGTTTGAATGGTTAGTGATGCCTTTTGGTTTGTGCAATGCACCGGCAACATTCATGAGAGTTATGAATGAAATTTTTAGACCATTCATTGATAATTTTGTTATTGTCTACTTAGATGATATTCTTATTTTTAGTAAGTCATGGGATGAACATGTTAAACACATCCAGAAAGTCTTAGATGCACTAAGGAAAGAGAAATTGTATTTGAAGATGTCAAAATGTGAATTTGGAAAAACATCTTTAATTTACTTGGGTTATATTGTAGGAAATGGAGAATTGAGAATTGATCCTACAAAAATAGAGGTTATTGTGAAATGGCCTAGACCCACAAATGTGATGGAAGTTAGAATTTTTCTAGGTGCAGTTCAGTACTGGAGAAAATTTATTGCTAACTTCTCATATATTGCATCTCCTTTGCATGCTTTGACAAGTATTAAATAGGTCTTTCAGTGGGGAGGAAAACAACAAAAAGCATTTGATACACTGAAAGAGAAGATAAGTACCACTCCGATCTTGGCACTTCCGGATTTACAACATTCATTTGAGATTGAGATGGATGCTAGTGACTACGCAATGGGGGCAGTTTTGATGCAGAACAAACGACCAGTATGTTACCATTCAGAAACCTTTACAAGTGTGGTAAGAAACTATCCAACTTATGATAAAGAGTTGTATGCTTTGGTTCAAAGTGTTAAAAAGTGGAAGCATTATTTAATGGGAAAAGAAACAATTATCCATACTGACCATCAACCACTTCAATACTTACAAACACAAACCAAATTGCAGCAGTCTAGACATTTCAGGTGGATGGGATTTTTGCAACAATTTCATCTTGTAATCAGGTATAAAAAAGGTATTCAAAACAAGGTTGCCGACATGTTATCCAGACCACCAGTGGTAGTAGCATCTATTCTTTTGCAGCATAGTTCTTTGGCTCATGTTAGTTACAAGGAACAATATGTAAATGATGTTGATTTTAGAGAAGTGTATGAGGATCTAGTAAGTGGGAAACAAGTAGGAGAAAAAGATTATCATTTGCATGAAGGATTGTTATATCATTCTGGAAAACTTTGTATTCCAGAAAATGAGCGTGTGCATATGATTAGGGAAGCACATACTTCTCTTATTTCAGGGCATTTTGGTGTTAGTAAGACAGTTGCACATTTACAAAAATATTGTTATTGGCCTAGAATGCATGAACATGTAAACCGGTATATTAAGGGATGTGTTCTTTGTGCCACAAGCAAGCCAAGTAATAGGAAATTAGGACTTTACACTCCTCTTCCTATTCCAACACGGCCTTGGGAAAGTGTTTCCATGGACTTTGTAGGAGGCTTGCCCATGACACGGAAGAAACATGATTACTTATATGTGGTAGTGGACAGATTTAGCAAAATGTGTGTGTTGGTTCCATGTACTAAACAAATAACTGGTGAGGGAACTGCACATTTGTTTTTTCAGTTTGTTTGGGTTCATTTTGGTTTACCTACTTCAATCATATCTGATCGGGATTCTAGATTTCTTGGGGAATTTTGGTCAACATTGTGGGGGTTAATGGACACAAAACTGAAAAAGAGCATTGCTTTTCATCCACAAACTGATGGTCAAACAGAGGTTGTAAACCGCACAGTGGTACAATTACTTAGGGGCTATAGTAACAAACATCCTAAATTGTGGGATGAACATCTTTATTATGTGCAACATGCTTATAATCGTGCCTTACATTCTTCTACTTTGAAGTCTCCATTTGAGACTTGTTATGGATATCTACCTAATTCTCCATTAGATATATATTATGGACATGAAACTGTTGTTAATGGTGCAAGTGATTCTGACAAGGCTAAAATATTTGTGCAGAGAATACAACAGGTTCATCAGTATGTCCGTGAACAATTGGAGAAAAGTCAGGCTAAGTACAAAGCTAGGCATGATAAACATAGAACTGATCACAAGTTCAAAGTTGGTGATTCAGTTTGGCTTCACATCAGCAAGGAAAGACTGATGGTGAAGGTAAAAAATTGAAACCTATACGGTATGGTCCATTCCAAATATTGGAAAAAATTGGTAACAACGCTTTCCGGTTGGATTTACCTCCATATATGCAAATCTACTCAGTTGTAAATGTTGAGAATTTAAGATTGTATGAACCACCTATGATTTTTGATCATGATGATTCTAACATAATGCCTTCCATTGATGATTTTGCTCCTGAGTATCTTGATGAGTTGCAGGAAGACATCATTTTGGACAAGAAAGTAAGAACTTCGCGAAGGGGTGATATTGAGTATCTTTGTGTTGGGTTCAAAGGCATGCATCCAAACAAGGCTAAATGGATGGAAACCAGAAAGGTGAGGGAGAAATACCCTCACCTATTCACCAATTAGGTTGACTTTTGGGGTCCAAAAGTTTCTCAGTGGGGAGGAATGATCCAGAGGATCCTCACAGAGAAACACCGATCTAAGATCTTCTCAGAATAAGTTGTAGTCATTTTTAAAGCATGGAGAAAAATTATACGATTCCGACGACATCTTGTTTATAGGAAATGGAGCTGTTTGCAAAAGTTATAGCCCGCTGAAATTTTTGGGCAACTGGCAAAATTTGGAGTTTTGTGCAGGTTGGATGTGTGCACGCTCACCAAGTGTTTTGATTATATTACGACACGTGGATGAATTGTGTGACGTACTAAAAATGGTTTTGGAATGCCGGTCTTGGACACTCATTCTCGGACAAATGGACCTACTATTTCATCGGTGGTGGGGCCCTCAGCCAGGTTCGACACACTCGATTATGGAGGGGTGCCTTGGCCTCCTTCTCATTTAATCATTAAACCAACTTGTGTATATAAACTCCTATAATTGCCTTTGCGCTATGCATGTGGGACTATTAAACATGCATTATTTAAATTATGCAAATTTCCCACGCATTTTTTTATATTATCTACCATATTCCACGCATAATCCTTAGCTAAACTTTCCACGCATTGAATATTAATTCATTATACCATAGCTAACTGTCCACGCATGACCTTAACCAACTATCCACGCATTATCTTTGGGATACCATATCCATAGCTTAAAATACCAACCATGCACTATCCCAAGATATGCGCCTCTACATAAGCAATCACGGTGGCTCTTAAGCCAACTCAAACCGCCCTCCTTGGCATTATTAAATGCCTACCTATTTGCATGCCCCCACAATGTGGGATAAAACACTTAAAAAGTGCCTAAGGAGAAGGAGGAGAAGTGGAGGGGATTGGAACAGCTGACCTCCCAAGAAAAATTATAGGCACCTAACCATTGCGCCAGCTGTTTGGAAACAGTATAAAAGGAGGGATATTATATTTGTATGGTATTCGGGACTGTGTGAAATTATTGTAATGCTCATAACTTGAGCTAGGAGTGGAATTTGGAGGAGATGTAAAAAGCAACCCCTATTATTTTTGATAGAGGAAGACTATGAGAAGGTCATAATTTTGTAGAATTATTTGTAAAGAATTATTTTCAAGATTTTAATAGATCGGTCCCATTCAACCGGACCCGGAGACGTAGGCCTCAAGCGCCGAACTCCGTTATCAATTCTTGCGTCAAATTGCTGGTGAATTCTCTTCATTTCTTTCAATATTTGCATAGTACTTGTAGTTTTTATTCTTTTATTAAAAATACAAAAGGATATAATGCTCAAATTTTACATCGAAAATCAATACAAAGCAAAAAAATGTGTGTGCACAATTGCTAGTTAAATTTGGTTTTTCAGATCATACACTCACATGTATAACCTAGCACGTGGCATATCACCCATCTATTTCACCGGAGCGCTCACCCAAAGTGCGCAAAGGCACTAGACCCCTTCTTAGAATTGCAAATGTGGTATGTTAGTGTGATGAATATATAATACTTTCATATCCATAAATAGCATAAACATTGGGAGCATAACTAGATCTAGATCTTAAGGAATCATGAATTAAACAATAACAATGATAGGATTAACCATACAAGAACTAGTTACAATCATGTTTAACACCATAATCTATCTAATAAAATCCATTATATTTATCTTGTAAAACATGAAGCTCATTACATCATATAACATTACCATAAGCTATGCACGTTCAAATCTATACAACATAACTCTAGACAATAATTTGTATCTTTGTCTCTCTATATCTATCCCTTAAACTACAAAGTTCAATACCTATTTATAAGGGTGGGGACTTTCCCTTAACCGCTTACACACTTCCCAAAATAGGTCACATGCTGAAAATATCCATGCACCTTTACAATAATAAACAAACATGAAAGTGTGCCAATAATAGATCTCCTACAGTTAACTAGCAGTAGTAATCCTATTATTATCTTCAACTTGTGCATGGCACACATCAAATGCTCATTCCAAAATAGCAGGTTGCATGTTGCGTAAGTCTCTAGCCCCACATGTGCTTTGTACATTATCTCCAAAATAGCCCGTTTCCATGAAAATGGCTAAGTCCGAGAATTAGTCTTGTCCAGACGTGTGTTTCCTTCCCTATCCTTCCGCACCTTCAAGTGTGCCTTGTTCACTTAAGTGAATCTTCTCGGTTCCCTTTCCTTAGTGTCATAATCTTCTTTCTCAACAATACCCCACACTAATATACATTACCATCCTAGCAATGGGGTCTCTCCTGATTTTCCCAAACAATAAAGAATAAGAATGGAAAGAATGTAAATAATCACTATACATAAAGAATGGACTTTACTCTGCAGCACCCTCCTTTTCAACCGAGAGGATCAACTCCGAATATTCTACTTTAACTTTAGCCTCCAAGGTTTTCCAATCATTTAGCATGGTTCATGTCTTCTCTTCTGGAACATCTTATACAATGGAATCCAACATTCACCAAACCCGTCTCCGGGTAATCTCTTCCTTTTCATTATGTACTACTACAAAAACATTGGCCATAGTAGACATCCTTCCTTCAAGAAGATCCATCTTCTACGCTATAAGCTTTTCAATCTCATATAGTATTTCCTTATGTGGGTCTTGTGTTGTTATAAGGGCTTCGTTTTTACTTTACCAATGCCAATCTTTCTACGCACCCTAAAGTCTCATCCTTCATTGTTTTTAATACTTCATTATCTTCAACCATATTCCTAATCCCAATCACTTCCCGGTGCTACACATATGTTTAGGAATTTATCCACTTTCTTCAGCTGCTCCTGTAAAGTTTTGAGTAAAGCCTCATAACTTGAAATCTTCCTAACCACTGAGGCCTTTTCTCTCTTTGCATTAATTATTTTGGATCCTTTAGCACCGGGCATGCATGAAGTGGTCCATCCTCAAGTACCGAATCAACTAATGTGTACACATAATGCATATCCAAAGGAAAAATTTTGGGTACCTTGGATGCCCGCCAATAATGTGACTGTATGTGAGTACATGTTGTCGAGTGTGGTCTTGATTTTAAGACATAGTCACCAATTTCTTCCACCATGTTGATAAAGGCTTCATTCTTTTTCTGATTCTAGGTCCTTCTCTCCTTTTCAACACGTTATTTCGCACTTTTTACCTTGTTATCTTCTCATAGTGCTCTAATAGTGGCATCCTTATAAATGTTCCTCCGCACCGACTCCATAGATACCTTAAGGTAAGGCATTTCTCACCTACTCATTAGACATTATAGTAGGATTTACACATGTGTTTGCTTTGGGGTGCCTTCTTTATTCTCCTTGACACACAAGATTTTTCACATACGTTGAAATTTGGCTCATCCATATGGGTCTACATGGACAGGATAATTGTTCAATGAATGTGTGCGCAAAAGGCATGTATACATCCATCAACTCCCATCCAAGAACTTCTTAAGGCCCGATTTGTTTTGGAAATGAGTGCGGAAAATTTTACTTGTGTCCTCAACATAGCCCATACTTGGCACAACGTATTCACCACTTGTTCTCTTCATTCTTGGCCCTTAGGTACTGAATGCCAAGATTTGGAGTTGGCCCTTCGACGTCTTGAGAAGTATCATGCGCGTGAGGTTTCATGCTTTGTTCTTCCGCCTCTTTCACTTCTTCCTATTCACATTTCATGTCCTCATCCCTAGGCTCCTCCACATCTTTGGTGGTGGCATTGGGGTTCCAGGAATGCTCAAAGGACAAACTCTTTCGCCTCCTCATTCAGCTTTAGCTTTCTCCTTTTCCTATTAGTTTCCTCTTTATAAGGAGAGATTTGTGGTGATCTTCTTACAGATTATGGAGTTCCCACGCCTTGTTTCCTTATTCTTATGAATACCATCTTAAAGGGAAATCTTTGGGTTGCATCCACATATAATTCCTTTTCTCCTTCATACACCTAAGGTGGAGTATCCACAAATCATCTCCACTCTTTCTATGGGCTTGAGTTCTCCTAGGCCTCTATGTTCCAAGCCTCCATTATCTTCATGTTCTTCTTCCTCCTTGTCTACCTCTATCGTTGTTATAGGATTTAAAGTTGGCACATTCTCCATTGATGTCTACCCTTAGGCAGCCCTAGGAGCGTGAACTCATTCTCCACATACCTTTTATTCTCCATCTTTGGGTTAAGTGGAGATATACGAAAGTGTGGATCTAGTGTCCTCAATCGACAGAGCTTATTTTTTGCTTCATTTTTATGACATCCGAGATGAGCCTCTCAATGTAGGTAGTCCACTACTTGATACACATATGTCTTCCTCGAGTGTGGTAGTCATAGCCTACCTTGTCTACATTAAATTTAGGTGGTGTGCATTAGTAAATATGTGCATTGATGCCTAGAAGTAGTGATGTGAAGGCATATGGAAGTTTTCACCATGGATCCATGTTCCATACCTCATGAAAACCACACAATGCATAAGTCTTGGCATACTATAACTAATTGCCTTTGCCAACTATGAAAGGTAACTCCATGGGAATGTGCCACTCCTCCTCAAACTCTATCCAAGTAGTTCATACCACGTTTTTGACCTCTAATTAAATGACCCACTCATTGACCCTTCACATAAATATTTTTCAAACCTCCATGAGGGACTTCTTTTCCAAGGGGTATCCCAAATCTTGTTCTTTGGCCCATCGAGCACTCCAATTTCTATAAATATGAGAGAAAGTAGATAGCACCAAAACTTATCTTATCACTATGTGCGCTTCCTCAACAATGGTTTCTGTAATGTAGCATACTAGGTTGTAGACTACTCCCTGAGACATTTTCTTCACAATATGAAGCCACATGGTGTTCACCTATGACCATCTCTTGGTCATTCAGCTTGGTGAGAAAATGTAAACTACTCGCACCACAAGAAACTTCTTCAATTTATCAATGTCCATTCCATGCATGGACCCCATATCCCATCTCCAACTCCTTTGTCTCTATAATCATTGCTTTATCAGTCATATCGCTAACAAGGTCTATCCTGGTGCCCTTCAAACATGTTAGTGTCGAAACCAAGGTCGCTTTTGATCATAACCCTTCATCCGAATGAAATAAAATAAGTCCTCATTGATCTTCTCATAAGCCATTGGTATAGGGGTTCATAATTTCCAAAATAAGGGAGCTCATTCAATTGATAAACTCCCACGCTATTTTAATAGTTTGTCCCCAAAGCATTTTCATACCTTGGAAAATCTTCCATTGTGTGCTTATTGATATTTTTAATCAACAAGTGTCTAATCTATTTTTTTAGTGGTATGGTGGTTGTAATCACTTATTTTGCATCTGTAGATGTGGGAATCCAACTCTTGTCTAACTATTACTCCTTTTGTATTGCATCTCTGAAAAACTTCTCTCAAGAGAAATTTCAACTACTTCTACCTTCTTCTTTCCCTTCATGTCTATTGTAGGTGCTTTCTTTGGTGCCACTGTAAAAATCCTTCCTTTTGTCTTTTGTATCAAGAAAACTCAAACCCTAGCTCAAATCAACATGCCCTAGTTTGAAATGTGCATTCCCTAGCTCATTCTTAATGCTTCGCTTCACTCAAACCCTTCACCAATGGGGACGCAATCCTCTTCCATGCACAAATCTGCTCTCCATTCGGTTTTTCACTCTTCGCACCTCAATACACTTTGCTTGGCTTGGTCGCACTTAGCTCATTCAAATACTTGTGAATCACAAAGGTAAAAATGAATCCGCATCACTTCTTTGGATAGATTTTCAAAAAGTTAGTGCATTTAATGTTCCTTTACCTACCAACAATCTCTCTTTAATTGACCATTTTCATAATATGTGTGCGGTACATTTTGCACCCAAGCTATAACCTTCAAACTCACCTTCCTACCTTCTAGATACAAACTTCTCTTCGGTGCACTTCCATGCACATGAGTACCTCACCACCGCACCTCGCCCTTGGTAGTTTTCATGGTTGTTTCTTACCTCACGTTATATTGTTCCCTCATTTATCTCCATCTATGGTCATTTTTAGAAGCAATATTCTTTCTAAAACTCCTTTCCAAACTTGAATAATACTTGTAATAGTTTGTTCTCATGTGTACCCAATTGTGTATAACCACCCCACACAAATAGTATGTGTAGTCCTCGTGCATAAAAATACTATAAATGGTAGTTATCTTCCAACACGAAAACACGCTTATTACAAAAACACAAAACTAAATGGAAAAACATAGTGACAAAGAAAGAAATACATTAAAGGAAATAAATAAAGGAAAACCTATTCTAAATGGTAATATTGTCTTATTAAAAACACCAAGAAGACTTATTTATAGTAGGGATTTAACCTACTCCCATTGAAGTAATTGGGAAACCATATTCCATTAAGCACCTCTAACTAGAAAGAAACCGATTCAAGTATATGAGTGGTAACATGCAGTCCTAACCAATGCACTTTAAGCTTGCCTAGATGGCGCATAAATTTAGAATCATAAAGAAGTGCCATCTTTCCAATCTCAAGATTTTTGTCCCTTATGTGCCTAACATGCCATGCCTTCTTCCTAGCCTTTTCCTAGTTCTGAATCCAATGTTCTATGGCACGCCTCTCATCTAGGTGTATCATCTTATAAATCCTTTCTTCTAATGCTTCCCATCATTAGACCTCCAGTGCATAATACGTAAAGAAGGTAACATGGATTCCATCGGAAGAACTATTTTTGCACCAAACACAAAATGAAAGGGTGTGGTCTTATTCAACCTCTTGTATGTTGTTCTATACGCCCAAAGCATGGCATTAAATTTATCATCTCAATATTTCCTTCCAATATCACATATTTTTGTCAAGGTCTAGATCAAAATCTTGTTAAAGGCTTCATAGTCCCATTTTCCCGAGGATGATAGGGTGTAGTCTTATGGTGCACAATCAAACTCATCCAATAGTATCCTAATTTTCTTATTCATAAATTTTGTACCCTATCACTTGTCAAGGTTCAGCGAGGCATCCATACCTAGTAAGAATATTTTCGCATAATAACCCTGGCTTACTATAGCTGTTCTACAATCCTTGGTAGGTGTTTCCTCTACTCACCTTGTAAGATAATCTATGTAAGTGATGATGTAGTGTGATCAAGTTCTACGCGTGGATGGTGAAATAGGATCCACAAAGTCTATAGCCCATTTCTCAAATGGGTCTACACTAGGAATAGGCCTCAAAGGCATTTCATCTCTTTTCCTAGGCTTACCAAGATGTTGATAGTGATCACACGCCTTATAATATGCCCTACAATCCTTAGAGAAATTCTCCCACCATAATCTAGTGAGTACAATCTTATGCGCGGTGGCCTCACCTATATAGTGCCAACTTACAATACCACCACGAGCCTCTTCCTTGATATTCATGAGCTCATGCTCTAGGACACATCAACGCAATACTTCATCTCATCCTAACTAGTATAGGTCACCACCGATCAACATAAATGGTGTGCGTGAATTGCAAGTTGTTTCTTCTATAGGGTATTCATTTTCTCGTGTCATACATGTGCATATAAAAGATAGCAATATCCTCCAATTCTAAAGCCATGTGATTTAACCTATATAACTATGCATCTAGAATTATATCTTCAATTGTCTATGCCTCCTCTCTTGACTGAATCCTTGATAAATGGTATGGGAAAGAATTAATTTTTCCTAGTTTTACCACAACGGTTGAAATCAAACTCTTAGAAATAAGAGCACCCATCGACATATGTGCCCCTATAAGATGCACTTGTTTACCAAGTATTTCAATGCCATGTGATCGGTATAGAATAAAAATGGTCTTGCTACCATGTATTGTCTAAATTTATGTAGTGTGTAGATCATTGATAAGGCTTCGCTCGTAGTAGTTATATAATTCTACTATGTAGATGTCAACTTTCTACTAACAAAACAAATAAGATGATCTACAATTCCTTCTCTAGGCTGAGCTAACATTGCACTAATGGTTTTGTCGAGGCATCCACAATGTGCATGAAATGGTTAGTTCCATGAAGGAAAACGTAGAATAGGTGATGTATTTAGTCTCTCCTTCAATGCCTCAAATGTGCATTGTTGTGGTTCTTCCCAATAGAATGTCCCTTTTCCCTTTAGTAACTCTTCTAGAGGTGCAGCAATTTTTGTGTATCCTTCGATAAATTTTCTATAATACCCTGTGTGACCCAAGAATCCGTGCACCTCATTCTAACTGGTAGGCTCTTCCAATCCTAAAATAATTGCAACCTTAGTTAAATCCACTAACAAACCTTCCTTGTAGATGATGTGCCCCAACAGAGTGCCAAAAGGTGTAGTAAACATGCACTTCTTGATGTTTAAAGAGATGCTTAACTATCTACATATTTTAAAAATTAAGCACAAATTTTCACAATGATCCTTAACAAGTCCATACACTGTCCAATCATCCAAGTAAACCTGCAAGAAGTTGTGAATAAAATCCTGGAATGCTTGAACAACTATGTGCAAAAATATAGCAGAGTGTTTTTCCATTCAAAGGAAATTCTGAAAGTCATAATTTGAAAATTTTGAGTTGGCACCTTTAGTAATGTTCTAGTGAAGAGAAAACTTGAAGAGATGGTGAAAATCACATTTTTTGGAGTCTTTTTGGTGATTTGTGGGTCTATCGGACATTTTTGTCCCTCATGTCCCAAGTACCTCTGGGCCTTCTATTCACCGATTAACCACTTTCCCCGCAAATCCTTAACTGTCGGCTTTATCAAACTTTTTTCCCATTTGTCCCAAGTTCACCTGGACTTCCTTTTACCCGATCATCCGCATCGCCCGCATTGGGTACTTCACATACTTTTGTCCCATCTATCCCAAATTCATCTGGGCTTTCTGTTCTCCCACTTTCCCCACATCACGTGCATCGTTGAATCACATCCTCACGTCCTTCATGTCCTTCACATATCTAAGTCCCTGGACCACCTGTGCTCATTTGGCCCGCATTCCCCACATCACTGCATCGTCGGCCGGATCGCATCCTCACGTCCCTCATGTCCCAAATGTACCAAAGACCATCCAGCCAATTTTCTCCACTTTTCCCACTTTTCATCTTTTTGAGTCGGTGTGCAAGGTGAATTTAATGTGCATTTAATGACCTTCTCTCTCCTAAATGGCTATTTAATTGGACTATCTCCTACGCATTTGTCACATTGCTCACTTTCCATCTCTTGCTTGAATCCTTGCCATTAAAGTCATTTGCTCATGCCCCTATATCCCTTTGCATTCTCATCATGATTTTGATCTTGGAAGGCTTCCCCATGCGCATTGCAAAAATGAAGATCAAGTTTCAAGGTCAAGAACATGTGTCACCTCTTGAGACCTTTGTACCTGATATCGAGAGATAGTGAGGTTTGGCACTTAGATTTTAGGGATTTTTGGGGTAGATTAACATGCTCTAATCCTGCTCCCATGGCACAAATGATTAGTGATAGTGGAATTGCATATGTGGCTGGTTTTCCTATCTCTATATAGTGTGCGGACACGGTGCTTGCCTGGAGCCCATTTTAACCCGGATACTAAGGAACTCACTAATGTGCATGGGGAATTAATTGTGAAACTAGATGTTTACCACCATTGCTACTACCCTACGCATTCCAGAGACTGAAGATTCCATAATTCTCACTCGTGCCCAAGCTCAAACCCTATTTGACCAAGACAATGACAAATACAAGGCACGTATAGCAAAATCATGGTTAAAGAACCCTAAGAAGGGAGCATCCCGACTCTCCAAGGCATTATTTAGGGTTGATTTTAATGAGGAGTTGTCTGAATTTATTATTTTTCTCACCCATATCATGGGGTTGCCTTCCACCAATGAGTTTCACTTTTGGATGTGCCCCTTCATAAACATCATCTACGAGGGAAAGTGAAGAACATTAATTGGGTTGAAATTGTTTGCATGAATTTGACTGAGTAGTTGTCTAGTGTTCAATAGACTAAGAAGTTCTATATGACTTCTTATCTCATGTATACCCTGGTTGCATCGGCAAAGTGGTTTGGTTTCACCTACATAGAGGGCCAGAAGAATGAGCCTATTTACGCATACTACCCTCAATTTACCCTTAAAGCTAGCAATCACAATTTTAGAAGAGTCAATGATGCTTTCACCATGTATATTATAAGACTCTTAGAGGGAAACACTGCTAGGATATTTTCTGATGAAGCTATGAACCTGATAGCCAAGTATGGGGCTTTCTTCATCCAATTCAGGAGGTTTTCATACATCAGGTTGGCTGGCTATGAAAAACACCCCTCAAGCTCCCTATGTTCTACAGTGATAAAATGGCCCTAGTTGAAGTATGTAGGCAACTTGATAAGCTACATAGGACATGTAGAGACAAGAAGATCATTGGCTTGCATTTCCTATCTCTTTGGGAAACTATACATGTAAAACAACTTTGGATGCCCAAAATGTAGAAAGGGCTATTACTTCTATCACTGTTCATTTCTTCAGACCCAGAACTTGCTTTGATCTGAAGAAGTTTATTGATCAGAACCTTAGGATAAACTATCATCACAAGCCAGATACTGAGGATTACTAGGCTGATTGTGTAGATGATTTTGAAGCCAGATGGAGGCACTATGGCAGACTCTCTCTACAACAAATTAGAGATCTCAATCTCTACCAAGTTCCTGAAGGATTTAAGGATGATGATGAGGACTTATAGTCCTTTGAATATGAGACAACAATCAAACACACTCCTTTAGAAGATCTAGATTGGTACAAAAAAAGAGAGAGATGATTTGGTTGAGATTATGGCCCCTATTCTTGTAAGAACTAAAGTTTGGTTTGATAGGAAGGTTCATGAGTTCAAGAAGAATCAGGGTGGATCTTCTTCCAGAGATACCTCTACACTAGGGAAGGAAGCACATACAACCAGTACCGAGGTACTTGAGAAAACCCCTCATTCTTCCTCAATGAAAGATCCTGAGTCATCTACTCCTTCTTCTACTCAAGTATATCAAAAGAAGATCAAAGAGGTTAAACAGGAACCAATTGATGAAGAATATCTTCTTGAGCATCCAGAGTTACCTTCAGGACCAAAGAACATTATTGTTCTTAGTGAGAGTGATGATGGTGAAGTGCCAAATCCTGTACGGGGACTCCTGAAGTTACTTATTGAAAAGAAAAGGAAATGTCTAGTGCTGAGCCTCCTAGTACCACAGACTCCTCTACAAAGGAAGCCTCGATACTCCATCCACTTCTTTTCTAGAGGCAACAATGGTTAATACTCTAAGTGCCATGAGTTCACTTGCTCTTGGGCCCCTTGTTCCTTCTCTCCTTTCTTCTATTTTTCTTGGGTGCAACCCATGGTTGACAATAGGAAGAGGAAATCTTCCTCTCGGATAATAGGGCCTGATTTTGATGTTGTAGCAGCTCTGCTAGGAACTACTCCTCCCCTCCAGCAAAGAGAGCCAAGACCACTTCAAGGATAGTAATTGATGCTCAAGGCCAGTAGTTCCTGGAGGTTGCAAAGCCCAAGGTTGATAAGGTAGAGCATGATCTCTTGGTCTCTGATTTAGAGCTTTCTAGAATCCCAATGGGGGAATCCACTCCTGAGAGTGAGGTTCATAACCTTCAAGAAATAGTAACAAAGGTTATTGAAATGAGTAGAGAAGGGAAAGAAAACTATAGAATAGTTGGAAGAATAGAATCAAGTTCTTTCCAACTTTATCAAGTCATTATTGGCCAAAGATAAGGTTTTGGATCCTGCCCCACTGGCTGCTCTTCCACCCCCCATGATTCTCAGCCAGGATGAAGTTTAGAGCATCAAAGATATACATAAGTATTCTACTTATGGAAAGGATATGGAAGCCATGGTTGATGATATGATTATAGCTGGCTTGAATTTCATTGAGGAAGCCTTCAAGACCAATGAGAAGGTGATTAATCTACAACAGAAACTCACTTCCTCAATAAAGGCTATGGATAAAGAGTTGAAGCTCTGGACTAGTTGTATTACAGATCTTCACCTAATGGGCCAAGCTGATGAGAAGATCTTGTTGGTCAATAGTGTATTTGATGATGCCAAGAATAACTTGTCAAAGGCATGGATTTTTAGTGTCGAATGGAAGATGAAGGTTTTGGAAGAAGCACTAGGTGAATTAAAGAACGTGTGGTAGAAGAGGAGAATCTTTCAAAACTTTGTTTCCTCTTCCTTTAAAGATATTCATTGCCATCTTCATGATGAAACTTCAGGTGTTCCTTTCTCTCTTCAAGAGATCAAAGCTCAGTTTAGAACATTTGTCAAAGAAGACTTGTTCAAAGAAGAATTAATTACCAAAGAGAAGATAAAGGACATTTTCTCCTTCAATCTAAATTGAGGCAAATAAAGAATACCTGGAGCATACCGAGTTTGATAAAGATATGGAAAAATGTCTAGGCACTTGGTCTCACGCCACTACCAACACAACAATCCCATGAGGTATGGAGATAGCTGAAGCATTGAAGAAATTTAGATATCGGATCCTCAAATCAAGTGGGCCCGCCTCAGCCATAATCGGATGTTTCTTCTTTCTAGCTTCTCTTTTTCTTCTTCTATTTTTAAGTGTTGAGCTCCTTGTAAATTAATTAAGGATATTGTATTGAGCATTTCCTTAATTAATATTTTAGTTAAAAGAAATGGTTACCAAGTGTAACTAATTTGTAAGCTATATAATGAGCTCTCCATGCCATTCTAAGGGGCTGGAACTCTGATTATTTTTGAAAGTGTAAAAGAGTTAAAAAGCTATCAATACAAGAAGATTTCTCTTTTTATTTCTATCTGTGGTTATTCATTCTTTCCTATCTAGTTAAAATTATTGAATCATTAATCTATTTTGCATCAAGAAGCTTTGTATTCTTGTGGATGTCATCTCTGGAACTTTGTGTCTATGAAATAACATCTTATGGCTTTAACGCAAATGATTTTGTTCTATATGATCCTAGTTCAACATTTATAAGGAATTATTTTGCTATCTATATTTCCTGAGAATGTTATTCTACCTTTTCCCATTTCCTAGTTCTTTTGTCCTTTTGTATTGATAATCGGTCATTTAAAACACTTCCATGATATCAGAGTTCCTCTTTAAAACTAAATGTTGTACATTTGTAAATAGTTTTTCCTTTAAATAAGGGAACCTCTCCCATTAAAGAGGAGGGAATTCTGTCCCCTGACTGTTGCTTTCATTAAAGTCCTTATTTGACAACCAACAGTTTTTGGTGACTCTACTGGGGATTCATTTTTACGGATTCCAGTTTTAAGAACAATTTCTTGATCATTTTCTGATCTAGTGACTCTAAGATTTACCCGTGGTAGGAGGGCTCTTGGAATCGAATATTCTTAGTTTCAACTCTTGGAGCAAGCAAGGTTTTCCTCTTCCTTCAACAGGGAGAAATAGAAGAGCTCATTCTACAAGCACACCCTGTTGAAAATAGAACCCTTTGAGTGGTATCCCTCAAGAGAAACTCAGCCCTAATCTCCATGCTTTGATTCTTGTTGGTGTTTTAGTTCCTCTTCAAGAATTTTTTCCAAGGATGGCAGTTCCATTACCTTGGGGCCATCGTGTTGGGCCTCTTTCCCTCCCTCAACCTTTGCATGAGTTACCCAGGGGTAACAGGAAGAACTTCCCAAGTTCAGAGGTGATGGCAAGGTGCATCCTGATGAGCATATTGCAGCTTTCATAGTTGCATGTGGAGTCCTCGGAGTTGAGCATGAAGATGTCTCGGTGAGGATTTTTGTAGAGACTTTGCAAGATAATGTGGAGATTGGTTCTATCATCTTCCTGTTGGGGCCATTACTAGTTGGACCATGATGAGAACAAGATTTGAGAACCATTTCAAACCTGTAGAAGATGTGCATGCTTTGCTAGCTCATATTTCTCAAATAAAGAAAGAATCACAGGAGCCCATGAGAGAATTTGTGGCTAGGTTCAATAAGTTGATTAACAAAATCCCACCAGATACCCATCCTATAGATCAAATTCAAAAAATTTCTTCCTAAATTCTCAATTACCTGAAGTTAGCTATGCATTGAGGAGAGCCAACCTTGCAACATTGGATGAGGACCAGAGATTAGTTGTTAGTGTTGAAGATGACTTGATCATGTCTGGTAAGTTGAAAAGAGATCCTTCCAAATCTAGAGCTTCTTCTTCCTCTTCTTCTACTCTAGAGCTAATGCAGATCCATTAGTACAAAAGCTTGCTAATGACCTCATTGCCATCAAGAAACAATTGGCTCAACATGCTCCTTATATAGATGTTCCAAGGAGGAATTTTCAGCCTAGAAATCATTTTCCTTCCTCTCAGACAAAGGCTGAAATTGAGGGACCACCCATCAAGGTCCTGTTAATGCAACTTGTGAGGTTGAAGAACCTGATGATGAAGAGATTAATGAAGATTTTGAAGAACCTGAAGAAGAGGCTGATGAAGAAGTTGGAAGAACTTGAGGGATCTTGAGTTAATTTCTTCACCACTGAAGGTGTTGATGAAGAAGATGATTATGATGAAGTAGTAGTAGAAATGAATAGTGAGTCATATGTTGTTATGACTCAGGAACAAGACAAATAAGAAGGAGAAAGTGATGCAGCCCGCTAAGAGGTCCAAGGAGCATCCCATGACTATCCCCGTAATTACAAAAAGAGGATCTCCTATTCCCACTGCATCCACACATAGAAGGTGAGTTCTGCTAATTCTTCTTTTCCTAATCTACTACTAAAACTTCTTTTTCTCCAGCTCCTAAACTTGATAAGCCTAGGATTCCTAGTGATGATAGCCCATCCACCTCTGGATCTTTTGATATCATGATCACCTTAAGAAGACAAAAATCCAAATTTCAGAGGCTGAGTACTATCAAACTCATCCAAAAGCCTTTGCCAAAATGGTCCACTTTGTCAATTCCCATTCCAAAACTTCACCCAATACTTCTAAAGGTATTTTCCCACTCCATCCTCCACATCCCAATCAAATATTGTGGCTACAGTCACCTCACCAAATGTGAAAATTGAACCATTCTATGTAACCCTCCTCATAGCTGGCCATAAACTCAGCAACTGTGTCATAGACTCAAGAGTGTTCGGATAATGTCATGCCTACCAAAGTGGCTCATGCTTTGGGTCTTACTCTCACACGCACTTATGGGTCTTTCTATTCCATGGAGAGTAAGGAGGTGCCTTTGGTTGGAAGGATTAAGGATGCACAAGTAGCTTTTGCTGCTTTACCAGAAAAGAAGGTTTTAGCTACTATCTTGGTAGCTGATATCCCTCCTTCATATGGTATGTTGTTGAGTAGGAATTTTTATAAGGATGTGGGAGGAGAAATTCAAATGGATTGGTCACATGCCCTTATACCCATTAATGGAAAGATGAAGAAATTACTTCGAGAAACAATCTGAATATATTGTGCAAAAGACAGATGATCCCAAGGCACAAATACTCTATGAAGATATTGGGCATGGTAACTACATGATCATGTCTCAAGATGAGGTGGAACATCCTAAAGTGGTGCCCCATGATCCTAATAGTATTTGGAATCTAGAATTTGATGGTAGTTGTTCTTCGGCTGGGTCTGGGGCTGGTGTGGTATTGATATCTCCTGAAGGGAAGATTTATCCTTTCTCATTCAAACTATAGTTTGAGAATACCAATAACACTACAGAATATGAAGCTCTCATCCTTGGACTTAACGTGGAAAAAGAGAAAGGTGTGAAGAATCTTCTAGCTCATGGAGATGGAACTAGTTGTTAAGCAAGTCAGAGACCTTTTTCAAGTAAAGAATAGAAGATTGAAGCATTATAGGAATCTAGTTTGGGATTCTATTGAATTTCTTGATGCCTTCTCCATCGAGGTAGTCCCAAGGGAAAAGAACACTAGGGCTGATTCCCTAGCCATGTCAGGGTCTTTGCTCATACCTCATCCTGATTTCTCTCAGGATAAATTCACCATTGAAATGATCCATAGACCAAGTGTGCCGGATAATGCAAGCAACTAGCGTAGGTTTTCAATGATGATCAACATTTTCTCTCTTTCTTGGAACTCAGGGATAACTTTGAACAATTATATTTTGAAGGAAGTGACAATTTTCCTTGAGAAAGTGTATCTTCCAATGAGGAGGTGTCAAAGAGGAGATAGATCAAGATGGGTGCATCAGACTAAAAGGTAACAAGATCCCTAAAGGGCTGGTGAGTCTGGAGGAATTGTTTGATAAACATGATAGGTATGTTAAGGCTAAAGCTTCTAGAGGAGCCCAACAATCTATTGAATATGAAAAGGTTAACATTGGGGGCTCTATTGACCCCAAAATGGTGAACATTGGGAAATGTTGCACACAAGAGGAAAAGAAGAAGGTAGTAAATCTTTTGAAGAGGTACGTTGATGTACTTGCTTATTCTTATGATGATCTAAAAGCTTTTCAGCCAAAAGAAATGTAGCATTTCATTCCTCTCAAACCTAGGATTAAACCTTTCAAACAAAAGCAAAAGGCAAGTACAATCCAAAGATTGCTGACACCATTTTTTAGGAGATACAAAAGTTGTTGAAGGCCAAAATTATCTTTCCCATTCATCATTCAACTTGGATTGCTAACATTGTGCCTGTTAGGAAGAAAAATGGTGAGATTCGGATCTGTGTTGATTTTAGGAATCTGAATCAAGATTCTCTGAAGGACAACTACCCCTACCCATGATGGACCAGGTGTTGCAAGTTATTACAGAGCTGAGATGTTGTCCATGCTTGATGGTTTCTCAGGATACAATCAAGTAGAAGTCAACACTGCAAATCAAGCACAAGACTACCTTTACCACTCCTTGGGGTACTTTTTCTTACAAGAGGATGCCCTTTGGACTCATTAATGTTGGTGCCACCTTTCAAAGGGCTATGGACTTGGCCTTTGGAATGCCTGAAAGGAAAATGTATTCATGGTGTATCTAGATGACCTAACTGTATTTTCTAAAGCTAGAGCAGATCATTTTCAGCATCTGGAAAAGGTTCTTTTGAAATGCAGAGAACATGGGGTCTCTTTGAATCCCAAGAATGTCTATCTTTTGTGTCATGGAGGGAAAATTTTTGGGACATGTTATCTCCAAGGAAGGAATCAAGATTGATCTGAATGAGTTCAAGCTATTCAGCAGATTCCTCTTCCTACAAGTAAAAAGGGAGTGCATTCTTTCTTTGGTAAGATCAACTTCCTGAGAAGATTCATTCTTGATTTTACAGAGCTAACTTTGAATATCTCCCAAATGATGAAAGGAAAACAAATGTTTGGTTGGTCTTGAAGGGAAAGAAGCATTCGAAGGCATTAAAAAGGCTATTGCTAGGACTCCTATCTTAGCATGTCAGATTTTAGCAAGGACTTTATTATCTATTGTTATGCCACAGAAAGTACCCTAGCCGCTGTGTTAACCCAGAAAGACTCTGAAGACCATGAGCTCCCAATTGCATTCATGAGCTATATTCTTAAAAATCATGAGCTAAAGTATACTATGATGGAGAAACATGCTTTTGCAGTGGTTAAAGTTGTTAAGTAGTTTCAATTTTATATCCTTAACTCTCACTCAGTGATACTTGTGCCCGATACAACCATCAAGTCCATTCTTACACAACAAGAATTTGGAACTAAGAGAGGAAACTAGGTCACAAAGGTTTAGGAATATGATATTGACATCAGACCAACTAAACTAGTTTGGGGTAAAGGCCTATGTGAACTCATCGCTAAAGGAGCTGGTCATGGGTTGCCTAAGAATGAGGATGATGTTCCTATTGTTTTGTTTCTCAGCTCAATGGATGAATGGTATGCTGACATTTCCCACTTCCTCACCTATGGTGAGTGTCCATCTCACTTAACTACTAAGGAGAAGAGAGCTATCAAGCTAAGATCAACACAATATGTGTTGTGGGAAAATGCTTTGTTTAAACATGGAGTAGATGGAAGATTTTTGAAATGTGTTGACAAAGAGCAACAAAAGAAGATTTTCTCAGCCTTCCATGACCAAGCTGTGGGGTCATTTCTCATCTATTATTACTGCCCACAAAATTCTATGTGTAGGGTACTATTGGCCTACTTTGTTTAAGGATGCATCAAAATGGGTTGATAAATGTGAAGCTTGTCAAACTTTTGTGGGAAGACCAAAGTTGGCCACTTTTCCACTTAAACCAGTTGTGATTGAAGAACCCTTTCAACAGTGGGGTTTGGATTTTATTGGAACACTCAACCCATCTTCAAGTGTAGGGCATACTCATGTGTTGACTACCATAGATTATTTCACTAAGTGGGTAGAAGCTATCCCAGTTAAAAGTACCACTTCAGAGGTAGTATGTAATTTCATCAAAGAGAACATCCTGATAAGGTTTGGAGTACCCAACAAGATTGTGACTGATAATGCTTCAAATTTTTCTTCTACTGAGATGATGGATTTCTGTTATGGATATGGTATTTCCCTTGCTCATTCTTTAGATTACTATCCTCAAGGGAATGGTCAAGCAGAATCAACAAACAAAAATTTGGTGACCATAGTGAGAAAGCTTGTTAATGAGTCTCTAGAGAACTGGCACAAGAAGCTCTATGATGCTCTCTGGGTAGACAGGATTACACCTAAAAGAGCAATTGGGATGTCCCCTTTTCAAGTGGTGTATGGTGTGGAAGCCCAACTACCGGTGTGACAAGTGGAGCTACCAACTTTGTATTTGATGAAGGCCATTGAAGACACTAGTTTCAGTGATTCTTTAGATAAAAGGATCATGTATCTTCAAAATTGAATGAAGACAGGCTGTAGGTTTTTGATAGAATATCTACCCATCAAGAGAAGGTGAAATCTTTGTTTGACAAGAAAACCAGATCTAGAGATTTCAAAGTTGGAGACATTGTTTTGTTATGGGATAAAAGACATGAACCTCGAGGAAGCCATGGTAAGTTTGATTCTCTTTGGCTTGGTCCTTTTAGAATTAGGCACTTTGCTGGTGAAAATTCTTTCTATCTTGATTACATGGATGGATCCTCTCTCCCACTTCCTTATAGTGGGCAAGTACCTAAAATTGTTCAAGTCCTAGGTGAAAAGGAAGTCCTATGTATATTATGTATAGGGTGTGTTTTCTTTCCCTTGCCTTTTTTGTTTTTTTTCCTTGTTTTTTGGTGTGTTGTCTTCTGTATTGGTTTTCCCTTGACTCTTTTGCCCAATGGATAAGGCACTGGTCTTCTTCCCCTAAGTTTTCTTGAGTTCTTGTCTTGCCTCATTCTTCTGATCTAGTCAAGTCATCCCTAGAAAGAGCCAGTTGTTGTCCTCTCAAAATTTCCCCTCTTTTGAAAGTCAAAATTTTGAAAATTTTGAGTTGGCACCTTTAGTAATGTTCTAGAAAGAAAACTTGAAGAGATGGTGAAAATCATGTTTTTGGAGTCTTTTTGGTGATTTGTGGGTCTATCAACATTTTTGTCCCTCATGTCCCAAGTACCTCTGGGCCTTCTATTCACCGATCAGCCGCTTTCCCCACAAATCCTTAACTATCAGCTTTATGGGAACTTTTTGGCCCGTTTGTCCCAAGTTCTCTGGACTTCCTTTTACCCAATCATCTACATCCCGCATTGGGTACTTCACGTACTTTTGTCCCATTTGTCCCAAATGCATCTGGGCTTTTTTCTTCACTTTCCCCAATCACACACATGTGCATCGTTGAATCATGTCCTCCTCGTCCCCCTCATGTCCTTTGCATATCTAAGTTCTGGACCACCATGCTCATTTGGCATTTCCCATCATCCCATCGGTCGGCGGATCACGTCTTCGCGTCCCTCATGTCCCAAATGTACCAAAGACCATCTCAGGGCCAGTTTTTTCCACTTTTCCCACTTTTCATATTTTTGATTGAGTGAGGTGAATTTAATGCACATTTAATGACCTTCTCTCTCTTGAATGGCTATTTAATTGGACTATCTCCTATGCATTTGTCACATTTCTCACTTGCCATCTCTTGCTCGAATCCTTTCCATTAAATTTGTTTGCTCATGCCCCTATATCCCTTGCATTCTCATCATGATTTTGATCTTGGAAGGCTATTCCCTATGCATTACAAAAATGAAGATCAAGTTTTAGGGTCAAGAACATGTGTCACCTCTTGAGACCTCTTGTACCTGATATCAGAGATAGTGAGGTTCGCACTTAGATTTTGGGGATTTTTGGGGTAGATTAACATGCTCTAATCCTGCTCCCATGGCACAAATGATCAAGTGACAGTGGAATTGCATATGCGGCTAGTTTTCCTATCTCTGTATAGTGTGATGAGACACGGTGCTTTCCTATGGAGCCCATTTTAACCGGATACTAAGGAACTCACTAATGTGCATGGGGAATTAATTGTGAAAACTAGATGTTGCCACCATTGTTACTGCCCTACGCATTCTAGAAACTGAAGATTCCATAATTCTCACTCATTCCCAAGCTCAAACCCTGTTTGACCAAGAAGTGACAAATACAAGGCACGTATAGCAAAATCATGGTTAAAGAACCCTAAGAAGGGAGCATCCCGACTCTCCAAGGCATTATTCAGGGTTGATTTTAATGAGGAGTTATCTAACTTTATTATTTTTCTCACCCATGTATCATGGGGTTGCCTTCCACCAATGAGTTTCACTTCTGGATGTGCCCCTTCATAAACATCATCTGCGAGGGCAAGCAGAACATTAATTGGGCCAAAATTGTTTGCATGAATTTGACTGAGCAGTTGTCTAGTGTTCAATAGACTAAGAAGTTCTATATGACTTCTTATCTCATGTATACCTTGGCTGCATCCGGTAGTGGTTTGGTTTCACCTACATAGAGGGCCAGAAGAATGAGCCTATTTACACATACTACCCTCAGTTTACCCTTGAAGCTAGCAATCACAATTTCAGAAGAGTCAATGATGCTTTCACCATGTATATTGTAAGACTCTTAGAGGGAAACACTGCTAGGATATTTTCTGATGAAGCTATGAACCTGATAGCCAAGTATGGGGCTTTCTTCATCCAATTCAGGAGGTTTTCATACATCAGGTTGGCTGGCTATGAAAGCACACCTCTCAAGCTCCCTATGTTTGCTATAGTGATAAAATGGCCCTGGTTGAAGTATGTAGGTAACTTGATAAGCTACATAGGACATGCAGAGACAAGAAGATCACTGGCCTGCATTTCCCTATCTCTTTGGGAAACTATACATGTAAAACAACTTTGGATGCCCAAAATGTAGAAAGGGCTATTACTTCTCTCTATCCATTTCTTTAGACCTAGAACTTGCTTTGATCTGAAGAAGTTTATTGATCAGAACCTCAGGATAAACTATCATCACAAGCTAGATACTGAGGATTACTGGGCTGATTGTGCAGATGATTTTGAAGCCAGACGGAGGCACTATGGCAGACTCTCTCTACAAAAATTAGAGATCTCAATCTCTACCAAGTTCCTGAAGGATTTAAGGATGATGATGAGGACTTACAGTCCTTTGAATATGAGACAACAATCAAACACACTCCTTTAGAAGATCTGGATTGGTACAAAAAAGAGAGAGATGATTTGGTTGAGATTATGGCCCTTGTTCTTGTAAGAACTAAAGTTTGGTTTGATAGGAAGGTTCGTGAGTTCAAGAAGAATCAGGGTGGATCTTCTTCCAGAGATACCTCTACACCAGGGAAGGAAGCACATACAACCAATACCGAGGTACTTGAGCAAACCCCTCATTCTTCCTCAATGAAAGAGCTGAGTCATCTACTCTTCTACTCAAGTATATCAAAAGAAGATCAAAGAGGTTAAACAGAACCAATTGATGAAGAATCTCTTCTTGAGCATCCAGAGTTACCTTCAGGACCAGAGAACATTATTTTTCTTAGTGAGAGTGATGATGGTGAAGTGCCAAATCCTACAGGGGCTCCTAAAGTTACTATTGAAAAGAAAAGGAAATGTCTAGTGTTGAGCCTCCTAGTACCATAGACTCCTCTACAAAGGAAGCTCCTGATACTCCATCCACTTCTTTGCTAGAGGAAAATGGTTAATACTCTAAGTGCCATGAGTTCACTTGCTCTTGGGCCCCTTGTTCCTTCCTCTTCTTCTTCTACTTTTTCTTGGGTGCAACCCATGGTTGACAACAGGAAGAGGAAATCTTCCTCTTGGATAACGGGGCCTGATTTTGATGTTGTGGCAGCTCTGCTAGGAACTACTCCTCCCCCTCCTAGCAAAGAGAGCCAAGACCACTTCAAGGATAGTAACTGATGCTCAAGGTCACAGTTCTGGAGGTTTTCAAAGCCCAAGGTTGATAAGGTAGAGCAGGATCTCTTGGTCTCTGATTTAGATTTCTAGAATCCCAATGGGGAATCCACTCCTGAGAATGAGGTTCATAACCTTCAAGAAATAGTGACAAAGGTTATTGAATGAGTAGAGAAGGGAAAGAAAACTATAGAACAGTTGGAAGAATAGAATCAAGTTCTTTCCAACTTTATCAAGTCATTATTGGCCAAAGATAAGGTTTTGGATCCTACCCCACTGGCTGCTCTTCCGCCCCCATGATTCTCAGCCAAGATGAAGTTCAGAGCATCAAAGATATACATAAGTATTCTACTTATGGAAAATCTTTGGAATCCATGGTTGATGATATGATTATAGTTGGCTTGAATTTCATTGAGGAAGCCTTCAAGGCCAACGAGAAGGTGATTAATCTACAATGAAACTCACTTCCTCAATAAGGGTTATGGATAAAGAGTTGAAGCTCTGGACTAGTTGTATTACAGATCTTCACCTTATGGGCCAAGCTGATGAGAAGATCCTGTTGGTCAACAGTGTATTTGATGATGCCAAGAATAACTTGTCAAAGGCATGGGTTTTAGTGTCGAATGGAAAATGAAGGTTCTGGAAGAAGCACTGGGTGAATTAAATAATGTGTAGCAGAAAGGAGAATCTTTCAAAACTTGTGTTTCCTCTGCCTTTAAAGATATTCATTGCCATCTTCATGATGAAACTTCAGGTGTTCCTTTCTCTCTTCAAGAGATCAAAGCTCAGTTCAGAACATTTATCAAAGAAGACTTGTTCAAAGAAGAATTAATTACCAAAGAGAAGATAAAGGACATTTTCTTCCTTCAATCTGCAATTGTTGAGGAAAATAAAGAATACCTGGAGCATACCGAGTTCGATAAAGATATGGAAAAATGTCTAGGCACTTGGTCTCATGCCACTACCAACACAACAATCCCACGAGGTATGGAGATAGCTGAAGCATTGAAGAAATTCAAGATATCGGATCCTCAAATCAGTGGGCCCGCCTCAGCCATAATCGGATGTTTCTTCTTAGCTTCTCTTTTTCTCCTTCTATTTTTAAGTGTTGAGCTCTTGTAAATTAATTAAGGATATTGTATTGAGAATTTCCTTAATTAATCTTTTAGTTAAAAGAAACAGTTACCAAGTGTAACTAATTTGTAAGCTATATAATGAGCTCTCCATGCCATTCTAAGGGGCTAGAACTCTGATTATTTTTAAAGTGTAAAAGAGTTAAAAAGCTATCAATACAAGAAGACTTCTCTTTTTATTTCTATCTGTGGTTATTCATTCTTTCCTATCTATTAAAATTATTGAATCATTAATCTATTTTGCATCAAGAAGCTTTGTATTCTTGTGGATGTCATCTCTAGAACTTTGTGTCTATGAAATAACATCTTATGGCTTTAACACAAATGATTTTGTTCTATATGATCCTAGTTCAGCATTTATAAGGAATTATTTTGCTATCTATATTTCCTGAGAATGCTATTCTACCTTTTCCCATTTCTTAGTTCTTTTGTCTTTTGTATTGATTTAAAACACTTGATGATATCGAGTTCTCTTTAAAACTAAACGTTGTTTTGTAAATAGTTTTTGCTTTAAATAAGGGAACCTCTCCCATTAAAGAGGAGGGACTCACAAAATAACTTTTGAGTGAGTTCTTACGCCTTTGCACTATCTCTCATAGTTAAGCACTTTATAATCCTTAATGCCTCTTCTACTTGAGGTTTAGTAGAGAAGTATTCAAAATTCGGACCATTCTGGAATTAAATCCTACCAATTTCTAGTCTCTCTATATAGCTCCGCATATACATACCAATCACACATGACCTTGTAGAGTGGAATAAAATTTGTGCACCCATAGAAAAGGTGGTAAAGCTTCCTACAACTCTATCCGAGTCTCTCATACTACTCGAACGTGGTCTTTGAACGGGTTTGTTACCATAATACATGCAGATTTGAGTAGGTGTGTTTCTCTGAAAAACCTAATAGAAAGAGCAATCATGACTTCATCCCATTCTTTAAGATTATCCCTATGAACCACCCACCAATGCGTTGTTGTCCCATGCAAGGTATATGCTAACATATTTCTTCTCTTAACTTGGTCTGTCCACTATTCCTCCATGGCACACAAGAATACCGTAGGGTCTCCTTCTCCAGTGTACCAAGGTACAGAGTTGTTACCTATCCTCCTAATACAATGAGGTTTGCTTCTCTGTGAAAATGTACTTCTTAATTCAGCCCAACCATCTCATAAGTATCATCAGCCCAATTATCACAAGAAATACTCATAGTATTACTAATAGAATGTGCATCTTCCCCTTTGAAGGATTCCTTCTTTAGATGGTTTGAGTACCTCACGGGTCCTTAATGGTGCACACATAAATCTTGTTAGATCTTCCTCACTCAAAGGCTCAACATAAGGCGCAGATTTCCCATATGTTAAAGGGATAATAACTCTTTCCTCCTTATTCTCAAAACACCAAGGGAACCCAAGAAAATATGGGAAACTATCTACTTTTGCAAGTGCTAAAACCACAAAGTCCCAGTGAACTTGGACCCTTGTGTAGTAATGGATGCATCTTTTAAAATCCGATGCGAGTGGCCTTATTCGATTAGCCATAAACAACACATTAGAAGATGGATGTAATGGAGGTCTCCCCATCTATACCCATGCGTCTAAAGTAACCACATTGACTTTCACACTGTGTCAATCAATATATTGCTCAAAATCCATCCATCTACAATAGTATTGAGTGATCTCATTGTCATAATCCAAGCTATGGGGGAAGATTTGCATGCGAGGATCTTCCATTAATTCTCAATACCTACACGTGGAGTGTTTTCCTTTAACAAATTCCCTAGTAATGGAATGATATTCTCTTGGCACAACATTTTTCATGCCTCCTTCAAGTCATCACTAGTTGACTAGACCAGCTCTCTTTGCCTTTTTTTGTTCCATCTTCCATGATTGCTCTTTTAAACATTGTATTTCACCCTGAATATTTCTGAGTACCTTCATGCTCTCTAATAAAATTCCTTATGATGAGCAAGATGCGGAGTACTGTGCATGTAAAACCTCCTCCTTGGTGATGATAGGCTTCGTTGTAATGCTTCTTTGGTGCACACAGCTTGGTAGCGTGTAGTAATATTCAAAGGTAATACCTCAAGTTCCAGTGTCAATTTTGGCATCCTTTGATTTTCCATGACTCATTGTATCCTAACCATCCTTGCGCCTTTGTTCTCCTTTTTATGTTGCTTGCTAAGATTCTCATAAAGGTCCAGAAATTCCTCATAGCTATGATTCTTCCCACAAAAATAACATGTAATATTTTGAGGACATTCGTGCCTATAGTGCTCAAGAGATCCACATGTAAAGCACGTCCGCAAGGAAACTCACCTTATCCACCACCATGGTATCCTCAACATCTGCCACGACCTTCTTCAAAGTGCCCCTCATTCCCATCATAGCACGTTTGATTGTGGTCCCAATCCTAGTGCTCACCTTTTACCTTTAGATTTATACGATACTCCATTATGTCATACACCAATATCTATAGCATCATGGATTTGACCAATCAATCTTCTATCTTACGTATCGTGAGTCATGGACCGGAAAATCTTATAATAATAGCAGGAGATGTTCTTCCTTATCACTCATTGTAATAATGGGCAGTGGCTGGTATCATGGTTTAAATGACATATCTTATAGTCTAGAAATAATGAACGCACTGATCTACAGGGAAAACTATCCTTGGTGTGCCCTTCTACTTCACAATTTGTACACCAAATCCTAGTGTGCGTCTCATGTGCTGAATTTTCGATAGTTTCTCCAATTGCTTTGCCATAGCTACAATTTGTGCTTCCAGAATGGGCTTACTCCATTTTCTATACTTCCAACTACCTCAACACAAAAATATGCTTCAAGTGCTTCATGCATATCGGTGTAGGTCTTATGTGACAACACCCTTCTAAAAGGTGTAATTAGACCTCCAATGAATCATTGTGCATGCATGCTAGCTTGCATGAATATCGTAAAAAGTTTAGAAAAATGTGTTTTGAAATGAGAATCATACTCCCATACACTCTCGGTAGTGCCCTGCTTAATATCCTTAAGCGTGATTATACTCTTCTACTCAAATTCAGGGATATGGAACTCTTTCATGAAAACATCTTTTAATGTTACAGAATCTACGAGTGTTTGATCGGGGTCAAACTTCATGTACCACCTATGTGTGTGTGTCCATCTAATGTAGTTGTAAATTGAATTTCCTTGTGCTTAGAAGCAATGATCCATTTTGTGCACCATAGTGTCTCACACATGTGTACGTGCTCAACAACATCCTTTATGCCCCTATACTCTAGTAGATGGAGAGACATATCCATGTAAATATTTTGGGGTTGGTGTGGACCCTACCCACTTGATCCAGAACCTCATGCATTACCTCTGCCTCCATAACCACTAGATGCAATAGAACTAGCTCCACCTATACCCCCTCATCCTCCCCTATAAGCTGTAAATGGACCGGAAGATGTACTTCCCTGTGTCCAGAGTAATCTTGAACCGAACTCCTACGGATCTGCGAGGTGGTATTACTCCCGAGAAGTGAGTCCAAAATTCGTGCACTCAAATTTTTTGCGGATGATGCGCTGAAAAGATACCTCAAGCGACAATGAAGATGTTTGCCCTAACATCGATGTACTTTTTATTTTACTTACTCCTTCTTTCCTACTACCCAAATTAGTTTGTTGACTCTTTGGATGTACTAGATACTATAAAGCCAAGCACAAGGGTGAGGTTTCTAGGAAGATTAAGATGCGCATCCGCGGCCCAAGTCATCTCTGTGGCGCACTCTCTTGTTAGGCCAAGGAGGGTTCCATGTCATGCTTGCCCAAATGGGGAGTTCCAAATTGGTTCCATGTCCTCTGCGTGAGCTCCAAATCCTTCATGATACATCTCTCTTCTCAATGTCATCCACTCTGCAATATCACGTTGCTTCTTTATCTCCCTCTCACATGCCTCATTATACTTAATCCGCCTTTCTTCTATCTTCCTTTACGCCACTAGGTCTTGCATTTTCACCAAACCTACTCATGCCCCCACGCGTGGTGGGGTTACCATTAAGATCTTGATTTCTAATGGAATGCCTTATAAATAAGTTCCCCTAGGATAACGTAAAAACTAAAACTCAGCTACCTTTAGGTAATAATAAGTGGAAACCGAGTACTCCAAGATATAGCTATTCCGGATGCATTGGAATTAAGTATCCACAGATTGCACGTCCAAATTAGATCAGCATCAAGGACGGCCTAAAATTCTTCCTACGTCCAAACAAGTGTGTGATACCTCCGGTTCCATTTAGACGCATAAGCAACTAGTCACTCGTATGGCTCTCTAGGAAAGATAGCAAAGAAGCTCTCATACCAAAAATCATATAGATTCGATTCCACCCACACGTGTGCATCAAAATCATATCCGGTGTTGAACCTATGTGCGTACTCTTCCTCTAGATCTTTTATCCACTCCTCAACACTTGTTAGGGTCAACGAAGACGTCTTCATCACATGCCATCCTAAAAAGAAATGAAAAATAGGTCCCGACAACGAAACCAAAGATCTGACCTAGAATCTACCACAAAAACCCAAGCACGCTGGAAAATCACACACCCAAGTTGAGCGCTCACTCGAAGTGTGCAAAGGTACCAAGCCCCTCCTTAGATTGTTTTTTGTAGGATGTTAGCGTGATGAAGATGTCATGCATTTAGATCCATAAATAACATAAACATTTGACAGAGCATAACTAGATCTAGATCTTAAGGAATCATGAATTAAACAATAACAATGATAGGATTAACCATATAAGAACCAGTTATAGTCATGTTTAACACCATAATATATCCAATAAACTCCATTATATTAATATTGTAAAACATAGAAGATCCTTACATCATATAACATTACCTTAAGGCATGCATGCGTTCGGATCGAGCAACATAACTCTCTGATAATTGTGTATCTTTGTCTCTCTATATCTTCCCCTTAAAATAAATAGTTCAATACATATTTATAAGGATGGGGACTTTCCCTTCACCACTTATGCACGTCCCAAAATAGGTCGTATGCTGAAAATAGCCATGCACCTTTACAATAATAGAAAAACATGCAAGTGCGCTAATAATAGATCTCCTACGGTTAGCGCGCAGTAGTAATCAAATTTTGCATGGCGCTCATCAAACACTCATTCCAAAATAGCAGGTGTGTGTCATGCAAGTCTCCATCCCGATGTGTGCTCTGCACGTTATCTCTAAAAATAGTCTGTATCCATGAAAATGGCTAATTCCTGAATCAGTCTTATCCTTATGCATTTTTCCTTCCCTATCCTTCCGCACCTTCAAGTGTGCCTTGTTCCCACACGTGAATCTTCTATGTATCCTTTCCTTAGTGTCATACTCTTTCTGCTCAACATGTAATATTGTAAGCTTCAAGGAAATGATTTATCCAATAATATAATGTCTTCCACATAGTTAAGGCATGCCACATGAAAGTATCAAAGGTTATCTTGAGGGTTGCCATGGCCATTGAAGGAGGGAATCTTTGGTACAATGAAGCTAGGAGGTAGTGAGTAAGAGGATATGTAGTAGGTGCAAAAGGGATATGAAGGAGGAGTGGGGAATCTAGAGATGGAGAGGAATGTGAAGTGGCCTGCTATAAATGGATAATTTGGAATTGTAAATCATGGTACAAGGAGGTTATGCCATGAAAATGGGATGAATGGAGGTTTACGAAAATGGAAAGTATTGGGAGGAATGAGGGAGTGGTAGTTATGGAAATAGAAATAAGAATAGTGGAGGGTGGGGTGGAGGCCATGGCAGCCAAGGAAGAAACCATAAGAGGGAGAGTGGAAGCATCTCAAGAATGTTTAGTAGTGAGTAAATTATTTATAACATGTGGAATATATGTAGGGTTGGTGTGTAAAATAGAACAAAAATTAGTGAACTTATCAAGTTGTTCTTGATCAACATTAGTGTCCTCATCATATGATTGTTCACTATCAAAAGTTTCAATATTTTCAAGAGGAACATTGATTAAGTTAAGCATGGGATTATCGAGTCAGCCATGGGTTTAAAAACCTATGGGAAGATGGAGGAAGCTCAATGTGCTTAAGAGGACCAAAACAACCACTAGGGGTGACTGGAATAAAAACAAATCCGTGGGGAATGGTAGGGTTCAAGAAAATGGTTTAGCTAAATGATTTAATATAAATTAAATTAATCCTTATTTTTGAGTAACTAGTGTAACTAATGATATACAAATAATAATATACATTAAATAGATAAGAAATAAGCATACAATAATGTAAAATTGATCATCAACCGGCCAAAAAAATTCATCTTTCACGCACCCTTATAGGAAATTAATTCTTATACGTATTTACCCCATTATAATCAAGTTTAGTCAAATGCACAACAAGAATAATAACCATAGTGTAAAATGGTTGATAACGGAGTTCATAAAATGCCTACGTCTCTGGGTTCAAAATACTGAAGCAATTTATTATCCACTTCTAAATTGTAACTCTAGTACAAAATCACAATTGAAGCTATAATAAACATGATACCAGAAGAACAAGAACCTCCTTCACGACAAGTGTCTAATGTCTAATATTCTATCTCTAATGCGAAATACCCTATGGCTCTAAATTCAAAATCCAAGCGCTCTGCAATAGTTTCAGGAGTTATTGATAGTAACTCCCGCTATAATGAATACCTTAATTCATACGTTGCTCAATGCTAAGTCTCCTTTCAAATACCTCAACGCCTCCCTTTGCACGGTCTGCTAAGTATCCTTCTAGGTGATCTCAATTCCTATGTTGTACGATGATAAGTCTCCTTCCATATGACCTCAACTCCTCTGCTACATGGTACTAAGTCTCTAGATATCATCGGACAATAAGGATTCTCCTTCACTCGATGTACTATAGAAATAATCCTCTACACATAGTTGAGAATGATCTAATGTTTGGAGTTGACAATGACCTCCTTCCACTCCATTTCATGGAAATGAGCTCTACGCAGATCTAAGTGGATCAAATATTGCCCAATGAGCTCAATGGTGAATCGACCCTCCTCGAAGAAAACAATCTAACGATACATCCAACATACTAAGGATCTAAGCTCTAGTGCTTATATGATGCTTCATCATGTCCCTCGGCTCCACGGCATCTCCGAGCTCCGGGACAAGAATAAGGCGTCAATTTGACCTTTTTGACGATAAGGATTTAAATAACTCCCATTATTTATATATACCTATAATAATAGGGCTTATTTCATTATGATACCGATAATAATAATCGGTCTTAAATAGTGCCAATAATAATACAATATAGGACTTATATTATTCATGCCTATAACAAATAATATATGCCTTCTTATCTCTCCATGCCTATTAAATAAAATAATAGGACTTTAAAATAATGCATATAGTATAGGACTTACAATAATCTTTTTTCTCCATAATATGGCCTTATATCTCCTAAGGCATCTCACAATCTTCAACTCCCATTATTCTCCTTTTACCTCTCGGGCTTGCTTTGGAATGAGAGGTGGATCTGAGCTCAATTGCAAGTCGGTTAAGGAGCTCACCTCGTAGGTAGATCAAATCTCGTCGGTGTCATTGTTGGTTGACCCATCTACCCGAGTCCTATGCGTAGAGCTCTTTGTAGATCCTTCTTATTGTTCACCTACCGAACCACGTCTCCTCTGCGTAGAGCTACCGTAGATCCTTTTTATTTTCCTGAGCCTATGCATCATGGGAAGGGCAATCTCAAATCCTTAATAAAGCTTCAACACATTTTACTCATTTACCACGTGGTAGCTTGGTCGACTACAGTCCACCATTTAAACCACCCTTTTTTTTTTTTTTTTAGCACTTAGCATTTTAAATATTTTGACCGGTCCTCGCAATTGTCACCGCCTTTCCATATGCCACGGGAGCCTTATCACTTCCATAGCAAGCGCTTGGGATATTTGATAGGTGGGAATAATCCCACATTGCGTGGGTGGGGGATAAGATAATCCGGAAGAAAGGCTTGAACACTCCATTTTTCATGTGGCTTGGGTCACATAGACACACTTTTCATTTTGAGATATATATATTGGCTCACCGAGTTGTAGGAGAAACCCCTGCCATGTGCTAGCTTTGACTCACCACCTTAACTCACCCATAACTCGCCGAGTTGGCTCGGTTCCTCAACTCGTCTAATGCAGCTCCCCAACTCACCCAACTCCTTTCTGGCTCACTCGAGTGGATGTCATTTTCCCTAACCTTATTTTTCACCTATTCTTGATTCTCTTTTTTGCCACATCGTAATGTGACTCGCTAGTTGACCCCTGTCTCGTCCAATAGTTGACCCAAATTTGACCATTAACAATTTTCATGTATTGGTTCCATTTTCTACATTCTTGTAGTCAAGCGGAAATCACACCTACCCATTAAAGAGGTGTTTTATCCCAAAACCTTCATTTTCCGCTCCTGGATCATGAACCTTGTCACTGTCTATGAAGAGATCTCTGTAGCTGATACCGTGGTCTCAAAATTGCTCCTTCTCCAATCGAAAATCGGTTCGATCTTTGGGACTTGTGGCACTTGGGATCACTGCCTTCTACCACACCAATCTGATGCCAAATCGGAAAGAATGTTTCCATTTTTTCTTCACAATGACTCCATATGGGTCTTTGATTACCAAGGCAAGAAAACACTAGGCATGATAAACCTATCGTATAGTGTGTACTTACCTGGTGGCTTTGGTCCCTTGTCATCTTCTCTACATGATCAATCTCTCTATAAAGTATGACATTGGTTTCTTGTTGTGCTTGGACATCTTAGTCAAAAAGAAAATTTGATATACTAAAACGAATTTTTTTCCCTTACATGAGGGTCTTACAATTGCAAATATATCAATATAATAATACTTATATTATGTCGGAGACTCAAACCTATTGTAGCTCTTGCTTTTGCTTCTCTGCTTCCACGATCTATAGACATTTCTTTAATTGAGAATCCTTCTCTAGGCTATAGTGTGAACTAGTACATGCCTATCTCACTACTACCACAGATGATAACCCAATTCTTGATATCAACTTACTCGGGGATTAACAAACTTACATATGCAATACATGCTCTAATACCAAACTTGGTCCGTAAACCAACCAAAAACAATTTTGACCATGGACCCTTATAGGAAATTAATTATTTTACCAAATTTACCCCATTATAATCAACTTTAATCAAATGCACAACAAGAATAATAACCATAGTGCAAGCGGGTTGATAACGGAGTTCCAAAATGCCTACGTCTCTACGGGTTCAAAATACTTAACCAATTTATTATCCACTTATAAATTGTAACTCTAGTACAAAATCATAATTGAAGCTATAATAAACTTGATACCAGAAGAACAAGAACCTCCTTCACAATGATTATCGATGTCAAAGATTTGATCTCTAATGCGAAATGCCTTATGGCTCCAAAGCGATTTAAGCACTCAACAATAGTTTTGGTAATTTCGATAATAACTCCCACTATATTGAAGACCTCAACACCTTTGTTGCACTTTGTGCTAAGTCTCCTTCCAAAGACCTTAACACCTCCGTTACATAGGTTAAGTTTCCTTCCGGATGACCTCAATGGCTCCAGCATGCATGTGTCGAGTCTCCTTCCGGATGACCATGCAACACCTTTGTTGCACTATGCTAAGTCTCCAGATATCAGCAGACAACAAGTATTCACATTCACTCTATTATATGTAGAACTAAGCCTCTACACAAACCCGAGACTAATATGATGTTTGGTGTTGATGATGAACTCCTTCCACTCTCTTTCACAACAATGAACCTCTACATAGAAATAAGTGGATCAATGTTTGCCAACAAGCTCAATGGTGAATATGACCCTCCTTCGAAGAAAATGATCTGACGATACATCCAACGTACTAAGGATTTGAGCTCTAGTGCTTCTCTGATGCTTTATCACGTCCCTCGGCTCCTTGGCATCTCTAAGCTCCAACACGAGAATAAGGTGTCAATTTTTCCTTTCTTTACCGAAAATGAGATAAATAATAACTCCCTGTTATATATGTATATGCCTATAATAATAAGACTTATTTCATCATGATGTTGATGATAATAATCGTTCTTAAATAGTGCCTATAATAATACAATACAAAACTTATATTATTCATGCCTATAAAAAGTAATATAGGCCTTCTTATCTCTCCATGCGTATTAAATATAAGAGTAGGACTTTAAAATAATGCCTATAAAAATACTATATGACTTCCAATATTTTTTTCAATAATATGGAATTATATATATCCTAAGGCATCTCGAATATTCACCTCCTATTATTCTCCTTTGCCCCCTCGGGATTGATTTAGAATGAAAGGAGCTATTTTTTTAATAAGGAGAGGGGAAAGCTTTTATAGCCTTATGTGGACCCGAGCTTTATGGTAAATAGCTTATCGGCCCAAAATTTTTCATAGCCATCTCGGATGGTGAGTCGATTAAGGTGCTTGCCTTGTAGAGAGGTGGTTGTGCTTCAAATCCCGCCACCATCATTATTCTTTGACCTGCCTTGTCAAGTCCTCATCACATGTTCACCCACCATGCCACGTCCCATCTGCACCAATCTATTCTAGATCCTTCTTTTGGCCATGGCCTATGTGTTGGGTAATGGATATCTCTAATCCTTATTAATGCTTCCATGCATTTAAACCGTTCACCACATGGTTGTTTGGTTGACAGTCCCACAATTTAAAATGTTCTTGTTTTTTTAGCGCTTAGCATTTTAAATATGCCACTTCACTTTAAAGAGCGATGGATAATGCATTTTCCCCTGCCCCACGTGGGCTATTTCAGGGCCGAATTAAGGTTTTGAAGCACCCTATGTAGTACTCGGAGAGTACGCCCCGCCCCCTCCCCCGCCCACCCCTTCTACGCCCGCCCAAATCTCTATCCAATCATATTACGTATGTAATATAGGATTATGCTCACTCCCCTGTGCATGTTTTTTTAAACATATATTCACAATTCAAACCATATATCTTCATGCTAGTTTAAAATCTCTTACTAATTCTCTCTAGTTTCTCTATTAATGCAAAAATTTCATCATCCGTTTTTCAAATTGTGCCCACCACCTTTACGGGACCTTTCTATGTGCCCATCTACATAATTAATACAAATCAATTTGAAGCTAATTTATTTACAATTTGCTAGAATTATTTTACGCTTTTTATATTTTGATATATTTATGTCATGGAAGCCTTATTTGAGATGAGATATAATTGTAAGTCTATGAGCATCAAGCTTGCAATTAATGAAAAAGAGGTTGTATAATATAGGTGAAATCCCATAAACAATTTGCAGATCTTTTATTGACTTGTGATAGACATTGTTAAAGAGATGTTATACACTGATGAATCATAAGGGCATATTAATGAGTTTTCTCCACAAATAAGGTAGTGGAAAAGGGACCCGGTTTGAGAATATTGGCAGTATACTATATCATATATATTCTTGATTTTTTCTAAGACTAAGAGTACTGATTCACTGAATAATTTACCTCAAAAGTAAAATGATACTTGTGATCTTAACCTAAAAATGTAATTAAACAAACAACGTTACAGCCACAGGACTAGCCTACTAGGCTACTAGGAGATGGAGTCTTGGAGATATGAGAATTTCAATTTGTGCATATAAACAAAAACTGTAAACATGTACCAGTACTAGATCATGATTCATATTGGTTCTAACTTATGTTGTTCGTGAGTTCTGTTCAATTTCGTTGAATGGCTTGGCCTTGTAACAAATTTTTCTTCGTTTACAGACCTACGGTTTGGTGATTCGATCACGGTGAATGAATTGTGATTTGAATTTTGTATAGCCTAGAAAATCCGTAAAGGAAAAGCAAATTAATTATTAGTGATTCTGAAGCCTTGAAGGGCCAAGGCTGAATCCTGAAGGGTGAAATTTGAATCCATGATAATTGATTCCTATGATCTATTGACTATCGGACTAAGACAGGAGACTATCCTAATCCGTCGCTCAGGATTCAACTTTGTCACTTCAACTTGTGCGGTGTGCCACTATAGTTTAACTTTATATACTAATATATTATATATATTCGCACCGGTTCATTAGTTCAAACTGGTAAAGCCAACTTGAGGCTGAAATTTGAATTTTTTAAAAAAATTTAACCGCCCCTCCCTATTTGGTGCCCTAGGCAATTGCCTAAGTTGCCTAGGGCATGAAACGCATCTAGGATATTTGGAAATGTTTTTACCGGTCCTCCTAATTTCCACCTCCTTTCCATATGCCACGGGAGCCTTATCACTTCTATAGCGAGCGATTGAGAGATTTGATAAATGGGTTTAATTCCACATCGCGCAAGTAGTGGATAAGATAAGACTTAATAAAGGCTTCAACCGCTTCATTTATCATGTGGCTTAGGCATTGTAGACACAATTTTTTTGGATGTGATATATATATGGGCTCGCCAAGTTGTAGGAGAAACTCGCCCCATGTGCTAGCCCGACTCACCACCTTGAATCACCCATAACTTGCCTAGTTAGCTCACCTCCTCAACTCGTCTAATGCATCTCGCTAACTCACCCAACTCATTGCACAACTCGCCCGAGTTGATGAAGCTCACCCCTTGAGTTGGAGGTTTAAGTGCCACGTGGTGGCCTGAGGACCCACCACATGGCAATATTTTTTTATCGAGTTGAAATGATGATATCGAGTGTTGAAGATGAAATATCCAAAATACTAACCCGATTTTTTACGTATGTCTAATTCTCTCTTTTTCCACGTCATAATGTGAGTCATCAGTTGACCATGTCCCATCCAAGAGTTGACCCAACTTTGACCAGCAACAATTTTGCGTACAGGGTTTGTTTTCCGCATTCTTTTAGTCAACGGAAATATCACGAGTCTACTTCCGTATTGTGATGTTCTTGGGGATTTAGGGAGTTTCTATCCTCTTAAATGTCCTCCGGATACACAACCCTAAGAAAATGAGAGAGGTAAGGTGACTTAACCAATTTTTCGATCTAGAGGGATTTGGGTGAGTGATTATTGGAAGAGGCGGGTAATGATGTTTTCAAGGCTCACCGAGGGTTCTAGAACTCAAAGCGCAAAAGGGAGGAGTGCCCATGGAAGGATAGGAATGCCTAGGTTATAGTGACTAAATTGGGTGCTAGTGTCCACTCAGATACTCAGGTTCTGATATTTTCTTAGAAAGAGGAGCTTCATTGTTGGTTTCATTTGTTCTTTTTGGCTTGGCTCTAATGTCACGGTCGTACTGTAACCTTCAAAATAGATAAATAGTTATACATTCCCATAAACCACATCAAACTTAATAAAGAAGATGCATAATGGGGAGTTAAACTGACGTACCGATGGTCACACGAAAAGTGAACTTAGTATCGAGTCTTTGGGTAAGTGCATGGAAATGGGGGCGAAAATCGACACAATCTGTTTATTGGCCATTTTGGCCATAATGCACTCGCATTATAACGTGAAAGAGAAAATCCGGAATCATGGTATAACGCGAGTGTGTTATGGCTCAGATTTACCAAGACGTACCACACTCGTGCTATAATGCTTTTGTGTTCTTATTTTCTATGTGGTATATGTGGTTGTGGGAGGGATATATGTACTAAAATAAATGGTTTAAGTATAATTTTTTCATTTATTAATCTTTATACTTTAAATTAATAAAGTATAAAGATTAATAAATGAAAAACTTATACTTTAAATTTATTTTAGTAAATATAATAAATTAGTGTCATTTTTCACCTTATGGAACTAGTCTCACATCTCCATCTATCACAGTTTAGAAGATGGTTTTTCATATTCTAACCTAGTCAGTACATAGGTATTTTTCAGATTTCAACATTCAACCTAAAGCTTTTAGGGTTTAAATTATACAATTGATGTCTATTTTGGGAAATAATATAGTCATTGTTTAGGTTTTGGGGACTTTTAAAAGTGTTGGAGGAAATTTAGGAAGATTTAGGAATTTTTTTATCATTCAAGGACAATCTTCTCAACAACGGGTTTTCTAGGTGCAGGGAACAAACACTCTAATGGTGAAATCTAACTTCTCCATATGATTTTGGGAGCTTCGTAAGGATTTAGGAGGAAATAAAATAGGCAATGGAAAGATATTTGAATCCTATACATGTTAGTAACATCTATGTATATCTTAGACTTAAAGGATTCATGAAGAATTTAAAAATAATACAGCCGCCCCTTTAAGTTCCAGGACAAAAATGAACCTAAATTTACAAGATCTAGAGAGATAGTCACCACATGGTGATACGTGAGTATTTGTAAATTTTGAATAAGTGCCTATCATAATGGGTAATTTCATAAATAGAATTATTTTTACCATGGGTGAGGATCTCATTAGAATGGGGCTAAATTTTGTAAGTTTAAAATGCCTTCCTAACACCCTTGGTAGTTTTTTTGAGTAATGTGAAACTTTTTACATGAAAAATTTGTAAAAAGCGAGTTACCATGATTTGAAAGCATGTTTCTATAACCTAAAGTTAAGAATTAAGTGTTTAGAAACATTTTTATGAGATCTACATTGTGATAGGAACATGATGCTCTCTTCTAATTATAAGGCAAGAGCAAAGATTTCTCTCTTAATTTTGAAGGCCTCCATAATTAACCCTAGTGACCACAAATCAACTCCATGATGCTCAAACCATATTTTTATTATCTATCACTTACTGAAATACGTATTCACCATGTAGATGAAAATATTTATCATTGAATGAGATTCTTGTCATGTGGCTACTGTTAGACTGAAATTAGGTGGTGGTAATGTCCTTCCTCCTTTGAAGTGTGATCACACTATAAGGTTCAAATGAGTATTTAAGAACACTACCAAGTGAGTAACATCAAGTGAAACTCATATTATTTCTCATTCTTATATATGTTGCTTTATATGAAGATCATCCTCTTACCCCTGATGGATCTAGAATTCTCCTTGGATGGAATCAACTTTAGGATACTCATACACTTATGTGCTCATATGCCTCTCATGGAGATAGATGATGCCTTAATCCTTCACACATGATGGTCATGAATTCCTTGGTATCTTGACTATCTCATCTTGTCTTGTTCCTTAAAGAGGTTTGAACATGATAGTAGAGTCAAGATATGATGATCCTCAAATTAATCTATGACCTTCCCATTTCACCTTTGAACATGATGACACCCTTTTTAACTTCACAATTCACTTCCTAGCCAAGATATCACATGAGTGGAAACATGCTTTTAGTATATGGACACATATTCACTTGATTACTCCTCATGGAAATAGGTTTCCTCCTCTATATGGAAGGATTGATCCCTGAATGATATTTGAAGGAATGTTTGAGGGTGAGATCCATATTCTTGAACTCCATTGCATTGAATAATTGTGAAATCCACTCTCTCAATTGCAATACATGAACACATCACCAAGTATTGATTAAGTGTTTAGAAACAATCTCAAGAGATATGCACCATTTGTGAGATCGAGATGACTACCATCACCACTCATGGTGATCATTTCTCATCATGATCATGATTATCATTCCCTTGATGACTTGAATTTCAATGAGGTTCTAGATGTTTCAAATCCTTCACATACCTCACGATTCTCTTGATTACACCCATTTTCCAAGTGATTTTCCATTACATGTTTTTATGCATAATTTTTCCCTCTAAACTCATTTAGGAACTCCCGAAATATTCCATAGAAGACAACATTCAATGACTTATTGAATGGTGTATCTCTCTCTCTCTTGTTCTCACTCTCATTGTATCTCTCTGCCAAACATGTTTCTCCCCACATATACTTGCACTCTTGAATGTTAATTTCGTCACACTCTGAAACAAATTTCACATTTCTCATAGTTACATGTATGGTATTATGCAAGCCGGGATGGCCCATTGGAAGCTAGAAAAATAACCACATGCTCATATTCACATTCATTATTCACTTTGATACGTGTTCATAGTCACAGGAACCTCTTCTTCCTTGAAATTTCCTAGTTTATCTCACTAACTCGGTAAGGATTACGCATACTCCAAAAACTTCACATTTTTCATGATAGATATGTTCATTTCCACATAGATGTTCATAATTTTAGTCTAAACTATAAAAATGATCCTTGTATTTTATTGAAGAGAAAATATTCAAATGATATAAAGAACGTTTGAGGTAATTATTTGGGATCATCAAAATTGGCCAAGAAAATAAGTTGTTTGATTAAGTTTGGACATATATATGAGCCTTTGTATAGGTTTTTATGAGATCAAGTCTTAGGTGATCTTCAATAATAATAGATAAATTTGTAACTATAAATTGCATAGCTTAAAATTTCAAAGATCATCCTGTCCTAGAAACTATTAAGGCACAACATTGTTATGAATGTAAGAACCAACTAGTGGACTAACCTCTTTAGTTATCATTGGCAGGTTAGAGTCATCCTAATTAAATAGGTCCTTCAAGAGATCCCTATATACATATTTTATGGCCACCATCGTAACAAAAAAATTAATCTCAAAGTAAATCGAAGAAACATAAATAATATACCAACACAGAGGTGTAGGATCGGAATGAAGTTACCTACAATATCCTCTCCTTTAGAGAAAGAAATATCTTACGCTACTATAATGGATAGAAAATTTGACAAAACTTCTTGAAGTGTTCAAAATAAGCATATCAGCGGGGAATGGCTAAGAACCATAAGGTTTATCAATCACCTAGTAAACATTTCTTGTTTAGTTTTGAATGGGAGTCAGTTGGCTTATGGCTTAGTGACCTTCCATTCATTGATAATTCCTTCTATGATAAACTCGTGGATGCTTTCAAAAATGTCTTTAAAAAGATATGGGTATTCATCAAGCGTAGTGAAGGGTGTGATGTGATTTCCAAATAACTTGAAATGCATACGAGATCTAGAGGTCATAACACAGATTTACAAATATCTCTATCATTATAAATGGATTCCAAGTAAAGGTGAATCCCTATATTAAAGGATTGAGGACTACTAGGGCCTATGAAATGATTGGAAATTCAAGAATCATCGAGTGTCCGAATCATAATGTTGTTGCATCGGAGAAATTTTTTTGAACATTTGAGTAATGCATATTGGAGAATAAAATTGAACCTCGAAATCCTCTCAAATTCCCATCTTACACAAGAACTTGACTTATCAAGCTATGTTCTTTGAATGAAACCTTCATTCTGACATACTTTGCAACTAAAATAATTATTCAAAAGAGAGTCAAAAACAATAAATTTTTCTTCATATCCTAATCTGTCACACCTAGAAATACCACTAGACTTTTTATTCTCAATTTATAACACTCTTGGAGCTCCAAATATTTCAAAAATTCCCATATTTCTGATTTCCATACTATCTTTGCTAGAGAAGAGTCACTTTGGAGACAGAAATCTCGGGCCATTTGGCTTAAGGAGGGGGATAGAAACACAAAATTCTTTCACTTAACCACTCTCAGCCATCGGGCACATAGCAGAATCTCTGAAATTACTAGAAGTAATGGTTCTTCCACCAAAGATCCTGACATTATAAAGGCTGAAGCTATCAATTTCTACACACACCTCCTTTCGGACTCCTCTCCTAGCAATGAGGATGCAGTTCACTTTCTTTTAAAAGCCATTCCTGAAAATCTTGTTCCGGCTGACTCTTTTCAGAAGCTATCCAGTCCTGTTTCTATGGAAGATTTAAAGAAGGCTGTCTTCTCACTAAATGGGGACAAAGCCCCGGGGCCGGATGGATTTTCAGCCCATTTCTACCAAACTTACTGGGATATCTGCAGTCTGGACCTCCTAAAGGCCATAAATGAATTTTTCAGAACAGGTGACCTTCTCAGAGAATTTAATAATACTCATATAGTTCTCGTCCCCAAAAAGATGGGTGCCAAAGATTTTAAAGATTTCAGACCTATCAGTCTTGTTAATGTCATCTACCGCATCTTCACCAAAGTCCTGGCTATTAGACTGCAGCCTTTACTTCCTACTCTCATTTCTAAACAACAAAGTGGCTTTATCAAAGGTAGAATCATTCAAGATGGGGTAATTCTGGTTCACGAAGCCATTCACTCCATGGAAAAAAGTAAAACTGAAGGCATGGTGATCAAACTGGATATGAATAAAGCTTTTGATAGAGTTTCTTGGAGCTTCCTTGAGTTGGTTTTACAAAAGTTTGGATTTCAAGCAAAATTCAGGAAATTAATCAAAGCTTGCATCTCCACAGCAAGATTTTCTGTAGTTGTCAACGGAACTCCAGCTGGCTTTTTTGCAAGTAATAGAGGTCTCCGGCAAGGAGACCCCATATCTCCTCTTCTTTTTATCATTATGGCTGATAGTCTGAGCAGATCTATCTCGCAAGCCATTTATGAGAGTTGGCTCAAAGGTTTTAAACCCACCTCTTTGGAAATCAACATTTCTCATCAGCAGTTCGCGGATGACACCATCTTACTTCTTATGGCTTCCATCCTGGAAGCCCAAGGTATCAAGACTATTCTCAGGTTCTATGAATTAGCCTCTGGGCGAGTATAAACTTCAATAAGAGCTCCCTTTTCTTTTTTAATACTCCGATCAAGAGACAGACTAAAATTGCTAAGATTTTAGATTGTCAAATCCAAAATCTTCCAGCCACTTATCTTGGGCTTCCTTTGGGAGTCTCAAAAGTTTCTGGACAGGTATGGAACTCTCTCATTGATCGGTTCTCCAAGAAATTGGTAGGATGGAAAGGGGCTATTCTCTCTTCAGCTGGAAAATGTCTACTCATCAAAAGCACTCTTCAGAATCTCCCGGTTTATCTCATGTCTCTTTATGCCATCCCTACAAAGCTGTTCTTACTAGCATTGCTAGAATCCAGAAGCACTTTCTGTGGCAAGGAACTGAAAATAGATTCAGGTATCATTTAGTTGACTGGAATGAGGTTTGCACCCCTAAAAATTCAGGGGGTCTTGGCATTATGAATCTCAAATATTTCAACTCAGCCATGCTTGCCAAAATGGGCTGGAGATTTCTTAAGCAAGAACAACCCTGGGCTGAGCTGCTCAAGACCAAATATTTAAGTAACCGCCATCACCATCTCTTCCTCTCTGAGGATGCCCTTCCTGCAGGTTCCACCTTCTGGAATAATCTTGTTAATACAAGATACGTTCTCAATAAAGGTATTTTTTGGAATCTTGGCACTGGAGACCGAATAAACTTTTGGAAAGATTCTTGGAGCAATCATGATCTGGAAAGGGACTTCAGACAAATTAAGGAACCCCTCATTAATTTTTATGGCACTACTGTTAACAATTATATGGAAGAAAGTAATGGAGTTAAAAAATGGAAGATCCTGCATTTACCTGACTCTAGTATGCTGGATATTTTGTCCTCTCTCCAAGATAAGCTGGATCTGATTCCTATTGATCAAAATGGCACTACCGATGAGATAGTTTGGAAAGATTCTTTTGATGGAGATTACACTGTCAAAACTGGTTACACTTCCTTCTTTGCCTCTCTTTCTAGCAATATTAACTGGACCAGAATTTGGATGAAAGAACTCACTCCTAGAGTCAATCATTTTCTGTGGTTAGTTATAAAAGGTAAAATCCTCACCAAGGATAACCTTATCAAACGAGGATTCATTATGCCTAATGGTTGCTGCCTCTGTCAACAGGATGCTGAAAATATCAATCACCTCTTGCTTCATTGTGATTTTGCAAGAAATTTCTGGAGCCGGATCACGGAACATTTAAATCTTAACTGGGTTTTTCCTGATGATATTTTGGAGGCCTGGACCCAATGGAACTCCCCCTTCAAGAATAATTTAATTAGCAGATTTTGGCTCTTGATTTTCGCTCATGGGATTTGGAACATCTGGAAAGCTAGAAACGGGGTTATTTTCAGAGATAAGAAAACTTCTACAGATATTCTTTTCAAAGGTTTCATCAAAGATGTTAAAGATAATGCTGTCACCATCAAACCTGCTAAGAGCATTTCCTTCAATAAAGAAGAAATTTCCATTTTGGAGAAATGGAAGATTATTCCTGAAAACCTCTTGAAGAGAGGAACCAAAATTGACAGATCTTTAATTAAGTGGATCCCACCCCCCCTGGGTGGTACAAACTTAACTTTGATGGAGCTTCAAAAGGTAACCCTGGAGCTGCAGGTGGAGGCGGCATTATCAGAGATCACAATGGTAACATGGTGGTGGCTTATGCTGGGCAAATGGGTTACCAAACTAATCACTATGCTGAAGCTCTCTCAGCTCTCTGGGGTATTAGGATTGCTAAGAATTTGTGTATTGAAAAAATTCTGATTGAAGGAGACTCTCTTAATATTATTAACAATCTCAATAATAAACACCCCTGGACCGTCAAAAGTTTCATTCATGAATCCATAAGTATCTGTGGCACCTTCAACATATGCAACTTCATGCATACTTATAGAGAAGGTAATAGAACCGCCGATGTATTGGCGAACGAGGGAGTTGCAAACACCCATACAAATCTCACCATTTGGAATTATCATGACGCCATCTCAGATAAGCTTGGAAAGATCTTGGAGCATGATAGAAATCCTAGCCGTACTGGTTAGTTGGATTTATTGCATGCATTATGTGCTGGCAAACAGGTACACCGCTGCAAACCAGTCACTTCGCCCTATGCGAAATCAAAGGAACAACTACCCTTCACATGCTTTCTGGGTCTTTAATAAGCCTGGTCCAGAGATGTTAGTTTGCAGTTTGATCACTGTTGTTAAGCGGTATTCATTGTTAGTTTGCTATTTTTTTTGCATTTAGTTCTTGTTTTGCCGCCGCAGCTTGGCCGCCGCTTCGCTTTCTTTCTTTTTGCGTTTTGGAGTTTGGCTCCATTTGATCTCCTCTCTGTATCTGGATTTTGATCCTTTCTCTGTTCTTCTCTTGCCCTTTCTGGCTGTTGAGACTTTTTTGTACAAGGGTATAGTCCCTTTCAAAAAACTAATTTACCAATAATTAAAAAAACATTTCTTTGTACCAAAATTTTCTTAGATGTCCGGTATTTCCTCCTTCAAAATATCAACATATGAAAGGCATCAAATTGTGATTAATCTCTTTGAATTATCAACATATGAAAATCATAAAATTGTGATGACTCTCTTTGAATGTTATTCCTACAAAGTAAATGAACTCTTTTCATTGAATACTCTCTCGATAATAATAAGAATAGGTAAGACACGTGAACATTACGGTGAGTGAAATAGTTCCCACGTGATGGAAAAAAATAAGATAGTTGTATTGGCTAACATTTCTTTGTACCGAATTGTTCTTGGATATCTGGAGCTTCCCTCCTTCAAAATATCAACAGTTGAAAGGCATCAAATTATCATGACTCTCTTTGAATATTCTACTCACAAAGCAGATGAACCCCTGTTTAGTTGAATACTCTTTTTCAATACTAATAAGAATGGGTAAGACACATAACATTACATTGAGTGAATGGGTAAGCCTAAACCCTGAGCCTTAAAACCCGATCCCTAAACCCTAACCCCTAACCCCTAAACCATAGACCCCGAGCCTTAGACCCTAAACCCGATCCCCGATCCTTAAAACTTCAACCATTATCCCTAAACCCTAAACCCCAAACCCCAAACCATAAACCCTAAACCTTAAACCATGAGCCCTAAACCCTAAACCCTAAAGCCTAAAGCCTAAAGCCTATACTCGATCCCTAATCCCTATATCCCTATATCATAAACCGTAAACCCTAAACCATAAACCATAAACCCTCAACCCAAAACTATACACCCTAAACCCTAAACACTAAACCACGAATCCTAAAACCTTAACCCCGAACCCTAAACTCTAAATCCTAAATCCTAAACCCTAAATCTTATTTTTACTACCCATAACCCTAAACCCTAAACCCTAAACCCTAAAACATAAATCCTCAACCCTAAACCCTAAACCTTGAGCCTTAAACCCTAAACCCTAAGCCCTAAATCCTAAACCTTAAACCCTAAACCCTAAATCCTAAATCCTAAATCCTAACACCTAAACCTTTAGCCCTAAAACCTAAACCTTGAGCCCTAAAATCTAAACCCTAAACCCTAAGACCTAAGACACAAGACCTAAGCCTTGAGCCCTAACCCCTAAAACATAAACCCTAAACCATGAACCCTCAAACATAAACCCTAAATCCTAAACCCTAATCCATAAACCCTAAACCATGAGCCCTAAACCCTAAACCCTAAACCTTATACCCTAAACCCTAAGCCCTATACCATAAACCCTTATCCGTATACCCGAAACCCTAAATCCTAATCCATAAACCCTAAAACATAAAACATAAAACCTAAACCCTAAACCGTAAAAATTAAACCCTAATCGATCAACCCTAAACCCCGAGCCCTAAACCTAAGCCTTAAACCCTAAGCCCTAAACCCTAAACCCTGAGCCTTAAACCCTAAACCTTGGACCATGTGTCCTAAACCCTAAACCTTGACATTTAAACCTTAAACCATAATCGATAATCCTTAAAGCGTAAACCCTAAACCATCAACCCTAAACCTTAAACCATGAGCACTAACCCCTAAACCTTGAGAATTAAACCCTAAATCCTAAACCCTAAACATTGAATCTTAAACTTTACACCCTAAACCCTAAACCCTAAACCCTAAACCCTAAACCTTAAAACCTTAACTCTAAACCCTTAGCGCTAAACCTTGAGCCCGAGCCCTAAACCCTAAACCCTATTTTTACCATCCTTAACCCTTAACCCTAAACCTTAAACACCGAGCCCTAATACGTGAGCCCTAAACCCTAAACCCTAAACCCTAAGCCCTAAAAATATTCCTAAATATTCCTAAATTATCTCCAACACTTCCAAGATTCTCTGACATCACCTCTAGATACTTAATATATTTCTTGAACTCCAGAGAGTGCCCGATTAGCTCGAGAATGACCTTTTTAGGCCTCCGGAGGAAGTTATCTTCCATCAAGTCACATTGAACTCATCAATCATTGTATCCAATCATCCTTGCACATTGAAACAAACTTATTAAAACCTTGTTAATAATTTCTTTTGATCCATGTAGAGAGTGTTACCGAGGTGGGTTGGGCCAGAGGACGGATGCACCATTAACCAGAAGCAAAAGATGCATTCCCTAAGCTTGTAAATTAGGTACTCATCCATAATATGATTTTACCATATTCTAGGAAAAAAGTAGGGATTCAACTCTATACTCATGAGAAAAGTCATGAGTCCATATATTCGATCAATTCTTGCTACCTTTGGAAGTTGTGAGGTTCAGTAAATTCTAATTTTGACACATTTAACACTTCTACAAATTTCAATAACCAATCCAAAAGGCCCCAAAACCTAAACAATGACTATATTATTTCTCAAAATAGACATCGATTGTATAATTTAAACCCTAAAAGCTTTAGGCTAAATGTTGAAATCCTGAAAAATACCTATGTACTGACCAAGTTAGAATATGAAAAACCATCTTCTAAACCATGACAGATGGATTTGTGAGACTAGTTCTATAAGGTGCAAAGTGACCCTAACTTCTTATATTTACTAAAATAAATTTAAATTATAAGAAATAATAAAGTATAAAAATTAATAAAATAAAAACTAATAATTAAATATATCCTCGATAAGCACATATATCACATAACAAATAGGAACATGAGTGCATTATAACGCGCTCATGTTTCATCTTCTATGGGTTTGGGAATCCCAATCCATAGGCTTGGATTTTCCTTGGATATCCCACCCTAAGGCTTTAGGCGTGTAATCCGTGAATAAATCTGTGTTTTAAAAAAACATCAAACTCTCACGTGTACACCCGATATCTCATGTGTTATAACATAATATTCCAAAAACATTATACTACGACATCAAGCTTGGTTTTACCTTGGTGACGATATACTTCTTTCTAAAATTCAATTAGTTTAAGGATTTCATCATTAATTTCTTTTACTAGTGCCCTCTTTTCTTGTCAAAACATATGCATACGTTTTTGTACACAACTTATGATTTTTTCATCTAAATTAAAAAAAAACTCCGTTTCTAAACTCCATTCTACACACACTCAAAAATAAACCAAAAAATGATTTTTTTCTTACAGTTACGGGGGTGTAGACACTATTATTTCATTTTTCAGGATATGAACACTTTGAAAATTAATTAAAAATTATATATTCATCCAAAAATTATGAAAAATTAGTGGGACCTTATACATGGAATTACCAACTTTGTAATGAAGGGATTTGAAAAATTATCTATAAAACTCAAAAAATGGGGGCGCACACATAATAAGTTCTTATCTTTTTAACACAAAAATAGACATACTTTGTGTGCGCACCACATTTGAACCTCTTAATCTCAACCATTTTAAAATAAATTGTAGTTTATAAACTAGATTCTGACCTCTATGGTACTTATTCTTATCACTTTTTTCAAATTTTGGGCATATGCATCCCAAATTATTTGATGAAGTTCGTGAGTTTCATTGATTTCAGGAAAAATGTCTCCATTTTGACCCCCTTTTAGCCCCCATTTCCATGCACTTACCCTGCTACACTACATATCGGACTCCATGTAGTTTTGTATGCATGTGTGTGTTTATGCCCTAGGTTTCCCTTGTGCAAGTTGTACTATGATAGCAAGCTAGATATATATTTCTCCAAGTATGCAAATGTGTGAGATGGAATAAAATGAACTTCCCCTCCTATGTTGTGTATGTAGACTAATGCATCCCCTTGTCCCTTGTATAGTGTATTGGATGAATGTCTTGTAATTCTCTTGTGCCTTTAATGTGAGATTAGGTAATGATAGATAGTGTTTATAGTGTTTGGCCCCTTATTTGAGAGAAGTAACTAAGTATATATTATTCCCTTATTTGAATTTCATAATTGAAAATTGAAAGGCCAACCCAAAGTACTAAAAGGTGACCAAGAAGTAAAAGAGACCATAAGAGGTAAAAAGGGATAGATATGGTCAGGAGCACCCAAGAGGGACAAGAGTGCACGGGCGCTAGTGTCTGAGGCCATAAAAGATAAATCAATTAAGTTTTAGCAAAGTTGTAAGATGTGTAAGGCCAATAATAATACACGAGATAAAGAAAATGGCCAAAAGGAGTTGTGAACCACTAGTTTTCTTTCTTAGGAATAATACACATAGTTGTATTATTTAGGACCTAGAAATGTACCCAAGTGAATATATTTTATTTCTACATCCCCTTATAAACTCAAAACCCTAACCTTTCAACTATCCACCTCCTTCTAACCACTTTTGAACCTCCAACCTACCAATCCCCCAAATTATGATACCCAATCTCCAACCTATAGCCCCCTCGGAACCCTAAACCCCTAAGAACCATCTAACCTTCAAACCTCCAATAAAATAACTTATGACTCCCAATGTCCCAAGCTCCAAGCCTCAAATTCCAAACCCCAAACATCCAACCTTCTTCTTACTTCCATCCCCATCCCGACCTCCAACCTTATCCTAACCCCCAACCACCATTTCTAAATTTTGAACCCCATCCTTCTAATCCCATCCCAACCTCTAACCTTTCAACCCCTTCCTAAACTTCAACATTCAAATTCCCTACCTTCGATTCCTAATTTCCCATACTCCAACCTCCTTCCGAATTCTAACCTATAACCTTCAAACCTTTTACCTTCTTCCAATCCCCTACCTTCGATTTCAATCTCCTAACATTTAAATCCCTTTCATCCTCCAATATCCCAATCCCACACCTTCTAAACCCACCTTCAACTCTCCTATCAACTTTCCAACCCCTCTTAAGTTCCCAAGCTCAAACCTTCGAACATCTTCCTTATTTACAACCTTTCATTCCTCTTTTTCACTCTATTATCTAAACCTCATTTCCCCAAACCTTCTATCCTTCTACCTCCTTCCAATCCCCTACCTTCGACTCTCAATCTCCCAATCTTCCAATTCCCCACCTCTTTCCTCCAAATATCCTAACCTTCCAACCCTATTCCAACCTTCTTCTTACATTCTAATCCCCCATGTTCTTAATCTTAATCTTCCAACCTACAACTCCCTCTAAGTGCCCAACATTTAGCATTCTAACTCATCCCAACCCCCAAATTTCGACTACCAATCTTCCAACCTTCCTACCCCTTTCGACATCCAACCTTCCAATATCCCTCCTCCTAACTCCCAACCTTCTACCTCATATGATTCCCCTACCTTATGAATCATAATCTCCCAATCTTCCATTCTCCACCTCTAAACTCCCAATCCCAATCCCACACCTTCCAACCCCCATTAAAGTTCCAACCCCAAACCTTCCACACCCACCTTCAACTCCCCTCCAAAATTTCAAAGCCCCTCTCAAGTTTTCAACGACCGTATCCAAATCTCCTAAAAATTATAATCTCTTCTCACAATTTCCAGCCTCCCAATACTCCACCTTCTAACTCCCAATGCCCTAACCCTCTCCAAATTTGAAACCTTCCAAGCTTTATCCTTGAACCTTCCTACCCCATCTTGACTTGCAATATTATGATCTCCTCCCAACATATAACCTCCAACCGCAACTTTATATACACTCCCATACGTAAACCTTCAAACTCCCTCAACCTTTCAATCCCCACCTTCAACTCCCAACCTTCCAACCCCCTCCCAACCTCTAACCTTTTAATCTCTTCCCAATTTACAACCTTCCAATCCACCAAATTCTATTTCTCAATATTCAAACCTCAAACCTTTTTATAAAATCAAAACTCTAACATTTCAACCATATACCTCCTTCGAACCCCCTTTGAAGTTCTATCCTTCCAACTAATTTTTAACCTCCAACCTTGAAATCCTAGAACTTCGATACCTAATCTCCCACCTTGTAGTCCCCCTAAACATTCCAATCCCACAAGAACCATCTAACCTTCAAACCTCCAATCCCATAACTTATGACTCCCAAACTCCCAACCTCCAACCCCTAAATTCCATATTCCAAACCCCATCTATCCATCCTTCTACCTCCTTCTAGTCGCATCTCGATATCCAACCACCATTTCTGAATTTTGAACCTCAATCTTCCTACCCCTTCCCAAACTCAAACCTTATGAGTCCCCACCTTCTAATTCTCAATTTCTCATACTCTTACCCCTTCCAAATTTTAACCCATGACCTTCTAACCATCCATCTCCTTCCAATCCCCCACCTTCCAACTTCAATCTCCAAACCTTAATCTTTTTCAACCACCAATATCCCAATCCCCACCTTCCAAACCCACCTTCAACTTCTGTCCCAACTTTCTAACTCCTCTCAAGTTTCCAACTACCAAATTAAACTCCTCCCAGCCTCTAACCTTCTAGCATCTTCCCTGTTTACAACCTTCCATTCCACCCCTTTCACTCCATTTTCAAAACCCATTTCCCCCAACATTCCATCCTTCTACCTCCTTCTAATTCCCCACCTTATGACTTTCAATCTATCAGAACCTTCCAATTCCCCACCTTTTGACTCCAAATATCACAAACTTCCAACCTTTGTCTAGAATTCTAATACCCTACCTTTTGAATCTTAATATACCAACCTACAACTCCCTCTAAGCACTCAACTTCCAACCTTTTGAATCCTTCCAATCCTAACATTTCAACTCCTAATCCCTCAACCTTCCAACCCATTTAAACCTCTAGCCTCCCAATCTCCCTCCTCCTTCCTCCAAATCTCCCAACCTTCCAACCTTTTACCTCACTTGAAACCCCCACCTTCCGACTCACAAACTCCCAACCCTCCATTATGCACCTCTCAACTCCCAATACCAACCCCCACCTTCCAACCCCCTATGAAATTCCAACCTCAAACCTTCCAAACTAACCTTCAACTCCCCTTAAAAATTTCTAACCCTATCTCAATTCTCCAACCAAAAATTCAACTCGCCACCTTACTTTCTAAACCCCTCCCGACCTCCAAGCTTCTAGAATATTCCAAATTTACAACCTTCCATTCCTCCTTCTTCACTCCATTTTCTAAACCCGATTTCCATAAACCTTCTAGGCTTCTACCTTCTTCAAGTCCCCCACCTTATGAATCCCAATCTTCCAACTCCAAACCTTCCAGCCTTCTAACTCCCTTTTAAACTTTTTCAAACACTTTACTCCCTACCCTCTAACTCTTAATCTTCCAACTTCCAACTCCCTATAAACCCATAACTTCCAACATACGACTCCTTTCAATCCCCACCTTTTTACTCCTAATCTCCCAACCTTCCAACGCCTTTCCACCTCCAACCTTCCAATATCCCAACATTCCAACCTTCTATCTCCTTGAATCCCACATCTTTAGACTCAAAAATCCTAACCTTCATGTTCCACACCTCCCAACTCTCAATCCCAATCCCTCACCTTCTAACCCCCATTGAAATTCCAATCTTGAACCTTCCAAACCCACATTAAACTCCCCTCTTAACTTTCTAACTCCCTCTCAAATTTCCAACCACCACATCAAACTCCCCTCAAACCTTTCCAAACCCCTCCCACCCTCGAACCTTCTAACATCTTCCCAATTTATAACCTTCCATTCCTATTTTTTCACTTTGTTTTATGAACCCAATTCCCCCATCCCTCTAGGATTTTACCTCCTTGCAATCCCCAACCATTTGACTCACAATCTCCTAATCTTCAATTCCCCACCTCCGAACTGAAAATCTCCCAAACTTCCAACCCCATTCCAACCCATGTCTAGCATTCTAGTCCCTTACCTTCTGAATCTTAATCTTCCAACCTCGATTCCCTCTAAAACCCCAACTTTTAACCTTTTGAATCCTTCCAATCGCCGCGTTTTGACTCCTAATATCCCAACCTTCCAACCCCTTTCAACATCCAACCTTCCAATCTCCCTCCTCCCTCCTCCCAATGTCACATCCTTCTACCTCCTTTAAATCCCCCACTTCATACTCAAATTCCACACCTCTCAACTCCCAATCTCCTAACCTTATAGTCTCTTCTAATCCCCACCTTTCGAATCCAAATCTCCCAACCTTATAACCCCTTTCAACCTACATCCAACATTCTAATCTCCCAACTTCCAACTTTTAATCTTCCAACCTACAACTCCTCCCAATGCCCAACCTCCAAGATTCTAACCCCCTCCTAAATTCCATTCCTCCTTTTACCTTCATTCCTTTTTTTTCCAATCCAACATTTAATCCCTATTTCCCTCTTCCTTTTAAAAAAATATTAATTATTATTACCAAATAAAAATCATTACAACAAAAAAAATTCATCTTGCGAACCATAAACCTAAGTACTCTGTTGATGATGGTAAGATGGTTAGCATCCCTAATTAATATGTTATAGTGGTTGGCACTACTATGTACCTAACCCCTTATTAGAGGGTTGATATTTATTTGCAGATTGAGGTAGCCAAAATATTGTACCGTTGATCCCTAATGTCAGTATGCACGATCATTTTCAAAGCATCTTGACATTTTTGACTTGAAAGAGGTGATTGGCACTCACTTTGGAAGTAATTGTATCCCATGACATATAGAAATAGCATACTCAACTCCAGTTATGAGGAAGCATTTATTTTCCTTTTTAGGTTTATTTGTATGCCATGTGTTGAAGTGTAGGGGTATTTATATAAGAGGAGCCATGCTTAAATATGGTCTTTGTGTTGCTAGCACCCTAATTTTTTAATAGGGTAATTTTCAGTCACCATTATTGTAGTGTGTAGGTTAGTTCTTATTTTATTGTTTTTCTTCCTACATCGCTTATTTTCCCTATTTTTGTTTCACCTAAAAATTATCACATGCTACCTTTGTGTTTATTTTCATCTAGTATTAAAAACATACAAGGCAAAAGGAATCCTAGTTTATATATTGTGGTTATTTCAAATGTTATTTGGCTATCCTAAACGAGTTTGAGATGTTACCAAAATTATCAAAGAAGTAGGAGAAACACCACTTCGATATATTAATAACATATCCATTTTATGCATATCATGTGATCATTGCAGTCCATGAGCTCACTCAAGGAAAATTTTAAGGGTCCCTCCGAAAAAAATCTTTAGAAAATATTTGGCGAATCTAGGAAACTTAGCTTTTGCCACAAGCGGTGAATACTAGGAAATCACAACATCACTATTAAATGCTATTAGATGATAGATTTTTTATATAATACGAGTTAGTAGCATATTTTTATGCTACCAGTTGACAACATAAATTATGATGTCGATCAAGTAGCATAAAAATGATACCAACCGACAACATAAACTATGTTGTTGGCGGATAACATAAAATTATGCTCTTGACTAACTATATTCGGGGAGAATTTTACGAGTTTCTATTTCATGAGAATGGAAAATTGACCCCTAAAAATAACTTGTACCCATAAAATTTTGCAAACATTCTTTGTAATTTTACAAAGTTTTCTTTAGAAGAAAATATAATTGTTGATCCTTTGGATAGACTCTTGTTGCACACCTCCAAAGTTTGGTTGGAGAAAAAATGAGAATAACCCTTAAGTGAGAAAGGAGGCATTGAATACTTGCGTGAGTATATGGATCATCTAGTGATTACAAAGACTTCAAGATTTACAATATTCTCTTCAACAAAAACAACAAGCCTAACTTTAGGACACAAGGATATGTGTAGACACCAAATTTGGGTCACACTCCCCCTGGTCCCCTTGATTAATTAATGTAACACATCATGACCCCTTCATCCCATATTAATATTCATCCTCTCATTATTAATTAATTTAATTAAGTTAATTTCATCCTCACACCTCCACCTCATCATTACACTGAACTGGACCCATTACGGGGCATTTAACTCACAATGACCGAGTCATAACTCTCAACATTGACTCATCACTCCTAGTGTTGAGTCACCACTTGACCTAACTAACTAAGACTTCTTCTTAAACCTAACTGGACATTTTATAAGTTCTCCCTACCTTCTCTCACATGAACTCCACTTTCCTAAGAAAATTCAATGAGAAATCACGCAAAACTGGGAAGATCCGCCTATTCTTGGTAAACCTAGACTTTCCCACCTTAATCGACGCCAATTATCCCTTGACTAACGATGGTCACCTAATCGCGCCATCGGCTACCTTATATACATATTCACAAATCTTTACATAGGTTGGTCAATCAGTTAATGGAGTGTGATTGCATTCAAGTGTGGATCTTCAACCCCTCCAAAGATCCAGACGATCAACACACACAACTACAGTGCAAGACAAACATTTTTTTCTCCTTCCAGAGCATTGGAATACTCATGGGAGCACATAGGTCATACTGCCATGGCACTAGACTCAAGCACTTCTTCGATCAATCATCAACCATCCCAACTCCCAAGATCTGTAAGACACCAAGTAAGTACTATGATTTTAATCATTTGTGCTTATCCCATTATATATCTCTTGCTTCTTTCAGTATTTTATTTCTTCATTTGCTTGTACATCACCTTCTTCCCACTAACCCACTATTCAACCATCTCAAGTATTTTTCACCATTCTAAACCTCTTTCTTAGTATCCTTGAGTCTTCTCAACCATATTACGACCCAAACCACACTACCCTCACTCTCTATGTAATCACAGAGAGCCTAAAAACCCTTTTTTATAATTTACTACCTATTTCCCCTACCGAAATTGGTTTATTCCTCTACCAACATCGGTCACCGGACCAATATCTGTCTCTGTGTCATTTCACGGTCTCGGACGATAAGCTTCCCACTCACCCAAAATAAACCCAAACTTCAACCAATCAACCCTGGACCTTACTAGACCTTTGTGAGCCTATCGACCTAAACAAACCCTAGTTATAATTAGATTTAGTGTTATTTTAATATCTAGCATAAAATCTAGTGTATTGTGTGTATGAGAAACCTAAATCATTACATTGCAATAGGACCTATTTATTTCAGTTGCTTATTCACATTGAATTACATTAAACATAGGATTGATAGCTAGTCGAGGAACATTGAATGCTTCCTGGATCTATCCTTGTTAAAGCGGTCCTCGACTCTTGCTATTTAATACTCTTTTTTGGTCTTGCTTTTCATCTATAGGTATTCCTTCCTAGAAAAAATAAGTTCTCTACGATCATCTTGGATAAAGTCAGTAACGCGCACATTCAACCTTTGACCTACATATCACATGTATTCCTCCTTGACCGTTACCTTATCTATTTTATCGCACATACTTATTGGTGAAATTAACTCCTACATAGGCCAAAACCCAATCTCACCTATATTTGGGGCAACCACTGTTTTTGTCAAAGATCGCTACCAAATAAAAGCTACATGGAAAAAGAGGCAAATGTAGACACCAAATTTGGGTCACACTCCCTTGGTCCCCTTCAATTAATTAACGTAACACATCATGACCCCTTCATCCCATATTAATATTCATCCTCACATTATTAATTAATTTAATTAAGTTAATTTCATCCTCACACCTCCACCTCATCATTACACCTCACCTGGACCCATTCTAGGGGCATTTAACTCACAATGACCGAGTCATCACTCTCAAAGCACTGAGTCATCACTCCTAGTGCTGAGTCACCACTTGACCTAACTAACTAAGACTTCTTCCTAAACCTAACTAGACCTTTTCTAAGTTCTCCTTGCCTTCTCTCACGTGAACTCCACTTTCCTAAGCGAGACTCAATGAGAAATCATGCTAAATCTTGGAAGATCTACCTATTTTTTGTAAACCTAGACATTCCCACCTTAAGCAACGCCGGTTATCCCTCGACTAACACCGATCACCTAACCACCATCAGTTACCTTATATACACTTTCACAACTCTTTACATGGGTTGGTCATTCAGTTATTGGAGCCTGATTACATTCAAGTGCAAATCTTTAACCCCTCAGCATCCAGATGATGAAAACACACAACTACAATGCAAGACAAGCATTTGTTTCTCCTTCCAGAGCGTTTGAATACTCATGGGAGAACATAGGGTGCACTACCGCTGCAATGGACTCAATAAATTCTTCTCTGATCAATCATCAACCATCCCAACTCCCAATATTTGCAAGACACCAAGTAAGTATTTTGATTTTAATCATTTCGCTTATCTCATTGTAGATCTCTTGCTTCTTTCAGTATTTTATTTCTTCTATTGCTTATACATCACCTTCTACCCACCAACCCACTACTCAACCATCTCAAGTCTTTTTCACCATTCTAAGACTCTTTCTTAGTATCCATGAGTCTTCTTAGCCATATTACGACCCAAACCACACTACCCTTACTCTTTGTGCAATCACAGAGAGCCTAAAAACCCTTTTTTTAATAATTTACTACCTATTGCCCTTACCGATGTCGGTTTAGTCCCCTACTCGGCATCGGTCACCAAACCGATATCAGTCTCTATGTCATTTCACAGTCTCAGACCAGCAAGCTTCCCACTCACCCAAAATCAACCCAGACTTCAACTAATCAACCCTAGACCCTTACCATACCTTTGACAGATCTTTTTGACCTGAACAAAACCCAGTTCTAATTAGATTTAGTGTTATTTTAATATCTAGCATAAAATCTAGTGTATTGTGTGTATGAGAAACCTGAATCATTATATGAAAATAGGACCTATTTATTTTAGTTGCTTATTCACATTGAACTTTATTAAACATAGGATTAACAACCATTCAAGGAAGCATCATGCTTCCCAGATCTAGCCTTGCTAAGTAGTCCTCTGACTCTTGTTATTTAATACTATTTTGAGGTCATGCTTTACATCTATAGGTAATCCTTCACAGAAAAAAAGGAGTTCTCTATGATCATCTTAGATAAAGTCAGTAACACGGGCATTCAACCTTCGACCTACATATCAAAGGTATTCCTCCTTGACTATTACCTTATTTGTTTTATCGCACATACTTATTGGTGAAATTCACTCCTACTTAGGCTAAACCCCACTCTCACCTATATTTGGGGAAACCACTTCTATTTTTAGTAGCATCGCTTACAAAATGCAAGCTATGCAAAAAAAGGGGCAAATGTAGACACCAAATTTGGGTCACACTCCCCTTGGCTCATTTCAATTAATTAATGTAACACATCATGACCCCTTCATCTCATATTAATATTCATCCTCACATTACTAATTAATTTAATTATTTTAATTAAGATAATTTCATCCTCACACCTCCACCTCATCATTACACCTCATCCTGGACCCATTCTAGGGGCATTTAACTCACAACGACTGAGTCATCACTCCCAGTGTTGAGTCACCACTTGACCTAATTAACTAAGACTTCTTCCTAAACATAACTGGACCTTTTCTAAGTTCTCCTTTTCTTCTCTCACGTGAACTCCACTTTCCTAAGTGGACTCAATGAGAAGGCATGTCAAATACGAGAAGATATGCCTATTTTTGTTAAACTTATACTTTCCCGCCTTAACCGACGTTGGTTATCCTTGACTAACGTCGGTCACCTAACCACCATCGGTTACCATATATACACTTTCACAACTCTTTACATGGGTTGGTCATTCATTTTTGGAGCCTTATTGCATTCAAATGCTAATCTTCAAGCCCTCGGCATCCAGGATGACAAACACACACAACTACATTGCAAGACAAGCATTTGTTTCTCCTTCCAAAGCGTTAGAATACTCACAGGAGCATATAGGTCATACCGCTGTGGCCTGGACTCTAGCACTTCTCCAAACAACCATCAACTATCCCAACTCCCAAGATCTACAAGAAACCAAGTAAGTAATTTTATTTTAATCATTTGTGCTTATTCCATTGTAGATCTCTTGCTTCTTTCAGTATTTTATTTCTTTTGTTTCCTCTACATCACCTTCTTCCCACCAACCAACTATTTAACCATCCCAAGTCTTTTTCACCATTCTAAACCTCTTTCTTAGTATCCTTGAGTCTTCTCAACCATATTACATCCAAAACCACACTACCCTCACTTGCTATGCAATCACAAGCAACCTAAAAACCTTTTTTAATAATTTCTGCCTATTGCCCCTACAAACATCGGTGTAGTCCCCCTATTGGCATCAGTCACTAGACCAATATTGCTCTTTGTTTCATTTCATAGTATCAGACCAATAAGCTTCCCACTCACCTAAAATCAACCCAGACTTCAACCAATCAACCCCAGACCCTTACTAGACTTTTGAAAGACATGTTTGACCTAAGAAAACCCTAGTTTTAATTAGATTTAGTGTTATTTTAATATCTAGCATAAAATCTAGTGTATTGTGTGTATGAGAAACCTAAATCATTACATTGCAATAGGACCTATTTATTTCAGTTTTTTATTCACATTGAATTGTATTAAACAGAGGATTGACAACCATTCGAGGAAGCATCATGCTTCCCGAATCTAACCTTGCTAGGAAGTCCTCTGACTCTTGTTATTTAAAACTCTTTTTTTTTTTCTTTTCATCTACAGGTAGTCCTTCCTAGACAAAAAGGAGTTCTCTACAATCAGCTTGGATAAAGTCAATAACGTGCGCATTCAACCTTCAACCTACATATCACATGTATTCCTCCTTGACTATAACCTTATATGTTTTATCACACATACGTATTAGTGAAATTCACTCCTACCTAGGCAAAACCTCACTCTCACCTATATTTGGGGAAACCACTTCTATTTTTGTCAGCATTACTTACCAAATACAAGCTACACGACAAAAAGGGGAAAATGTAGACACCAAATTTGGGTCACACTCCCCTTGGTCCCCTTCAATTAATTAACGTAACACATCATGACCCCTTCATCCCATATTAATATTTATCCTCACATTATTAATTAATTTAATTAAGTTAATTTCATCCTCACACCTCCACCTCATCATTACACCTCACCCTGGACCCATTCCAAGGGCATTTAACTCACAATGATTGAGTCATCACTCTTAGTATTGAGTCACCACTTGACCTAACTAACTAAGACTTAACTAACTAAGACTTATTCCTAAACCTAATTGGACCTTTTCTAAGTTCTCACTACCTTCTCTCATGTGAACTCCACTTTCCTAAGCGGAATCAATGAGAAAGCATGCCAAATATGGGAATATCTGCCTATTTTTGGTAAACCTATACTTTCCCACCTTAACCGATGTTGGTTATCCCTCGACCGACGCCGTTCACCTAATCGTCATCAATTACCTTATATACACTTTCACAACTCTTTACACGGGTTGGTCATTTAGTTATTGGAGCTTGATTACATTCAAACGTTAATATTCAATCCTCCAAAGCATCCAAACGACGAACACACACAATTATAGTGTAAGAAAAGCATATGTTTCTCCTTCTAGAGAATTGGAATACTCACGGGAGCACATAGGTAAATGATCGCCGTGACAATGGACTCAAGCACTTATTCTTCGATCAACCATCAACCATCCCAACTCCCAAGATCTGCAAGACACCAAGTAAGTACTGTGATTTTAATCATTTGTGTTTATCCCATTATAGATCTCTTGCTTCTTTCAGTATTTTATTTCTTTTGTTGCCCGTACATCACCTTCTTCCCACCAACCCACTATTTAACCATCCCAAGCCTTTTCACCATTCTAAACCTCTTTCTTAGTATTCCGAGTCTTCTCAGCCATATTACGACCCAAACCACACTACCCTCACTCTCGTGTAATCACGGAGAGCCTAAAACCTTTTATTAATAATTTACTACCTATTGTCCCTACTAATGTCGGTTTAGTCCCCCTACCGCATCACTCACTGACCGATATTTGTCTTTGTGTCATTTCATAGTCTTAGACCAACAAGCTTCCCATTCACCCAAAATCAACCCAGACTTCAACCAATCAACCCCATACCCTTACCGGATCTTTGTGCACCCGTATGACCCGAACAAACCCCAGTTCTAATTAGATTTAGTGTTATTTTAATATCGGCATAAAATTTAGCGTATTGTGTGTATGAGAAACCTAAATCATTTCATTGAAATATGACCTATTTATTTCATTTTCTTATTCACATTGAATTATATTAAACAGAGGATTGACAACCATTCGAGGAAGCATCATGCTTCCAGATCTAGCCTTGCTAGGAAGTCCTCTGACTCTTGTTATTTAATACTCTTTTGTGGTCTTGCTTTGCATCTACAGGTAGTCCTTCCCATACAAAAAGGAGTTCTCTACGATCAACTTGGATAAAGTCGGTAACGCGCACATTCAACCTTTGACCTATATATCACAGGTATTCCTCCTTTACCATTACCTTATATGTTTTATCGCACATACTTATTGGTGAAACAATATGTTGCCCTACAATAAGTTGAATCTCTAGTTTATTTTTGTTCGGAGGAAATTAGAAGCATTTCTCGAGACAAATATAGATAGAGGTCAACTAAATTCTTATTGTCAAAATGCTTGAAACTGTAAAGCTTCATTTTTCATATGGTCCCAAGAATATTGGAGATAAAGTGGGATTGTGAAATTCCATTAATAGTCTCCATTGGGTATGGTTCCAAGAACCTTACCAAGTCTTGGATTACAATTTTCCAAATTATACAAAGCTCAACCTTTTGGTATTTTAGTTGGAATTATAAATGTATCAGTTTCTTTAATAAGAGAATTTCCCATTAAATAACATGTGCTTACATTTATTATTTGACATTTTGTACATTCCATGTAGATATACATTAACATGACACTTACCTACAAGATTAGATGTGTACATCTACGAGTTAAACTACTTATACCGACAAGTTATCTCGTCACTAAAATAATGTGAAAAATGACAAGATTCAATCTATATCTTTGTAAAATTAACAAAGGTATAATTTAATAAACCCCAATAAGATTATTTCAATTCTAAGTAGCTAGCTTGCCATGGTCCACAAAATCCCTCTAAGATCAAGTTTCCTTACATGTGTGACTTACCATTTAAGTAGTGTTTCAGATCCCTATTTGTAAGCTCTATTGTCTAATGTTCTGTGTTCTACTCTTATAGATGGAAGTACAATTATGTTCATCTTTACCTATATCTCAAAAAAATTATAGGGAGTATCAATTGTTCACATACACGTTGCACCTTGAAAAACATATTATTTATTGTTAAGGATTTTAGTTGTGACATATATTTTGCTATTGTGGAGGATCTGTCATATTGAATCGCAAACTATAATAATCATTGTTAAGCATCAAATTTTGACTATTAAATCATATATATTTATTGTTCTTGGTTGGAAAATTGAGATTATCATTTCTTTGTTGCTTGATAATATGATATGAATTCAATTGATTTAACTTATTAAGGACTACGTTTTCATTTCATTTAGTCTATTCTATGCTTAGATTGGGCATTATCCTCTAAAATGGTTGTTTTTCTATTATTCTATCGTTTTATCTCGTGATACCATTGCACCTTTTTGTACAATTTGTATAGTTTTATTAGGATCCGCATAGGTAAAGAACAAAGCTCACTTTTTCACGTCATGCGTGGGGAGCATGGGTTAAATTTGATAGCCGTTTAGACTTTTTTAATGATTTTAGCTGTAAAATACTTACAAATATTTGAAAAACTCGTCACATGCGACTTTCAAATTTAAAGTATGACTGTCATTTTTTATATTGATTTATTGGTAAATCATACAAATATATTTTAGATGTAGTTAAATATATATAAAATAACCTTTTATAATTCTTATTAACAGTATAAAAATAACACTATTTTACATTTTTGAAATTTACCGTCACCTAAAAATTGTTTGACGGACATAGTTGGCCGTCAAATTTAACCCCTGGACTGGTGAGTCGGGACCATCCATCTCCTCCACTCTTATCTTTCCCAATCATTATAATTTCCTTTCCGTAGAACCTTTTTAATGCGTGTGCCGAAACAAAATATTTAATGCCGTAATTTTATCTTTCTATTCTTTTAAATAAATAAAAAATTTGTACCTCGGAATTGTGTTTACTTGAATTTCACGTAGTGCGGATGAGATTTTTAAGCATTTGCGATCTTTTACTTACAAAAATATTGTTGTTGTTAAATGTAAGGGAAAGGAGCCAATAGTGGAGCATGGACCACTAATGGTGAGGGTATTTGTGAAGTGAGTGACTAGTACATGTACATTTGTCATTCAACATTTGAAAAAAAAGTAGCTAATAAAATGTGTCACATCAAATCACATCAAAAAATCACCCAATCACATGATGCCACATAAGTGAAAAAAATGCATGGCATAATGCCCTACTAATAGTCCACCTTTTTTTCCTTTGTATGAAAAACTATTTGATTTAAATCCGTTTAAAAACCACTTTCCATAAAATAAAAATGTTCAAAAAAAAATTATTTAGATTAAGAAAAAAAAAATATTTTAAAGGGTTTTTTTTCAAAATTTGATGTTGTCAAATGTGTGTTGTACACCCCTAAAGTTGGGTGCACAACTAATGGCTCCTCTCCCCTAATACAATAAAATAAAAGAAAGAAAAATAAAAAATTACACCGAGCTGTCCTATCTACCAGTTAACGTGGTCCTGGATTTAATAATGGAAATAAGCATGTGTATCTAATAGTTGTCTAGCAAAGTGAAATACATAAGTACCAAGTAGAAGTGGTGAATTCCAAATTTCCACCTTTGTTCGAGTCAATGTGCCAAATTGTTAATGAATAGTAGTATATTATTCTTTTTCATTCATATTTATTTAAATTAGAGTTGACATTCGTTTTGCTAGGATTCTTCCATGCCATATTGTGTTTGTCTTGTTGCACTTTTTAAACATCTTTTGGCGTGGATTGCTTATTTAAATGCCACTTAGTCTACCTTTTACCAAAAAAAAAAAAAAAAAAAAAATTATAGATAGGTAGTGTCAAAAACAACCTCCAAACAAAAGATGAAGTTTATCCCGAGGTTTATGAAAAGCTAATGAAACTTGCCTAGTTTTTAATTTTTTTGGGTTAAATATAGCTATTGTCGAACATATCATAAAATTATATGAAGATCATAGTTTTCTAGTTTATTATGTTGGATGTATTCCTACTAATCTCTCGAGTCTTGGATTAGGCTTCATTGGGGATCTAGGTCACCAACATAAGAACTATTATGAAAAATTTCTTTCTATTTTTTAAGAACCTTTTTAGACCCAAACCCTTCTAATAAATTTTGTTCTTGGTTTTTCATAATATGCTTCTTGTCCTATCTCGGTGGACCCAATATTTCAAACTTTCGGACCAAGTATCCCTCAATGTACCTAATTGGGTCCAACTCCTAGTTCCCGTCCTCCTCTAGTCATTTATTCCAGGATGTTTGCAACTCCATTAGGTGTGTTATCTATTTCAAACATGACCATTTTTATTTGGATCATCCCAACAAACGATTTGTGTTGACATTGAATTAACCAAGGCCATAAAGGAGACCATTGACATTCATGTTGGCTCTAAACATTATCCTTATAAGGTGGTTTTATTTCAACATGCCCAACACTTGCTTCAGTTGTAAGGCCCCAAATCAAAAAAATTGGGAGTGGCCACATATGGCTAATCCCATGCCCATTGAGGAAAAATTCAACGAGAACAAAGTTAAGGTTTGAAATGATTATCCATAAAAAAATTCAAATTGATGGAGGAGAACAAGCACGAGCGGGAAAATTTTCAAACCGAGCCCTCATTAGGGATGGGCAATGGTGTGGAACAGATGGATGGGGTGAGGGCTAGCAGATCCCTCACTTGGGTGAAAGAATTTGTCCCAAGAAATAGGGCATCATCCCTTTATCCCCCTCTTGGAAGGGTGCAACACCAGAGCTTTCCATTCACGACGAGGTGATTGCCAAAGCATAAGAAAGCTAAAAAATTTCCCTCTTGAGTAAGTCATATGGTTTTAGACCCAATATTGACTTTGTTAAAGCATGGGTTAGTAGAAAATGGAATCTATCTAGCGCATGGCTATTGTGGTCATCTCTAATAGCCCATTTTTTGTTAACTTTTGCTAGGAGGGGATCTCTTGAAGGTTTTATAGGGATGGCCTTGGTTATTTGGTAAAACAATTTTATCACTTAACATATGGCACCTTGATTCCCCTACCCTAGCTCCTTCTATGTTCCCATCATGGGTAAGGCTATCAACTTTACCTCTTGAGTTTTTGGAACTCTGGATGTTTTCCTTGGTATTGCAAGACCCTTGGCAATTTTCTAGTAGTAGATCCTACCACTATGACTCTCTCCAGGCTAATCTCTGCAAGATTTTGTGTGAATAAAACCCAAGATAAACCCCTTCTTCCCTCTATCCTACTCTCTTCAAGATTCGGGGCACGGGAGAAAACGTTGGATTGTTAATCCTCCCGGGGTCTTTTGTGCTAAGTATAGGATTGTCGACCACAATGCAAAATATTGCAAGGACCCTATTCAAGAGTGGAAAAGGAAACCTCTTCTAAGTTTGGAGAAGATCTTTCAATCTGTGGTGGATCTGTCTCTCGAGACTACCGGGTGAAACCACAATAACATGTCCCACTTTTTTGTATTTGTTGTACCTTTATAAACATGAATTTTTAGTTTCATTGATTTTCCAAAGGTAATAGCCACAAAACTGTACACATTCATGAAATTCCATGAACTAACGAAATGTTGTGTGGAGAGTGAAGAATACATATAATTTTTTTAAAGAAAAAAATGGTCTTTTTCTTAATTATATTCATACGTTGTTTCTTATTTTATAATAGAGGAACAACTGTCTGACGTGGTGTTTTTAAATGAAAACTTATTTTTTCACCATGAAATTTTAGATATATGTTCTAGATTCAAATATCGAGTTCTGTCAAATTTTCATGTTTTATTTATTTATATTTTTTATTAATTTTTTAGTGAAGATATTTTTAGATTAAGGGTGTACATATGTTTATGCCAATATATTTTAAGATTTATATTGAAATTGATTTTTTTTTCATAGCTACGAAGAAGACTTCAACAAATAGTAAGTTTATTTTTTCAAAAAATTTTAATATATTTTACTATTTTTCAAATTGTGTTGAAAGTGTACTATTGATTCGCAAAATACCATGGGTTGGAAAAAAATTAAAAATAAATAGTAAAATAGATTTTTTAAATGAAAATTATATTTTTAGAAAGGTAATTAAAAATTGTATTTTGGTGTAAAATTTTGTAATTTAACTAATTAATTTACCCTAAATATGTGGCACCTATGTGGCACATTTTGGCCAATAATTATCCTCCAAATGGATTTGGAGCAAAATGTACCACATAGGTGCCACATAAGGGTGTTCGTGCGAACCACCTTCATGCGAAGGGTTCGCATGAACCTCTAAATCAAGTATAATTTTGTCGGCGAGCTCTCCAAAGCAAGTGGGGAACATAAAATATGGCTTTTGGGGTTCGCTCGAAGGGATGCTTTGGGTGAACCCCTTTTTATGACATGACATAGTGTTAAAAGAAGGTTCGCGTGAAGGGGTTATTCGTGCAAAACCCCCTAAAATCTGACCCAACCTAACTTCACACTCACATTTTTGGAACACCAAGTGGGATAGAGTATTGTGCTTTGACCCTGCTACTAAGGCCGGGGTTGAAATGACTTGTTCCCCCACTCTCTCTCCCTTGCTTTGGTGGTGGATGTTATTCCCACAATTGTCATTTTGGGCGGGTTGAGTGTTGAAGTTGAGGACACAATGTTGAGGATGGTAGAGGATGGTTTGTGGCGGTGTGGCACATACAAGATTGTTGAATACGTGAATTTTGTTAGAGGATTCTCCATATTTAGGCATCCCACACATAACCTAGCAGCTCATAAACGCAAACTTGGAACCGGTTGGGACCCAAAATAGACCAAACAAGATGGGTTTAAGTGAAACAAATGTTAAACATCCTATTATGGGGCAGATCTCACTAGAAATATGCATTGAATATTGTATGAGAACTAACTTACAGTCATCCCCTAATATTTTTTTCTCTCCTTTGGTTTCCTATGCCATAGAAGACGTCTCGTTTGAAGAAGAAAGGTGGAATTTGGTAGAAGAGAGCAGCTTGGTTCTAGCATCAAATGTTAAATGGTTCAAAAATATGTGCTTGAAACATGGAGTGGATGAAGATCAATTTTCCAAAGGAAAATTGGATCTGCGGTTTTAGTGCTCAATGATCACTTCCTCTAAGAAATTAACCAAGAAGTCTTCTAAAGACTTGTCTAACTACTAGATTAACCCCGACTATCTCAAGATCTTGAATTTCGGGAAGGTCCTCGTTCTACAGAGATTCCATTCACACAAATTTTGGTGAGCATGAGGATTTTAGAGTCTAGGTTGATGATGATGGCTGGAATTTAGTAAGAAATAGAAAACCAAATTCAATTAGATTCTGTCTTACCCCGATGTTGGGAGTTTCCTTTGTTGTGTCCTCTTATTGCTCCTTATTATTTTAGATTTTTTTATCTAGTTGGTGGCTTCACTTGGTTTGTTTAGTGTCTGTTTTTGGGTTGGTTGGGTGGTACTTCCACTAGTTGTCTTTTTTTTCCTTGCAGTGTTAATTGATATATTTGGATGTTGGATCCCCTTTGTAAAAAGGTAAGGCCCCTAGAAAAACCCTCCTTTTACATATTAGCTAAAAAGTTAAGCCTTAACCTAGTAGTGAGAACTATACCACTATGAATAATAAAATAGTAGCCACTTGAAATAAAACCAATTCAAAACTACTAGTAACATCCCCAACCTTTCCTCACCAAGATAGCAACATTCCAGTGTCATATTCTAATATGCTAGTCATGCACATCATTTCAAAACATCAAAATCCAAGACACATCCAAGAAATTGATAGGGTTAAATCATCATAATTATGCACAACCTTCTCATCATTATCGTAGTCCACCAAGGGGTGGGGACACTTCAATAGTGTGAGTTAAATGTATTTCCATTTTCTTATAGAATTTTCTTAAACCAAAGCCCTTATTCCCTTCCTATTTCTTCCACCAACCTCCAAACCCATTTATCCCTCCCCCTTCCCCCTCTGTCCTCTTCCCTCTTCCTTCCTCCTTTCAAAACCTTCATCCTATCCTCTTTCTTCCTTCAACTAACAAATCCATTCCTCCTCATCCATCTTCCCTCCTCCCATCCTCTTTCCTCCATTTTTCTTCCTCCAACTTTAAAACCTCTTCCTCCTTTCCTCTTCCTTCCTTCAACCTCCAAAACCCTTTATCCCTTCCCCTCTCTCCTCTTCCTCTTCCCTCCTCCTTTTATCATTCCATTTCCCTCAAAACTCTGTATCCCTTCCTCTTTCTTCCTCCAACCTCCAAATTCCTTCATCTTCTTTCATCTTCCCTCCTCTTATCCTCTTTCATCTTCCCTCCAAATAACTTCTTCCCTTTATCTTCTTCCATATTCCCTCCAAACCTCTTCTTCCCTTCCTCTTCCTTCCTCCAACATCTAAAACCCCTTTATCCCTTCCCCCTCCCTCCTCTTTCATCTTCCCTCAAAACCCATTCTCCCTTCCTCTTCCTTCCTCTAACCTCCAAACCCATTCCTCTTCTTCCATCTTTACTCCAAACCCCTTTATCCCTTTCTCATCCCTCCTCTTCCTTCTTCCCTCATCCCTTCATATTACCTCATCCCTCCTAACCCTTCATCCCTTCCTCTTCATCTATCATCCCTCCTCCCATCCTCTTGTCTCCCATCATATTCCTTAAACCTCCAAACCCCTTTATCCCCTCCCCTCCCTCCTCTTCAATCTCCCCTCCTCCCTTCATCTTCTCTCCTCCCTTCATCTTCCCTCTTCCCTCTAAACCCTTCATCCATTCCTCTTTCTTCCTAAAACCTCCAAATCCCTCACTCATCTTCCATCTTCCCTCAAAACCCCTTCTTCCCTTCCTCTTTCTTCCACCAACCTCCAAACCCATTAATCTCTTCCCCTCCATCCTCTTCCCTCTTCCCTCTTCCTAAAAACCTTTCATCCACTCCTATTTCTTCCACCAACATCCAAATCCCTTCCTTCTCATCCATCATCCATCCTCCCTTCCTCTTCCTTCCTCCAACCAACAAACCCATTCCTATTCTTCCATATTCCCTCCAAACTTGTTCTTCCCTTCCTCTTCCTTCCTACAACCTCAAAAACACTCCATCCCTTCTCCCCCTCATATTCCCTCTTCACTCCAAACCCTTCATCCCTTCCTTCTTCTTCCTTTAACCTCCAAATACTTTTATCTGCTTCCATCTTCCCTCCTCCCATCCTCTTTAATATTCACTACAAAACTTTCATCCCTTTCACTTTCTTCCTCTAACCTCCAAATCCATTTCTTCTCTTCCATCTTCCCTCCTCCCATATTCTTTAATATTCCCTCCAAACACCTTCATCTTCTCCCATCTTCCATGTAAAACCCTTCATCCCATTCTCTTCCTTAATCCAACATATGAACCCCTTTATCCCTTCCCGCTTCCTCCTCTTCCCCCTTCCCTCCTCCCTTCATCTCCCCTCTTCCCTCCAAACCCTTCATCTCCTCCTCTTTCTTCCTCCAACCTCTAAATCCCTTCCTCCTCTTCAATCTTCCCTCCTACTATCCTCTTTTATCTTCCTCAAAACCCCTTCCTCATCTTCCATCTTCCCTCTAGACCCCTTCTTCACTTCTTCTTCCTTCCTCCAACCTCCAAACCCCTTTGTCCCTCCCCCTCCTCCCTCTTCCTTATTCCTTCTTCCCTCCTCCCTTCATCATCCCTCTTCCCTCCAAACCCTTCATACCTTCATTTGTTTTCCTCTAACCTACAAATCCCTTTCTCCTCACCTATATTCCCTCCTCCCATCCTCTTTCCTCCATTCCTCTTTCTTCCTCGAACCTTCAAACCCCTTCTTCCATTACTCTTCCTTCCTCTAACCTCCAAACCCCTTTATCCCTTCCCCTCACTCTTATTCCCTTTTCCCTCCTCTCTTCATCTTTCCTCCAAACCCTTCATCCATTTTTATTTCTTCCTCCCACTTCCAAATCCCTTCCACCTCTTCCATATGCCCTCCTCCCATTCTTTCAACTTCCTCAAAACTAATTAACTAAACTTGGACTAAGTGCAAGGAAATAGTAATCCTAGTTAATATAATTATGAGGAAGAAAATATTGTAATAAAATACTAAAATAGTAAGAAATAAATTCAAGTAAAATATTATAAGTGAAATAAAACCCTAAATGTGAAAGAGAAGGGAGATAAATAGCTTAGTTGATTGGCAGTGACTATCGCAGTTGTCATAGGTCCGAGAATACAATCTAGAAGTGCAAAAGAACACTCAGAGACCCCATGAAGGATATATCTAAAGTGACTGGGAACACTCGGGAGTGTATTAGGTACCAGGGGGGTACCCGGTCTACAATCTGGGCACCCTAAACACTGTAAATACTCAAAAAATGCAACTAGTATGGTTTCAAGTTGGTTTGAAACTTCCCCTGTTTGTCGCGTTGGATCTCGGATGAGCTAGAAAATGACCTGCAATGTAAAGAGAATTATCAAACCCTAGAAAAATAAAATATGCATATGAATGGGTCGGACTGACCTCATCCGCCAAGCTAGTGGACTTATCACTTTGAGCATTGAACTTCATTTTAGAACCGGATGTAGTTCTAGTGTGTGTGTACATGTAATGTTGTAGGTGTTCTTGTGTCGGTCACATTTTGTGAAGTAGTGAGCAATAGTAACTATAGAAGATGTAAATAGCATGTCTCGCATGGAATAAAATAAAATCCATCCCCTTGTGAAGTGTGTGTGATGAAAATCTCCTAGCATTGATGTATGGCACTATGTGCATGTAAGTGATGCAATGGATGTAACCCTAGATGGAGTGATAGTAGTGTGTAATGCTATGATCTAGGAACCTCATTATGATCTTATAACTTTATAGTTATAGGGATCTCTAGCTTCATTTTGTAATTAATCCCGACAAGGTTGGCTGAGAAAAATATAAAGATGACCAAAAACTACAAATAACCCAAAAAGGAATGAAAGGGGATTTGTATAGATCAGGGTGCCCCCAGAGTGGGATCGAGGCGCCATAATACAAGCTGGGGTGCCCTAATTTAGGGCTGTAATGTCGAGTTAGTTGTGAAAAGGGAAGATAAGTGCTGGAAAATACACGGGAACTACGAAATAAAATGTAAAATAAAGATTTCCAAAAGGTGGGATTAATTAGTACTTTGTACACTTGAGAACCTTCTAAATAGTAGTATAAGACCGGGCCAAATTATGTGTAAAGTGCATAATTTTGTGTCTACATTTTGCCCCCACTTTATGTTGGTGAGAAGAAATCTCGGTAACATAAAGTAGATAGATATGCGTACCTGATATCCATGTAGAGTGTAGAAGAAGATCTACCAATGGAATGGACTCAAGTTTGGAATGATACAAACAAAAATGTGGAGGAGCATGGATTCTAAAGATGAAAAATACACATAAAAAGTGATGAGAGTGAACCTAGGGTAGAATGTATGTGTAGTTGTTGCGTGCAGTAATGTACCCGCATGGTTAGTATGACAAGTATCATTGTTGTTGTTATCATTGTTGTTGTTGTTGCCCCCAATTTGACTATTTGATTTTCATACGACGGACTGTAAGGAGAAACCGATCAAGTAGTCAAATATGTATGTATGTAAAAACATTTTGTAAAATACACGTGTAAAGTATGCAAATGTAAAATATGCTATAAAAATTGTAAATTGAACATGTGCATGTAATCCATGTTGAGAAAAAGGGTGTAGATGGATACCCTTTACTATCGTGAGTTTTCAGAAATCTCACGCCACCCCGGGTCTGAAGAAGTGTAGGGAGGAAATGCTCAGTGGCCTCTAACTCTAACTACTTTTGCTAAAAAAATTTGAAGAGATCTCTGTATCTTGTCATGGTTTTTTTGGTGATTTGACACCACTAGAAAGAGAAGTGTAGAGAGATACATCCACTGTAACCCCTGAGTGTCTAACTTCTCTACAAAATTTTTGAAGGACACCATGTCTTGTTAATGCCTTTTTGTATGGAGTTTGTAGACTGGACTAAACTCACTCGTTGTGTATAAACCGGTGTAAATATGTTTTGTTAGTATAAAACCCTCAATGAACCCCCTCTTTGGGGGCGTATATAATGACCCTAGAAGGAGAATGCGGCCCCAAAAGAGGACCAACCACACTATGACCTGTATAACTCTACCTTACAGGGGAAAGGGAAAAACTTGATAGAGACCAAGGCATGTAAAAAGGGGATGGTTAGCCAATACTAGTGTTAGTCCAAAAAAACATGCATGCAATAAGTGTAGAATACATCGACAATGTAGAAAAACTACCAAGCACTGTAGTTTAAACACACAAGAAACAACAAGAAGACCACACAAAGAGGGTTATAAACATGGGACATAACTTAGGATGTCATAAGAGATGCAAGGCCATCATGGCCACAAACAATAGACAAGTGTGCACACAAGAAAATGGAAAATCCTGCATACAAAGGAAAATAAAGCAAACAAGTAGAAATAAAGAGGTAGTCATGGAAACATGTAATCCTACAAAACAAGTGTTGCACATAGAACAATCGTTAGCATGTTAGAGTGATAACCAATATGTCAAAGCGTGTATGAACAATTATTATAATATATTAAGTACAAAAAATGAAACAATAACACATGTATGAGATGAATGTGGATGCCCCAAGTGACTAATATGGTAAGGGTAGAAAGTGAGCATCCATGTCGCATGTTAATGTCTTATATATGCGATCACATTATACAAAGGATTGAACACGTATGTGTGTATGATAATGACATAGAAGAAAGCAATCTAACATGTGGAGTAAAGTGATCATGTAAAACTCTAGTAAGCAAGAGCAAATGCTACCAAGACAATGCAATATGTTGTAGATGGATGGAATGGAATGTAAGATGGAATGATAGGAGAAACGTGTCCCCGAGTGTATGGAAGTGTATGTAATGAGGTTCATTTTGTTTTCCCCCTCAATAGTCAATAATGAACCGTAAATGAGAGTGTGTCATCAGGAAATGGTCGAGTAGTATAGTATGATTCCAGTGTGTTGTGATGAGTGTGTATGTGTAGTGGTGATGAAATGTGACATGTGGGGAGATGTGTGTAGACTCTATATCATAAGTGTATACCACGACTTGGTTGAATGGAGGAGTGATGATTTAGCCCTAAGCATATATCATTATAGAATGAGTGTATGGGAATGAGATATATGGAAAGATGCATGTGGACCCTATAGCCTAAGTGTATACCACAACTTGTTTAATGTATGAGTGATGATTTAGCCCTAAGTGTATATCACTATAAGATGAATGGATGGGAATGCATCCTATAGAAAGGTGTGCATGGACCCTATAGCATAAGCGTATACCACGACGTGTGGGAGGTGTGAGTGATGATTTAGCCCTAAGTGTATATCACTACATGATGGAAGAAGAAGGTGACAATTTAATTGATAATGTATGTCACTACGAGATGGGTGATGAAGTCGGATGGAGCATATATGAGTATATGGTGGATAATAGAAGGTGGTGGTTTAGCACTAAGTGTGGACCACTACGTGATGAATAAGAATGAGGTGGTGATTTAGCCTAAAGCGTATACCACTAAGTGATGAGTAGGATAAATGATGATGTAATAGAATGACGTAGGATAGGATAATAAAATGTGTGATGATAGGATGTAAGAGGATAATAAGAAATTGATGAAACAAGTGGTGATTTAATATATGGTGCATACCACTACATGATGTGATGACGTGTGTGGGTGAAAGTATAGCCTAAAGTGTTTATCACTAGTCCAATAAATGTGTTATGATGATATGACACATGTAGGTAAGGTCCATTTGATTGGTAAACCCTTGACAATCAAGTATGTACTGAGCATCTAGAGTGTTTCATAGGGTGATGAATGTAATACGTAGAAGAAAAAATGGTAGAAATAACCAAGGTATGGGCATGTGATGTAAATGCGTGGTGTGGACAATGCAATGTAAGATGTATAATGTATATAGGGTATGTAATGTATATAGAAATGGAATATACAATGATGAGAAAAATAGACCCATATGTAATGGAATCTAGTGTAGCATGTAGAATGCAGATGATAGATAAATGTGTGATGGGAACTAAGAAATGTAGGAGATACATGATATGGAGACTAGATAAGGTGTGGGTGTAAGTGTAGATAGAAGATGCAGGATGACATGTAAATCTAGGCCCATGTATAATGTGACCTAGCGTAAATATGGAATGTAAGAAAGAGATGCAAAACTAGATGCAAGTGATATGATGACTAGTGTAGCGTGTATGATATAGATGATGTATAAATGACTAATAGATGAGGTATGTGTAGGATAACATAAGATGTGGGATATGTATAGAAATGATGATAGAATGTAAGTGTGTAGGACCTAGTGTGCAATGTGTGGGGTTCAGTGTAATGGTAATCTCTCGAAAAATTGTGTGGAATCAAGCACAAGAGTGTGTCATTGGGTAACGAGGGTGTGATAATGTGTGATAAATATGCCTATATGCAAGGGATCAAAGGAAAGGGAAATGCAATTATGCTAGGATGAGGATGGGGTGGTGTAGAGTTATATGCCCTCCAAGAAATAATGTGAAAAAGGTGACTATGAAACGCCATCAAGCAAATCATCGGTGTTTTGATCGAAACCAGCGGGAGCTACATTGGAAACTTGGTAGGTGATAGAATGAGGTGGATCATATAAATATGCATTACGATGAAGGAGATAAGCATTCATCACATATTCTTCATCCGTAAAAGTAATTGGTGGACATCCATGAGCACACCAACACAAAATGTTAGGTACATATGTAGGAGAAGAATCATTAGCAATGGAGATAGTGCCAAAAGGCATAGGGAAGGAGAGTGAGGAGTGAAGCGGGTCGAGTGTGCCACCAATATAATCAAGCCAAGATCATCCAAGTGTAAATGGAAACCCACAAGTAGCGCATGCTAAAAAATATTTTCAAGTGAAAAACATGTAAGCCATAAGCTGTTGTAATATGGAAGTAACCGTAATAAAGATGGGGTGAATGGAGGGGTGGCAAGATGTCATTAAGCATCATGCCAAACCTGGGTAAGCAATCATGTGTACAGATAGTATCAGAGCTAGCAAGATCAAGAGGAATGTGTTCCCAAAATGTCCTATTGATATATAAAGTACAGGTGAAGGGGGTCGTGAAACTACTTTTGGTGGAGAGGAAGATGAAACTATGTCGACACTATTAATGAGCCCTTATATAGGACCATGACATTAGTGGATGGAGGTTTTTGAACCGGTACTCACCTAGGCCATCGAAGACAAATGTTTCATCAAAATAATAATTTTCCACATCAAGAGGAGTAAAATCAAGCTTTCTTAATTATTCATAAGTGAGTTCTACATCATTAAACTTGTCATCAAAACCTGGGTGGAAATTTCTGTGTGTGTGTGTGTGTGTGTGTGTGTGTGTGTGTGTGTGTGTGTGTGTGTGTGTGTGTGTGTGTGTGTGTGTGTGTGTGTGTGTGTGTGTGTGTGTGTGTGTGTGTGTGTGATTTGTTTAGGTAACACTATTGAGGACATTTAGAGGTGGGGAAGGAGGAGAGGGTAGTGGAGGTGTAGTACTAGCAAGGAAAATATAATGGGAGAAATAATAGCCAAGGTGTGAGTGGAGATGACAAAGTTAATCGACGTTAGGGGAAGTGGAGGTAGGTGCACTAGCAAGGACAAATACAATGGGTGAAATAATGGCCGAAGGGTGAGTAGATATAGCAAGAGAAGGAATGGTAGGAATATTGGAGGTGGGTACACTAGATTGACCAACATCATATTTATCCAGGTTAGCATACAAAATGGGATGAGGTGGTGGGATAGGCATAGAAGTGATAGGATCAATGCGACAATATTTTAATGGTTTTGGGTCAACGGTAATAGTATGTTCATAACCATCATGAAGGAATTTGACACATTGATGTACGATGGAGGGTATAAATTGCATGGCATGGATCCAAGGTCTTCCTAAGAGGATATTGAATTGAAAAGAAGCATCAAGGACGTAGAATTCAAGTAAGAACTATTTTAGGTCCAACGCGAATATGGAGGGATATAGTGCCGAGACATGTGTGAGTGGAAGAGTCGTAACCATGGATGAGAGTGGAGTTACAGGAGATGAGACTATCATTGATACCTAAAATTTCTATAAGAGAGAATGGGCACACATGTTAATGGCGGACCCATTATCAATAAGGACACGCTTGATACAAGTAGTGCTAATGATAGTGGTAATGAGAAATGGGGCACAAGGGTTATTTTTGGCGGCAGGTGATATGTCATTATCTATAAAGGAGATAGAACGAGGAAAAATACAAAGAGACTGAATGAGATGGGAAAAATATTTAGTAGAGTGGTCACATTCAACATGAATTGCACAAAAGTTAGAATCGAGTGTGGTTTGAAAATATGGCATAGTGCGCAAGACATCGTAAAGTGATATTTTAGTAGGTGTATTCTTGAGCTGGTCAATAATATCATAACCTTTGGAAGTAGCTGATGGAGCAACAGGTGTGATCGGTGGAGGTAGTGAAACAGGTGGAGCAACGAGTGGAGTAATGTGAGTGCAACGGTAGTAACGACGTTGATGGATGGGTCAAGTGAAGGCGTGAAAAAGTGAGGGGGGTGTTGGGTATGCACGCGCATGAAGTCGGTTGTAGTAGTAACTACGTTAGTGATCTTGGTAGGTGTATAGGTAGGATATAGAGATTGGGCCATGACTGGGAAGGAGATGACATGGTGGAAAAGGATGGGAAGACAAAACCATAAAAGGTGGTAGAAGGAGACGTCAAGTTCACCAAAATGATTAACTAAAATTGGACTAAGTGCAAGGAAATAATAATCCTAGTTAATCTAATTAGGAGGACTAAAATGTTGTAATAAAATACTAAAACAATATGAAATAAATGCAAGTAAACTATTCTAAGTGAAATAAAACCTAAATGTGTAAGAGAAGGGAGAGAAATAGCTTAGCTGATTGGAAATGACTTGTCACAAGTTGTTGCAAGTCTGAGAATAAAATTTGGAAGTGCAGATTTAACACTCGGAGACCTTGCAAAGGATAGATATGAAATGACTGGGGTGCCTAAGAGTGTACTAGGGTGCCCCGAGGCACCTTGGTCTTCAATTTGGGTGCTCTAAACACTATAAATGCTCAAAAATGCAATTGGTATGGTCACAAGTTAGTTCTGAACCTTCCTTGTTTGTTACGTTGGATCTGTCGAATGAGATGGAAAATGAGATGCGATGGAAAGAGAAGTATCAAACCCTAGAAAAATAAAAGATGCATATGAATGGGTCAGAATGACCTCAGTTGCCAAGCTAGTGGACTTATCACTGAGTTTTGCACTACATTTTGGACACGGATATAGTTCTAGTATGTGCGTGTGTGCATGTCATGCCCTACGTGTTCTCATGTCAGTCGCACTTTGTGAAATAGCAAGCAATATTAACTATAGAAGATGTAAATAACATGTGTGCATGGAATAGAATAAAATCCCTCCACCTATGAAGTGTGTGTGATGTAGATCTCCTAGCCTTGATGCATGGCACTATGTGGATGCAAGTGATGTAATGGATGTAACCCTAGATGGAGTGATAGTAGTGTGTAATGCTATGATCTAGGACCTGTCATCACCAATCTGGCACTATGATAATTCTTCACCGGGAACTCCTCGTGCTATGATTATTTACTAATGCATAGCCTTTAGTTTGGTGGATGTAATCTGGAAACAAAACAACAACATAACACAAGAATACCATCGACTATGATAAGACAAAATGATGACAAATCTGAAATATCAAAATAAATTATAATATTAACATGAAACTGTTACAATCTCACCCATGAGGTACTTCAAGTGTTATTGACTTCACTTGCCTTTCACCAAGACTATGGGAGAAACTTTACAATTACACCTCTTAATGGCTTCTTCAACACACCTTTAAACTCATGGCTTCCTTTGCACACTTCCTACAATATTTCTCATTACTTCCTTCTATCAGACGCTACTACTAATTACACTTAACAACATCCTATTCCTAATACATACATTAATGAAATAGAAATTACGGAGGAAAATTTTAGTGTCGACATCTTCCCCCTTCCTAGCTTCTACTCCGTCCTCGGAGTAGACTATTCTGGTGCTTGGAAAATCTTCAACTTGTCGTGGTTGACCCATTTCGTAATGGGAGTGCCATCCAATTCCTCCAATCGGTACGTACCATTTTCATGCATAGCTGCTATTTTGTAGGGCCCCATCCATTTTGGAATAATTTTTCTCTGTCTTCTTTTTTTGTATCTGGAATCATATACTAGAACCAAGTCATTCACATGAAATGGAGACCACCGGATCTTTTGATCAAAGTATTCCTTCTGCTTCATTTTCTTCTTATGGCTTGTATCCTTTGCTATTTCTCTCATTTCCTCCAGCAAATGAAGATGTACCAACCTTTCTTTTACTGAATCACTTTCATCCATCCTTTCATTTTTCATAACTCTCATAGTGGGAATATCAAACTCAATAGGAAGAACTGGATCAATGCCATAGGCCAACTGAAATGGGGAGTATCCTGTTGCTGACTTTGATGTTGCCCTATATGCCCACAATGCTGCATGAATCCTTTTATCCCATTTATGTACCTGCAAGGCTGCATCTTTTGCTAGAATTTGACACAACACAAAATTTGTTCGTTCCACCTGTCCATTTGTGCTTGGCTTGTATGTTGTTGCCTTCCTGTGCTTAATAGAAAACTTATTGACTAGGGATTCTACCACCTCATTAATGAAGTGGCTTCCTTGATATGTTACAATTTCTAATGGGCAACCAAATCTAGTGACAATGCATTCATACATGAACCTTGCCACTTCATCCATGGAAGCTATTTTCAATGGCCTAGCTTCAACCCGCTTGGTTAAATAATTTGTGGCAACTACAATATACTTATTTTGGCGTGATGTAGTTGGAAGTGGACCTACAATGTCTATTACCCACTTTTCAAAAGGACCAAGGGGAAGAATAGGACATAATGGAGCTGATGAAGTCTTACGGTTACCATGTGTTTGACAAATATCACATGTCTTACAATAATTATAACAATCTTTAAAAAGAGTGGGCCAGTGATAACCTGCATCCAAGATCCTTCTTGCTATAAGTTGTCCAGAGAAGTGCCCTCCACATGTACCATTGTGGAATTCTTCTAGCAGTTCCTTCCCTTGATCACGTCCAACTATCCTCTTATACTGTCCATCAGGTCCTATTTGAAATAATACTCCATGCAGAATAGAATATGGATGACTGGCTTGAGTAATCTTTCTCTTAGTCTTTGTATTGGCACCATCAGGAAACTTGAATTCATTCAGATAATTCCAAATATCTATGTATTCACTAGGGATTGTGTCAAGGGATAACAATGCTGCATCGGGGAAATCATCATCATCACAAGATGATCCTAAACCATCATAGGCTCGAGAGAGTGCATTTGCATTGACATGCTCCTTTCCTGGCCTATCTATAATATCAAATTCAAATTCTTGTAGCAAAATTATCCATCTTGCTATCCTCCCTGATGGGTTAGGCTTATTTACAATATATTTTAGAGCCCGATGATGTATTTATAACTAGAAATTTTTGCCCTAGCAAGTAATTTCTAAACTTCTTTACAGCAAAAATGATAGCCAAAGCGTCTTTTTCAGTTACAAAGATAATTTACCTCAAAGACTACTCATTTGTCTGCTCCCAAAGTAAATTGGATGTTCATTCCCATTTTCATCCTTTTGGCTCAAAGTACTTCCTAGTGCTGCATCTGAGGCATCAGTGTACACAATGAATGGCTTGCTCTAATCTGGATTCTTCAAAATAGGTGAAGACACCAGGGCTTCCTTCAATTGTCCAAAAGCTTCATGCGCCTTATTTCCTTGTTCATAAGTAACATCCTTCTTCAAGAACTGGGTTAGTGGTCATGTAATATTTGAGAAATTCTTGATGAACCTTCTATAGTAACCCACATGGCCTAAAAATGATCTCAACTTACTTCTATTAAGAGGAAATGGTAAATCTTTGATTTTTGAAACTTTATCAGGATCAGTACCAATACCATCTCTGGATACAACATGCCCTAAAAACACCTTTAGAACATCCAAAGACACAATTTATAGGGTTTAGTGAGGCTTGTGCTTCATCTAATCTTTGAAATGTCTGTCTCCATTTGGTGCAGGTGGTCCAACTTGCTCCCATAGATGCAAAAATCATCTAGAAATACTCTGATGAAGGTCTCAATGTAGGGTTCGAACACCCTATTCATCAAACGCTGGAATTTTGCTAGAGCATTACACAACCCAAAAGGCATAACTCTATAAGAAAAAGTTCCCCAAGGAGTGGTGAACGTGGTCTTCAGCTGATCTTTCTCTGCTATACGAACTTGGTTGTAGCCATTATATCCATCAGCAAAACTATAGCACTCTGGCCAGCCTACTTGGCCCAAGATCGATCTGAAGAAAATCGAAGAGGGTAATGATCCTTCTTTGTTGCCTTATTGAGCTTCCTGTAATCAACACAAATGCGTAGCTTCCCATTCTTTTTTATTGAGATCACAATGGGAGAAACCCATTCTGAATTCTCCACAACAAATATGAATCCTGCATCAAGCAACTTATCTATTTCTTCTTTTACAGTCTTGGAAAAATTAGGATTCATTCTATATGGCATTTGCTTTATGGGCTTAGCACCATCTACCAGCTCAATACAATGTTCTACCCAACTTACTTGACGGAGTTCCTTGTAATCAAAAGTGAATAGGTGTATGTACCTTCGAAAGAGCTGGAGGTAGGATTCCTTCTCACTCTCCATCACAGCATCACCAATCTTTATTTTTGGAGACGATCATCAACTTCTTCTTTAGATAATTTTATGGGGTCATGAGTTGGTGTGACTGGAAGGATATCCATGACTGAAACATCCACCTCACTTTCTTCATCTTCAGTGTCCACTTCACTGGTACTAGAGTAATCAGAGGATGTCCAATCATCAGTTTCATCACTTGAATCCACAGGTTCTGCCTTATGATGTCGAGGGATCACATTTATCTTCACCCTCTCTCTACCACGTCCAAGTGTCATGAAACCTTCATTCCAGAGTTTCTTGCATGAACTCTCCTTAGCCATGGTTTTCCCACAGATTGGGTACGCAATAGCATTCATTTTTCATCACCTGAAAGTCTACCACACATACAACACCCATAATGAGATATTGTCACATTTGAAACTACACCTTCGCTTTAGTTTTTCCCTTATTTAATGACCTTAACATAAGTGTTGAGGGCGATTAATTTTTAAACCCAACATATTCATTACAGACTCGGTCATTACATTAATGCGCAGCACCTCCATCAACTAAGAAATCATGAATTGAAATGCCATTACATAATACCTCACTTGTGGAGTATAGGGATCCGCCTCTTCCTCCAAAACAGGGACCTCAACCTCCTTCCTTCGTCGAGCATTGAGTCCACTTCGCAACTCCCGCCTCTTCTCAGAAGACATAGCCAAGAGTTGACCATATGTAATATTTGTAGGCCTTTTGGACAGATCTTTCAAGATGGAGTATGGTCCTTGCCCTCGTGAAATCGGAAAATCCGCACACCCAACTTTCTTCTCCTATGTTTCTTACTAGTTTCTTCTTTCATCTTCTTAGGATCATTTCCATCTTGATTATCTTTTTCTTTCTTTCTTTTTGTTACAAACACATCTACTTCATTATTTCTGCTCTTATCTACTACATCAAAAGAATTCACAGGTGCTTTTCCTTTATCATTATCTCCTTTACCGATGTAGAAGCTCTATCTAGACAATTATACTTATAATGACCCTTTTATAACAACCATAACAAACAACTTCGTAAATATTTCTTTTTGGACCTCTATCTCCTCCCCGAGAACTAAATTCCTTTCCTCAAGAAGATTAATTGTTAACTCGACCCATCTTTTTGAGTAGATCTTCATACTCGGTAGATGTACTAGGAGAAATATTTTTGCTCACCTGGGAGTGGTTGTGGATTCGGACCAAAGTGCTGGTGTAGGCTCTACTTTAGCAACAATTTCTTTGGGCTCCTCTTCCATGCTTTCTTCTTGCCTTCTCGCAATCTCCTTTGCTTGTTCAATGGTAGTTGGGCGGTCATACTTCACTCGTTGTCCGATCTCTAGCTTCATCCCAAGAATGAAGTGCTTACAGAGGAGATTATCCATGCCATTCATCAACCCATCCGCTAGTCCTTCCTTCTCGGATCCGGGCATCGAGCTTCCTCCTTAGCTCTAGAACACGAGCATGATAATCCCTTATCTTCTCCTTCTCTCCTTGGGATAGCTTTGTGATCTCGATCATGAGATCTCGCATATTTCATTGTTCACCAAATTCTTCAAGAAAACTTTCGCTTAATAAATCCCATGAATTTTTCACATTATCACCTAGTGTTTCAAACCACCTAAGTGCTGAACCATCCAAAAAGGTAGGAAAAAATTCAGTCCATTGTTCCCTTCTTATAAGGCCATTACAAATACAAGATCGTTTAAACTCTTGAATGAAAGAAGAAGCATCTTCATTAGATTGAGCTGAAAAAACAGGAATCTTTCCCATTTTCAAAAGTAACCACCGTGAAATACCAACCCACAAGTACAATTAACAAGACTTATGTGCACAAATAATTGGAATCACTATACTAGAAAGTGACTTTACACCTTTCTACAATAAAATAGAAATGACCATGGTAACCTATGGTAAAACTCGACTTCTATGCGGTAAAACCGACTTTCTGTGGTAAACACTATTCACAGTAAAAAGTGAAGTTACTGTGGTAAATACTATTCACGGTAAAAAGTGACTTTACTGTGATAAATACTATTCACAACAAAAATGACTTTATCATGGTAACTACTATTCACGGTAAAATGACTTTACCATGGTAACTACTATGCACAGTAAAAATAAGGTTACCCTCCAATTGATTTTTGACTAAGTGGGAATATCTCTCCAAAAAATCCACCAACGAGGAATGGTCCCGGCAACGGAACCAAAATGTCATCACCAATCCGGCACTATGATAATTCTTCACCGGGAACTCCTCGTGCTATGATTATTTACTAATGCATAGCCTTTAGTTTGGTGGATGTAATTTGGAAACAAAACAACAACATAACACAAGAATACCATCGACTATGATAAGACAGAATGATGACAAATCTGAAATATCAAAATAAATTATAATATTAACATGAAACTGTTACAATCTCACCCATGAGGTACTTCAAGCATTATTGACTTCACTTGCCTTTCACCAAGACAATGGGAGAAACTTTACAATTACACCTCTTAATGGCTTCTTCAACACACCTTTAAACCGATGGCTTCCTTCGCACACTTCCTACAATATTTCTCACTACTTCCTTCTATCGACGCTACTACTAATTACACTTAACAACATCCTATTCCTAATACATACATTAATGAAATAGAAATTACGGAGGAAAATTTTAGTGTCGACAGACCCTCATTATGGTCTTATAACTTTATATTTATAGGGCTCTCAAGCTTAATTTCATAGTTAATCCTAACAAGGCCAACTGAGAAAAAGATAAAGATGACCAACAACTACAAATGACCCAAAAAGTAGTGAAAGGGGATTTTCATAGATTGGGGTGCCTAGAGTGGGACCGGGTGCCCCAAGATAGGCCTGGAGCACCCCGATTTAGGCTGAATGTCGTGGCAAAGAAAATGGGCGGATAAGTGCTGGAAAATACATGAGAACTATGAAATAAAATGTAAAATAAAGATGGCCAAAAGGTGGGATTAATTAGTACTTTTACACTTGAGAACCTTATAAATAGTAGTATAAGACCAAGCCAAATTATGTGTAAAGTGCATAATTTTTTGTCTACAAAAACACCTCCCTCCCTTCCTCTTTATTCCTCTAACTATAATGCCCAATTCCGCCCTTCAATAACAATGGTTCATTTTAAAACCTTATTATTATAAAGATGAATTAAAAATAAAAAAATAAACAAAGTAATAGACTAATAATATCACACCCCCTTTTTCTTTAGATGTGGGCTATCATGTGATTATAAGGTGTGATGTTGACTAGATAGTTTTCTTGGGCATGGAGCCAACCATCTCACTCTCTACCAATACTCCTCTAGTTGTGCCATGGATTTGGGGAAATAAACCACTTTGGAAGTGGATTTTGACCGTAAGATCTGCATAAAATAGATTGGTTTAAAAGGCTATAGTAACCTTCATCCATAGGCTAGTGGCATAGCTTATAAAAACTCTCACATTCTTAACCAAAGATACCCTCTATCTCAGTGCAAAAAGGGCACCTTAGAATAGGATATGATCATTATGTCATATCATAAAGGTGAAGGAGGTTTTGGAAGTTGCTTCAATTTTGAACACTTTGGTAGACATGTATGTAAGCTTGGAACCCTTCTTAAGGTGCATATACTATTTAATAGAATTCCACTAAGAAAATTGGATCACAAAATGCAATGTGTTGTAGGTTAAGAACAAATGGATTTATACACTTTTAAGCAAAACATTTTGGGAAGGTTTTAGGGTTAGATCTACAACATGTGTCATCTCATTCTCTAGTTGGTTGCGCATTTTCAAATCTATGAAACCGAGTTAGGAATTTGTTAAGAAAGTGGCATTGGTTATATTTTTTTCTTGTTGTATGCAAATGAGGAAGAAAATTCCCAACAGTGAACCATTTCACAAATTCCTCACAAGCATGCAATGATTGTAAGCACACACACTTTGGGTTTTTTACAAAGGAATTAGAAATATTCAAGTGCAAATGTAAATAATTGCAAATGTGTTGACGTCCCGTGTCAAAATGCAAGCTTTGAATTAGACTATGTTTAGACATAAAAAGGGGGAAATTGAATTCTTTTGTTAGAGTTTTCTGGCCCAAGAAAATGCACAAGCAAATCGGGAGTCAGTAGAACACAGAGTGTGAACCCATCAAAGCATAAAGACAAACGGAAATTTTTTAGACATGGCTGAAAATACCGTTTTACTCATGTATGCCAAATGTAAGAGGATTAGACACCACACTTGAACTATTTGACCAAATCCCTTGAAGGAAGTGTGGCCTTCATGTTTCTAGCAAGGTTGGAACACAAAATAGGATCCTTTGTTCAGGGTATGCACATAATGTATTTTGTAAAGGACTCTAGAAATTTGAAGCAAGGTTTCATCCCATCAATGCAGTATTGAGAGTGGATTTTTTACTTATTTTGGATGCTAGTGACTTGGAAATGTTTATGATAATGTAAAAACATATACTTGGCATCCACTGCACTGGGAGGGAAATTTTTTTAACAAAATCATCAAAGCATTTGTGGTGCGTGGGTATATATTTTATTTGCAAGATATGAACATATGGGATTAGCTGAGAAGGCTTTGGAAACATATATACAATTACCCCTCGGACATGTATGAAAACATGGGAGAATAAACAAGGCAAGTGAAGGTTTAACAAAATGCTTAGAGAAATATGATCTTTCAGACAAAAATGATTAAATGATGCAAACTATTGGATCGTTGATTAAACTTTAGAAACTTGTAGGTAGATGTAGTAGCTACCAAACCGATGTGTTTTAAGGTGGGTGTCAAGTTTCATTGTTTCTACAACCCTAGTAGATATGTTTGCAAATGTGTCTTCTCATACAATGTTATGGTTTCTTTTTTACACAAATGGGTTTCTTTGTTAGAATTTGGATTAATTCAAAGTAAATGTAATTTACATGTGTAAATCAAAAATACACAAAATTCACTAAAGATACTCCCTCCCAACACCAAACTAGAAGCATGTGTAAGTCGTGAATTGTTTGACAAAACATGTAAAAAAATGTGGTTTTATGGAATGCCAAGATTTTTGGTTTTGCACAAAATGTATTAATGGAAATGGGGTTGGAAACTCTCAATGTAATGTGATTTTCAGTCAAATAAATTTCGTGAGAAAATACTAAAGCATATTCCTCCAAGAAGTGTAAAAATGGTATGGATTTACCTTCCTCTTGTATTCAAATTTCACATTTTATCATTTTTATGTTTGGGTCTTAATTGCTTTAGAACAATAAAGGATGCAACTATAATGAAAACAAATGAAACTCTTACCCTACTTGAAAACATAAAAATAAATAAAACAATGTTGATCTTGTATACCACATGCATGGAGTGCAAAAGAAAATCAGTTTACCAACCTAGACATCTAGTCTAATTCCTAATGGTTTAGGATACCATAAAGGTCATAAATATAATTGATAAATTCAATTTGAAGCCTTCAAGAGATGAGTTTCGATTCCCATTTTGTATTTCAATCACTTGTGTGACGCTTCCGTTTTAAAGAAAATGTGATCGGTTTTAGCTAACAGATTGTCATATCGATTTGGAAAAATTGAAAACTACCCTTATATACCTTTAAACCCAAATGTGAATATAGAAACCAATTCTTAGTTTTGTGAAAATGTTTTTGTCAGCTAGATTTTCAAGAGGGTTTTAGGGCCCACATGATGTTACACAACATTAGTGTTTGACACGCTTATGATGATTGGTCTCAGAGTCACCTTTCTATTTTGAGTCATGTTTTTCGTAATTGACTTCCATCGAATCCAATGAGTTCTTTGTATATAAGGGAGTATATAGGAATTGATGAAATTTACATTTGAACTTTAAAAAAGTGTTTTTGAGACCCATATTGTAATCACTTTAGATGTTTTGAGAATTTTTGCAAACTCAAAACTTGAGATAGACATTCCTCATGAGGCTCCCATTGGACTTGTTAATACTCGTTAACCCTTTTCATAGATTTTTAGTGTTGTGTAGAGTATTCTTTAATCAAATTATTTTTTTATGAAAGGATTTTGTAATTTATAATGTTATAGCCCTCCTCCCTCTTCTCTCTCTAGAAATAACTATGATCTATTGTTTTCTCTTGACAATGTAAATGGATTAGAACTATATATGGGTTGAAATAAAATGAAAAGGGATAAGAAATGTAAATTGTTATGATATTTGAATAGAAAGAAAAAGGGAGAGGGTCTTGTAGTTTTTTCTCTTCTCCACTCTATCTCTTGAATAAAAAGAAAGGTGTAAATGAATGCGGTAGTGTGAATGTGTGAGGAAATGATCTCTCATTCTCTCTCCCTATCTCTCTCTCTCTACTTGGTTTTGGATTTCTTGAAAATGATGAATGTGTTGGTTTTGTGCTAGAGTGTAAGGGTTTTCCATACCACGTTCTAGGATTGACCCTATAATGGTTACATGTACTCCAAACAATAAAGACTATGAGTTTGATATGTTGTTATTAGTGAGATGATATTTGCATATTGTACATTTGCATAGTTTTCAAATGTTGAATGAAAATGATTGTGAAAGAATGCATTATTTAAATTAGTGTTGAAAACCATTATTTTTCTTAAATTTCTATATATTACACATTGTACATGAAAAAACCACATGGTTTAAATCTTCCTTGTTTTAAACTAACTTTTCTATGCCAATAGGAGTGACACTGAATGAATATAGGATCAACTATGTAGAAAACATGTTAATTTGATTAACAAAGTAGATAATTGACAATGTAAATTGGAAGAAAATAGGGGGTGTATCGTTTAGTATGTCATGGGTTTCATGACTATATGGATTTAATTGTGGTGCTTATTGTTTAGATATTTGAAACCATATTTTATTAGGTAATTATTGGGGTTCATACGTAAACTTATAACGTTTTGTACAAAAAAATACGTTATCTTCACCATCGTAATGAAGTGAGTATGTAACCTTGGTCATACCCTCCCTCTCAAGAAATCATCATCCAATTTTATAACACCATAGTTTCCTAATAAATTCTTTAATCCTCCCAATTCAACTTCTTGTCCTACCCCTAAGAAAAGTCTTATAAAATACCTTTCCCTTAAATATTTTGTGAGGCGGTGACTATGTTATGTGAACTATGTCATATTTGGGTGAGTGAGACCTACATTCCTAGGTGTGGTAGGTCTGATTATATCATGTATAAGTTTAAAAATCATGTGCGTAAAATCCCTTCGCACTCCTAGTGATTGGCCAAAAACCTTGCAAAAGTAGTTTATGGTATTCCTACGATTTATCTCATGGTCAAATTTAAATGAAACGAGTGGAGTCTACGTGCTAAAGTACCTATGCATTAAACTCTTATATTTGAACCCCTTTGTCCCACTTAGATAAATTTGTTCCCTTATTGTGTTACAAGTGGATCACCTCTTGTTTTATGAAGGTTTTATGAGTTAACAATATTGGAACTCTCTTGTATTTTCTTTTATAAGGGTGTAATTTCCCCCCTTTGAATGTTATTGAAGTTGATATATCATGGGACCTCTTATAAGGTTATTGAAGAAAAAAATGTTGATTTATAATTACCCAATCATTGAAATAGTTCTTTGGATGGTATTTGAAATGCGTAAAATTGTATTTGATGTCTCACTCGTAATATGCATTTAATACTTGAGTGTCTAAGAGCAATGAAATGAGTTGTCTTGTGTAGGGTCACACTCCTTGTAGTCTAATGAATCCCTAAGTGTAAATTATGTTTTATTCGAATTACAATTTTTCTTAAACAATACCAACAATGAGACCAAATTTTGACGTAAGTGTTAAGATTGTAAAAGGTAAATGAGATTTTGGTTTAGGAATAATGTCATACCAGAAGTCCTTATAATCTAATTAGGCAATCTCATATTGTTAAAAATGAATATGAATTTCTCTTGGCGAGATCAAACTTTTGAGAAAACATAAACTCTTTTATATATATATAATTTTAGAATGCAAAAATGTTGAATTGACTCAAACCAGCTAGTGAACTATATCAACTATAATAGGAAAATAAAAATACTCATTTGGACGGAAGTTTATAGGAATAGTTAACTTAAACCTTCATCTCCTTAAACCCATAAGATTTTTCTATCCTTGTCTTCATGTTAGTTCCCATGCATAATGACAAAGAAATAAAACGTCGATTAAACATGTTATGAGAAAATGAACCCTAGCATAAGGGTCAAATCATATAAGTGTGTCCCACTTGGTGGCCAAAAATATTTAAAAATATGACTAGTAAATAGATCTTTAAAAATAATTTTAAATCTTAATAAATTCAGGTAAATTATGGATGCCATGCACCTTGGTATATTTAAGCTCTTACGATATATGTTTGGGCATTTTTATGTGTTTCATCAAGTTTTGGTCAAGAACGAGTATCAAGAGTTTTTTATGTGTTAAAAATGTGTCAAGTAAAAATGGAGTTATGGACAATTATTGTAAAGGATAAAAAGAGCCAAATTAAGTGTAATTATTAAGTTAAATCTTAAATGAAATTAAAAATATGTTGGTTGAGAATGAGAATTTATTCTTGCGTAATAAATGCTCTTGGATTTTTAAATTGTAAATAATATGTAACTAGGGTGATGATGTGTTGTGGAATGTGCCTATCCTTGAGCTCTTCTGTGGATAGGTATTAAGTTGTATATGTTCATTTGGAAAATATTGCATCAACACTCATCCGGTGTTATCATGTTGTCTATGTGGGTCCATGCTTGTGTAAGTGTCTTATGTGATGTTTAATTTCTCTATTTGAGCCCATGTGGTGTCATGTTACGAGCAATGAAAGCCAAAAAAATATTCCAAAAGTTTTACTGTTGTACTTTGATGTTGAAATTGTGGGCATTACAGTTGGTATCATAGGGAGATTTATAACACTTGAACCTCTGGTATAAGTTGGTAAGGGTTTAGTGTTCCTATTGTCATGTGGGGTTTTTATGAGGTTTATTGGTGTGTTATGGGGATTGTATGGGATTGTAATTGGTTTTATTTATTGTAATATGCATGTGGATCCCGATGAGCATATTGTAAAGGATTCCCAACCTTGCGCTTATAGTTCAATACTATGTGAAATCTATATAGGACACTCTTGGATGGATTTTGGTTTTCTTGAAGATATTTTGGCAATAGTGCTTTGGGTGTTACTAGGAAAACGCGTTGTTGAGAATATCCAAAAATGCGTGGATTATTCTTGATCCTTATATTACCAAAGGGTCGTGACATTTGGTTTTGGTATGTGATAGAAACTACTTATATGATCAATTTTTGTTCCTTTGAGGCTTATTTTTCCACATGAGAGAGAAGAACTCATGTAAAATATTGTATTGGATCTATATTACTTATTTATTATGATATGCACACTCAATGATTTGTAACCCTTCAAGAATCCATTAAAGGCTTCATAATATTTGTTATGTGGATTTTTCATGTGTTATATTCGTAAACTTGGAATTTTCAGAACCAACATTTTATTTATTGAATTATTAAAATCTTTAAGACTATACTTGTTATTTTTGGTTTTGTTGCAAGATTTTTGAATGAATACTTAGCCATTTATTTTTTACTATTGAGATTTCATGGATTTTATCTCCTTTTGGTGAATCAAAGCCTTATGTTTTGTTAGGCCACTTGGTTATACTATCATCAATAATGTTACGTGGTTTTTGGTGCCTGGTTGTGAGTTAGTTCTACTTTGTTCATGTTGTGTGCTCTTGTCATATGGGGGTATGCCCAAGGTGTCATGATTATATGCTTGGGGTTGCAGGACATGCCCTTGGTTTTGAGGTAACAAATTTTATGATTCTCGGGACCATGGAGTGCCTTGGATTCACTCTAGTATTGGACACTCTATCCTCTTTTGGTGGAGTGACACTTGTGATATTTGGTTATCCTTTCTTGGAGAGACATTCTTGATTAAGATTCCTCTTTGGTTGAGATAATACTATGATTTATTTTATCCTCTTTAGTTGAGAGAACCCTTGCTGCTCCATGTTCTCTTCAAAGGATTGAATTTGATGATATTCAATATACAACAATGCAGTTTGTATTTTATGATTATGTAGTATTGATCAATGGATTGGGCAGTGATGTGTGTTTCTCCTTGTTTTCTATGATGATATTCTTCACCAATGAGATAGATATGGTAATCAATTCAAGATTTATGGATCATGTGTGGGATGTTTCACTCCTTCATAGCTATGGTTTACTAGAGGATAGTGTACTTATGGGATATGAGGATTCACTGATAGAAATATTGGATGTTTTAATGTGGTGATGTTAGTATTCTTTGGGATAAGATCAATGTTTGAATCATAATAATTCCTTTGGTAAGTGTTGATATACTTAAATTTCTTTGGGAATTGAGCTTAAGGAAATGCATTTAGGTCATGGGGACCCATATTTAGAGGGATATAGGTCATACTCTCTTTGTTTAATTTGAATTTTACCATGCTATAAACCATTGGTGTCAGGTATAGGCATTGATGGTTATGTTTGAAATTTTTTATGATATGAAGACTTAGTATGGAAGTGTTTTATTAGAAAGAAAGTGTAATATATTTAAAATAATTTAACTATTTCATATTTTAATCTTAATCGGTGATTATGTTATGAAAGTGATAGGGTTGATAACCACTCATCAAGTGATTGCATATCGGGGGTTAGTCCATAAATGATCGTAACTCGTAGAACCGTAACAAAACTCTTTGAACTCTTAAAGACAAATTTTTGGCTACTTAATTTATCCTCATCAAATCTCCTGTAACGACTTATGGAAAAATAATTTGGGGTGCATAGGTAATGCATGTAGATATTAGTAATTCCTTTATAAGATGGGTATACTTGTTTTATTTAATTGTCACTTGTACAATATGCTCAACATTGGAGTAATTATTGTAGGAGGCTTATGGATATTTGGGAAGAATTAGGAGAATATATTTATGATTCATGAGTTACTCATGTTATGTATTTTGATGTTTGAGGCTTGATGCTCCTCCTTGTTGGCATGTGCTATTGGATCTTATCTTGTTATTGTGTGGTTACAATCATGGTTTTGAGTCATGTAAAACTTGTTGAATACATATTCTATCATGACTTATTGTATGTTAGGCACATGTTGTGTATATTGGATCTAAGCTTGGGGCATGTGTGTTGAGTTCTATATTGTGTGGACCATTATTTTCATTCCCATGGTGGGGTTGGCATTCTTGTTATGATGCAATCATGAAAATGTGTTAAAAAGGTGTTTTGTGGGTCGCTAGTGTTGTGCTTTGGACCTTGTGTGATATTGTGATGTCAAGTGTTTTGGGCAACCCACAAAAGTTAAAATTGAAATTATTAACATGTGATAACCGTTGGTGCTCAAAATGATCTCGCCCCATCTATGCCTTTGAAAAATTATTCATTCACGGCCTCTGTCACTTTCCTTCCCGTATTGAGCTTTGTTGCTCTTAGTTTGCCATTTTCTATTCTACTCCCGGGTTGAGGATCATGCATGGGTCCATATTTATCTCCTAGTTCCTTTGTTCCTCCAAAGAAGCTCGTATTTTGAGTCTCCTATGTTCCATGCCTTCGTAACTCATGTTTTCTCGTTCTCTCCATGCTCCACAATCGAATTTGTTGTTCTTTCCATTATTCCCTAAATAATCAAGAAAAATGAGTTGATGTGTCCCTAAGGGTCATGTTTAAGCCTTGCAACAGTCTAGATTCTCTATCCTTGAAGAAAATATCATTTTCTGGCTCGAATGGATGTTTCTCTGTATTTTACGGTTTGACTAGCATTTCTTTCATCAAATTTACATCATTTAGTAGACAGGAAATGTGGCACCTCTTGGTTGGACACAGATCAGCTAAATACTTCAAAAATTCCATGAAAAACCTCATTTTTAAAATGTGTCCACATGGAGAAACGACACTCGTTTGGGAATCAAATTTTTGGTTTGGCTTTAAGTAGACCGAGCTAACACGTGGAGGGTTGGTAGGAAGGATACATGTGGAGGCTTCCACCTGGGTTTCCCATACTTAGAAAAAATTTAGAAGGGTCTCAAGAAAGTCCAGACGCGTGGGGAACGATGCTCATTTGAAGAAATACTTTGGGCTTTGCCTTAGAGTAGCACTAGGGTGACACGTAGAGGCCTCTGCTAACTTTGCATTTTACTTAGACTTTTAAATGACCAAAAGGAGACTACCTCGGAGCTTGACACATGGCACCTTCCATAGAGCCTCATTCCTTTAAAACAAATTTTCCGAGTAGGACATGTGGCAAGCTTCACTGCTTGTTCGTCAGTATCAAATTTTGGGACTACCTCAAGGTGCGCCGTGATGACATGTGGCAGTTTGAAAAGTTAAAAGGGGCGGGAAGTGGACCATCGAGGTAATTCAAACTTTTCACCTCTTTGCTCCATGAAGGTAAAAATAGAAAAAATGGCCCATGGCTTAAGATGGGAAATAGTCAATGTTTTGCCCCTCACAACGGCGTGAGGTGTGGGCTCGCGGAGGAAAAGTGAAAATATTTCCCTTTCAAGGGAAAAAGTGTTAAAGGCATAAAATACCGAGGACCCGTTGGGACCACATTAGAAACCTGAGGCAGAGGTGAGACTGTGGAGGAAAATTGGAAAATTTTCCTTTTGAGAAAAAGAGTCAAAAGTAAAAAAGCGAGCATTGTTCAGCCAGGACCCACATTGTGACACATGTCAAAGCATTTCTCAAGGGTGGAGCTCAGGAAACATGGAAAAATTTTCCCACGTTTCTTTTGGGGCCCACCTTAAGACATGTGTCGTGCCCATTTTCAAAAAAATTTCCATTTTTGCAAAAGGTCGAAAAGGTCAAAGGAATCCACCGAGCCTTTTTTTGCATCTTCGATGCAGACGACCCATATTCAAATCAAGGATCAAATGGTCATTCGAGTGTCCAAATTTGATTTTCCCCATTTTCTCTCGTAAAACATCCGGGTTTGTGAATCTTCATGATTTCTTATTGTTTTCTACATGCGTAAAGAGGAGTGAGTTAATATTGATATCTAGAGTTTGGTGGGAGAGATATGGAGGCGTCTTTCACCATTAAAACAATTTGACCCTCAGCCTAACTGGTTTTCCATTTTTCTTCTCTTGAGCACACAAGGGGCTAGATTTGATGGATATGGGGCAGAAGTGGTTGGCGAATGGATGGAGGTGTGTTTTCCCCAAGAAAGGCATTGAATGCATGAGGAAATCAAAGAGATTTTCCTTAATCACCCGGAGACTTTTGCAGATCTGATTCTTCGAATCACAAAGGAATCATGGTGAGCACCGGTGCATTTAATATATTTGTCTTTTGGGAGGAGGGGGTCTTTTGGAAATACTAAAAATGGCACGAATTCATCATGCAAATGGTTGGGAGTTTTGGAAAGATCGAGTTGATTCTCTCTGCAGAAAAACTTGAGAGAGCCCATCCATCTTAAGAATCCATCTAGAGAAGCATGTATATCTCTATTTGTGTCAAATTTGACCGTGTCAAGGTGGTTGCAAGTGTACAGCCATTAAAAAGCTTTGAGATCATTCTAGAAACTTTCCCTTACTGATAAATTTGATCAAACTTTGAGTTATCCTATGTCAATCTTGAGTAAAGTGTATTTATTTCATTTCTGAATGCATACAGTAGTTTTTCTTGTTTCTATTGAAATATTGTACCAAAATATAGTCCAATCACACACATCTCAGTCCTTGTGATAGTTTAGTGGCATCTACAATTTCATTTCTCAAAAGAGCCTTCATTTGGGGATGGGATAAATGGTTTAAAATCACATTTCTTTCATTTTGTTGATAGAGATTCTCTATAAGCCTCTGGGTGTACCTCTCGTGCATGACTTGGTTTAAATCTTGGTGCTTTATTGGGTCCTCTAACTCAAGCCTTCGTGACATAATCCCATAGGTTGTGTGAAAGAGTGCTGATTTGGGCCTCTATTGAACCGAGATATTCTAGTTGAGGAAACCGTTTAACATTTTGTAGCATTTTGTTGATTGAATCTTTCCATTTTATATAAGCTCTCAAGGATCTGGTGAGTCAATTCCATCCTATCTCTCCTCCCACCAAAATTCATTTAAACAAACAACTAATCCTACCCATACTACCCCTATTTTTGCTCTATATACCCACCCAAGACCAAAATCCTTTTACCAACGTATGTAGAATGATCGTGGTCCCAAATGTCTCTAGTAACCTTTTCCTTGTTGTGAAGATATCTCCATGATCTAGAAGTGACAACTCATGAGAGTCAGATCTGGTGTGTTGATCATATTTTCCCCAAGGCCTTCTCTACAAAATTTATGCAAAAGAAAGGTACATGTATCTCCTTTCAAATAACAGAGGTTAAAAAATAGGTTCTCTGACCTTGGTTGAAAGGCACAACCTAAACTAGTTAGGATAAGATCACATCCTTTTGAGGTGCTATCCATCTCTCCACAAATCCAAGTAATAAAGGGACAACTAGATTTCTCCCCGGCTACAAAATGACATACATTTATGATCTATCTGCCTCTAAGATCCCTGTTGAATCTATGTTGCTACTTGGCTTGAAAAGGAGAACAAATTTGGGTACCAACACTAATGGCATTGCTTTAGGGATCTAGTTCGTTTTGATCCATGTGCACACATATTTTAAGTCATATTTATTTAGCCCATCAACAACACCAACACTAGTGGGCGCGTTGCGGGGGATGAAGAATGCAATATCAAGACTAATTTGTTGATCCACTACAAGCTTATATCTATTTAGCCCATCAACAACACCAACACTTGTGGTGCCATTTCGAGGATATTTTGAAAGTTTTTGAGAACTGATTTGTCCATTAAGTTTATAGTTCACATTCAAACCCTAGTAAAGAACTTCTTGTATGCTCCAAGTGTTGTATGCAACTGTCCCAATCTCTACAAGTTTTGCATGGGTATTCATTGATAAATTTTGGTGAAGAAATGTTAGAATATTTCCATTTCCACTATCTTTCTTTGACAAACACTTGAAAGAACATTTTAGTGCATTTGCACAACTAAGGTGAAAATCCTTGGTGACGAATCCTCGTTGATTTGATTATGATATGGACCAAAGTGTCTTAAACCTATGTCAAGTAAAATTTGATACTAATATCTATAAAGCTAGAAGGAAGAAGATATTTTTTGCTAGGGATCTTACTTAGGACATTGTTTCCTGAGATAGGAAAAGCAAAATCAGAAGGAAGAAAAGCCCTGGAGAGCTGTGGGAGATCAAAAATAAGGGGAGGCATCCCCATTGATGAAAGTGAATGGCCTATCATTGAAGATAGCCATTCAAGTGATTCCCAATTAGGTAGCTTCTTTGTGGAACTAAATTCTCCAACTAGAGAAGGGCCTTCATTTGACTTTGAAAGGTTTGCTTCACACTTTGCACCTGTATTTTCTAAGTTTGATAGGGATTTCCAAGAAGCAAGGCCTTTGGGTGATTTCCATTTTGAAAACTATACTCATGTATTTCAAGGACCCTCTACCCCTCATCAATTTTTCACCCCTCCAAGATCACCTCCTCGAATCAATATGGCTCTACCTGACCCCTTTTGTTGTAAACACTATTGGACCTATAAATTTTGTGGGGATGGCTCGATATCCAAATGCAGTGCCTCAAGATGTGAGGAACAGACTTCCAAAGTTCCAAGGGAACAATGCCATAAGTGGTGACCAACATCTAAAGCTCTTCCTCAATATGATGGAAGATTTTGAGATAGAACATGAAGATGTGTACACTAAGTTATTTGTTCACACTCTAGAGGAGGATGCAAGGGACGGTACAAAGCACCGCTGATAAAACTATTGATTCTTGGGCTGAGATGAGAAATGCCTTCATATTACAATATGGTGATAGGAATGACCCTAGGTTTCTTTTATCAGAATTTGAAAACATCAAGAAGAATCCCAATGAGTTAGTACATGACTTCAATACAAGGTTCAATAAGACCTTGAGAAGATTTCCTATCAAGATAAGGCCTTGTGATGAATCATGCTTGATCAAATATACTGATGCATTTGATAAAAAGGCTACTTATTACTTAAGAGACAAGAAACCTACTAACTTGAGGCAAGCATTCACCATGGCCATAAAAATAGAGAATAATATCAAGGCTATTGGGAAGCCTCCTAAGAGGGATGGTGTGAAGTTGATCAACCCAGAAAAACCCCAAACAAGAAAGGGTGCTGATTTGGAAGAAGTGGTGAAAACTTTGGCAGGGGCTGTCAAGGAGATCTCCTACAAACTAGCCCGAGCTGAGAAAGGAGTTGGGTAGAGTTCACAAGGAAAACACAAGCGAAGGCCCAAGACAAGTTCACAAATCATTAAAGAACCGATGACAGAGGCAAAGGACCAGTTAGATTTGGGAATAGGCATCCCCAAGGCAGAGAAAATAGAATGGTGCCCGATCCTTTGGCTGCCAATGTTGTTGTGGTGGAAGAAATAGATGTCATTGATTGGTGTGATAAATGTTTCATGCCCCATGTTCCTTGTGAATAAGATCAACAAGAAGAAAATGTAGCAGATGATAATGATGATGATGCTTACATGATGGAGATCCCTACAAGTTCACCAAGGGAAGAAACTTCAACTGGGACTCGCTGATGTTTTTGGGATTGTATCCACGGGTACCTATTCTTCCCCCTCTCATGCTTTAGAAGTAGACATTATACAAGCTCTTGAATTGCCCACTAATGATTTTGAATACTTGAGGGCATTAATGATTGAAAATTATGATGGAGGAGTTACCTCAAAAGACGATAGGCAGCTATTAATGAATGTTGTAGTTGCCCAAGAGAAGGAGCACAATAGTAGAAGTAAAGCTGCTAAGGGGCCACAAGCCAAGTCAAAATTTCTAGTGCTTACTTAAAGAGACCCCAAAAAGAATGCATCCGCAGAGAGCTTGTTTCCGTGAGAAAAATTGTGTTCCTCCCCATGCCCAAAATGAAAAGAATCCCATTCCATCCGATGACTTTACCAATCTTTCTCATAGTGTTTCTTTGCCCAAATCTACCCCTATGACATAGCCCAAATTTTGAGTCAAATCAAAATTTCTATCCCAATTGCTAAGCCGCTTAGGATCCCCGAGCATAAGAAGAGGGCTTTTGAATATTTAGGATTCAAAGGGAAGATATCATACAAGGTAGAGGTGTGAACAAGGTTGATATTCCTACTATTGTTGTAGAGTTGGAAAAGCCACAACTATTGGAAGAACGGGGAAACCACCGAGGTTTATTTAGGAACTTATTTGCTTAAATCCTAGCTGAATGTGGATCCATTTTTCACTACCCCTGTTTATCAAAGATAAGGTGTTGCATAATTGTATGTTTGATTAGGAGCTTCATGTAATGTCATGCCTCTTAAGGTCATGAATGAATCAGGTATCAAAGTTACATAAACATATGGGAATTGCACTACTATGGACTCTAGAGAGGTTCCTATGATGGGGTGTGTCAAATATCTAACAGTGCAACTTGCATCTTAACCTGGAAGGAACTTAAAGCTTGATGTAGTCATTGTTGACTACCCTGCCAAGTGGGGGATGTTATTGTCAAGAAAGTGGGCAGCAAGTGTTGGTGGCAGTGTGCGAATGGACATGTCTTATGCCACTATTCCCATCAAGGCAACTTGGTGAAGTTTTATGGAGAGAAGAAGATGTTGTATTTGATTGAATACCCAAGCGATGCATCTTATGAAGTTTTGCAAGCAGATGTTGATCCTAACAACTTTGTGAGCTTTGTAGATTTCAGTGGAGTATGTAAATGTTGAAAATAGAGCTCCTAAGCATGTTTCTCTCTTTGGGAATTTGATCTATGATTCATCCTTGAAGATCACAAAGAATTTGACTCAAGTGCAATGGAGGAGATTCAAATAAGATGGATAGTTTGCAAACCGAGAAAAGAAGAAAAGGAGGTGTATCTCCAATTGATGAAAGCATATCGTAACCTCTTGGCATGGTCTTATCCAGATGGTAGGTGCTTGAAATTTTTCCTTGATTATTTTCTATGAATCAAGGCATAACTCTCTGCATGCTGTGTATAGTCGGTTGTTTGTTTCTTGTTTTGTGTTTTGGTTTGTTCTGGTCCTCGGTGACCTATTTTTGCTGGTTTCTTTGTTTGTTTTTGGAGATGGCTTCGTTTCTCTACTCTGCAAGATGACTCCACTACCCAATGGATATTTTTGCACTTGGTCTACTATTGTTCTTGTGGCACTCACAAGGAGTGCCCATCCCCGAGTCGAGCCAATGTTGGTGCTCAAAATGGTCTCGCCCCATCTGTGCCTTTGAAAAATTATTCATTCACGGCCTCATTACTTTCCTTCCCGTATTGAGCTTGCTTGTTCTTTTTGCCATTTTCTAGTTTGCTCCGGGTCAAGGATCATGCATGGGTCTCGTATTTATCTCCTAGTTCCTTTGTTCCTCCAAAGAAGCTCAGTATTTTGAGTGTTTCGTGTTCCATGCCTTCGTAACTAGTGTTTTCCCATTCTCTCCATGCTCCACAGGTCAAAATTTGTTGTTCTTGCCATTCTACCCTAAATACTAGAGAAAACCAAGTTGATGTGTCTCTAAGGGTCGTGTTTGAGCCTTGCAATAGTCTAGATTTTTTCCTTGAAGAAAATATCTTTTCGGCTCAAATGGACATTTCTCTCGTATTTTACAGTTTGGCGGGCATCTCTCCTAGTCAAATTTACATCATTCAGTTGACAGGAAATGTGGCACCTCTTGGTTGGACATGGATCAGCTAAATACTTCAAAAATTCCATGAAAAGCCTCATTTTTAAAATGTGTCCACGTGGAGGAATGATGCTCGTTTGAGAATCAACTTTTTGGTTTGGCTTTGAAGTAGCGCGGGGTGACACATGGAGGGTTGGCAGAAGGAGACACATAGAGGCTTCCACTGGTCTCCCATACTTAGAAAATTTTTAGAAGGGTCTCGAGAAAGTCCAGACACATGGAGGAACGACACTCATTTGAAGATCTATTTTGGGATTTTCCTTAGAGTAGCTCCAGCCGACACGTGGAGGCCTCCGCTCACTTTGCATATTACTTAGATTTTTCAATGACCAAAAGGAGAATGCCTCTGAGCTTGATACACGTAGCACCTTCCATAGAGCTTCATTCCTTCAAACAATTTTTTATAGAAAGGGACATGTGGCAATCCCGAGCTTGTTTAGGGTATCAAATTTTGGGACCGCCTCAAGGTGCATCGTGATGACACGTGGCGTTTAAAAAGTCATAAGGGGCGGGGAAGTGGACCATTAGAGACAATTCAAACTTTTCACCTCTTTTCTTCATAAAGGTAAAAATAGTAAAAATGGCCTCTAAGCCCGATGGGATATAGTAAATATTTTTCCTCGGTCAATGACGGAGGTGTGGGCTCACGGAGGAAAAGTGAAAATATTTCCTTTCAAGGGAAAAAGTGTTAAAGGCATAAATGACCTGGGACCCGCTAGGACCCACATTAGAAACCCGAGGTAGAGGTGAGGACCCATGGAGGAAAATTGGAAAATTTTCCTTTTGAGAAAAAAATTAAAAAGTAAAAAAGGGAGCATTGTTCGCCAGACCCACATTGTGACACGTGTCAAAGCATTTCTCAAGGGCGGAGCTGGGAATCTTGGAAAATTTTCCTTTTTCCAAAAGAGATTCAAATGGTAGAATTTCCTCACGTTTATTTTGGGGCCCACCTTAGGACACGTGTTAGGCCCATTTTCGTAAGCGCAGTGCAGGGAAAAATGGGAAATTTTTCCATTTTTGCAAAAAGGTCAAAAAGGTCAAAGGAAGCCCCGAGCTTTGTTTTGCATCTTCCACGTGGATGTCCACATTCAAATCAAGGATCAAATGGTGTTGAGTGTCTAAATTTTATTTTCCCCATTTTCTCTGTCGTCAGAAACATCCGGGTATGTGAATCTTCATGATTTATTATTTTTTTCTACACACCAAACAAAGGAGCGAGTTAATGTTGATATCTAGAGTTTGGTGGGAGAGATTTGGAGGCATCTTTCGCCATTAAAATAATTTGACTCTCGGGCCTGATCTGGTTTTTTGTTTTTCTTCTCCTGAGCATGCAAGGGGCTAGATTTGATGGATATGGGGCAGAAGTGGTTGGCGAATTGATGGGCGTGTTTTTCCCAAGGAAGGAGTTGAATGTGGGAGGAAATCGCAGATATTTGCCCTTGAGCACTTGGAGACTTTTACAAATCTAATTCTTTGAATCACAAAGGAATCATGGCGAGAACTAGTGCATTTAATGTTTTTGTCTTTTGGGAGGATGGGTCTCTATTGGAAATACTATGAATGGCACAAATTCATCATGCAAATGGTTGGGAGTTTTTGGAAATATCAGAGCTAATTCTCTCTGCAAAAAAACTTGACAGAGCCCATCCATTTTGAGAAGTCATCTAGAGAAGCTCTGTATGTCTCTTTTTGTGTCAAATTTGATTGTGTCAAGGTGGTTGCAAGTATATAGCCGTTGACAAGCTTTGAGATCATTCTCGAAACTTTCCCTTCATTGATAAATTTGATCAAACTTTGAGTTATCCTATGTCAATCTTGAGTAAAGTGTATTTGTTTCATTTCGAATGCATACAGTAATTTTTCTTGTTTCTATTACAATCTTGTACTCAAAATATAGTCCAATCACATAGGTCTCAAGTCCTTTTGATAGTTTAGTGGCATCTGTAATTTCATTTCTCAAAAGATCTTTCATTTGGGGATGGGATAAACAGTTTTAAATTGCTTTTATTTCATTTTGTTGATAGATATTCTCTGTAAGCCTCTCGCATGTACCTCAGTGCATGACTTGGTTTAAATCTTGGTGCTTTATTGGGTCCTTTGACTCAAGCCTTTGTGACAATATCCCATAGGTTGTGTGAAAGAGTGTTGATCGAGGCCTCCATTGAACCACATATTCTAGTTGAGGAAATAGTTTAATATTTTGTAGCATTTTGTTGATTGAATCTTTCCATTTTTCATAAGATCTCAAGGATCCGGTGAGTCAAGTCCATCCTATCTCCCTCCACCAAAATTCATTTAAACAAACAACTAATCCTACATACTACCCCTATTTTTTTTTCTTTGTATACCCACCCAAGACCAAAATCCTTTTACCAAAGTATGAGAATAGATCGTGGTCTCAAATGTCTCTCCTAACCTTTGCCTTGTTTTGAAGATATTTCCATGATCTGGAAGTGACAACTCATGAGAGTCAGATCTAGTGTCTTGATCATATTTTCCCCAAGGCCCTCTCTACAAAATTTATGCAAAAGAAAGGTACATGTATCTCCTTTCAAATAACAAAGGTTACAAAATAGGTTCTCGACCTTGGTTGAAAGGCACAACCAAAACTAGTTCGGATAATATCACTTCGTTTTGAGGTGCTATCCATCTCTCCACAAATCCAAGAAACAAAGGGATAGCTAGATTTCTCCCCAGCTACAAAATGACATACATCTATGATCTATCTACCTCTAAGCTCCCTGTTGAATCTGTGTTGCTGCTTGGCTTGAAAAGGAGAACAAATTTAGGTACCAATAATAACAACCTTAAAATTGAGCAAGTGAATGGTGCAATCACTAAAATTATAAATTTTTGGTATCTTTATGAGAAAACACAAGCTAATGTGCTTCAAAAAAATTATGAAAACTTGGGTTTAAATTCATGAGGGATTTCAACTATTGAACAATGATATCATATAAACCTTGAATTTAAGAAAATGTATTATGGAATAGATTGATTGAGTGATATAATAAGGATTAATGACAATATTCACAAAAATTTAAGAAATTGAGAAAATTATTGCATGGGTTTAAATTTCTAGTGGTCGCGCTTTAAGAGACAAATCCTTTTACATAAATGGAGTTGTTGTTATTGAATTTCCTAGTATTCTATCCATCTTACTACACTTGGTGGTATGTAGTATCGAGGACAATTATTTTATAAGGAGAGGGAGATGTAATGCCCAACCCCCCCGATAACAACAGTTCATTTTTAAAACCTTATTGTTATAAACATAAATTTGAAAAAACTAGTAATTGAATAATAATATCATACCCATTTTTCTTGAGACATTGGTTAACATGTGATTGTAAGGTGCAATGTTGAGTAGACATACTTTCTTGGGCATGGATCCTACCATCTCCCTTCTCTACCAATAATACTCTAGTTACACCAAGTTGCTTTGGGGAAATAAACCACTTTGGCGCAAAGTTGCTTTTGGACCTGTAAGATCTGCATAAAGAATAATGGTTAAAAAGGCTTTAGTAACACTCATACATATGATAGTGGCATAGCTTAGACAGAATTGTCCCATCCTTTGTCAAGTGCACCCTCTATCTATGCCAAAAGGGTGCCTGTGAATATCCTACACTCTATGTGTCAATTCATAAAGGTTAAGGAGTTTTCAGAATTTTTACATTGCAACGCTGGTAGTAGACATGTATGAAAGTGTGGAACCATTATCAAGGTGCATTGAATGTTTGATAGAATGCCACAAAGAAAATCAGATCACATCATGCAATGTGTTACAAGTTAAGAACAAATTGATTTGTTGAAATGGATTTATACACTTGTAAGAAAAACATTTGCGGTAGGTTTGAGGATTTGATCTACAACATGTGTCATCTCCTTCTCCATCTAGATGCATATTTACAAATATTTGAAACCTGTGTTTGGAAGTGGTTGGTAGTGGCATTGGTTTTATTTTTGCCCGATTATATACAAAAGAGGAAGAACACACACGATAGGTGAATTGTTTGACAAATTCCTCACACATATGTAATGATTACAATGCACTCACTCTTTAAGTTTGTTACAAATGCATTGAAACTTTCCATCAAATGTAAATCCTTGACTATGTGTTGACATACTACATCAAAATGTGAGATTTGAATCAAATAAGTTTTAGACATAAAAAGGGGGAAATTGAAAAATTTTAGAGGTTCTGGCCTGTAGACGACAAGGAAATGGTGAGTCATTTAACAGGTGTGCGCACCCATCAAATCATAAAGACAAAAGGAAATTTTGTTAGACATGGCTAAAAATACCCTTGTAGACATGCATGCAAAATTTAAAAGGATTATACGTAGAACTTGAACTTTTTGACCAAATGCATTGAAGGAAGTGCGCCGTCATGTTTCTAGAAAGGTTATAATGCCAAATGGTAGATTTGGTCGGTGGTATGCAAAAATTGATTTTGCAATAGGATTTAGACATTTGCAGCAGGTTTTTGGCCCATCAATGTAGCATTGAGAGTATATGTTTGCCTTTTTTTGGATGCTAGTGCCCTGGAAATGTGTATGCAAATGTGGAAACATATACTTGGCTTCCACCGCATTGGGAAGGAAAACTATTTGAAAAAATCCATGGAGCATTTGTGGTGCATGGGTATATATTTTATTTATAGGATATGCACATATGGGATGAGTGAGACAACTTTGGAAACATATAAACAATTTCCTATTAGACATGTATCCAAACGTGGGAGAATAAACAAGGAAAGTAAAATGTTTGACAAAATTCTTGCAGAAATATGATCTTTTTGGATAGAAATGATTAAGGGATGAACAATATGAGATTCTTGATAAAACTTTAGAAACTTTTAGGTAGATGCAGTAGCTACCATGACAATGCGTTTAGAAGGTGGGTGTTAAGTTTTGTTGTTTCTACATTTGTAGTATATATGTTTGCATACGTGTCTTCTCATGAAATGTTAAGGCTAAAAGTTTACGAAAATGGTTTTGTTGGCTAAACTTTGGGTTCATTCAAATCAAATGTAATTTGCATGCATAATGTTTACCTTAAATCTTGAAAGTAGTGTGAGATTTAGGAAGTTTGACCTATTGTTAGTGATGTACGTGACAAAAGTAACCTACTCTAACTTGTGAAAAAAAAAAATGTAAAACAAAAAAATATCTCCAAAACATCCATTCTCATTCATATCTCAATATTCATTACATTAGTCTCATTCTCATACAAGTCTTCTCTTACTCTCTCATATATATCTGCTGATTCTCGACATGCATTTCTTGTGGAAAACACATATACAATGGATTAATTACAATTGTAGTCATAAAATCATGCACTTTAGAAAATTATTTATCATGGTCTCATACTACTATTTAGAAGGTTCTTGAGAAAATAAATGACTAACTAACCCTTGTCCCTTTGGCCATTTTATTTATTTTATTTCATAAATTGTGACTTATTGCACCTACATGCATGTTGTAGCCCTCAAAATCCCCTCACTTTCCAAGTTAAGTTCCGAAAATTTTGAGTTCGTGCCTTTGAGAGATGTCTGAGAAAAGTGAGAAGTCTGGAGAGATAGAAAAATTTGTGTTTTGAATTCATTGGTGCTTGGTTTTAATCTCACCCTTTTCACTTGAAAATTCTTCAGTCTTCGTAGTTTGAAGTATTTTCTATTTCCCTGTCTGGATGCTTGAAAATATTTTCCTTCATTCGAATGTCGTTGTCAATCCTTCTCTTTGGTTGTGGATCGCATCAAGCCTGGTATTGTTTGCAGTTTCTCATTCCATGGAAAACAATTTGAAATTCGGGCGTAAAAAGTGGGTTTTCCTTTCATTTTTATTTTTCCACAGCCGTGAATGATGGGCGTCAAATTCTTTCATAATGTCCATGGATGCATGGACATATATGATTTGATGCGGCATGGTGGGTTTATCTTTTAAACTTGTCACTTTTTTATTTTTACAAAAGTGTCAAATTAGCCCTGTGGCCCGAAGGATCCTGATTGGCTGAAACAAGTGGTGGTAGAAAGGCGGGCCCTTTTTTGTTTTGATGCTTTGAAAGGTCAAAGGCGGAAAGGTGGGTCCTTTTTTGTTTTGAGGCATTATGGCAAAAGGCGTAAAATGTAAAAAGAATGCCTAAGGCCCGCAAAGGGACACATGGCCATTTTTAAGTCAAAAGTGGAGAGGCGGGTTATCGGGACACTTTAGGAATTTTGGATTTGTTTCCATAAAGGGATTAAAGTTATAAAGTGACCCACGGCCCCGCTCATGCCAAGGGATAAAGTCAAATGTTGAGCCCACATTGAAAGTCAAAGTGAGAATGCGGGTCGCTGAGCACTTTGAGTTTTTGAGATTTTTGTTGAAAAGAGTTAAAATTTTAAAAGTGAGCTGCAACTTCATCGCCACTCAAGTAAAGCCACATGTCAAGCCTATATTAGAAGCAGATGGGTGGACCAAAATTTCTAAAATGCACAATCTCTATAAAAATCATAAAATGCAAAAGGCCACCCCAAGGCCCACTTCAGCAAATCTCTTCCACATGGATGACCCATTTTTAAAGTTGTAAAAGTGGGTTAACGGCTGTGATTCAATGCATCTAGTTTTTCCGCCAGGCATGGAAATAGCAGAGGCATTGAAGAATTTAAAACGTTGGATTCTTGAGCCAGTTGGTACCTCTGAACTTCAGTCAAGCATTTCTTCTTCGAGATCTTGAAACACTTCTTTTAATTCCTAATTAGTTCTTAATATTTTGATTAAAAGAAGTTGTAACTGAATGTAACCATTTTTGGAAGCTATTTAGTTGGTTCTCTATGCCATTGTTCGTGGTTGGATCCTGGTACTCTGTAGATGTAATATATTTAAAAGTAATCAATACAGAAGTTTTTCCCTTTCTTCCTCTGCTATTCCTTCTCTCCTTGTTCAAATTTGTGAATCATCCATCTTTGCATGATAAGAAACTTTGTGTTCTTGTTTATATGATTCCTGGAACTTTATGTCCATGGAATTATATATGTTGTGAAATTGAATGATTCTATTCTACATCTCCTTGATTAATACATATAAGGTTATACTCTGCTATCTATATTTCCTGAAAGTATTGTTATGTTCTTCCTCTCTCATCTCCTTAGTTCTTCTATTCTTTTGTATTGATAATATTTTGGGCATAAAACACTTCAAAATATCAGGTATCCCCACTTTGAAAGTTTTACATTTGTATATAAGTTTTTTTGCTTGCTTTCAATAAGGGAACCTCTCCCATAAAGAGGAGGGACTTGTTGTCCCCTGACTGTGGTTTTTAAAGTACAATTTTAAAAACCCAAAAAAATTTGGTGACTCTACTAGGGATTTCATTTCAAACGTATCCCTTTCTAAAGAACAACTTCAAGATCATTTTTGATCTGGTGACTCTAATATATACTCATGGTAAAAATCCTCTTGAAATAGAGGATTCCCATTTTCAACTTCTGGAACAAAACTAATCTCTTCTTCCAACAAGAAAAAAAAGAAGAACTCATTCTACAAGCACACCTCCTAATAAAGATATAAATTCCAAGAATAACATTCCTCAAGAACAACTCTATCCTAATCTTCGTGCTTTGATACTTGCTAGTGTTTCAGTTCCCCTTCAATCAGTTTTTCTAAAGATGGCAGCCCCTTTGCCTTGGGGACAATAGGTTGGGCCTCTTGCTCTTCCTCATCCATTGCATGAGTTACCTAGGGGTAACAGGAAAAGTTTTCCCAAATTACGGGGTGATGGGAAGGTTCATCTAGATGAACACATTGTAGCCTTCATTGTTGCATGTGGGATTCTTGGGGTTGAACATGAAGATGTCTCTATCAGGATTTTTGTGGAGACATTGTAGGACAATGTTGTTGATTGGTTTTATCATCTTCTTGCTGGGTCGATCACTAATTAGAACACCATGACAACTCGGTTTGAGCAACGTTTCAAACCTGCTGAAGATGTGCATGCTCTATTAGCTCAAATCTCTCATATCAAGAAGGAACCATTCGAGCCCATGAGAGAATTTGTGGCCAAATTCAACAAGCTCATTCATAAAATTCCATAGAACACTCGTCCTATAGATCAAATCCAAAAATGCTTCTTCCTCAATGCTCAGTTACCTGAAGTAAGCTATGCACTAAGGAGAGCTAACCTTGTAACTTTGGATGTTGATCAACATTTAGCTATCAATGTTGAGGATGATTTAATCATGTCTGGTAAACTAAAAAGAGAATCCTCCAAATCTAAAGCATCTTCTTCTTCCTCTCCCCTAGAGCCAATTTTGATCGAGCTTAGTATAGAATCTTGTAGATGATATCATTGCTATCAAGAAACAATTGGCTCATCATACTCCTTACCAAGATATTCCAAAGAATAATTTTCAGCCCAGGAACCATTTGCCTTCTTCTTAGACTAGATTGGCTATTGAAGGCCCACCCATAAAGGTTCTAGTCAATGCAACTTGTGAAGTTCGGGAACTCGATGATGAGGAGTTTAATGAACTCTATGAAGAACCGAGAAGAAGAGGTTCTTTGAAGAACTGGAGGAGCTTGGTGGATCTTAAGTTCATTTCCTTACCACCGAAGGTATGGATGATGAATATGATGAAAGAGTGGTAGAGATGAATAGTGATTCATATGCTATTATGACTTAGGAGCAAATGAATAAAAAGAAAAAGTGATGTAACCTATTAAGAAATTCGAGGAGTTTCCTATAACTATTCCAATGTTTGTAAGAAGAGGAGCTCCTATTCCCACTACCTCCATGCAAAATGTGAGTAATTCTAATCCTCCTCCTTCTACCTCTGTTTCCAAAACTTCTTGTCCTTCAATTCCTAAAGTTGATAAATCAAAAGTTTCTCCTATTCCTAGTAGTAATGCCCCATCCACCTCTAGGTCTTTTGATATCATTGATCACCTCAAAAAGACTAAAATCCAAATTTTAGAGGTAGATTTTTACCAAACCCATCCAAAATCCTTTGATAAAATGGTAAACTTTGTCAATTCCAAAGCTTCATCCAATAATTCTAAAGGTCTTTTTCCCACTCCGTCTTCTTCCTCACCTCAACCAAGCCTTGTGGCTGCAATTACTTCTCTCGATGAGAAAATTAAACCATTCTATGTGACTCTTCTCATAGCTAGCCATAAACTTAGTAACTGTGTCATAGAATCGAGAGCATTAGACAATGTAATGCCTCCAAAAGTAGATCATGCTTTGAGCCTGATTCTAACATGTACCTTTGGTTCCTACTATTCCATGAAGAGTAGAGAAATGCCTTTGGTTGGCGGGATTAAAGATGCACAAGTAACCTCGCTACTTTTCCAGAGAAAAGGGTTAAATCCACTATTTTGGTTGTTGATATTCCTCCCTCATATGGGATGTTGCTGAGTAGAAATTTCTGTAAGGAGGTAGGAGGTGAAATTCAGATGGATTGGTCACATGCTTTGATCTTGGTCAATGGAAAAATGAAGAAGCTACTACGAGAAAGCATGAATATATTGTGTAAAAGATTGATGATCCAAAAGAAAAAATACTTTATGAAGATCTAGGGCATGATAACTACATGATCATGTCACAAGATGAGGCAAAACCTCCTAAGGAAGTGATTCATGATCCTAATGGAATTTTGGCTTTGGAATTTGATGGAAGCTGCTCTTCAGCCAGTTCTGGGGTTGGTGTGGTGCTAACCTCTCTAGAAGGGAAGATTCATCCTTTTTCATTCAACCTTTGTTTTTAAAATACAAACAATATAGTTGAATATGAGGCTCTCATCCTTGGGTTAAACATGGCAAAAGAAATGGCAGTGAAGAATCTTTGTGCTTGTGGTGAGGTAGAGTTGATTGTTAAATAGGTAAGGGATATTTTTCAAGTTAATAACATGAGATTAAAGCATTATAGAAATCTTGTATGGGATTCCATTGAGTTTCTTGATGCTTTCTCCATTAAATCTGTGCCAAGAGAGAAGAATACTAGAGCTGATTCTCTAGCTGTCTCAGGATCTCTGTTCATTCCTCACCCATATTTCTCTCAAGATAAATTTACCATTGAAATTATTCATAGGCCCAGTGTACCAGATAATGCAAACAATTGGTAGGTTTTCAATGATGATCAACATTTTCTCTCTTTCTTGGAACTTAAGGGTAATTTTGATGAATTGTATTTTGAAGGAAGTGAAGCTTTTCTAGAGAGTACATGACCTCTAATGAAGATGACATAGATGAAGAGATGGATCAGGATGGATGTATAAAGTTGAAAGGGAGAAAGATTCCCAAAGGGCTGGTGAGTCTAGAAGATCTGTTTGATAAGCATGATAGGTACATTAATTCTAAAGCTTCCCAAGGAGCTCGACGATCACTTGAATGTGAAAAGGTTAATATTGGGAGTCTTGATGAACCCAAGATGGTGAACATTGGAAAATTCTGCACTCAAGAAGAGAAGAAAAAAGTAGTAAACCTATTAAAAAGTATGTTGATTTTTTTCCTATTCATATGATGATCTTAAGGCTTTTCAACCAAAGGAGATGCAACACTTTATACCTCCGAAACACGGGATCAAACCTTTCAAGCAGAAACAAAGGCAATACAATCCCAAGGTTACTGGCACTATTTTTCAAGAGATCTAGAAATTATCAAGGCAAAGATAATTTTCCCTATAAATCTTTCAACATGGATTGCCAACATTGTGCCTGTCAGGAAAAAGAATGGTGAGATTTGCATCTGTGTGGATTTCAGGAATTTAAATCAAGCCTCTTTGAAAGACAACTATCCTCTCCCCATGATGGATCAAGTTTTGCAATCTTTCATGGCTCGAGATGTTGTCTATGCTTGATGGATTCTCTGGATACAATCAAGTGGAAGTTAGTACCCCAGATCAACACAAAACTACTTTTACTACTCCTTGGGGCACCTTTGCCTACAAGAGAATGCATTTTGGTCTTATCAATGTTGGTGCCACCTTTCAGAGGGAAATGGACTTGGATTTTGGTATTCTAAAGGAAATTGTATTTTTTTGTACCTTGATGATTTGACTGTTTTCTCCAAAACAAGGGCAGATCACTTTCAACATCTTGAAGTAGTCCTCCAGAAATGCAGAGAACATGGAGTTTCTCTCAATCCTAAGAAGTTTGTCTTCTGTGTGTTACTAAAGGAAAGTTTCTGGGGCATATTATCTACAAAGAAGGAATCAAGATAGATCCAGAAAGAGTTCAAGAAATCCATCGATTCCTCTTCCCACAAGCAAAAAGGGTGTTCACTCTTTCTTTGGTAATATAAACTTCCCGAGGAGATTCATTCTTGATTTTGCAGAAATCGACTATGAGCATTAATAACATGATGAAAGGAAAAAAAAATTGGTTGGAATTCGAAGGTAAAGAATCATTTGAAGGTATCAAGCAATCCATTGCTAAGACTCCTATCTTAGCATGCCCTAATTTCAGCAAGGATTTTATCATCTATTGCTATGCTTTCTGAGAGTACCTTGGCTGCTTATGCTAACTCAAAGGAATTATAGGGATCATGAACTTCCAATTGCATTCTTGAGCTATGTTCTGAAACCTCGTGAATTGAAATATACTATGATGGAGAAACATGATTTTGCAGTGGTTAAAGTGTCAAGAAGTTTTGTTTTTATATTCTTAATTTTCACTCACTGTTGTGCTTGTACTGACACAACCATCAAGTCTATTCTTACACAACAATATTTTGGAACTAAGAGGAAATTGGGTAGAAAAACTCCAAGAATATGACCTTGATATAAAGCCAACTAAGCTAGTCGGGGTAAAGGCTTATGTGATCTTATTCTTTGAAGGAGCTAATGCGGGAATTGTCCAAAGAAGACATTGATGTTCATATTATCCTCTTCCTCAGTTCAATAGATGAATGGTATGCTTATATTGCACATTTTCTTACTTATGGAGAGTTTCCATCCCACTTGAGTGCTAAGGAAAAGAGATATATTAAGTTAAGGTCTGCATAGTATGTATTATGGGAGAATGCTTTGTTCAAGCGAGGCATAGATGGAAGATTCTTGAAGTGTGTGGAAAAAGAGAAATAGAAGAAGTTGTTCTCATCTTTTCATGATCAAGCTTGTGGAGGGAATTTATCTTCTATTATCACTCCCCATAAAATCCTTCATGTTGGATACTATTGGCCTACATTATTCAGAGATGCATCAAAATGGGTAGGTAAGTGTGAATCCTATCAGACTTTTGTTGGGAGACCTAAGTTAGCCGCTTTACCACCGAAACCGAGACGATTTATCTTCTATTATCACTCCCGATTAGAGACTTTTGGAGAGGGAATTTATCTTCTATTATCGCTCCCCATAAAATCCTTCATGCTAGATACTATTGGCCTACATTATTCGTAGATGCATCAAAATGGGTAGGTAAGTGTGAATCCTATCGACTTTTGTTGGGAGACCTAAGTTAGTTAATTTTGCTTTACACCTGAAACCAGTAATGATTGATGAACATTTTCAATAATGGGGAGGATTTCATTGGAACTCTTAATCCACCTTCCAAGCTAGACATAACCTCATGCTAACTACTACAAATTACTTCACAAAGTGGGTAGAGGATATTCCAGTCAAAATCACTACTACGAGGTGGTGTGTAATTTCATCAAAGGGAACATCTTGATAAGGTTTGGGGTACCAAACAAGATTGGATGATAATGCTTCAATTTTTATTCTTTTGAGATGATAGATTTCTACTATGGCTATGGAATTTCCCTTGCTCATTCTTCATATTTATCCTCAAGGGAATGGACAAGTAGAATCAATAAATAATAATCTGTAACCTTTGTTTGGAAGTTTGTCAATGACTCACAAAGGAATTGGCACAAGAATCTCTATGATGCTCTGCGGGCGAGATAAAATTACACCAAAAAGAGCAATTGGGATGTATCCATTTCAAGTGGTGGATGGTGTTGAAGCTCGATTGCACAAGATTAGTGGAATTACTAGCCTTGCACTTAATGAAGGCTATTGAAGATTCAAGCTTTATCAGTTCCTTGGACAATAGGATCATGTATCTCCGGAAGCTAGGTGAAGACATGTAATTTTTGATAGAATCTCAACTTATCAATTGAAGGTGAAATATTTGTTTGACAAGAAGGCTAGACACAATTATTTTCAAGTGGGAGACACTTTGTTTTGTTGTGGAACAAAAGGCATGAACCTTGAAGAAGCCATGGTAAGTTTGATTCTATTTGGCTTGGTCCTTTCAAAATCAGACACTTTGCTAGAGAAAATTCTTTCTACTTGGATTATATGGATGGGTCATCTCTCCCACTTCCTTATAGTGGGAAATATTTGAAGTTGTTCAAGTCCTAGGTGATTATGCGGTCATACAGTATATTGTGTACAATGTTTTGGTTTTTGGCCGTTCTTTTGTGTTTTATTTTTGGTCTTTCCCTTTTGGTTTTTTTTTTCTTTTCCTGTGTGTGTGTGTGTTGTCTCTGTATTGGTTTTTACTTTGACTCTATTTTCCCAATGGAAAAGGCACTGGTCTGCTTTCCCAGATTTTTCTATGGTTCTTGATCTTGCCTTGTTCCTCTATCAAGTCATCCCCAAAAAGAGCCAATTATTGTCGCCCTCAAAATCCCCCTCACTTTCCAAGTTAAGTTCCAAAATTTTTGAGTTGGTTCCTTTGAGAGATGTTTGAGAAAAGTGAGAAGTCTTGAGAGATAGAAACATTCATGTTTTGAAGTCGTTGGTGCTCGGTTTTAATCTCACCCTTTTCACTTGAAAATTCTTCAGTCCTCCCAGTTTGAAGTATTTTCTATTCCCCGTCTGGATGCTTGAAAATATTTTCCTTCATTTGAATGTCATTGTCAATCCTTCTCTTTGGCTATGGATCACGTCGAGCCTGGTATTGTTTGTAGTTTCTCATTCCATGGAGAACAATTTGAAATTCGGGCATAAATGGTGGGTTTTCCTTTCATTTTTATTTTTCCATAATCATGAATGACGGGCGTAAAATTTTGTCCCGACGTTCATGGATATGTGGACATCTCTAATTGGATGCAGTGTGGCGGGTTTCTCTTTTAAACTTGTCACTTTTGTTATTTTTGTAAAAGTGTCAAATTGGCCCTGTGGCCTGAAGGATCCTGATTGGCTAAAACAAGCGGTGGCGGAAGGCGGGCCCTTTTTGTGTTTTGATGCTTTGAAAGGTCAAAGGTAATAAGGCAGTCCTTTTTTATTTTGAGGCATTATGGCGAAAGGCATAAAATGTAAAAAGAATGCCTAAGGCCCACAAAGGAACACGTGGCCATTTTTTTAAGTCCAAACCAGAGAGGTGGGTTGTTGGGAAATTTAGGATTTTTACTTTATTTCCATAAAGGGATTAAAGTTATAAAGTGATCCGTGGCCCCACTCATGCCAAGGGATAAATTCCAATGTTGAGCTCGCATGAAATTCAAAATAAGAAGGTGGGTCGGTGGAGAAATTTGAGTTTTGAGCTTTTTATTGAAAAGAGTTAAAATTTTAAAAGTGAGCCACGACTCCGTCGCCACTCAAATAAAGCCACGTGTCATGCCTATATCGAAGCGAATGGGTGAACCAAAATGTCTATAATGCACAATCTCTATAAAAACATAAAATGTAAATGGCGCCCTAGGCTCGCTTGAAATATCTTCCACATGGACGACCCATTTTTAAAGTTGTAAAAGCGGGTTAACGAATGCAATTCAATGCATTTGGTTTTTCCACTTGAGCATGGAAATAGTAGAGGTGTTGAAGAATATAAAACATTGGATTCTTGAGCTAGTTGGTACCTCTAAACTTTAGTCAATCGTTTATTCTTCGAGATCTTGAAATCTTCTTTTAATTCCTAATTAGTTCTTCATCTTTTGATTACAAGAATTTTAGAATCGAATGTAACCATTTTTGGAAGCTATTTAGTGGGTTCTCTACGCCATTGTTCATGGTTGGATCCTAGTACTTTGTAGATGTAATAGATTCAAAAGTAATCATTAAATAAGTTTTTCCCTTTCTTTCAGTAATATTCTTTCTTTCCTTGTTTGAATTTGTGAATCATCCATCTTTGCATGCTAAGAAACTTTGTGTTCTTTTTATATGATTTCTATAACTTTGTGTCCATGGAATTATATCTTTTATGAAAGTGAATGATTCTATTCTACATCTCCCTTGATCAATACGTATAAGGTTATACTATGCTATCTATATTTCCTGAAATTATTGTTATGTTCTTCCTCTCTCATCTCCTTAGTTCTTCTATTCTTTCATATTGATAATATTTTGGGCATAAAACACTTCAAAATATTAGGAATCCCCACTTTGAAAGTTGTACATTTGTATATAAGTTTTGCTTCTTGATTTCAATAAGGGAACCTCTCCCATAAAGAGGAGGGACTTGTTGTCCCCTGATTGTGGTTTTTAAAGTACAATTTTAAAAACCCAACAACCATTTTCACACATCCCCTAGAATTTTAGCTATAACTAGGGTGCCCATATTTAATCTTGGGGTGTCTGGGGTATCCTGGTCCCACTTGCTGGTGCTTAGATCCTTCTAGCACTTTCCCACCACTTTTTTGACCTCTTCTAGCCATTTTCATCCTTATCTTTTGTGTGGTCGGTGTCTTTGGGGATAATTACGAATTTAGAGAAAGATAACCCCATAAATATAAAGTTAAGAGACCATAATGAGGGATCTAATGTCACTTACTACTATCACTCCATCTAGAATTACATCCACATAGTTTCATGCATCAAGGCTAGGAGATCTGCATCAACACACACTTCATAGGGGGAGGGATTCTATTCTATTCCATACACATATGCTATTACATTTTCTACATTTATTTATTGTTCGCTACTTCAAATAGTGTGACTGGCACAAGAGTACCTAGGGCACTACATGTTCACACACACCAAAACTACATTCGTGTCTCGAAATATAGTGCAACACTCAATTTAGTAAGCCCACTATGTGGCAACCGAGATCAATCGACCCATACATTTGCATCTATTATTTTTATTGATTTGATACTTCTTTCTCTTTTGCAAGTCTTTAAACATCATCTTTCTTCATTTGGTACATTCGGCGTAGTTCAAAGAATCCAACATGAAAAACAACAAATGTTACAGAATATCTTCGACCCTGAAAAGACTAGTTGTGAATCTTTTACGAGACCAGTGGAACCTATTTTAGTAGACCAAGGCGCCTAGGGGTGCTCTCGTACCTTCCTAAGCACTGTAGTCTATTCAAATCCTCTAGATCCACCCTTTTTGGGACCTCTGTGTAGTCGTTCTTGCTCCTGGAATTTATCATCACACCTGCGACACTCTGTAACAACCACCTATAAATAGTTGAGTTCTTTTCTCACTTTACTCTTACATATTAGGTTTTTATTTCTATTAGTTTAATTACTTAGCTAATTTTCATTGCTTTAGAGTATTTATTTACAGTGTTTATTGTCCTCCTAGATTAGATTAACTATCATTATACTTTCCCCTAGTTAGTTAATTTTAGTTAATAATAATAAATATACAAAACACAAAATATTCTAAGAGTCACTACTTTTGATTCGCGCCTCACAAATTATGTCTCATCTTGTTTTTACTTTTCTTCATTCTACGGATCTTTTTAGCTTCTTATAGTATATCAAGGATTCTTTCCATGTATCATGGCTTTATTCATTATTCCACGGATTTTCTAATGTATCGTGGCTTTGTCACCATCCCGCGGCTTTCCTCCTACTACATGTGGCTTGTTCCAGGACTTGGTGGCTATCTCCTAGTTTTGTGGTTATTTCCTTAACTTCATGGCTATCTCAAAATACGATGAAGAACCATGTCAACATCATCCCCTGACTTAATCCTTGTCTCATCCTTGAGACAACCGATGAATAACCGTGTCCTTTTCTCCAAAAATGTCCTATATGCATCAACCCCCAAAACTTAGATGTCTAGCATAGGGAATAATTCCCTCACTCAACTCGCCCACCTAAACTTATGGGATGGAAAATTGGGAGGGTAAGAGCATCAACCCCGAAACTTAGAAGTCTGACATAAGGAAGAGTTCCTTCACTCGACTCACGCAATTGGGTATGTGGGACACCGTGCCTCTTATTCTTCTTTATGGTGGGACCTGGAGGGATGTACTAAGTAATCGGGGTGTAATGTTCTTTTAAAAATTATACCACAACTCTATATGTGTGTTTATATTTTTTCACTCTTGTAGTTGTGAGTTCTCCTAGATCAACTGAATAATGTCAGATGGTGCCTTGTTTGGGATTACACTTGACCCCATCTATTTTTGGTGGTTGTGAACTCTTGTTGCATTTGAATAATGGCTCTATCTAGTGGTGTGATGCACTCTTGCATATCCATTATCTTTTCATTCCACGCCCTTTGTTGTATTTGATATTTTTCATTCAATTTGGCTATCTTTCTTCTTTGGGTGCATGTTATCTCTCAGAAGTGCACCCTTGTTGAGAGATGAAAATAGGGGTTCTAATCTTGATTTATCTCTCACTTATGTAGATCTGATGGAAACACCTCAAGTCATGGGTATACCTATTTTTGAGGTGAGTCTCTGGTATCAAGGTTGGTTCCTTGTTTATGTATTCTAAACTAATTTTTTGGGGGTTTTGAGGGTTAAAGGATTACCTTGTAAATAAAATTGAAATGGGGCGATACACCAAATTTATTTAGGGCTTTGACTGATTACATGCACAATAAAAAAGAGAAAAAATTGCAGATGCATGAACTAATGGTTTTCAACAAAATCTTAAGGCAAAACACTTATGTATTGAGGGATAAATCACAACAACACAACAAGTTAAACATGCACACTAAGACTATGTAGAAAATACCAGATTTGCAGTAAGGTAAGATAATTAAATCAGGGAATTAACATTCACAAGAGATAATAGAAAGATACACACCCTTGAAAATTATTAGAAAGGCAATAATTGATTCTCATTCAAGGGAAAAAATGGAAAACAAATTGCTTGAGTACTCCTACATCCAAAAAGTCCTCCTTGTGCCTTGTTAGTGCACATAATATATAGCAAAATACTTCACCCAACCCTTCTAGAAATAGAATACAATTTGTACTCGCTTACGCATGTCTATTTTTATCCATTTATTATGAATAAATAATGGAATAAAACTAGACATGCTGATTACAATGAGGCATTAATAGCCTTAGTTACAAAAATAACTCTAGTCAATGTTGGTTGGTGTCTATTTTTAATGCAATTAATATACTTGGGTGAATATTTTTGGCTAATATTAGCCACTTGATTTTTGTACAAGTCATCTCCATAGTCTATGCAATGTATTCACCCACTTCCAAGGGTACTTTGACTTTATCTCTATTCTGTCATGTAGTGATCACATGCAAAATAATACTTACTGCATGCAGCAAAATAATTACCTTTGTCTTCATACTTAGCAAAATTATTCCTCCACTATGGGGACCACTATAGTCATGATGTGACACCTGATGTCTTTATGTTCTTTGTCTTCTTTTGATGCCCTGATGTGATGCCTATGCACTTCACATGCAGATCATAATACTTTTATTTTCCAACTTTATTAAGACTTGGTCAACATGCACCTTGCTTTATTTGTCACCTCTAAGCATGTGCAAAAGTAATATTCTCCTTTTGAAAAAATAAGGTAATTCAAAAATTGAAAAATATCCAATTTGTTCCTATCATGATTCTTGCGACACATTGATGTTGACCTCCCTCCATGCACTATCTTCCCTTGTGGCGACCACCTCATTCCTCTATAATGGGACCCTCTTTTGGATTTTTCCACCATGGCACATAGAAAGTTCAAGCCTCCTAGATTTAATCATAGTTTATGATCATAATCATCCTTTAGCTATTCAAACTTTGATTTTTTTACATGGTCTAAGGCATGGTCTAGGAATATATAATAATCAATTGTTAATATTTGGTCTTTTTACTATTGTAACACATACTTATAGATTGAAAAAGAAGTTAAAGTTAATTATTCTAAGTGATAAGGAAAGTCCCCTAATCCATGTTGCTTGACACATATTTGATATTGTTGGTGGACCTAGCCACAGGTGAGTTAGGGTTTTGCTAGCTTTGCGACATGTGTTGTACTTCGATATGAGGGGTTGAGTTAATTAACTCACCATGAGTTAGAGGAGAAAAATTATTCAAACCCCATCATTTTCCTACATTTCAATTTCAAGCTCTGGTTTTGTGGCGAAGCCCTGTTAGATTTTCCCTTGTTGTCATTAGTTTGATGCTTTCAAGTTCATTGAAGGTTATGTAGAGTTATGAGGATGATTTTACCATTCTCTTCTATTATCGAATCTTCATATAGTACATTTGATGAGGTGGCCACCATAAAATGAATCTTTGAGCTCGACGTTCTTGTAAACCGGATTTGGGTAAGATTTATTCATTATTTCTCTTTGTGTTTTTATTTTAAACACACCATTGACTTGTTGGGTTCATCATTTCTAAATAAATCTTAAAAATTTGTTAAATGAGAAAGTTTGGTTCACTATGGCCGTCATTTCTAACTTGTAGATCTAAGATTCCTTCATGGGTTCAAGTGATTGATGAGGGGTTTCAAAATTCACAGCTGAAAGGAAGTTTTTCTAATGGGTGCTATTTTTTCAAGTTGTTTCATTTCTACACTTTGAAACCTTGCTAATGGGCCATCTAAACCAATGAAGGGTTCATCTTGTTGAGTTTTTGCATTACCTAACTGATGTTATGATTTTTTCACACCTCTAGACACCATTTTAGCTCTGTATTCTCTATAGAATAGGATCTCTTTTCCAGTTGCCATTGGGTTTTGAGATTTCTATTGTTTTCATGAGATTGGTTGACCGATGTTATAGACTTCATTCGAAATGTGATTCTAAACTTTTATTTGTATGTATCCATGGCATGGGTGACTCTTACCTGCACAACTCGTTAACCCCTTAACTTCAGTTAGATTTTTTTGTTATAACTTAAACTCTGTCTTGGGTGAGCCCACTTTTCACTTGCACAAGTCGACTTTACTTGCACAATTTGAATGTATAAACTTTATTTTTGGGTCATTTTTCTATTTCTTTGCATTGTGCCTTTCATATTTGTGCTTTGTTTCAAAGTAGGTGGCCCATATTTTCACTAAATTTGATGTGCCATTATTTTCCATTACTCTGTTTTACCCAATGAGGGTTTCTTTGATGAACACGTACCTAAATTTTGATTTTTTGAGCTACGAACTCATGCATTATCTTATAGAGCATGGAATATCTTCTCTTAAATTAAACATAGCTCCCCAAAATCTGAGTTGTGATATGTGCACAATCATGTCGTTGTTTCAACTCCTTTTTGATCTATGAACTTTAATTTGAGATTTGTTAGAATTGTATTTAGAGATGAAGCTACTTAATTTCAAATAATTTTTCTTTAAGTTGTATGTTTGGATCTATTATCATGTATGATTCGATATTTGATCATCCGAGTGTAATGCATTATAGTTGCACGAGGATGTTGGCAACTAACCTCTTATGAACACTTGGAATAATATTTTTGTTGACATGGAAAATTTTTCTGTTGAATACTTGGAAACATAACTTTTGTTGGTAAAATCTGATTTTCTTAAAAATGGAAATATGATGTAGTGCTATTGAATTTGTTAGTAGATTTTATCCTCTCATATATGTCTTCATTCATTTAAACTTTTGCAAGATTTTCATTTCCTTGTACAATTGTTATTTTCCTTTACATAAGATGATTACCGAATCTCACTGGAATTCATTTCTATTTATGAACAAGGAAGAGTAATTTGTAATGGATCTTGAAATATCCCTAAATGATATGAAATTTGGATGCTTCTTCTTGTTCCGACTTAAGACTTGTGAAAATTATGCTCTCCTTCGAAGAATCTTGAATGCATTCTTGATTGATTATGTAACGTGAAGCATGACTTGTCCTTGTAATATTATTGAAGAAAGATGGTTTATTTTCTTTGAGAAGTTCAATGCATCTTTGTATTTCATGAAGAAGTTGTTCTTTGTTGATTTGTTTTCACCTATTCCTAAATCAGGCCTTTAAATCCTCTTCATAGTTGTCTATTCATTCTTTCTATTCAATATGTTGTTTATCATTATATAGTATCATTTGCATATAATTTAAAATCATCCTTAAAACTATGGGCTCTTGAATGAATGATAGATTCTTTCTGAAAAGTGCATCTCGTGACTGCTTTTCTTGATAGAATCTTTCTTTTCTAAACCTTTGGTGTTTGACATTTGCATATAATAAGGAAAATATTCCATGCTTCTTGAAGACATGTTGATGTCTTTTCCACTGAAGCTGTATCTTTAGAGATTTATATGAACTTGTACATGAGATCCATATGATTTCTTGGTTGTACTAGCATGGGAAATTCATCGTTCATTTCTTTTTGAAATGCATATATGAAGGCATAGTTTGTATGGAAGTTCGAATGATATAATTTTTAATCGCACATATGAAACTTTTTATTTCTTCACTTCCATAATCTTTACAAAACGTGTTCTCCTTCATTTGTATTATTGACTCCTAGACTTTTCACAAAATCCTTGAATTGGTAAATTCATGATAGATGTTGCATATTTGTGGTTAAAACTGATATTTGAAAATATGCTAGAAAATATGTGGTTTTATTTTATATCTTATACCAGGATGATTTCATGTTCAATACTTAGAATATTTCATTCCTTCCTTTCTGCAACCTTGCTTTAAGAATGCTTGTACATTAAAAACTAGAAGTAAAGCAGAGTGATTGGACCACGAGCTCTAACCATTATTTTTTTCCTCTTTTTTCGGGTACATGGAGCAAATGCTGATGGAGATGATGACAACAACTAAACAAGAGTGATTTGAAAATATGCATAATTATTCCTTATGAATAAATTAAATTATTTTTGTGTAATGAGATGTATGTCTTTCATTTCTATAATTTATTCATTTAAATGGATAATAAATGAACTTGTATAACTCAATACACTTAAATAATTCACTTAATCATGGAAATAAATTAAAACAATCATACCTTTTTATGCTTATTGGAAATGAAAAGTTGTTTGTAAAAATGTACCTTTCCATGCTTCAAACTTACAACCGAGACTGTTGTTTCATAATGTAAATCCCTTCCTATGCTATATTCCCCACCTTCACCAAGGCCTCACAGTAGTATTCCTAGGCTAATGCATTTTCTTGCTGGAGATGATACATCGGAGAGGTTGTATATGTAAGGTGTTGCCTTCTGGGACAACACTTTTAGGCTGCTTAATTTGTTGCATAGCATCCTAAGTCTATCAAGACCAAGCAATTATTAATCCATATCCCTTTCGAGATGGATGTCCCAAACATAGTCAACCCTCTAACATGACCAATCGAGAAACTTAAAACTTTCAAGTTGACCTTTTCGCACGGGTGAAAAAAATGTCAATAGTGTCATCCTTTTCCATAATGATATCATATGTTTTTTATTATATATGAATCTATTATTCCAACTTTTCAGTGCTACTTTTCCTTTCGAGTTTCTTGGGCCATCCAATTGTATAAGTATAATAGGACATGGAACTTTTCAACTCTGTCTCTAACTTAGCCACCACATCTTATTTCTTTTTTTATTCTCCAAACTTTATGGCTTTAGGATTTTTGTTTATAATCCTCCATTAAATTTTCATGGATTTTCTTATTTTCTGCTTCAAAATTGACTTGGCCTTCTTTTAAAATGTCACTTATCACCTTTTTTATATCCACTTCTACTTGTAGACTTGGGTCAGTGGTGATGTGTAGTTTTGCTATTTGGATGGAAGATAAGATCTTTATAGTTTCTTATAACTCTACACACAACTTGCATCAAATATTGTTTAGCACTTTGTTCCAATATTTGACCATAGGCTATCTTCTACAAGGGGGAAAGTTTGTCTAAGTGTACCTTATATCCCTTTGTGGTTTGTTCTACTACCCCTTGTTTCATCTATATAGAGAGGTCTTTCTTTCTTTGTTGTAGTGGTAGCTTGAATTTTCTAGTGAATCCCTTGGTGCTTGTGTAGGTACCATACTTGTAGATGTTTCTGTGGCTAGTGCTTATGGTACTATGTTCTTCTATTCTCCTTGTTTATTTAGTTCTTCATTTTTCTTTTTATCTTCCGCCTCCTTTTCTTTGTTTTTTTCTTTCTTTCTTAGTTTTTTCTCTTTTCCATTTCTACTTGCCCCTTCTTATCTTCTTCTTTTGTCTCATGTTCTTATTTATCTTTCTTTTTTTTTCATGTTAGACCTTCCTTTATTTTTCCTCCTCCTTTTTAAATTTTTCAAACTTCATCTTTTGTTCTTTCTGCTTCTTTCTCTTTCTTTTCTTTCTCCTCTTTCTTTTTTGTCTCCTTTTTTAAATTTATTTTCTTTCTCTTCTTTTTCCTTCTTTTCTTTATCTTCTTTCCCCTTCTATTCCTTCTCTTATTTTTCCCTCCTTTCCTTCTCTTCTTTTTCCTTCTTATCTTTCTCTTATTTCTCCTTCTTTTCCTTCTCTTTTCTTTCTTCTTTTATCTTTTTTTTTTTCTTGTTCCTTCATTTTCTTTTCTTTCGCTTCTTCCTCTTTTTCTCTATGCATTCTCTAACTCTTTTTATTTCTTTTGGCTTCAACTATCTTTTTAGTTTCCTCAATTTCTTGTTGTTTTTCCTCTTGTTCTTTCTGTTTTGTATTTTCATTTTCTTCTATCGGGCTACCTCTATGGCTTTATGTTTTTCATATTCAAGGAATTTCCTCTTCTCTTCTTCCACTACTTTGCCTTTGTGTCTTGAGATGTTTACGTTGTGGTCTTTATGGCTTCCTCTTCTCTTTATTTTCTTGCTTTAATCAACAACCCAATTAATTCTTCTACCTCTTTTATATGGTTTTGATCCGTGATAGTCTTCTTCTTCTTGTGCTTCAAATTTTCTCTTTCTTGTTGTAGTGCTTGTAGGTGGTTTGTTTCTTCCACCTCTACCTACTCTGGATCTCCTTAGCCAACTCTGGTGGAAGTAGACACACAATATATGTAAGTACCAAGGAATATTTTTCCATGTAATATATTATAACTTCTATTATGGCCATTTTCTCACTTCTTGTACTAGCCTCATACTCTTGGGCTACTTGTGAGATATTCCGGGACATAAGCACTTATAGTAATTGATTTTCCACCCATGGCTCTGCCTCTTTTGAAAATTTTGGTGCTAGTTGTTGTGGTGATAATGATGGTGAGGCCGAAGGAGTTTTCTCATCATCTGATTCAGAAATATTCTCCACTTTACGTGATGATTCTTCTTCCTCTGTATTGGTCACTTTTGACTTACTTCAATCTCTTTCTATATCTTTAGTGTTTTTCAACATTTTATGGCCTTATTTTGTAGGTTTTAGGGCCTCCTTTACTTGATTTTGTCTTTCCATATTGATCTGGGTATTTTTTCCTATATTCTTCCCATGTTTCTTCAATGAAATCATCAAAATTAGGCAATTTTGGTTTCTAGGATCCACGGGTAGATTTTTGATTGCTTCAATTGATGTGGCCACTAGTTCATTAGAAGCCTCATATGGAAATGGAGGTATGTGTTTTGTGCATGGAGTTATGGGCCGAATGAAGGTATAATCAATATCAATAATGAAGTATACCTCTTTCTCGTATTGTGCCACTATTTTCTTTAAAACCTGTGCCCTATTTCCAATTATTTTCCTTATTTTATTTACCCACCCAATAAAGATGTAATTTGGATGAATGCATCTAAATTATTCATATGTTCCCAAATTTTCTCAGCCACCGGTGTATTTGACCACCATTCCACCAATTTTTTGCTTTATGGGGTAGGGTTTTTGTGAAGTACATAGCTAAACATATTAATATTGATCCATAACAAAATGTATGCTTTCCTTATTTTATTTTCTTGGTGTTTTCATGAAATTTGGAGGCCAATAGTTCAGCTAGGTTATACTTTGAATGTGAATTCACCATATCTAGGGCTATTTGTGCACTAATCCCATGGGTGCCATCTTCTCTATTGGTATGATAAATATTTAAGCATATGGCCTTAGTGACATACCTGAGTGCATGATTAGGTGATATCCATAATGCGTGTACCACATTTTGTCTTTCTACTCCCATTTCATCGTGTAAGTAGTATCTTTTAATGTCATCTTCTTCTTTGTAATCATTCTAAGCATCCTTGTGCCCATAATCGTAACCCTAGCCATGAATTATGTATTAATAGGGTATGGTTGATCCAAATATAACATTTTTATGTTGTGTAGCTCAAGAAGAACTCTGGAATTGCATGAACCCTGAAAATATGGAATGCGACTCCATGCATCGATCTTCAATTCATTGATCACTTTGGTAGTCTTTTTATATACTAACTCCTTTGTATTGGGGTCTTCTTCTAAGAGTAATGCTCTGTCTACTTCGAGGTAGTGTGTGGTCGTATTCGGCAATATGAGAATGAATATACTTTTGTAAATCTGTGTATGGGTACTTTGTAGGGAATATGTGAAAATGCACCCTCTGGATCATGTTTGTTTGCTTTCATGGAATGCTTCAAGAATTTTGGCTTTGGGAGCTCTACTTGTGTGACCTCAATTGGATTGTCCGTTTTCTTCTCAATTTTCCCTAATTTTCCCTAGCTCTCTTCTTGCACTTTTGTTGGTGAATCACTCTATCTATTTTTTAGCTTTGTGTGCCTTAGTTTGTTCAAGTCAATTTGACACCTTTTATAACCTTCCTCCTTGCACCTACCACATTTATTACATTTTGGTGGGATAATTTTTTTTTGTTTTATCTCATGGCTTTCATTTTTCATTCACATATTTTCTTGTGTTCCGACTTTTGCTTATTCCTTTGTGTGATTATTCCTTTCTTTTTATGCATTTTTTCTTCTTCATCACATATTCTTCATCCTATTCTTTGTTTATGGCTTTTTCTTTTCTTTCTTTCACGGATTTTTCCTCATCCCTTCATTCCATGGAATTCCTTTCTTCCTTCCATGACTTTTCCTCATCCCTTCATTCCATGGATTTCTTTTTCTTATAATGCATATTTTTCTTCACGCATTATTCCATGGGTCTCCTTCCTCCACGGTTCTTCTTTTCTTTTTTTTTTTCTTTATTTCGTGGGTATGCTCCCTCCATGACTCTTCTTTTATTTATTGTGGGTATTCTCCTATGTGTCTCTTCCTTTTCTTTATTTATGGGTATTCTCCATCATGGCTCCTTTCTTTTTTTTTTCTTATTTCTTATATTTATTAGAGTAAGGATGCCCTTGCGGGTTTTCATCCTACCCTTGTCCTATCCGTTGAATTTCGGTTTTAGATATAGATTTTTTATTTAAGATTTATATATATATATATATTTTATTTTATTTTTTTTTAAGTATTATATTTTTTAATCTTTCTCCATTCACATATCCTGGTAATTCTTTGAGTTGTAATGTTTGAAGCTTTGTTGCACCTGAAGGTAATATGTCTTTAATTATATAAGGTCCTAGCCATCTTACTTTTAACTTTCCTAGATGTTTCCATTTACTGTCATAAAGAAAGACCTGATCTCCAATGTCAAATTATTTTCTCTTTATGTGGCGGTCATGCCAAGCCTTCTATCTTCTCTTTTCTTGGGTTTGGTTATAAGCTACTAAGAACATTTTCTCATCCATTTTCTAATTCAATCAACCTCTCATGTAGTGAAACATATTCATTCATTCTAAATGTGACCACCACTCTTAAACTTGGGAGTACAAACTCTATAGGACCGTGCAACTTCCAATCCATAGACCAATCTGAAAGGAGAGTATTTTGTCAATCTTTTATATGTGGTGTGGTAAGCCCATAAAGTTACAGGTATCTTCAAATCCCAATCCTCTTGTTGTAATGAACATATTTTTGTAAGCACCTTCTCCAATACCTTGTTGAATTCTTGACTATCCCATTTTCTTGTGGATGGTAAGGCATACTTCTGTTATGGTTAATCATGAAGTTTTTTAACAATTCTTGGATGGTAGCATTGAAAAATGTTTCCCTTGGTCACTTGTAATACTTAAAGGGAATCCAAACTGCACGTAATAATATTTTCATAGATGAATCTATAGTTGTCTTAGCAGTACAATCCTTAGTAGGGATAACTTCCACCCATCTTGTTAAATACTTTGTCCCTATTATTATGAACCTTCTTGGGAGTGTCTTATGGTGGTTTGATTGGTCCAATGAAGTTTATGACCCATTTTTCAAATGGTGCCAATGCTAAAACTAGTTTTAAGGGAATTTCATCATGATAATTAGGTTTTCCCACATCTTTGACATATATCACAAGACCTCATGTGTTTATGTGCATCTTTAAAAAGTGTAGGCCACCACAAACCAACCATCATCACTTTCCTAGTTGTTTGATCTCCCGTTATGTCCTCTAACTACACCTTCATGAGCCTCTATCAATATGTTCTTTCTTTCATGTTCTAAGGCCACCCTCCCGAGGACATCATCTTGTCCTTTCTTATATAATTGTCCTAAATCAATGTAAAGGGAAAGGCCCTACTTAACAAGTTCCTCTTACATTACTTTTGTGTACTCATTGGAAATTCTCCATGTGTAAGTAACTATATTATCTCATCAAATTCTTTGGGAATTGCCTCTCTCAAAATAGTGTGTGCACCAGGAAATCATCATCTATTGGTCCTTCATCTTCTCCATTTTCTATCCTTGATAGGTAATTTGGTCCATTGTTTAATCTTCCTTGTTTTACTGCGATGGTAAAGTCAAATTCTTGAAAAAGCATCAGCCACAGCATATCCATCCTTGTAACATTAGTCTATTTAACAAATATTTCAATGGCTCGTGATCTGTAGCTAATAAATATTGTCTATATTTTTGCAAGGCATAAACCATGCTCAATGCTTCTCTCTCTATAGTGGTATAGTTCCTTTATGCTTTGGCTAACTTCCTACTTGCAAATGCCACTGGATGGTCCATTTTTTCTCGAGGTTGTGTCAAGACTACCCCAATGGAAATGTTGGATGCATCTACATGACATGTGGAATGGAACTTTATAGTATGGAAATATCAAGATTGGTGCATGCAAGATTTTTTCCTTCAATACTTCAAAGGCATGCACATTATTTTCTCCATTGTATTTGTTTTTTGTTCTTTTCTTTAATAACTCCTCCAAAGGTGCACTTATCTCCGCATAGTTTCTTATGAATTTTCTATGGTATCCAGTATATCCAAGAATTGTTTTGACATCCTTCTGCATTTTGGGAGGGGGAAAATTAACAATCACTGAAGTTTTACTGGATCAATTAATAATCCTTCTTTACAAATTATGTGTCCCAATAATGTGCCAAATGGGGTTAAAAATATATGCATTTCTTCAAATTAAGAGATATTTGCAATGCTCTACATTTTTGAAACATCAATCTCAATACTTGAATGTGGTTTTTCAACAATCATAGACTATCCAATCATCAAGGTATACCTCTAAGAAATCATGAATGAATTCTTTGAATGTAGTAATCATTATTCTACTGAACATTGTTGGTGCATTCTTGAGTCCAAATGGCATAATGGTGTACATAAATGAACCCCATTCCTATAAAAAAATTAGTCTTTGGTTGGTCTTCAAGGGAAATTGACTAATGGTATCTAGAGAACCCATCGTGAAAGAATAGACTTCTCTTCTGTAACATTTTCCAACACTTCTTCTGTAAATGTCATTGGGAATGGGTCATGTACACAAGCTTTGTTTAACTCTTTGTAGTCTATGCATATCCTTATTTCTCTAGTCTTCTTGTTTTGTATTACCATTGGACTTATCCATTCTAAATCATCAACAAGCTTTATAATTCCAACATTCAACATTTTATCTATTTCAGTCTTCACCTTGACTTTTAGGTTAGGATTTAACCTATATGGTCTCTTTTTCAAGGGTTTGAACCCTTCCTTGATTTGTATCTTCATTGTGCCAACTTCTTATTTTATACCCCTCAATTCCTTGAAATATTTTGGGAATATGTCCTGGAATTCTTTAAGAAGTTCAACTACCTTCGCCACTTCTTCTTTTGACCAGTAGTCTCCTATTTTGGCAAGTTTCTCTTCTCCATTAGTTCCAATATTTTTTTTCTTATCTTTAAAGGATGATAATAATATTTTCTTCTTCACCTTAGTCTCCACTACTTCCCTTTCTCCTTCAATTGTTTTGTATTTTAAATTCTTAGGCCTTTCATCTTTCTCTTGCTTTTCTACTGCAAAGCAAAATGCCATTTCTAGATTTTTGTTTAGGATTTTTTTGCCTTGGTGGTTCTTTGGTCTTTGGTGTCTTTTATGAATATTGTTCCATGGCCACTTCTAGGGTTAGGAATAGAAAATTCCTAATATTTTGTAGTTCCCTAAGGATGTTCAGATATGCATCCTAGAAATTAAATGTATGGAAAAAATCCTTGATGATCTGGTCCCAACTTCTTGTTTCTCTTCTGAGTTCTTGGTGCATGTACCAAGACCGTGGTATGGGTCCAAGTGTCCATATGAATAGTTGTGTCCATACCAAGGGAGAATGTTCTCCACATATTTTCCAATGTCTTTCATAGATCTATATGTGCTTTTGAGGATCACTTTCACCAATATATTAAGGTATTTCACGTAATAGCCTTCACTCTCATAGAAATATTGTTTTGAGAAATGTGGTTAACAAATTCTAATGAGATATGTTAGGTTTGTGGTTTCCCACCATCCTATGGCATTAATTTTAGGGTGTCATCAAAGATTCCATTCTTTCTTTTCATTTGGAAATATTCACTCCATTTTCTCTAAATAACCCTCTAAGTCTCCAAACCTTGAGTACTTAGGTAAAGTCTAGTGGGAAGCCCCATGGCTTAATCTATATACCCTTTTATTGGAATTTATTCCATTTATTATTTGGCAGAATAGTATCTATCTTCTTCCTCAAATCTATCTTTTGCAGTCCAAAAAATATCATTTGCGACATCATCTAGTGTAATTACTCGCAATGGTACTCTTCTTGCATAATGTATTTTTCTTGTTTTGGATTTTGGGAATCCATGTATCCATGCCTCTACAACATTGTTTGAATCTTCAGTTGTAGACTCATTTTAATTGATATTTCTCCATCTGAGTTTGGTTCAAATTCCTTTTCAATATTAGAAAATTTTCAAGGCATATACTCCTTGGATGTCATCAAAATATTCTTCTTTTGTATCATGCCATACTTCTTCTGCCCATGAAACACTCATCCCTACATGCAATGGTACATGTACAGCAAATTCCATCCACTTGTATTGTTACTTCCTCCTCTTCTAAATTTAATTTCCATTACAATCATAAAAACCATTCTAGAGCTAGAATGACATTGTAAGATGGGTTTATAGCCACATTTCAACAACTTCAAATTTCACCAACTTCTTAATTCCCATAAAGTTTACTTCAACGTTATTTAATGCACCTATTGGTTGTCTTGATGATCCATCTGCCAATCCAATGAAGTATTTAGTAGGTTCAAGGGAGGCCTTGCCTAGTCTCTCCCATGTAGTTTTTGACATCATATTGACATCTACACCAAGATCAAGTAAAAATTTTGTGATAGTGGTGTCAAATATGTCTACATCTAAATAGATGGTGGATTTTCACCATGTTATTTGAGTACAAAAGACATTTATTTTCCGCTGGTGAGGTCTTTCTTTAATTCTTCGAACATTAAAAGTTTTTTTTCCTTATTCAATACTTGTTGAATTGTTGCAACTTCTTTGTAAGACCATGTTTGATTGTTAGTCTAGTTATCTTCCTTTAGATAAGTGATCTCTTCTTTATGAAATACTTTTTTCTATTTCCTCTTGGGTTTGTGCCTTCTTTACTACCTCTCTGTGTTTTCCACCTCTTTGTTGTGAAGGTATTTCCTGATGTCTTTGAAATCCCATTCTTCTCCACCAGATGCATTTTCTTCTTGGGGTAGTATTATTATTTTCTTTTTCCCAAGTATAAATTCCTTCCTTGTGGCACTTCTAGTAGTAATTGTGGCCCTATATCTTGGTTCTTCAACACTTTTTCCTGATTTGGTTGTTTTCCTTCTTCTCATATAGATTTATTTGGCTTCTTCCTTCTTATCCTCATTTTCTAGTCTGCTTCTTGAGCTAGACACTCTCTCCTTGTCTTATGTTATCATCTCTTCATCCCATGGTATCTTTGTAATGTGCTAGACACTCTTTTGTGCGTATTTTCCCAAGGCCTCTATTTTTGTACCTCCATTCCTATAGAATTGAGCTGCTTTGGGACAACTAAAAGAATCATGACCTCTTTCATGATAAAAACCGCAAGGGTCAGGTTTTGTGTAGTTTCTAGCCAAATTCCCATCTTTTCCACACTTATAGCAATTCATGGGTCTTTTTATCTTGATAACCACCTCCTTGGTTTTCTCTTCCCTATTATCCATTATATCATTAGTATCCTCTTCCTCCTTGATAATTTTCATATCCTCCCCAATATCCTCCTATTAACCTCCTCTGTAACCTCCTCTATAACCTCCCTATGTAACCTCCATGGTATCCTCCATCATTTTATCCTTGATAATTAGGATTATAGTTATTCCCTTGATAACCACCTCCAAATTGAGGTTTTCCACCTTGCTGATTTGATATTGAGGACCAGTTATTGCTGGTTGGGAAGGTGGTGGATTAAATGTAGGTGTTAGTTGTGATGGGGGGGAGGTGTAGGTGTTGTATTCTATCTTTACCATGGACTTGTGGGTATTAATATTCCTTTAATTATATTTTTGTGTGCTTCTTGAAGGGCATGTGTGGTGATAATGGTTATAAGAACCACAAGCTATGTAATACATAACTCATTAGTGGCTACTACCTCTAATAAGGGATAAGAATCTTGAGTGTGTTGGTCCCATAATCTACAAATATGCACCATGTTCTTTCTCTCTAAGTTGCTGGAAGAGGATTTTTGTGATGAGTGTTGTCTAACAACTACAACTCTTTTTAATTTTTCTAGGTAAGGACAGTCAGACTTACTATGACCTTCTACACAACATACTACACACCAAATATTAGGCCTTATGCTATCTCTTGGAGGTGAACTATTCTTAAGGTCTTCATTCCTCTGAATTTCTTGTTGGAGTTTTAACTTTTCTAGCTCTAATTATATTCTCTTCAATTCTATTTTTAGTGAAGTTTCTCCTTCTCTATGCCATGGTTGGGATTCTTGTCTAATATCCATCTCTATTACATATAAGAGTGTATTAAATGGATTTTCCATCTAATTTCCTCGATATAAGGGAGGATCCTTGAAGTAAACCATTCGATCTATTGTTTATCTATGAGAGGCTCCTCAACTTTCTTGGTTATACTTTTGAATCTATGGCTAAACTCCTTAATTATTTCCTTCTCTCCCTGAACGAGGTCTCTCATCTTACTCACCCCTTTTGATGGTGCTTCAGAAAATGGAAGTCCATCTTGAACTCCTTTTCAATAACATCCCAATCCTTAGTTTCTTGGGCATTGGTTTTCATGAACCACCATAATGCATCTCATCCTTAGAGTGATGAAAAATTCACATAATTTTACGTATTTTTGTGATGTTTTATCCTTCTTTGGGAATCTAATAAAATAAAAATGTTCCACAACATCACTTGTGTCTGATTCAAATATTGGTAACTTAATATTTTGTGCCATGTTTCTAACTAGTTGAGAATGTATTTGAGGCTGACTAACTATTTGTTACTTCACTAGTTTCACCTTCTTTGATGGATTTTGAACCTTTGTCAAGTTATTCTTCCTTCCTTTATCTCTAGATATCTTGATATCAAAATATAATTCTCCTAATATTTCTCTAAATTATCTTACAATTTCTTGTCTCTTCTTACTCTCTTCTTGTATTTGTGATATCTTTCTTCCAAGATTTCTCCTTTTCTATCCTTTGAATGGTGTTTCAAGCGACACTTGGAATGATGACCTGATCCGGGGGTCATCTCTTTGGGCTTACATGATGGTTGGGGGATGCATCCTTAGTTGGTGACTTTTCATAACTATCCTTTTCCATAACTACCTTCTATCTTTATTATTTCTTAATCTATAACTATCTTCTAATCCCTTGTCACTCCTCTTCTTATTTTGTTTTTCTTCCTCTTTTTTTTTTTTTTAATTTATCTCCTTCCTCATCTTTCTCCTCTATTGTCTCTTATCTTTTCTCCCTCTCGTTTCTCAACATTATCTTTTTCTTCATTTTCCTCATCTACTATTTGTATTTTGTCTCTAACTTATTCAATTAATTCTTTCATTCTAGTAACTTCTCCTTCTTCTTCACCCTTTTCTTTAATCAGTAATGGTGTTTTTATTTCCTCTTCTTCCCAACATTCTACTTCTAGTACTTTCTTAAAAGTTGGCTCTAAACCTCCTACTAACTATTGTAAATCTCTCATTAGAATAGCTTGCCTTGTTATCGATTGTTGAATCAGATTATCTATAGAATATTGTCCCATGACGTTAGTGGGGTAACCAAAATAGTTTGGTCTCTACTTATTGTGGGAATTATAGCAAGACTATGTATATTTGCCTCCATTTATGGGTTATCCACTTGATGGCCTTCACTCAAAGTGGGGTTTCTTTCTTATCTACTTTCTTAACTTTATTTGCTTATTTTCCTCTCATTCAATTTATTTTATCTTTCTAGTCTCTGTTTCTTTATCGTCTTCTCTAAATCCTATTCTATGGCTATTCTAACTCTCTCTTCCATCCACCTCATTTTAGTTACTCTTTTTAATTTATTAACTCTCATTAATTTTCTTAATCCTCTCTTTTCTAACTATTTAATTTTCTATCTTTTTATTTTCCTCATGTCATTCTATTTTTGCTACCCCTACCAACACCCCATTAATTTTTATAAGTTGTGTCTCTTAGATAGCACCCCTTCATGTACGCCATCCCACAATGCCTATAAGCTAGGAAAAATGCACTACTAAAAAGGAAGTAAAATACTAAAAAAATACCTCCTCCTTCACATTCCATAACAAACCTCAAAATGGGCTAGGAAACATGGATTGAGCCCCAATTACATGATATGTAGGTGATATTCTCAAAATGGAGCAATAACTTCCTACAACAATGATCCACTTACTTTGCACCAAATGGGTAAAAGGATTATGGATTTGGAGTGCTCCAAGATGAGGCTATTCGGGCATTAGGACGAGGTGGAAGGATACTCTTTTCTCAAAGGATGCAAGAAATTAGATAGGGCATTCAATCTTATTATCCGTGTCTTAGAGGGGAGGGGTAAGGATATATTTTTATCCTGGGGAAATGATTAACTTAGAGTAATTTAAGTAATCATGGTTTGAAAATGTGGGCAAGATTAGGTCGGTGGGGACCATGAAGAATGGGTAAGGATTTGATTTTGGATTTTTAATTTATAAGTGGATAATTTTAGGTAGTAGGGACCACAAAGAGTGGGTAAGGATTTGATTTTGAATTTTTGATTCAATAGTATAAAAACATGGAGAATAATGACATGTGGTAAGGATTAGGTTATTTTTATATTTGAAATGGATAATTAATCAAATTATATTTGATTAATTGAAGTGTATTTTTGTGGGAAATGAGGTAGGGGAATTAATTGATTTAGGAAAGATTGTGTCTACATTTTCCCCTCTTTGGAAGGGTACTATGAAAGTATTCCTTTTAAATAAAGTAGACGAGATGGGGAAGAATTCAATCTAATTTTTCGTAGCTTATTATTGTAGAGTGAATGTTTGTTGGGGATAATAGAAAGTGGTGAGTAACAGATGTCATGGTATCCTCCAAGGAAAAACTTTCATGAGAATATGTGATTATGGACATATGTGATGATGCCCCCTCGAGAGGGATGAAAAAATTAGAATACATGACAAAGCTCTCGAAAAGAGGAGAGATTAATTCTATGGAGAAGAGGACGATAATGGGGTGGAAGATCTTTGGAATTACTTGCACGATGCAAATGGAGAAAGGATTCAATCAGCCTTGAAATCTATGTGTGGGGATGTGTGGGAGGATGCAATGGGAAATAGAAAAGGGAATCGTAGGATTCGGGTTTTATTATGAGCATAGTAATAAAGGTGAAGGGTTATGGAGATAGGGGAGGGAAAAAGGAATGAAAGAGGGATGATAGGGGAAGAAGGGAATGATTAAGGAAAAACAAGGAGAAGACATGAAAATGAAAGAGCAGAGGGTGAAGATATGAAATAGAGAGATGTGCCAAATGAAGGAAGAGACAGAGATAATAAAGAGGGATGCATGAAAGTGAAAGAAATGATAAAGCTGAGAAAATTAAGAAACATGGAAAGATAAATAAGAAGGAGAAGATGAGGTGGGAGTAGGAGGTAAAATTGATGAAAAATTGAAAGAATACAAAAGAAGAAGTATAAAAAAGAAAAAATAAATGATGAGGGGTGAGGAAAGTGTGAAAAGGAGTATAGAAAAGAAGAGAAACATGTACAAAATGAATGAAAAGTTAGGGGTGGTAGAGAAAAGGAGAGGTGGTTAGAAGACACGTGAAAATTAGGGGAGAGGAAAGGAGGATAGAACAAATGCGGGGAGGAGATTGAAGGAAGCTGGATCTTTGCGAGGAAGATCAAGGGAAAATATGGAACAAATCATATGGAGGTGCATATGGAGGGTGGGAAGATAAAAAGATGGGACAATGCTGAAGAGCCAAGTTATCAATGGGGAAGTAAGGAGGAAATGTGACATAAAAAGGAGAATAAGAAGAGACAAAGGAAGTGAAATAAGATGGGGGTGGAAGAGAGAAGAGGATAACAAAGAAAATGATGTAGAAGGAAGGGAATACATAATGGGGATAATAAGTGTAAAGTGAGTAGTATGAGGAATGTAAAGAGAAGAAAGATGGGAGGAATGACACAAATTGGAAAATATGCAGAGATGCATGAAATGAGGATACTAGGATTACAAGAAAAGATACAAAGGATGTATGATGAAGATATTAAAGATATTGAAGAGGGTCAAGGGAAGATGGAGAGGTGGGGAAGAAGCAACAAGAAAGGGTGGGAGTGGGGGAAAAGAATAGGAGAGAAAAGATAATGGGGGATAAAAGAGGCAATGTCGGTGAGGGGATGTTAGGGAAAGTCCACTAACAATAAGTGGTGGGGAAGGATGAGAGAAAAAAATGAAGAAAGGGAGAAAGTTAATAAGGATTGGAAAGGGTAACGCTAACAAAGGGACATTGTGGAAATCCCACTAACAATGAGTGGTGGGCCTAAAGGAAGGAAGGAATGAAGGAAAACTATAAAAGGTCCAAGGGAGTGAACGAGGTCATGCGGAATGAGGATTGATGATTTTTAGGGAAAGTCCACTAACAATTATTAGCGTGGGAATAGAAGATGATGATGAAAGAATGTTAGAGGAATGTTAATAACAATGGCGAATAAGTGTGTGGGTAGAGATGTGGGAGAATTCGAGAAGATGAAGTGGAAAGAGTAAATAAAATGTGAGGGATGAGTTGGGACTAGGTGAAAGTGAGGAGAGGATGTGGAAGATGAGGACGAATGAGGTGATGATGAAGAAACAAGACATAAAAAGAATGGGAAGAAATGATATGAAGGGTGATGGATCAAGAAGGGGAAAATGGGGGAGAAGAATGTGATTATAGAAAGAATATATTAGACATATGTTGTGAGATAATAGGTGGAGAAAGGATAATGGTAGGAGGAAAATGTGGTTGGTAGGAGATACCAGGTGGAATAAGTGATCAACAAAGTGAACAAAGAATGAGGTGAGGGAAAAGTTCAAAATGACGAGTTTAGCATAGGGAGGACCACGACGTAAGGCTGTCATGTGGTGGAAGTGGTTAAGTAAGATTTCCAACCGAACGACTTTGGAGATGAAAGGTGGGTGAGTGAGAATTGGTGTTTGCAAGAATGGAAGATAAGGTGAGAGGATGTGATAATGGGGAATGCGAGAAAAAGTGAAGAGTGAGGATGTATAGTGATGAGGAAAGGAAAGAAGATGGATCATCCTTAAGAGAGACTCTTATGTGAGATCACCATGCCATGTGAGTGGTTAAGTAAGATTTCAAGCGAGAGGATAGGATGGTGATAGTGTGGTGGTAAAAATATGTAATGATGGGGAATGAAGAGAAAATATGGATGGTGAGAATGTAGAGTGATGGGTGAGTGCAAGATGACATGTCATGCTTAAGAGAGAATCTTAAGTAAGATCGTCACGTCGCTGCCTTTGGTTTTCTAAGATCACCAAAACAACATGGATGATATGCAAGGAGAAAGAAAAAAATTGTATTAGATACGGTGGCGGAATGGTTGGTTGAATAAGATGATCGTGACGAGAGGTGAGAGAAATAATATGGGGGAAATATTATGGGATGGGAGAAGGCCATAGAGTAGATCAACCTTAAGAGGAATTCTTAAGTAAGATTGCTATGTGGCGGAATGGTTAAGTAAGATCGCCAAGTTGAAGAAGAAGAAGAATGATGATAGAATTGGTGGGAATAGGGTATGAAAAAATGGGTGAAGGGGAACCCTCAAGTGAATTTTCCGTACTACAAGAGTGTGTAAGTAGGATTACCGGGAAAATATAGATTTGGGGAAGGATGAGAAAAGAGTGAGTGATGTATTCCCGGTGGAAGAGGAGATGAGAGGAGGTGATATCAAGGAAGAAAGAAAAAAAAGAAGTGTAACATGAATGGATGAAGGAATATATGTAGCCGATGGTGGAGATTTTGAGGGAATCCTTAATTGGGATGCCCCGCGTGGTGAGAGTAAAGATGCAAGAATGGGAAACAAAAGAGGTGGAATGGGAAGATGTGTGGTGGTGATTGTTGTTTGATGAGAGGGAGGTGGTGGAGAAGTTTATACAATGGGAAGATCTTAGGGAGAGGGTAAAACTCCACCGAGGATCATATATAGAAGGGTTTATTAAGTAATATTGTTAAGCGAGAAGCGAAGAGTGAAAGGAAAGAAGATAAATGAGTGAGAGGGGACAAGGATAGTGAGAAGGATAATATGGGGATAAGTGGCAGATGAGTAGAAATGAGGAGAGAGGATGAATGGACCAAATATATGGTGATCATGGTGGGGAGGAGGAGCTGTTGGATAGTGAGTGCTACTTGAGAAATATCTTCAAGTAAGATTCATGAAACTACAACGGTGATCGAGTAGGATTCCCAAACTGGGAATTTATTAGTATGGGTAAATGGATGGGGTGTAAAGTAAGACATTGATCATGTAGGAAGATACTCACGTGATGAAAAGAATATTAATTTTAATATAGCACATAACAGGATGCATCATGATATAAAAGATCAGGATGACTAGACTGTAATATGCATGATAGCATAGACAAGGGCCATCAAAAATATTTGATGCCCCAATACGATATGCAAGTGGAAGAGAGCATGAGGCAGAGTGTCAAGAAAGTATGATTCCCAGTATGATATGAAAATGGAAGAGAGCATAGACAAAGGCCATTAAGAAAGTATGATGACCAAAGTATGATATCTTTATCAAATAACATAAGTATATTAGAGAGAACACCAGGATACATAAAATCAAGATGCCCCCTATAATATATCAAGATACAAGAAAGTAATTAATAACTTGTAACTAATAATGCAACACAATAACCAATAAACATGTCCCTAACATGTTCCACAGTGAGGATTGATCAGATGTGCCCCCAAGCAGGGGTACAAGGACAAAAAAGGGTTGGGTCATTGTCCTCAAACAAGGAAAAAATGAGATCCAGATTTTCCCCAAGCAAAGATTCATACGAGGAGAAGTGGTTTGAATTTAATAGTCATAAGGTGATTGGATCATTTGTTCAGGATAATAGTTCAAAGGATGAATTGTGTTGATAATGTTAGAGTTTTTACAATTTCGCAGAGTTTACAATTTTTTATTTATTTATTTTTGTTTATTATTATTTTATTTTTTTGTTTGGAGTTTTGGGTATTTTCCAATGTTTTTGGATTTTTAAATTGTTTCTAATGTTTTTGGATTTTTGACAATTTTTTCTAATGTTTTTGGATTTGTGACAATTTTCGAATGTTTTTGGATTTTTGATGATTTTCAAATGTTTTTGGATTTTTATGATTTTCGAATGTTTTTAGATTTTTGGATTTTTACACCATTGTTGGCAATTTATGGACGAATGCGGATTTATGTAGAGAGGTGATAAACTAGGATATTGTCTGTATGTATTATGTTCCTCATGGTAGCTCATGCTTTGAATAACAAAAATTCTCATTCCATTGGTAGGATATGTTGTTGATGTTATGATGAAAAGAAGTCTAGTGCCATTCTTGACTCCACAAAACTAGTAAGATGCAAGGGCTCATCACCGAGAATCAAGAAGGATGCAGGAGGTGGATAATGAATATAAAGAAAAATGCTAAAAAAAATCCTTTTAGGAAATTGTGACTCAATTCTTCTTAATGTCACTAAACCGGTTTAAAATTGGATTTCACTCTATGAGTCACGTTTTAGACTTAGATAGTTATGTGGTCTCTTTGATTGGTAATATATAAGGTGAAGGGATAGTTCTCTCTTCACTTAGGCATCTAAATTACTTCTTTGGGGTTTCTATAATTGTAAGCACTATCAAATTTATAAGATTTTTTATTCTTGAAATAACCCCCTATGCCTTTCCCCATGCTACGAGAAGCAAGGGCTCATCACTTTGAAGGCAAAACATAGGCGAGAAAATTACTTTTTGTCTTGTTTTTTTAATGTTTTTTTTTTTTTATGTTTTTGCAATAATTTTATGCTTTTATGAGAACGACCCTCTATTCTTTACCCCATGCCACCTGTAAAAGGAAAGGGTTTATCACCCAAAAAAATACATAAATGAGTAAGGGCACCTTCCTCCATTCCTAGTCTTACACTACCAGTAAGAAGTGTGGGCTCAACACCTAAGACTGTGAAGGAAGAAATGTGTAATAGTGAATTATTCATAATTTATTTGATTTACTGAATTGTACAAGAGAGCTTTGTATTTGGAAGGAACATTTTCCCCTAATCTCAACCCCACACGACTAGTAGGATGCGAGGGTTCAACACCAAAGACTAAGATGGATGATCAAACGAATTGGGTAAAGAAGTTTAGAGCTTTGTTATGAAAGTAATAATTTCTTTGAAGGGAATATATTACCATCGGTAAACTTCTAGGTATGACCATAGGTAAAAGCGATTGAAAATGGGAGATATTATAAGAACTATGATACTCACAAGACTTAAGATCTATGTTAAGCTTTGTCTCATGATGATAAATATGAATATATGGTTGTGATAATGAGAATACCTATACATGGAAATGAATAACTTTAAATTATTTGGATATAAGTTAGATAGAAGGAACAATGTACACGTCGTTGTTTCCCGAGAATAGTAAACACCTCAAGGATAAAATTTCTTTAAATGAATTACATTCATTGGATCATCAAGTTCTTCATCATCTTCTTTGGCCAACTTATAGGCTTGAGCCATATTTGGTTGTAATTACATAGGGTCCTAACCAATTAGGCTCAATTTTTCCTTGTTTTTCTCACTCTTTAGTGGTATTCTTTTGATTTTATTTTAAAATGAGGTCACCAATTTTGAATTATCTGGGTCTTTTCTTTTTATGATAACTATGTTGCAGTTGGTTTTGATAGACTTGAAGATGATTGAGGGCATTAAGTCACTTTTCATCAAGAAGCTCAAGTTCTTGAAGTCGTGACTGTAATTATTCATCCTCATTAATTACATTTTTAAGGGAGATTCTCAAGGATGGGAGTTCTATCGCAATAGGTAAAATATCTTCACAACCATAAATGAAGGAAAAAGGGTGGCTCTGGTAGGCATGCGGTAAGCTGTATGGTAAGCCTAAATAGTGGGGTAAATTTGAGTATGCCCATTGTGTCCATGGGTGTTGATTTTTTCGATGATGGATTTTAAAGTCTTGTTGGTTGCTTTTACTTGACCGTTACCCTAAGGGTACTATGGAGTGGACCACTTAAGTTTGATGAAAAAACATTTGGCTAGGTATTTTACATCCTAGTTTTTAAATGATTTGCCATTATCTCTGCGACAAAGCGAATGGAATACCAAATCAACAGATGAGATTATTAAAAATGAATTTCAATATTTGGCTACCAGTAACATAGGTGAGAGGCATAGCTTCCACCCATTTAGTGAAGTAATCGGTAGTGGTAATGATGAACGTATGTCCATCGGATGAGCGTTGGTCGATTTTACCAATGAGGTCAAGTCCCCATTAAGAGAAGGGCCATGGTGTAGTTATCGATTGCAATGCTTCAAAAGGTGCGTGGATAAGATTTCCATTATTTTGACATGCTTGACATTATTTGACAAAATGGCATGCATCACTTTCCATGGTGGGCCAATAATATCCAAATCGCTAGATTTTCTTGGCTAAGGTTATACCATTTGTGTGCGCTCCACGAGATACCGAGAATGGACTTGATAGGAAACTCGAGGCTTCTTCTTGATTAAGACATTGGAGTAGGTGCCATCATATCCTCGTTTATAAAGAGTTTCTGCTAAAATTGTGTAATGAGATGCAAGTTTTGCTAAAGCACATTTATGCATTGGTTTCATGTCGGTAGGAAATGTCTTCTCATGGATGAAGGTATAAAGATCATGGTACCAAGGGTTATTCGGACCCATGATTTCACATACTATAGTGTTTTTAGGAAGGTCGTAGGAAATAATTAAGAGATGTTCTATGATAAAATGTTCTGGGGTTGACTAGATGTCATTTATAACAAGGATCCAATGGTTTCCATAGCGTCAACAGATTTATTACGAATTATAGGGATTTGATCAAAGATAATTAATTGAAAATAGATTCAAATACTATCCACCCTGCACTTGTATGGGATAATTTTTTCATCCTTGACTGGTATCCATCAATAACTTTTTGATGATAAGTAAATAATCACCAAATATAGCTAATTCTGTAAGATTCCAAGATATAGCTAGTTTTAATCCTATGATTAGAGCTTCATATTATGTGATATTGTTGGTACATGGGAATGCTAATTGAAATGATTTGGGAATAACATGTCCGCTAGGTGTGATAAGAAAAATACCATCCCCAGAGCTATGAATATTACAAGATCCATCAAAAAATAGAGTCCAAGCTGGTGTGATGTCTATGTGCAGAATCTCTTCATTAGGAAAAGCAAAATGAAGTGGTTATGTGCCAGGAAGGGGTGCCTCAGCAAGTTGGTCTGCAAGGTCATGTCCTTTAATTGCCTTTACATGGAATAAACTCCACATGAAATTCACTAAGTTGTATGACCCAACTAGACATTCTTCCTATGAGAATGGGTCAAGATAAGAGATACTTGAGAGGATAAATCTTGGTGATCAACTTATTTGTGTGATTGAGCAAGTAATGCGTAACTTATGGAATGTAAAGGTGACCACTAAGCATACTTTTCGATTTGGGAATAATTTACTTCGTGATCAATAAGTGTTCAACTAAGGTAATATATAGCTTGTTATTTTGTTTGATCATTATGTTGTGCTAACAAAACTCCTATGGCATGTTCGGTGGCAGATGTATAAAGCAACATGGGTTTATCGACAATCGGTTACATAAGAACGGGTTGGCTAGAGAGGTATTCTTTTAACTTAGCAAAAGAGTCTTGTGACAAATTGTGGTTCCAAAGTGAAATTATGCATATTTCTTGAGTAATGGTTGAAGTGATGGCACTTATCAGCCAACTGTGATATGAAACGCCAAATAGATTATATTTTTCCTTGAAGACTGCATAATTGTTTTAGGTTTTGAGGAGGAGGAATTTCCATAATGGATTTGACTTTTGTAGGATCCACTTCTATGCCTCTCCGTGAGACAGTAAACCACGACAATTTACCAGAGGTCACACCAAACACACATTTATTTGGGTTAAGACAAACCTTACACTCACATAATCTATCAAAAATGCATCTTAACACACCTAGATTCCCTATTAATGTTTTTTATTTTGCTAATATATCATCAACATAATATTCCATGATATCATGCAACATATCATGGAAGATGACAGTTATTGCTCGTTGATAGGTGGCACCAGCATTTTTCAAGCCGAAAGGCATGACCTTATAACATAAGGTGCCCTATGATGTAGTAAATGTTGTTTTATGTTGATCCCCTTCAGCAATATGTATTTGATTATAACCAGAAAATCCATCCATTAAGGAGAGAATTTCATGGCCTGTCATAGAACCAATAATCATGTCTATATTTAGCAAGGGAAATTCATCTTTAGGATAAGCCTTGTTAATGTATTAGAATTCTATAAATATCCCGATATTGGGGGTTTTCTTGGCTATGGTAACTATGTTAGATATCCATGTTGAATAATCAATAGGTCGGATAAATTCAGATTCCAGGAGTTTATCAAGTTTGGCTTTAACAAGTAATGCTAATTGGGGATGCATTTTGCGTAGTATTTGTTTTATAGGATTTGCATCTAGATGCACCACAAGGTGGTGTACTACAAGATATGGATCTAGACCTAGCATGTCCTTATAGGTCCATGCAAAGATATCTTGGAATTCAATAAGGAGTGTTGTGAATTATATGCATTCTTGGTTAGATAGACTAATGCCAAGTTGTAAAATTTTTGGCTATTCGATGGTTCTAATGTTTATGTCTTTAGTTTCTTCTACAAGCATTTTAGATGTATATTTTTCAGAGAATGATGCTAATGGTTGATGTAGGTCATCGGTGTTGGGTGATTTGGGAGAGTTGGTACAAGATTTTTTTGTGTGATGTTGAGACTTTTTATTGACATGTTTGTTTGATAGGGTGGCGATGAGATTTTGACTATGGGAAATTTTTTGTTTGCACTTCTGATCCAAATTTTCCGAAGGTGAAGGATCCAAATATTTTATTTCTTCACCAAAATAGGCGATTCATCTAGATTGATTTCAAATCCTTTTCTATGGTCAGAAGTAGGGATTTGATCATGAGTTCCAAGGAATTATTTGATGGATTCATCATTTTGGAACATGTCCATGGCCGCATGATGTGGTTGGCCATGGTCTATGAGAGTTAGATGCATAGGCTCAAAATTGATGACATTAATAGATAAATGTTCAAAGTCAAGATGTGTTTTAGCGAGGTCCTAAAAAAGGCTACATGGAGACCTAGTGTCATTATAAGAGCTGGTGTCATCATTATCACTTGAAATTATAATAGGAGATGCATTAAACACCATGAAACCCAAACCATGTTTTTTTGTTATGTTGTGTGTAATTGATTGGGTATAAATGACCTTATTCATTTGGACCGAGTCCTCTACCCTTCCATCACATGTTTTTCATTATTCGATAAGCTTTGGTAAATTGAGGGGACTCATAACAAGGAGAAAATTCATCATTATATAACCAAGATCCTGAAGAACTTGGAATATGTTCATTGTCAAGATAACCGAATTTTTCCAAACTGATTGTCCCATTTGGTAAGTGGGATGGATTCTCAGATGTGTAGCATTGGGTTTTCCGTAGTTGTGTGGGGATTTGTTAATGTAAAAGGAGTCTACCATCTTTTGAAATTGATATTTACCGCATCCTTTGTCGGTGATTTTAAATGTGTGGGATGGGGGACCAATAAGTACCTCAAGTGTGGGATTGGAGGATGAAGTTTGGTTATTCAAAGGAGAAGGTATATTAATAGAAGAGGTATGGTTGGATGAAGAAGGTTGAATAGGTGAGGAAGAATATGGTGTGGTGGAAGAATAATTGTTCTTTGGAAGAAGAAGCTTGATTAGTTTAAGAAGATGATTGATTAGTGGGAGGAGAGATTTGGTTGAATATTGTTGATTAGCGGAAGAGAATGGATTGGAAAATGTGGTTTGGTTATAAGATGATGGTTTTGGATAATTTTTATGGAGTGTATCCGGATCGATGCGTATTTCGTTAGGGATTATGCGAGGTGGAGCATACTTATCTGTTGATGGACAATAGTGATCATGTCGATATTGTCCTTCGAGGAATCTATAATACTCAAAGGGTTGAGGATCCACACGTAGCGTAAATTCCTTATCCAAATGAGGAAATTTAATACATTGGTGGAATGTTGATGGGATGGCTTTCATGGCATGAATCCATGGTCGGTCGATGAGAATGTTATATGCAACTTATTCATCCACCACATGACATACCATTTCTAAGGTGATGGGTCCAACTTGGAGAGGTAACATGATTGCGCCTTCAGACTTTATTTTGCTATTATCATACCCATGAATGGTTATAATATTGTTTTGTAAATGATTTTCAATATAACCTAGACAACATTAAAGTTTCACGGAACAAATATTTAATGCGGATCCATTGTCAATTAATACGTGCTTGATAATACGATGAGTTATATAACCCTCGACATATAAATAATGATTATTAGTGATGTTGGGATTAAGAAGGTCGAGTGGGACCAAAGGATAAAATAGGATTGGGGAAAGTAAGATGTGAAATTAAAGCTGGAATTGTTGTGAATTGATGTCCTTGGGGACTAGAGCATTATTCAATGTTTTCATAAGGATGCGTTGTAGTGTAGGAGAAGAATTAAGTAACTTGATGATGGAAATTTGTGTTGCACTCTTATCCAATTGTTTGACAATATTAAATGGTGCCACAGGTTGTGGAGTGGAATTGGTGGAGGAATTAGATGGTGGATTAGGAGATGGTGTGGGGGATGAAGTGGCAGATTTTTTTGTTGTAGGGACCCACATTTTTTTTGTTTAGTGGTGATAAATGCAGTTAGTTCTCGATCTTTATAGTTGCTACTAAGTCTTGATCATAGTCTATGGTTGAGATGACTGAGTCATACTCGACATTACTTGATGATTGACCCTTATCTTTTGAATTATTATTGTGGTTAGGGAAGGGATTTTTGAACATGTTAAGTTTTTCATTAGGTGTTTTTTCTCGAACTATTTTCAACTTCTATATCTCCACATTCAATTAGGTCTTGGATGTAATGGAAAATTTGCATGAATTGATCCATAGAGTGCCCTTTTATGTGATGGTAATCAAAATATTCATTGTTCTCATACCAATTTAGTTTGGGTTGTGATTCTTCTAAGGGTTTGACAATGGGATATGTAATCATGTTCGCATTTTCCAAGTGACAAAAGAAACTAGATAGGATTTCTTCGAGAGGAGTGAACTATCTTCGCCGGTCCTAAGAAGGAAATTCCTTTCTAGGGATTATGATTAGTTGTTTAAATTTTAATGTGTTAATGGGATTGTTTTGAATGTTTTGGACATGGCGGGAATCAATAACGCCATCATTGACTATATTTCAGTTTTTGTTAAAGAATATGGATTTGTCCTAGTTTTGAGGGGTATCTCGATAAGGTTGGTCCGTAAAGGGTGCTTTAAGTAATATCTTAGAAATGATGTATTTTTTTGTTCCTTTTTCAATGACTTCTAAGAAACTATTTAGACAATGCATTTTCATGTGGAATGATAGTTCGTCATTGATATTTGGAATAAAAATGCTAACTAATTGTCTCTCGGGTATTAAGCAAGGAAATCTGCTTGCAATTCCTTGCCATCATTGTAAAAAGGAGGCAAATTTTTCATTAATCCTTTATCTAGTGTTACGAGAGATCAAGCATGGTTATTTCTAAGTCTAATTTGTAGGAAAAACGTTTGATGAATTTCTTTGATAAGTCTATGAATGTTGTGACCGACCCTTTGGGAAGATGGAAAAACCAGTCTAAATCATGTCCTCTTAAAATTTGGGGGACTAATCATAAAATATATGTGTCATGATAGGAAACTTCCGAAATTTCATGTAAAATTCCTTGGCATGTTCACGAGGTCACCTTTGCTTTTGTATTTATCAAATTTTGGGATTTTGAAGGATGACGGAAATGGTAAGCGTGATATCTCAGTATCAAATGGATAAGGAAATAGTTCTTCAAAGTTGATTTTTTTATTGTTTTTGTAGTCCCTGAATGGTGTCTTTCATATGTTTCCATTCTTGTGCAAATGGAGAGGTAGGGGATGGGTTATCAAGAATGTCGTGAGTATTGGGGTCTGGATTGGAGTCTTTTAACCTTTCAGCTCTAGCAGTTGCTTCCTCAATTTTCTTTGTTAAGTCTTGGATTTTGGTGAATAACTCATCGGTGAAGATCTATTTGGATTGTTTGGTATTTATTTGTGATAACTTGATTCACCATTGTTAATAATTTAGTTTAAATTTTTAGTCTTGAATTCTAGGGTAAATTTTTTTCTCCATGGCTAGGATGTGTAATAGATATTCATTTTTGTTTTGTTCTATCACCATATTTACTTGTTCTTGTTCTTCATTGGTGATTTAGTGTTATGACTTCTTCATCATCATTTTCATGATTATGACTACATATGAATACCATGATGAGATGTGCCTTATTAAGTTGTAAAACATGGGTAGGAATTTTGAGCAGGTGTGATTAAATGAGTACTTGATTGCTTTGTATTTAGCTTGAATAAGCTCGTGATGAATAATAAGGAGAGTAACTCAAACAAGTTATCTCAATATGATTGTGATATAACTTGAGATGACTTATTATGGAATTTGTTTCACGTTGTGTAGATTTGGCTTGGAAAAGCTCTGGATTTTTATGGGGAGAGTAAATCAACCAAGTTAATCTCAATATGTTTGTGATATAACTCAAAATGAGTTATGAAAGGATTTGTGTCAGTTGTGATTTGGATAAACGTGATGGTTGACAAAATAAGGAGTGAACTCAAACAAGTCACCCAATATTAGTTTGATATATATTGAAATGAACTATGAAGGATGTTTTGACAATTGATGATATGGGTAGTGAATGTCATTCACTCAATATCAGTTTGATATAGCCAAAGACAAGCTATAGTGGATGTGATGTTGATTGAAGAAAGCTAATGAAATTGACGCGATGTTGTGGTATTCGTTGTTGGATTTCTTGGAATTTTTTCCTTGGTATTGAATTGGTCGAGATATGATTTTTGTGGAACACAACTAGGGTTTGAAATTTTACAATGATTGCATTGATATCAACCAATTTTAATGATAAAAATAATGTTAAACTATTTTGTTGATAATCAACAAGCGATCATGTGTATCAAATTTTTTTGGCTCGGGAGGTAAATTCTTCGGGAATGATCATTATTTCATGTAATCATACAAGTATGTTGTGGAATGATGGATGCGAGGCTCTTATCACTCCAAAAATATGTGTCCTCCGACATACCCTAGTCATGATATACTTAATGTTGTACGAGGATAGAATTGGTACGGGAACCCTTACGGAACTAGAGGAGACTCACCAATTCTTACTTTCCTACTTGAGTGAATCACCGCATCCAAAATAGGTTTTGTGAAAAGGTGGAAGGTGATGGGGATGATTGTATATGGTGTCCTTATAGCTCCCCAACTATTTACGAGAGATGATGCCCAGACTTCATTGTTACACCTATTTTGGAATGAATCACATTTTCCACATGGTAGCATTACATGTAAGTGAAGGGCATGGGTGAGATAAATACTAGACATTATGATGAGACTATGTCTCAAAGTGTAATGCAGATGTGAATGTTATTGATGCGTGGTATTCAAGTCCATGACACCAATGTAGATTTGGTGGTGATGAAATCCACCTCGACTACATGCAAAAACAAAATTATGAAGTGATTAAATGCATGGTTCTTTCCAAATTGAAATAAATCACCTGACGGAAAATAATTGCAAATATGATAACTCTAGCAAGATATGTGCGAAAAGGACAAAATTTTGTCATCCATGGTGACCCATGAGTAGCTAGAGCAGGGGATGAATGTTCTATCTACGTGACACCAATCACCGTGAAGATCAAAGAGATAACTAGTATCGTAATGTCATTGTTACTACAACATGCATATGCACCACAAGACACTGCACAACAAAATCACTTCCCATAGTGTGAAGGTTAACCAAATAAGGCCATAAGGCACAAAAAATGAGATAATAACAAACAATAATAAACAAAGAACAGATAAAACCACTAATTGGGAAATTAATGGTAATAGATCAAAAGTAACCAGGGTGTGCTAGAATGTAGGATAGGAAAAATGCACTACTAACAAGGAAGTAAAATACTAACAATAATACCTCCTCCTTCGCGTTCTATAGAAAACCTCAAAATGGGCTAGGAAACATGGATTGAGCCCCAATTGCGTGATATGTAGGTGCTTTTCTCAAGATGGAGTAAGGCCTTCCTACAACAATGATCCACTTACTTTTCACCAAATGGGTAAAAGGAGTGTGTATTTTGGGTGCTTCAAGATGAGGCTATTTTGGCATTAGGACGAGGTGGAAGGATTTTCTTTGCTTAAAGGATACAAGAACATAGATAGGGCATTCGAGTTTATTCTCTTATGTTTTAGAGGGGAGGGTAAAGATATATTTATAGTCTAGGAAGTGATTAACTTAGAGTAATTTAAATAATCATGGTTTGAAAATATGGGCAAGATTAGGTGAGTGGGGACCATGAAGAATGGGTGAGGATTTGATTTTTGATTTTTAATTCATAAGTGGAGGATTTTAGGTGAGTGGGGACCACGAAGAGTGGGTGAGGATTTGATTTTGAATATTTAATTCAATAGTAGTAAAACATGGAGAATAATGGCATGTGGTAAGAATTAGGTTATTTTCATATTTGAAATGGATAATCAAGAAAATTATATTTGATTAATTGAAGTGTATTTTTGTCGAAATGAGGTACGAGAATTAATTGATTTAGGACAGATGTAAAATTAGGGTTTCTAAAGTGTCTGTCCCCTAAAGGGACTTTTTTGCACTTCTGATTAAGCCCTTCTCAATAATCAAAACCTTAATTAAGAATGGAACCAATTTAGTAAATCGACCTCTTAATCCACTTAAGACTTCACCTTTCTTGTGGTCAAAATTTGTCCAACCCTCTATGGCCCAAGTATTTATGTTTGAATAAAATGTAGTCTCATACCAAGTAATCAATAGCTCTCATCCAAGTCTCGTCAAGGTGATTAAGTATGGTTAACTTTGTTTCAGTCCACTCAAAAGGTTACCTCAGTTATATTCATGACCACTCTGTTCTTTTGGCATGTGCTAATATGCAAGGCCACAAAAAATTAGGAAATAGTGACTAAAAATATTCTTTGTATTCTACCATAACTTCGGATTCTACCACTTTATATGATGATTTGAGTCATTTGGATTTTCCTTTGACAAATTTTTGAATTTGAATTTCCCACCAATCCTTAATCTTTTTCAATTTTGGCTTCCAATATCCTAGTGGTGATATTTTTCCTGACATCTGACTAATAATAGGAACATGGACTCAAACACCAAATGTTAACCCTAAATATTGACAACAACACCGGACTTAGGAATTTCAACCTATTGTTAGTGATGTACATGGGAAAAATAAACTACTATAACTTGTGAGCAAAAAAATTTAAAACACATAACATTTGTTTTTCCAAACCATCCATTCTCATTCATATCTCAATATTCATTACATTAGTCTCATTATCATACAACTCGTCTCTTACTCTCTCATATGTCTCTGGTGATGATCACATACATTTCTTGTCACATACATATACAATGGATTAATTACAATAAATATACAAAATACAAAATATTCCAAGAGTCACTTATTTTGATTTGTGCCTCTCTCGGCTTATGTCATGTATTATTTTGAATTGTCTTCATTCCATGGATCTTTTTCACTTCCGTGGCTTCTACAAAGTATCTCACGGCTTCATTCCATGTATCACCGCTTTATTTAGTATCCTGTAGCTTTTCTAATGTACCATGGATTTTTCACTATATTGCAGCTTTCCTCCTACTACTACACGCGGCTTGTTCTAGTCTTCCACAATTATCTCCTAGTTCCAATGAGTTATTTCCTTGACTTCACGGCTATCTCAATATGTGATTAAGAATCCTATCAACACATAAATTAAAACTCTCTAAAATTCTCCAATATACTCCCTCCCAATACCAAACTAGAAGCATGGGTAAGTCATGAACTATTTTATAGAATGTGTAAAAACAATCAATTTTATGGAATGCCATGATTTTTGGTTTTGCAAAAAAATTGACTATTGGAAATGGCATTGGAAACTCTCAACCAAATGTGATTCTCCAATCAAATTCTATGAGAAAATACCTAAGCATATGCCACGAGAAATCGTAAAATGGTATGGATTTCCTTCCTCTTCCATTCAAATTTCACGATTAATCATTTTCTCTCTCGGTTCTTAATTCATTTAAAACAATATAGGATTTAGCTAGAATGAAAAAATGACACTCTTACCCTTTTCAAAAACATAAAACAATAGGTTTGATCCCATACACCATGTGCATGGAGCATCAAAGAAAATAATTTTACCAACTTAGACATCTAGTATGTTTCCTAAAGCTTCACAATACCATCAAGGCCATAAATATAAACGATAAACTCAATTTTATGGCTTGGATAGATGACTTTCAATTCCCATTTTGTATTTTAGTCACTTGGGTTGATGCTTATGTTTTAAAGAAAATGCGATCGGTTTTGGCTTACACTATCGTATCAATTTTGCAAACTTGAAAACTGTCGTTATGTACTTCTATACCCCTAATGTGAGAATAGAAACCAACTCTCATTATCATGAAAATGATTTTGTAAGAAATTTAGTTTTTTTGGGAAATTTTTACAAACTCTCAACTTGAGCGAGAAATTCCTCTTGAGCCTCCCATTGGGCATGTCAATACTCATGAACCCTTTTCATACAGTTTTGGGGCTTGTGTAGAGTATTCTTTAATCAAATCTTATTTTTATGAATGGATTTTGTAATTGATAATGTTTTCTCTCTCCTCCCTCTTCTCTCTCTAGAAATAACTATGAAATATTGGTTTCTCTTGACAAAGTAAGTGGATTATAACTGTACATGGGTTGAAATAAAATGAAAAGGGATAAGAAATGTAAAGTGGTTATGATATTTTCAATAGAAAGAAAAGTGAGGTCTTCTAGTTTTCTCTCTTCCCTAATCTCTCTCTTGAATAAAAAATAAAAGTGTAAATGAAGTTGGATGTGTGAATGTGTGAGGAAATTATCTCTCCTTATCTCTCCCTATCTCTATCTCTCTCTACTTGGCTTCGATTTCTTGAAAATGATGAACGCATTGGTTTTGTGCTAGAGTATAAGTGTTTGCCATTCTAGTTCTAAGACTAACCTGTGATGGTTGCGGGTGCTCCAGACTAGAAGGACTCGAGTTTTATATGTCGTCTTTAGTGAGATGATATTTAAATATTTATATTGGTATGGTTTGCAAATGTTAAATGAAAGCGATTTTAAAACAATGCATTATTTAAGTTAGAGTTGAAAGCCCCTTGTTTTTCTTAAATTCCTATATATTAAACATTGTACATGGAAAAACTACGTGGTTTGAATCTTCCTTGTTTTAAACTAACTTTTCTATGCCAGTAGGAGTGACACCAGATGAATATAGGATCAAATATGTAGACACCATGTTGATTTCATTAAAAAGTAGATAGTTGAAAATGTAAATTGGAAGAAAATAAGGGGGTGTACCATTTACATCATGTGTTTCATGACTATATGGATTTAAATGTGGTGCTTATGGTTTATATATTTGAAACCATCATTTTTAGGTAATTATTGTGGTTTATTCATAAACTAATAATGTTCGATAGGAAAACTTATCTAATCTTTAGCATCGCAATGAAGTGAGTATATAACCTTGGTCATACCCTCCCTCTCAAAAAATCCTCAACCAATTTTGTAACACCATAATGTCCTAAGAAATTATTTAATCCTCCCAATTTGTCTTCTTGTCCTACCCCTAAGAAAAGTCTTATAAAATACCTTTCCCTTAAATATTTTGTGAGGCGATGACTATGTTATGTGAACCCTGTCATATTTGGGTGAGTGAGACCTACATTTCTAGGTGTGGTAGGTCTGATCATATCATGTATAAGTTTAAACCTCATGTGTGTAATTTCCCTTGGTACCCTAGTGAGTGGCCAAAACCTTGCAAAGGTAGTTGGTGATATTCCTATGATTGATCTCGTGGTGAGATTTAGATGACACAAATGGATTACACGCATCAAAGTACCTATGCATTAAACTCTTTTATTTGAACCCCTTTTTTCCCTCTTAGATAAATGTGTTCCCTTGGTGTGTAGTAGTGGATTACCTCATGTTGCTCGAAGGTTTTGTGAGTTAGAAATATTGAAACTCTCATGTATTGTCGTATATTATGAAAATGTTTTTCCCAACGAATGCTTTTGAAGTTGATAGATAGTGTGACCTCTTTTAAGGTTATTGGTGAAAGAAAACATGATGCATAATTACCCAATGATTTAAATAGTTCCTTGGAAGGTATTTGAAATGCAAAAAAATCATATAATATGTCTTTCTTGTAATCTACATTTACTATTTGGGTGTCTAAGAGAAATGAAATGAGTTATCTTGTGAAAGGTCACACTCATTGTAGTCATGAATCCCTAAGTGTAAATTTATGTTTTATTTGAATTAAATTTGTTCTACAACAATGCCAATGGTGATACCAAAGTACGAAATAATTGTAAAGAGTATAAGAGTAAATGATATTTTTGTTTAGGAATAACGTCATAGGAAGTCCTTATAACTTAATTTTGCATTCTCATGTTGTTAAAAAGAATATGAATTTCTCTTGGTGAGATCAAACTTTCAAGAAAACATAAACTCTTATATATATATATATATATATAATTTTAGGATGTGAAAATGTTGAATTGACTCAAACTAGCTAGTGAACTATATCAACTATAATAGGAAAATAAAGGTACTCTTTTGGAGGGAAGTTTATAGGAAGAGGTAACTTAAACCTTCATCTCCTTAAACTGGTCAAACATTTATTCGACCTAGTATTCATATTAGTTCCCTTGCATAATGATAGTACAAATAAACGTCAATTAAACATGTTTTTAGAAACCAAACCCTAGCATAATATAAGGTATTATGTGTTTTTATGTGTTTAAAATGTGTCATATAAAAATGGAGTTATGGAAAATTATTGTAAAGGCGAAAAAGAGCCAAATTAAGTGTAATTTTATTAAGTTAAATCATAAATGAAATTAAAAAATTTGTTGGTTGAGAATGATAGTTTATGATTACGTAATTAATGCTCTTAGAATTTTAAATTGTAAATAATATGTAACTAGGGTGATGATTTATTTTGGAACGTGCGTATCCTAATGCTCTTCTCTGGTTGGGTCGAAAGTTTTATATTTTTATTTGGAAAAGTATCGCATCAACATGCACTTGGTGTTATCATGTTGTATATGCGGGTCCATAGTTGTGTAAGTGTCTTATGTGATGTTGAATTTCTTTAATTTATTCCATATGGTGTTGTGTTACGAGAAATGAAAGACATAAAAAATATTCTAGAAATTTTATTGTTTTACTTTGGTGTTGAATTTTTTTCATTACTCCAACCTTTGAATCGCTTCCTCCTCCATATTCCCTAATCTCATCCTCTTTCCTCCCTTCCCCTTCCTTCCTCCAACCTCCAAACCCCTTTATCCTTTCATATTTCTTCCTCCAACCTCCAAACCCCTTTATTCCTCCCCCTTGCTCCTCTTCCCTCTTCCCTCGAAAACCTTCATCTCTTCCTCTTTCTTCCTCCAAAATATAGATCCCTTCATCCTCTTCCATCTCCCCTTCCTCCTTTCCTCTTCCTTTCTCTAACCTCCAAAACCTTTTTTCTTCTTCTTCCATATTCCCTCCTCCCTTCATCTTCCCTCTTCCTCCAAACTCTTCATCCATTACTCTTTTTTCCTCTATGGTATAATTACCTTCCTCCTCTTCCATATTTTCTTCCTCCCTTCCTCTTTTTCCATCTTACCTCCTCCATTTTCTCTCCAAACCCTTAATCCATTCCTCTTTCTTCCTTCAACCTCTAAATCCATTCCTCCTATTTTGTCTTTCCTTCATCCCTTCCTCTTCCTTCCTCAAACCTCCAAACCCCTTCCTCCTCTTCCATCTTCCTTGAAAATTCCTTCCTCTTGCTTCCTCTAACTACCAAATAACATCCTCCTCATCCATCTGTCCTCATAACCCCTTCCTCCCTTCCCCATCATTCCTCCAACCTCCAAACCCCTTCCTCCTCTTCCATCTTCCCTCCAAACCCCTTCCTCATTTTACCTCTTTCCTCTAAACCCTTCATCCATTCCTCTTTCTTCCTCCAACATCCAAATCCATTCCTCCCCTTCCATCTTATATTCCTCCCTTACTCTTATTCCATATTAAATCCTCCCTTAATCTTCCCTCTTCCTTCCAAACCCTTTATCATTTCTTCTTTATTCCTCCAACTTCCAAATCCCTTCCTCCTCTTTAGTCTTCCATTCATCCCTTCCTCTTCCTTCCTCCAACCTCCAATCCTATTCCTCCTCTTACTTTTCCTTTGTCCAACCACCAAACACCTTCCTCCTCTTTCATATTCCCTTCCAACCCCTCACTCCCTTCTCCTTCCTTCCTCCTCTTCCATCTTCCCTTTGAACTCGTTCATCCCTTCCCTGTCCTTCCTCCAACCTCCAAACCTTTTCCTCCTCTTATGTCTTCCCAACAAACCCTTTCCTCACTTAGTCTTCCTTCCTCCAACCTATGGACCCATTCCTCTTCTTCCATATTCCCTCCAAACCCATTCTTTCCTTCCTTTTCCCTTCATATTCCTTCCTCTAAATTTTAAACCCCTTCTTCCCTTCCACTTCCTTCCTCCAACCTCCAAAACCCTTTATCCTTTTCCACTCCCTCCTCTTTCCTATTCTCTTATCCTTTCTCTCATTCCTCTTCCCTTCAAACACTACATCCCTTTCTCATTCTTCCTCCACCCTCCAAATCCCTTCCTCCCCATCCAACTTCCTTACTTCGTTTCTATTTCCACCCTTCCTCTTCCTTCCTCCAACCTCATAACACATTATTCCTTTCCTATTCCTTCCTCCAACATCCAAACACATTGATCCCTTCTACCTCACTCATCTTCCCTCTTCTCTCATCCCTTCATCTTCCTTATTCCCTCCGGACCCTTTATCCCTTCCTATTTATTCATCCAACCTCTAAATCCCTTCATCCTCTTCCATATTCCCTCCTCCCCTCCTCTTTCATATTCTTTCAAAACCCATTCCTTTATTCTTCTTCCTTCCTCCAACCTCTAAATCACTTCCTCCCTTCCACTTCCTCCAACCTCTAAACCTATTTCTCTTCTTCTATACTCACTCTAAAACCCTTATTACCTTCCTCTTCTTCAATCTTACCTCAAAACCCCTTCTTCCCTTCCTCTTCCTTTGTCCAACCTCAAAACCCCTTTATCTATTAACCCTCCCTTCTCTTCCCTCTTCCCTCCAAACCCTTCATACCGTCATCTTCCTTCCTCCAACCTCTAAATCCATTCCTCCTCTATCATATTCCCTCATCTTCCATCTTCCCTCTAAACCCTTTATCCCTTCCTTTTTCTTCCTCTTCCCTCCAAACCCCTTCTTTCCTTCCCCTACCTCATCTTCCCTCTTTCCTCTTCCCTTCAAACCCTTCATCCATTTAGATTCATTCCTCAAACCTCCAAACCCCTTCTTTCCTTCCTCTTCTTCCGTCATCCCTCCAAAAGCTTCTTCCCTTCCCCCTCCCTCCAAAAGGTGGAATGTAAGGTAATTGTTTTTGTTTTGCAGAGCCTAAGTGGCTTATAATGTGCAAAGGATGACTGGGAATGCAAATATGATAATTCTTGCGAGATAGGTGTGAAAATTTCCAAAAAAATTGTCCACGGTGACCCATGTGTAGCTAGAGCAGGGGATGAATGTTCTGTCTACCGGACACCGAGCACTATGAAGATCAAATAGATGACAAACATTGTAATGTCATTATTACTACAACCTAAATATGCACCACAAGACATTGCACAACAAAATCACTTCCCATAGCTTGAAGATTAACCAAATAAGGCTATAAGGAACAAAAATGAGATAATAATGAACAATAATAAACAAAGAATGGATAAAACAACTAATTGGGAAATTAATGGCAACAGATCAAAAGTAATCGGGCATGCGAATGTAGGCTAGGAAAAATGCACTACTAATTAGGAAGTAAAATACTAATAATAATACCTCCTCCTTCGCATTCGTAAATAACCTCAAAATGGGCTAGAAACATGGATTGAGCCCCATTGCGTGATATGTAGGTGTTTTTCTCAACACGAGTAAGCCCTTCCTACAACAATGATCCACTTACTTTTCACCAAATGGGTAAAAGGATTATGTATTTTGGGTGCTTCAAGATGAGGTTATTTTGGCATTAGGACGAGGTGGGAGGATGTTCTTTTGCTGAAAGGATGCAAGAACATAGACATGGCATTCAAGCTTATTCTCTCATGTCTTAGAGGGGAGGTAAGGCCGTATTCATAGCCTAGGGAAGTGATTAACTTAGAGTAATTTAAGTAATCATGGTTTGAAAATGTGGGCAAGATTAGATGAGTGGGGACCACAAAGAATGGGTGAGGATTTTATTTTTATTTTTAATTCATAAATGGAGGATTTTAGGTGAGTGGGGACCACGAAGAGTGGGTGAGGATTTGATTTTGAATTTTTAATTCAATAGTAGAAAAACATGGAGGATAATGACATGTGGTAAGAATTAGGTTATTTTCGGATTTGAAATGGATAATTAATAAAATTATATTTGATTAATTCAAAGTGTATTTTGTGGGAAATAAGGTAGGGGAATTAATTGATTTAGGACAGATGTGAAATTAGGTTGTTTATAGTACTGTCCCCCTAAAGGGACTTTTTTGCACTTCCGATTAAGCTTCTCAATAATCAAAACCTTAATTAAGAATTGAACCAATTTAATAAATCTCCCTCTTTCTCCACTTAATACTTTACCTTTCTTGTGGTCAAAATTTGTCCAATCCTCTATGTCCCAAGTAATTATGTATGAATCCAATGTAGTCTCGCATCGTCAATCAATAGCTCTCATCCAAGTCTTGATAAGGTGATTAAGTATGGTTAACTTTGTTGTAGTCCACTCAAAAGGTTATCTCATATATATTCATGACCACTATGTTCTTTTAGCATGTGCTAATATGCAAGACCACAACAAATGAGGAAATTGTGACTAAAAATATTCTTTGTATTCTACCATAACTTCATATTCTACCACTTTATATGATGCTTTTAGTCATTTGGATTTTCGTTTGACAAATTTTTGAATTTGAATTTCCCACCAATCCTCAATCTCTGTCAGTGTTGGTTTCTAATATCCTAGTGGTGATATTTTTCTTGACATCCGACTAACAACAGGAACCTGGGCTCAGACACCAAATGTTGACCCTAAATATTGAAATCAGCACCAAACTTAGGAATTTCAATGTATTGTTAGTGATGTAAATGGGAAAAATAAACTACTATAACTTGTGAACAAAAAGAATGTAAAACACATATCAATTTTTTTCCAAACCATCCATTCTCATTCATATCTCAATATTCATTACATTAGTCTCATTCTCATACAAATCTTCTCTTACTCTCTCATATATCTTTGGTGATGATCACATACATTTCTTGTGGCACACACATATACAATGGATTAATTACAATAAATATACAAAATAAAAAATATTCCAAGAGTCACTTCTTTTGATTTGTACCTTTGTCGGCTTATGCTTTGTGTATTATTTTGACTTGTCTTCATTCCACGAGATCATTTTCAGCTTCCATTAATTCTAGAATATATCACGGCTTCATTCTCATGTATCACAACTTTCTTTAGTATTCCGCATATTTTCTAATGTACCATGTATTTTTCACTATATTGCAGCTTTCCTTCTACTACCCACGGCTTGTTCCATTCTTCCACGTTTATCTCCTAGTTCAGTGGTTATTTCATTAACTTCACAACTATCTCAATATGCGATGAAGAATCCTATCAACACATAAATCAAAACTCCCCAACATTATCCAATATACTCCTCCCCAGTACCAAACTAGAAGTATGGGTAAGTCATGAACTATTTTACGAATGTGTAAAAACAATCAATTTTATGGAATGCCATGATTTTTGGTTTTGCAAAAATTGACTATTGAAATGGCATTGAAACTCTCAACCAAATGTGATTCTCCAATCAAATTCTATGAGAAAATACCTAAGCATATGCCACAGAAATCGTAAAAAACGGTATGGATTTTCCTTCCTCTTGCATTCAAATTTCATGATTAATCGTTTTCTCTCTGGTTCTTAATTCATTTAAAACAATATAGGATTCAGCTAGAATGAAAAAATGACACTCTTACCCTTCTCAAAAACATAAAACAATAGGTTTGATCCCATACACCATGCACATGGAGCATCAAAGAAAATAATTTTACCAAATTATACATCTAGTATGATTCCTAAAGCTTCACAATAACATGAAGGCCATAAATATAAACGATAAACTCAATTTTATGGCTTGGATAGACGATTTTCAATTCCCATTTTTATTTTAGTCACTTGGGTTGATGTTTATGTTTTAAAGAAAATGCGACCGGTTTTGGCTTACACTTTGTCGTATCGATTTAGCAAACTTGAAAACTACTGCTATGTACTTCTATACCCCCAATGTGAGAATAGAAACCAACTCTCATTATCATGAAAATGATTTTGTAAGAACTTTAGTGTTTTTGGGAAATTTTTACAAACTCTCAACTTGAGCGAGAAATTCTCCCTGATCCTCCCATTGGACATGTTAATACTCATGAACCCTTTTCATACATTTTTGGGGCTTGTGTAGAGTATTATTTAATCAAATTTTATTTTTATGAATGGATTTTTTAATTGATAATGTTTTCTCTCTCCTCCTCTTCTCTCTCTAGAAATAACTATGAAATATTGGTTTCTCTTGACAAAGTAAGTGGATTATAACTGTACATGGGTTGAAATAAAATGAAAAGGGATAAGAAATGTAAAGTGGTTATGATATTTTCAATAGAAAGAAAAAATGAGGTCTTCCAGTTTTCTCTCTCTTCCCTAATCTCTCTCTTGAATAATAGTGTAAATTAAGTTGGATGTGTGAATGTGTGAGTAAATTATCTCTCCTCATCTCTCCCTATCTCTATCTCTCTCTACTTGGCTTTAGATTTCTTGAAAATGATGAATGCATTGGTTTTGTGCTAGAGTATAAGGGGTTTCCATACTAGTTCTCGAGACTAGCCTGCGATGGTTGCAGTGCTCCATACTAGAAGGAATATCAGTTTTATATATTGTCATTAGTGAGATGATATTTAAATATTTATATTGGTATGGTTTGCAAATGTGAAATGAAAGTGATTTTAAAACAATGCATTATTTAAGTTAGAGTTGAAAAGCCATTGTTCTTCTTAAGTTCCTATATATTAAAATTGTACATAAAAAAACTACGTGGTTTGAATCTACCTTATTTTAAACTAACTTTTCTATGCCAGTAGGAGTGACACCAAATGAATATAGGAACAACTATGTAGAGACCATGTTAATTTGATTAACAAAGTAGATAGTTGACAATGTAAATTGGAAGAAAATAGGGGGTGTATCATTTAGTATGTGGATTTCATGACTATATGGATTTAAATGTGGTGTTTATGGTTTAGATATTTGAAACCATCATTTTTAAGGTAATTATTGTGGTTCATTCATAAACTCATAATGTTTGGTAGAAAACTTATCTTATCTTCACCATCGCAATGAAGTGAGTATATAACCTTTGTCATACCCTCCCTCTCAAGCAATCATCATCCAATTTTGTAACACCATAATGTCCTAAGAAATGCTTTAATCCTCCCAATTTTTCTTCTTGTCCTACCCCTAAGAAAATTCTTATAAAATACCTTTATCTTAAATATTTGTTGAGGAAATGACTATGTTATGTGAACCCCTTCATTTTTGGGTGAGTGAGACCTACATTTCTAGGTTTGGTAGGTCTGGACATATTATGTATAAGTTTAAACCTCATGTGCATAATTTCCCTTGGTACCCTAGTGAATGGCCAAAAACCTTGAAAATTTAGTTGATGATGTTCTTATGATTGATATCGTGGTGAGATTTAGATGACACGAGTGGATTATACGCGTCAAAGTACCTATGTATTAAACTCTTTTATTTGAAACCCTTTTTCCCTCTTAAATAAATGTGTTCCCTTTGTGTCTAGTAGTGGATTACCTCAAGTTGATAAAAGGTTTTGTGAGTTAGAAATATAGAAACTCTCATGTATTGTCTTGTATTATGAAAAAGTTTATCCCAGTGAATTCTTTTGAAGTTGATATATAGTGTGACCTCTTTTAATGTTATTAGTGAAAGAAAAACTAATGTATAATTACCCAATGATTTAAATAGTTCCTTGGAAGGTATTTGAAATGTAAAAAAATCATATAATATGTCTTTCTTGTAATATGCATTTACTATTTGGGTGTCTAAGATAAATGAAATGAGTTATCTTGTGAAAGGTTGCACTCCTTGTAGTCATGAATCCCTATGTGTAAATTATGTTTTATTTGAATTACAGTTGTTCTACAACAATGCCAATGGTGAGACCAAAGTATGAAATAATCTGTAAAGAGTATAAGAGTAAATGATATTTTGGGTTTAGGAATAACGTCATACCAAAAGTCCTTATAACTTAATTTTACATTCTCATGTTGTTAAAAAGAATATGAATTTCTCTTAGTGAGATCAAACTTTCAAGAAAACATAAACTCTTCTATATATAAAATTTTAGGATGTGAAAATGTTGAATTGACTCAAACTAGTTATTGAACTATATAAACTATAATAGGAAAATAAAGGTACTCTTTTGGAGGGATGTTTATAGGAACATGTAACTTCAACCTTCATCTCCTTAAACTCAAAAGATTTATTCAACCTAGTATTCATATTAGTTCCCTTACATAATGATAATACAATTAAACGTCAATTAAACATGTTTTGGAAACCAAACCCTAGCATAATATAAGGTATCAAGAGTTTTTATGTGTTTAAAATGTGTCATATAAAAATGGAGTTATGGAAAATTATTGTAAAGGTGAAAAAGATCCAAATTAAGTGTAATTTTATTAAGTTAAATCATAAATGAACTTAAAACAAAAGTTGGTTGATAATTATAGTTTATGATTACACAATTAATGCTCTTAGAATTTTAAATTGTAAATAATATGTAACTAGGGTGATGATGTATTTTGGAACGTGCGTATCCTTGAGCTCTTCTCTGGTTGAGTGGAAAGTTTTATATTTTTATTTGGAAAAGTATCACATCAACACGCACTTGGTGTTATCATGTTGTTTATGTGGTTCCATGCTTGTGCAAGTGTCTTATGTGATGTTGAATTTCTTTAATTTATTCCATATGGTGTTGTGTTACGAGAAATGAAAGACAAAAAAATTATTCTTGAAATTTTATTGTTTTACTTTGGTGTTGAAATTTTTTTCATTACACCAACCTCTCGTATCCCTTCCTCCTCCATCTTCCCTAATCTCATCCTCTTTCCTCCCTTCCTCTTCCTTCCTCCAACCTCCAAACCCCTTATCCCTTCATATTTATTCCTCCAACCTCTAAACCCCTTTTATTCCTCCCCTTGCTCCTCTTCCTTCTTTCATCTTCCCTCTTCCCTCCAAACCCTTCATCTCTTCCTCTTTCTTCCTCCAACCTATAGATCCCTTCATCCTCTTCCATCTCCCCTTCCTCTATTCCTCTTCATTTCTCTAACCTTCAAACCATTTTTTCTTCTTCCATATTCCCTCCTCCTTCATATTCCCTCTTCCCTCCAAACTCTTCATACATTAATATTTTTTCCTCTATGGTATAATTACCTTCCTCTTCCTTATTTTCTTCCTCTCTTACTCTTTTTCCATCTTACCTCCTCCCTTAATCCTCCCTTTTATCTCCAAACCCTTAATCCATTCCTCTTTCTTCCTCCAACCTCCAAATCCACTCCTAATTTTTCTTTCCTTCATCCCTTCATCTTCCTTCCTCAAACATCTTAACCCCTTCCTCATCTTCCATCTTCCCTTCAAATCCCTTCCTCTTGCTTCCTCTAACTACCCAATACCATCCTCCTCATCCATCTGCCCTCCTAACCCCTTCCTCCCTTCCTCATCATTCCTCCAACCTCCAAACCCCTTCCTCCTCTTCCATCTTCCCTCCAAACTCCTTTCTCATTTTCCCTCTTCCCTCTAAAACCTTCATCCATTCCTCTTTCTTCCTCCAACATCCAAATCCCTTCCTCCTCTTCCATCTTATATTCCTCCCTTACTCTTATTCCATATTACCTCCTCCCTTCATCTTCCCTCTTCCTTCCAAACCCTTTATAATTTATTCTTTCTTCCTTCAACTTCCAAATCCCTTCCTCCACTTTTGTCTTCCCTTAATCCCTTCATCTTCGTTCCTCCAACCTCCAATCCCTTTCCTCCTCTTCCATAATCCCTCCAAATACCTTCCTTTTCCTTCCTCCAACCACTAAACACCTTCCTCCTCTACCATCTTCCCTTCCAACCCCTCACTCCCTTCCCCTTCCTTCCTCCATTATACAAACCCCTTCCTCCTTTTCCTTCTTCCCTCTAAACTCGTTTAACCCTTCCATGTCCTTACTCCAGCCTCCAAAACCTTTCCCCCTCTTTTGTCTTCCAACCAAACCCTTTCCTTTCTTCCTCTTCCATCCTCCAACCTATGGACCCATTCCTCTTCTTCCATATTCCCTCAAAACCTATTCTTTCCTTCCTTTTCCCTTCATATTCCTTCCTCTAAATTTTAAAACCCTTCCTTATCTTCCCTTCAAACCCCTTCTTCCCTTCAAATTCCTTCCTCCAACCTCTAAAACCCTTTATCCTTTTCCACTCCCTCCTCTTTCCTGTTCTCTCATCCTTTCTCTCATTCCTCTTCCCTCCAAGCACTACATCCCTTCCTCATTCTTCCTCCACCCTCCAAATCCCTTCCTCCTCATCCAACTTCCTTACTTCCATTCTATTTCTTCCCTTCCTCTTCGTTCCTCAAACCTCATAACACATTCTTCCTTTTCTATTGCTTCCTACAACATCCAAACACATTTATCCCTTACACCTCACTCCTCTTCCCTCTTCTCTCATCCCTTCATCTTCCCTCTTCCCTCCAGATCCTTTATCCCTTCCTCTTTATTCATCCAACCTCTAAATCCCTTCATCCTCTTCCATATGCCATCCTCCTATCCTCTTTCATCTTCCCTCAAAACCCATTCATTCATTCTTCTTCCTTCCTCCAACCTCTAAATGACTTCCTCCCTTCCACTTCCTCCAACCTCTAAAACCATTCCTCTTCTTCTATACTCCCTCTAAACCCCTTCTTACCTTCCCCTTCTTTAATATTACCTCAAAACCCATTCTTCCCTTCCTCTTCCTTTGTCCAACCTCAAAACCCCTTTATCTATTAACCCTCCCTTCTCTTCCCTCTTCCCTCAAAACCCTTAATACCTTCATCTTCCTTCCTCCAACCTCCAAATCCATTCCTCTTCTATCATCTTCCCTCCTCTTCCCTCTTCCCTCTATACACTTTATCCCTTCCTTTTTCTTCATCTTCCTCCAAACCCCTTCTTTCCTTCCCTCCCTCATCTTCCCTTCAAACCCTTCATCTATTCAGATTCATTCCTAAAACCTCCAAACCCCTTCTTTCCTTCCTCTTCTTCCATCTTCCCTCCAAAACCTTCTTTCTTTCCCCCTCCATCCTCTTCCATATTACCTTCCCCCTTCATCTTCCATATTCCCTCTAAGCCCTTCATTCCTTCCACTTCCTTTCTCGACATCCAAACCCCTTCATATTCTCCCCTTTGCCCTCACAACCCCTTATTCCCTCCCTCTTCTTCCATATTCCCTCCAAACCCCTTCTTCCCTTCCTCCTCCCTCATATTCCATATTTCCTCCTTCCTTCATCTTCCCTCTCCTCCAAACCCTTCATCCCTTCTTGTTTCTTCCTCTAACATCCAAACCACTTCCTCCTCTTCTATCTTCCCTTCTCTTATAATATTTCATTTTCCCTCAAAACCCCTTCCTCGCTTCCTCTTCCTTCCTCCAACATCCAAATTCATTCCTCACTTATTCTTCATTCCTAAAACCTCTAAACCCTTTCCTCTTTTTTCATCTTCACTCCAAACCTCTTCATTTTATTCCATCTTCCCTCAAAACCCCTTCTTACCTTCCTTGTCTTCCCTTTGTCTTCTTCCATGTTCCCTTCAAACCAATTATTCCCATAATATTCCTTCCTCTAGCATCTGAACCCTCTATTCATTCCCCATCCCTCCTCTTCTCTTTTAATTCATCCCTTCATTTTCTCTATTCCTATAAACCCTTCATTCCCACCTCTTTCTTCTTTAAACCTTCAAATACCTTCCTCCTATTCCATCCTCCATCATCATGTTCTGTTTCATATTCCTTAAACATCCCTTTCTCCCTTACTCTTCCTTACTCTAACATCCAAATACATTCTCCCCTTCCACCTTGTTCTCATGTGTTTTCACATGGGAAAAATTATCCCAAAAGAAGGACAACTATACCTTAGTGTCAAATTTTTCATGTCTTACCTTTACAAACATCTCTAGTTCAACCTACCCCTAGTGTCAAGTCAAAGATTTTCTTCCATTTTTCCATCTTTCAATGTCATTAGTGACCCCTATGAGATTTAGGAAAATAAAATCATTCAAGTACTTCGAGCAATGATTTTCAAGGCAAATTTTCAAGCATACTTAGAGAGGGATTTCATTAGCCTTTCTAAGCCAAGTGGTCCATCATCGGAGAAGTTACAAAGACTCGTACTCTTCATGGAAGTGTAAAAATGAGCTAAAAATCATGGAAATTATTTGGGAATATTATGCGAAGTTTCGGATATTAAGGATCCAATGCACCAAAAGCACAATTTTGAGGTTGAAGGAGCTAGCATCGTAAAAGTACTTGATCTTCAAGGAGTGATTTCAGGAGCTCTAGAATGATTTAAGATCCAAAAATATATCATTGGAAATTAATTTCAGTCCCATACATGGTGGATAAAGTAGATCATCTTCAAGAACCATGCATTTTTAGGACAACTCATTCTTTCCATGCATAACTAAAGGTGATCATGAGAAAAAAATATTTGTGTGTTTCATTAATAATAAAGTCTTGGGACCCTTACCATTCTTTCTCAAAAGGTATGTTATAGGAATAATCATATAAATATGTTCCCAAAAACTCATCCAGGAGCTCAGGTTATGACTTTCACAAGTTAGCTCTTAAGGTACGCTCTTCGGTACTTAGTCAATTTTCCAAAGGTACACGTGGCATCACCAGGTTAAGGTGAAATTTCATGTCCCTATTTCACCTTACCAAATGGAAATGAGGTGAAAAAAATTATGCACTCCCCCATTTATCCTTCTAGTCACCCATATAACCTACACACTCACTTTTAAACACCTTTGACCAGTTTGACCTATTCCTCCACCTACCCCTACATGTGTGCCACTTGTCAAGCTAGGAGAAAGGTGAATTTTCTTGCACCTATTTTCCCAAAATAAAAGGTCCAATGGGGACACAAAAATGTGTGCCACACTTTCCTTCCCTTTTGGACCCTCATGTGACCATCTCCTGGCCCCCAAGTGCTTTATTCTATCCCTTTCCTACACATTACTCAATGAATAAACACCCACCACTTATCATGCTAGGTGAAATGTGTAATTTTTGTCCCTATTACACCAAAAAAAGGGACAAGAGTTGGAAACAGATTGTTCCCAACCCTCTCCCTCACATTCAAGGCTATAAATAACAAAAATCTTAACCATTTTTACATTTGAACCCCCACAACCGCGTATCTTTGCCATATTTTTGAGATTTTACGTCTCCATTTTCATGATACTTTGATTTCTGAATATTCTCAATAATATGAAGAAATGAAAAAATAAAAATAAAAACATGAAGAAAGCTGGATTCGAGAAGAGAAAAAATGATATCTTTTCTGAAAAATCTTTGAAACCCTTGAACAAGATTTGCTCGTATCTCAAAACCTAGTGCACGGATCAAACTGCCATTTTTTGGAATCTTCTAGTTTCTTAGAGGCCATTAGAATCCAAGAAAATAATAATAATTCATGCTCCAAATTATTCGCAGCAAAGACACCCTAGTTTCCCACAGTGAAAATTTTGAAATTTGAAATCTTTGTTTCTAGACACCGTGTAGGTTTGAAATTTCAGAGGTACACTAAAGAGAAAATTCCCATATTAGAAAATTATTTTTCATCCAAAACTGAGGCCCATAACCATACTTTCCAAAAATAGTAAGCCTCTTACAGTGCCCTTGTTATTTTTGGCAAGTCAACATAGAAAGTAGTTTTGACAGAAGTGGCATCCACAGAGGTGATCCAAAAGGACATTCTCAGTGGTTGGGGCCAAAAAAGGTGAAAATTATCACTTAATAAAATTAGTATTTTTCCTACATAGGTGCTTTCTATCATTAGTAAGTAATATAAAACTATATTTATGGCATAATAACTATACACGGGGTGATCTAGAAATCTAACTTCATCGGTGGCATTTGAGAGAAGGGTGGAAATTTGTCATTTACTAAAAATAGTAAATCCCTCTTTTCAGGAGCAAATAAGTGTTTAGAATCTATGGAATTCAAGTTCATAGAAGTGGTTTTCTTCACTATCAATAATGGTGTACTCATCGGTGTCTTTGGCTTTCTTTATCGGTGTATATGAGAGATCTCAATAGTTCCTTTCGACACTCATCCTATGGTCCAAGTTGTCTTTGAATCATGTGTGAAAAGGATTGTGTAATCATCATCATCATAAAATTATTCAAGTTATGTTCCATTATAACTTTAAAATAAACATGGAAGTGTTGTAAAATGTCATTGAAAGGCCAGTTTTCATTCCCATCTTATTCAAAATGAACCTTCGTGAGTGACTCTTGTGGTCACCAAAGGAATCATTCAATAGTGTTTTTAAACACTTAGTTCGGGTTTCCATGCGTCATCCAAATAATTTTTCTCCTAGTTTGAAGGTTCAAGGGTTTAAAGTTTGCTACATTGGAGTGTTTCATTGAATTATTCTGGCAGGATTAGTGAACTTCATCGGGAGCATCTTTTGCATCATCATATTTCTTCCTCACTTTTCTTTCTCTCTCTTCTCCTCCTCCCCCAACATTCTCTCTCCCCCGTGTTCTAATTCTTCATTGAGGTTGCACTTTTTTATAATCATTTATTTAAATTATAAAGTGAAATTAGGATCATAATGTGATAATTCACCTGTATTTTATAAAAATTGACTTAATGTTTTCATAAGAACATGAAAAATATAAGTTTTGCAAAGGCATATGAAAATTCATTCAGGGGTAGGTGAAGAGACTTCCAAATTTCTATAAATTGTAAAGGCATCCATTTTCAAAGGGCTTGTCATTTTTAATCTCATAAGAGAGTGATTCTTGTGAAAAAAAAGAGATAAAAATATCTTTCACTTCTCATTTTTTACATTCTTCCTACTTTTACCGTGTACAATTTCACTCAAGCATCAATGAAAGAAGGATTTTCTACCTTTTTTGACTAGGAGGTTTCTTGATACTTTGCACTCTTTAAATCTTAACTGGTCTTATTTCAATTTTCCTAATTGTTTATTTTGATATTAGGTGTGTTGGAATTTTTTTTAATGGTTGTAGGACTCTCATTTTCTACCTACAACATTAATCCCTCTCCCTTTTCTCACTCCCTTTTCCGCTCTCTAAGAAAAGTCCTATCTACCAAGCAATTGCTAAATTTTTTCACAAGATAGTGTAGTTCCCCTATTGGAAGTCCATTTTCAAAAGAGATGTTGTTGATTCTTGTAAGAGATGTTTCATATTCCATAGTGTCTTTTCATATTACTATTTCAAGATTTCCCCAAAGTTGGTTGAATTGAGATACACCGGGTTGAATAGATCAAAGAGAGTTGGTGATCCCACTTTCGAGCCTTTGCAAAATCAACAAGAAAAAATCAAATATAATCCCTACCATTTCTCTCAAGCCTCATCCCCATCCGGGTCTTCAAGTATTTCACCTGGTAATCCCATCCAAAGTCCTGTTGGTACTCCCCTATAAATTCTCCCATATTTCAACCTTTGTTGAGCATTGAGTTCCTAATCGAAGAAGAATGAGAACTAGAAGAGGGCTTGGAAGAAGAATTTTCCATAGCAAGAGAATAATATGATGCCAAAAAAAAAGAAGTGAAAATGGTAGATGAGGAAAAAATACCTCAACTAATTGTTTCATGGGGAAGAAATATAGGTCTATTTTCTCTCACACGCCCTCTTCACAGTCTACCAACAAGTTCTTGCAATAACTTTCCAAAGTTCAAGGTGACGACACACAAATTCTTGAAGAACGCATTGCCTTATTCACCACATCATGCAGGATTCTTGGAGTTGAACATGAATATGTTTCCATAAGGTTTTTCATGAAATATCTCCAAGAAAAAGTAGTAGAATGGTTCTACCTCCGCCCATCGATCAATCACTTGTTGGGAGGACATCAAAACCAAGTTTGGAGAAAGATTCAAATCTACTAAGGAATTTTAATATATCCTCACTCAATTGGTACAAATGAAGAAAGAGGCAAATGATACTATGAGAGACTTCATGGCCCATTTCAATAGGTTACTCAAGAGAATACCGATGACAATTCTTCATTTGACAATAACATGAGAATATTTTTACTAATGCTCAATCACTAGAGGTATGATTCTTCCTACAAAAGGTCCAAACAAGGAAATTAGTAGAAGTGAAAAGGATGGACATTGAAGTTGAAAATTATCTCATCTTATCTAGAAATAGTAAGAACCCCTCAAAGGGTATGGCTCGACATCCTCGAGATGAGAGAAGTGATCCATTCTTGTAGAAATTAGCAAACAAAATGGAATCATTGAAGAGGGACATTCTTGACGAGTCTCTTTTCAAATAAATAAAAAAATCATATTGCAGGAGCACCCCAAAGGCTTACCTTGGAGGCTCCACCCATCAATGCAAGTTGTATAATTCAAGAGGATGAAGAAGGAATCAAAAATAAATAGAAGGTGTTATTTCCTAGAGATAGAAGAAGCACGTGGTTATACTAAAAGGGCCTCATAAAATATCACTCAAGGAGTGAATATGATGATGGTGAAGAGGCACTAAGTTTCTCATGTGTTGTGTTTACTCGCTCCCAGTCTCAAAAGGGAACATATCCCTCCATTGCTGCAAAGAAAAAGAAGATTGAAGATCCTCCTATGAATAATCTACAAAACAAAATAATCAATCCAAGATCTCCACTCCCACCTTACATGGAGTCCACATTAGAGAAACTTGACCCTTTGATAAGATGGAGGTCACTGTTATCCCAAATAAGTCTTTCAACTCTTCTTCCAATTCTAAATCAAAATATACTCTTGTAAAATCTAGTGTTTCAAAAGTTCCTAGTATACATTTCAAAATACAATCCATTCCCAAAACATCTAGACCTTCTTCTAAGCATATCCTGAATCCAAAAGTAGTGGCTTCATCCCCCTTATCTCGCATCTATTCCTTTTGATTACATTTAACATGCTAACATAACCAAAGTGCTGATTACCAAAACCGAATACACACGGACTCATCCCGAATAGTTTGAAAGATTTGTCAAACATATCAAGAGTGGTAGTTCAAAACCCAATGTAATGACCCCTATTTCTAAAGGACTACTACCAACCCACCTACACCTCCATCACAAAACATGCTTTCTCAAAGTGCATAAAAAATTGATAAGATCGACCATTTCTATGTCTTCCTTCTCATTAGAGAATACATATTAAATAATTTTATAATGGATTCAGGTTCCTCTAACAACATGATGATTGTTTAGGTCTCCAAGGCTTTTAAAATCACCATGACTCCACCCAATGGCTCTTGTTACTCCATGGAGTCAAAATAAGTCCCACTTGTAGGGAAGATAAAAGATGCATAGGTGGCCCTCGCCAAATTTAAGGAAAATAAGATTTCAATGATGATATTAATAACAAACATTCCAACTTCATTTGGAATGTTTTTTATTAGATAGGCTAAAAACAGGATCAACTCGCAGAGGCCGTACATGAAAGATAGCAGCGTGAAATCTCACAAACAAAAAAAAAAAAGAGGAATAGGACCAAAAAGGGTTAAATAATATTAAGCCCAAGACAACAAGGTCTAGAAACCCAACCAACAAGAGAAACCAAAACTACATAATTACACCAAAAAACAAAGACAGTTCACCAAAAAATGTCCTAAAGTTCAGGAGTAACACCATTAATTTTTCTTTTGATTCTTGGATGGTTTGGCCTCCATGGTCTCAGTCAACTTATTGTTGATGAGTTATAGCTTATTCTAAGGTGGATCCTCCTCTTCATCTCCCACAACATCCTCCTTTGTCTCGTCCTCGTCCTCCTCTTCTTCATCAGATTTGGTGACCCTAGAATATTTTATTTTCCTCTACTCCTCTTCAACCACTTCCAACATAACCTCATATCCCAAACAAGTTTATCCAGACCATTGATTTCCCCCTAATATTATTCGGGATCAAGCGAATTTTTTTAGTGGATTCGATGTTGTCGATCATACCATTCCTAACCACCGAATTTTCCTCCTCCATGACTTGAACCACAATCTCCAAGTACTGAACTTTTTTCTTCAAGTCCTCATGGTGTTTCTTAGCTTCCGATATTATTTTACCTTAACCTTCGAGGACCCAACTTCCTTACTATCAAGAGCCCACCACATGCTTCCCCTCCTCACCTTTGTTATGGCCCTTGCACATTTTTGTAAGACATTCATCTAGAGTGATATCCTCCTCCTCCTCGGTTAGGGGCATGGATTTTTCTAGCATGGGTTTACCATTTTGAAACAAAAGGAGAATGAGCCCCTCATGAATAGGGGTATCCACCTTACCCCGCTGAAAATATTTCACAGAGGTAGTCAAAGACATGAACAAAAAGAAAGGGATACTTAACATTTTCTTATGCTTGAACATATTCAGGAGAGATAAGTGATGAGTGTAAATATTATGATACTTTCCTTCCAAATTTAAATACTTCATAATGTGAAGGAAAACCTCCCTCCACACACCAGGGATGTAGGAACAAGCAATTCCATTAGTGAAGTAATGCACCTTTTCCTTGCAAAGAAAAAGGTGTTAATTTCATGCTCACATCTATTTGTGTCCTTGAAAATTCTAGGCCATCCATATCCATACCAATAATCTAGGTAATGGCTTCCTCCGAGGTCTCAATTTCCATACCCCTAACCACCGCCTTACCATCCTTCCATGCCAAGGAAAACTTCACAGTTCTTGAGTAGGAATTTGTGTCAATAGTTGGGAGGGAAAATCCAGATAAATTGGTCTTCAATAACCATTAGAGTGAAAGGATACAACGAAAAATTTCTTTTTTGGTGAGAAAATTTATTGGGTGGAAAAACTTATGGATTTCTTGCCAATGCTCTAGGAATCTAAGTCCCTCTACTTAACCGATGCAGTTGTCGTATGTGCATGCATGAGAAAATGTGGATTTTTGTGGTGGCCTTTCAACCGGGGATCCAACAAGGGCACTTTCACCGACCTGCGACAAAGTTAGTAATCTCTTGCTAGTAAGAATTTATCGAAAAGCGGGAAAGGGAGTGAGAAATGAGATAGGGGAACTAATGTTACAAGTAGGAAATCAGATTCTTGCACACACTAGTTAGAAACTTCAACACATGCATTTATGAGAAGAAACAACCCTATAAATGGAAACAAGATGAGATAAGATTGTGAACTCATAGTTTCTAAAATCCTCATCAAAAAGGCTACAAAATCCTTCTTCTTGTATTGATGCTTAAAAAAAAGTTGTACATAGTGTGGGAATAGAAGAAATTTGAGAGTGGAGGAAAGTAGAAGAAAATGGCTATCTCCTTTTCTTTCTCTAGGTACAATGCACTCTTGAGTTTACAAGATCAATCACCAACCCTTTGAAATGGGAATGGATTTACAATTTATAAATACGAATTGAATCCTTGTCTTCCTCATGACCCTCCATATGCCTCATTTATAACTTTAGACTATTCATATTCCTACCAAAATATTTGAGTCCCTTTTATAAAATCAAGGTGAATTGATTTACGTTATGTTTCTAAAGTCACTTTTGGGTGACTTAAAGGCATATCAAAAAGTGCAAACCCTAACAAAGAATTAGAACATTTGAAGAGAGAGAAAGTTGGGGAGAGGGAAGAGTGAGAAGAGGAGAATATGTTGCCCTTGATGAAGTTCGATGATCCCCGTTTATTGAAATCTCTGATGCAATGAAACTCTAAAGCTTCAAATCAGCTCGTGAATGCTTACCAAGTTGATTGAACCATTCTCGCTAATGGCCGCAACTCCTAGCTGCGTATGATATACCTATGACCTAAACTATGTAGTGAGTTTCAAAAAACATTGTCTAGTTCCCTAAGATGATCATCCCTCTATGCCTCATTGTGCCAAACTTTCCTTTGAGAACAACCTATTATTAATAGTAAGTGTCCAAGATGGAAATCTTGCTATTTGTAGTGAGAGGTGATTTTTTCCTCTTCTTGACCATCGTGATGTGATGAACTCCCTCATTCGATTCTGTGCACACTTCCTTTTCTTTCACCACTTCTTGGGGTGACTTACTATTTTTAGTAAGCACACATATAAGGGACTTAATATTTTTAGTAAGTGGTCAATTTCATTGTTTTCTTCTCTAAACACTCATTCTATATTCCTCGAGATCTTCAATTCCCGGTGCCTTAGTCTCAGCCTACTTTTGATGATGAATTTCTAGACATAGCAAGCTTTGTATAGGAAAAGTTGTTGTTTTTAGAAAGTGTGTTTCAAATTGCTTGATTTGTGAAAAACATACTTTTTGAGACTTTTATTTTCATTATGATCACACCCTTCAAATTTCACATAGTTTTACCTAGTAGAATACCCGGAAATAGATTTTGAAATTTTCACTGACAAAGTGGCTTTAGGCATGGAGCAACCATGGCAGCCATTAATGGAGCTTGAAATTTACAGTATAGTTTTTTTCTCCATTTGCAACTGAAATAACTCCATTGTGATAGGTTTTTCATTTGGAGCTCATGTGTAATTTTTAGCTCTTTTCCATCGCCGGAATGATGGGAAATCGATGAATGATAATGTGACGTGATGCACGAAGTGGGATTTTTGTTGAGAAAATGATTTAGAGCCCCATTTGACCTCTCTTTTGTTACATCCTGATTTTCTTGAAAAATTTGGAAGTCTATAGAAGATGGAACCTCAATCTAATGTGTATCTTGTGAGATATGAATATTTCTCGATTGGGTGACTTCACGGTTATCGGCAAAAATCATCATTTTCTTCCCGCTCTTCGTATTTTCAGCAATTTCGATCATTACATCCCTTAAAATATGTCTATTTTCATTATATTTGTGTTTATGTGGCCATGGTGGAGCTGTTTGAGCAATGGATGGTGGGTGGTGTGTCAGACAATCATGCACGAAGCCATGACAAGGTATGAAGCTGTGAAGGAGAAATGAGGGGGAAGAAACGGCTAAGTGTCGGATTTAAATTTTCAAATAAATGCACATGGAAGGGTTGGGAAAAAAAAATTTCCCTGATTTCCCTGACCTCAGGGATGTGAGGGACATCAATTTCCATGGTGGTCAAGGTGATGCCATGTGTCCTCGATCCGATGACAAGGGATTTTCTTGAAAAATGCACTTAGGGCTGAAATTCGGTCACGTGGGTGTCCAAAAGACTCCCCATCGGGTATAGGAACATTTTTCCATGTATGATGTCCCTCACATAAGGGAAATCAGTTTCCACAATGGTCTTGGAGCTGACACATGGCGCTTGATCCAACGACAGGGAATGGATGCTCCAAAATGCACCTGGGGGCTAAAATTCGAGTCATGTGGGTGTCTAAAAGACTCCCATAGGGTATAGGAAAAAATTTCCATGTTTTATGTCTCTCACCTCAGGGACATAATGGAAATCAGTTTCACTACGGTGGTCCCTGGAGTTGACATGTGGCACTTGATCCGATGACAAGGAATGGATTCTCCAAAAATGCACCTGGGAGCCGAACTGTCAAGTCTAGAGGTCACATGAGGGTCCCAAAGATAACATGGGTGCTGGGCACATTTTTCAAGGGTTGGGTTACCTAACCTTATGGATTTTGGGGATATGAAATCCCCCGCCAGCTCTGATGTGACACGTGTCCTCCCGAAAAATGACTAAGTCCTAAACTGCCTTTGAGAGGGAAACTTAGAAAGAAGATAACTTGAGCTCCTAGTAGAATTTATTGGTAAAATTTTATATGATTCTAACTTTAAATTTCATTTGGAATCTAATGGAATGGGTCTCATGTCTTAATTCATCCATTAGATCCTGAAAAACTCAATTTGTTATTTTAGACTCCTCTTGTGCTGATAAAAACGCTGAAAATCCTATGCACCAAGGTGTTGTGAAAAATATTATTTCACTATCATGTAGGTATTGGAATACTATTTCCATTGATTTTTAGTTTTACTTATAACTCCATCTGGAGCTCCAGAATCATCTTTTGAAGCCCAATAGTTGTTTTATGCCTGTGTACTACCTAGGCTTGTGAACCTTGTTTTTACTCAGACTGCTCCAAGTCTTTCAAAATTCTCCAAACCTTCAAAAATAATTTCCCTAATGTTCTAATGTCTTAAATTCACCTCCATGTTAAATATTTCCCTTTTGTTCCACTCCAGGGGGGTTGATCCAATCCTGAGAAGGCCAGTGATAGCCCTTCCTAATATTGTCAAAAGATAACATCTTTTTAGAACTTCCTAAAATCACCTAGGGGAATGAATAGACTATCCTAAATAACCTAAGGGACTAATTTTACATCAAAAAGGGGGTGACCAGATTGATGGATTTGAATTGGGGTGCCTAGGAATGATAAAACATGCAAATTTCAGCACATGAGTATACTTGTCGTGCTTGGAAACTTCCAATTTCGTTGTTGCACATTTACGCGAAAACAATTGGCTCTAGCTTGGGGACATGATATGGACTGAGCATAGTGAAGACATGACATGGGAATCTAGAATCTCAATTTTAGACCATATAATTTTTTCACCAATGCCTTATCCATTGGGCCATGTGGAGTCATGTACAACCTATAACAAGAGAGAGAGAGAGAAGAGCAAAAAGGAAAAACACACACACAAAGCAATAGAAAGGAAACACACAACACACAATGGAAAGGGAAACACACCTAGCAATCACCTATGGTATAAGGTGGGGGACAACCCACTTTCATTGAAGCATTTTTCATTTCTCAAAAGTTACCCTTGAAGAGGCAACACCGAATGATGATGTTGTCGCAAATCCATTGATGAGGTTCCATAAAGTAGTGCCTTGCCCTCCTCAGTTGCTTATGAAAGCCAGGTGATTTCACAATTTTCTTTGTACTTGGTAGGAGTGAGTCCATGTGAGCTTCTTGATGCTCAGTCCTTGCTTGAAAATTCCATTGCCTTTATGTTCTTTTAAAGCAGTTTCATAGTGCCAGTTTCCTTCCATGTTTATCCATATATTTGATTCTCCATCGAGTGTGCTATCACTACCCCAGAGCTGATTTTTTTCAATTCCTTTGATATTATGAGTTACTTTCTTTCCTAGGTCTATGCTCATTGACATCTTATCCATGAAAAACATTTGATTCATTCTTTATCTCTACTTCATGGTGAGGAGTTTGAGTATTGACAGGAGGATCGGAGGCAAACTCATACTTGTCTTGTATATCCATGGCATGAGTGAAGAGATCAAGAATCATCTCAGGGTCTTCTAAAATTCTACTGCATCCAAGATTTCTTGCACATAGTTATGCTTCATCATTTCCTGCAGCTCATCTTTATATGCCTTTGAAGAATCTCTATTTTGCATACCAAGGAAACTATCTGGAGGGATTACCTCATCATCTCGGGAATCGCTACACTCTACGATCCTTCATCAAGAGATTCATCTTTAGAGGTCTCAAAACTCCTTGCTTCAATTTCTTCATCATGGAAAGAGTCTTCATCTTCAAATGGGAAAGAAAATATCTCCATTTCGTTATTGCATCCATCAATCATTAGCGCAAGAGCAGAATCATATGTTTTATCTTTCCTTATCTCAATATGGACATCCTCCACATGGTTAAGGCTTCCAAATCTGCTTCACGCTTGTCTTGTAGATTTGTGGCTTACATTAGGAGCTTGAGACTAAGCTTGGGATCTTTAGTTTCTTTTTTGGCTCTAAGAATTTCTTGTATAAATGGTTCTTTCCCTATTCGAGGCCTCATTGTAGACCAGATTGGTATCGTCCTACGTGACATAATCGAGGAGTCTTTGTCTTAAAATGGGAATGAGACTATCTCCTCATCATAGATATGCACATATGTTGATTTTTATACTTGAAAATTGCCAAGAATCATTTCCTCTTCTTCACGGTTTACATCATCTAGCAATTCGAGCTGCCCTCTTGTAACTCAAATCTCCTCGGTGCTTATTAAAATTCCAAATCTCTACGGGAAGGCATGTCTAGACCTATCAAGATGGGGATATCCTCTTCTTTCAGTTGTCACAAAGTGATTCATCTACCTCCTACACTTTGGTACAAAATGTTAGCTTCGGGCTTTAGAATTTTGTCTTTGTGAACCTCATCTTCTTCTCGGAAAACAATTTCTCCATGTCTCCCTTCACTAGTATGGTTAAAGAAGACCAATTCATCTAAATTTTTCCTCCCAAGACTTGGCAAAAATTTTGGGACGTCTACTACCAAAATCATCACGAAACTTTCTTGTTTGGAAATCTGGTGAGAGCCACTGTGCATATTTGACCTTTCCTAAAAGTGTTACCTATTTTGATTTCAAAGAGTAACAAGAGCTGCTATGTGGAGTCATGGTAATTTTGAGAGCCTTGGCAACCTTCAAATGAATCATGTTTATGCGAGGCTCCAGAATCTATTATGTAATTATTCAATACATATTCTCTAACTATAAGGGAGACATTGAAAGGTTAAACTTTATTAGTCTTTGATGCACTCATAGAAAGCATGTTTTGTGAGGGATGTGTAGGTGAGTTTGGTAGCATGCCTTTGGAACTAGAAATTACATCATTGGGTGTTAGACTACCACTCTTGATATATTGGATGAACCTCTCAAATTGTTCAGGATGAGTCCGCAAATATTTAGTTTCAGTAATTTGCACTTTGGCTTTGTTTGCATATTCTATGAATTCAAAGGGAGTAGATGTGGACAAGGGGGGTGAAGGGACTAATTTTGGAGTCTGGATAGGCTTAGGAGCATGATTTGATGTTTGGGGAATGGATGGTATTTTGAATGACACACTAGGAGCTTTCAAGGTATTAGATTTTATAGGAGAAGATTTAGATTTAGAAATGGAAGAGGAATTGGAAAGCTTACTTGGAATAGCAGGAGTCTTCTTACTTGCTATAGGGTCAAGCTTTAATAATGTAGACTTGTTTTCCAAGCTCTTCTTCACTTTCTTGAAATTTTTAATTTATGTTCATGGGTAGGGCCTCCAAGGAAAGCCTTAGGGGTGCTCCTGCAATCTGATTTTCATTTATTCTTTGGGAAGAAACTCATTAAAATAATTCCCTTTTCAAATATTCTATCTCATTTGCCCACTTTTACAGTGATGGATTAGTTCTCTCATCTCCAGGATGTTGGGTCTTTCCTTTGAAGGGTTCTTGATCTTTCCAAAGAGGATGATATTGTCATCGAGCTCAATGGCCATCCTTTTTTATTCTACAATGTTCCTTGGTTCAGCTCTTCGCAGAAAAAATCCTACTTATGGTGATTGAGCATTGATGAAGAATCTCTTGACATTATTTTGAGATGTTGAATCCTCTTCAGGTATCCTATGAAGAAACCGTTCGAAATGAACCACAAAGTATCTCATGGTTTCATTTTCTCCTTTCTTCATTTGAGCCAACTGTACTAGGATGTCTTGATAGTCTTCAGTTGATTTAAATATCTCTTTGAAGGAATCCTTGATGATATTCCAACCTGTGAATGACCGGGTAGGCACGAGGTAAAACCACTCTACTAGTTTTTCTTGGAGGGGCTCCATGAACAGTCTCACAGCAACATCTTCATGTTGGACACCAAGAATTCCACATGATGTTGTGAAAGTAGTGGTGTGTTCTGTAGGATGTTGTGCACTCTCACCTTTGAACTTGGGAAATTTCTTATGGGAACTCGCTGGTAGGTTGTGAAGAGGTGGTTCAAGAGCAAGCGGGCCATATTCCTTCCCCATGGAACAATGGGTTGAGGTATTTCTTCTTCATCTTCCATTTTTGTTTTTGCTTCTACTTCAGCCCTTACTTCTATAAATTCTTCTTCTTCCATGAACTCGATGTTCAATGGTGGTTGAAAAATGGGAGGATTTGAAGGGGAAGTATCAACAGGAGTTTTGATAGTATTGCTAGGTGAACTACTCAAAGTACCAAATGGAGAGGAGGCTTGAGAGAAGAAGTATGGATTATCTCTAATTCGTTCTTGCTGATTTTGCAAAGCCTCAAAATTGGAATCAACAACACCTCTCAACCTGCTCAACTTGGTGTATCTTCCTTTAGCCATCTTTTGGAAACTTTTACAGTGGGAACACAAAAGGACACTGTGGAATGTGAAAAGTCACGTGTAGAAATCAGCAATGTATCTTTTGGAACTAGAATTTCATGAACTCTCCTTTTTTATAATATTTAATTTTCAAACATTGTAGTCATATATTGGGTGTAGATGTTGCTAAATCTGCCCCATGGTGGGTGCCAAAAACTATTGGTGAGAAAAATTATCAGGTGGAAAAACTTTTGGATTTCTTGCCAATGCTCTGGGAATCTAAGTCCCTCTACTTAACCGGTGCAGTTTTCGTATGTGCATGCATGAGAAAATGTGGATTTTTGTGGTGGCCTTTCAACCGGGATCCAACAAGGGCACTCCATTGACCCTATGAAAAAGCTAGTAATCTCTTGCTAGCGAATACTTTCTCTGAAAAGCGGGAAAGGGAGTGAAAAAGAGATATGGGATATAATGTTACGGGTAGGAAATTAGATTCCTATACACACTAGTTAGAAACTTCAACACATGCATTTATGAGAAGAAACAACCCTGCAAATGGCAACAAAACGAGATAATATTGTGAACTCATAGTTTCTAAAATCTCCTCATCAAAAAGGCTACAAAATCCTTCTTCTTGTATTGATGCTTTAAAAAATTGTACATAATGTGGGAATAGAAGAAATTTGAGAGTGGAGGAAAGTAGAAGAAAATGGCTATCTCCTTTGCTTTCTCTAGGTATAATGCACTCTTGAGTTTACAAGATCAATTCCAACCCTTTGAAATGGGAATGGCTTTACAATTTATAGAAAATAATTGACTCCTCATCTTTCTCATGACCCTCCATATTCCTTATTTCTAACTTTAGACTATTCATATTCCTATCAAAATATTTAAGTACCTTTTATAAAATCAAGGTGACTTAATTTACATTATGTTTCTAAAGTCACTTTTGGGTGACTTAAAGGCATATCAAAAAGTGCAAACCCCAATGAAGAATTAGAACATTTGAAGAGAGAGAAAGTTGGGGAGAGGGAAGAGTGAGAAGAGGAGAAGATGTTTCCCCTGATGAAGTCTGATGATCCCCATTGATTGAAAGCTCTGATGCGATGAAACTCTAAATCTTCAAACTCATTGCACACTATGAAACTTCTTCAAATCAGCTTGTGAATTCTTACTAAGTTGAGTGAAATATTCATTCGATGATGTAACTCCTAAACTCTAGCCTATGTATGATATACCTAGGACCCAAACTATGTGGCAAGTGTCAAAAAACATTTTCCATTTCCCTGAGATGATCATCCCGCTATGCCTCATTGTGCCAAACTTGCCCTTTGAGAACAACCTGCTATTAATAGTAATTTTCCGGATGGAAATCTTACTATTTATAGTGAGAGGTGATTTTTACCTCTTCTCGACCATCGTGATGTGATGAACTCCCTCATTCGATCATGCGCACAGCTTCTTTTGCTTTGACCACTTCTTGGAGTGACTTACTATTTTTAGTAAACACACATATAAGGGACTTACCATTTTTTGTAAGTGGTCATTTTCATTGTTTTCTTCTCTAAACACTCATTCTAGCTTCCTTGTGATATTCAATGCTTGGTGACTTTGTCTCATTTGCTTTTTATGATAACTTTCTAGACATAGGAAGCTCAGTATAGGAAAACACTATCTACTTTTAGAAAGTGTTTTTCTAGTGCTTTATTTTCGACGTAACATAATTTTTGGGAATTTTCTTTCTTTTACTATCACACCCTCTGAATTTCACATAGTTTTTCCCACTAGAATGCCTGGAAATAGATTTTGAAATTTTCACCAGGAAGTGGCTTCGGGTATGGAGCTACCATGGCGGCCATTAATGGAGCTTGAAATTTTTAGGTATGGTTTTGTCTCTGTCACAACCGAAATAACTCCATTATGATAGGTTTTTATTTGGAACTCATGTGCAAGTTTTAATCTCTTTTCCATCTTCGGAATGATGGGAAATCCAACGAATGTGAGCCAATGCACAAAGTGGGATTTTTGTTGAGAAAATGATTCATAACACCATTTGACCTAAATTTTGTTGCATCATGATCATCTTGAAATTTTGGAAGTCTTCAGAAGACACACCTCGATCCGATGTGTATCTTGTGAGATATGAAGATTTCTCGATCGGGTGACTTCACGAGTTATCTAGAAAAAAACCATCATTTTCTTCTTGTTCTTCATCTTTTCAGCTTTTGATCATTCCTTCCCCTAAAATCTATGTATTTTCATGGACTAGGTGTTTATGTGGCCATGGTGGAGCTGGTTTGGAGCAAAAATGGTGGACCGGGTGTCTGGACAATCATGCACGGAGCCATGGCAAGGTATGAAGCTGTGAAGGAGAAATGAGGGGGAAGAAATGACTAAGTGTTGGATTTAAATTTTCAAAGAAATGCACATGGAGGGGCTGGGTGAATTTTTGTGTCCCTAATGTCCCTAACCTCAGGGATGTGAGGGACATCAATTTCCATGGTGGTCAAGGTGATGCCATGTGTCCTCGATCCGATGGCAGGGGATTTGCTTGAAAAATGCACCTAGGGGCTGAAAGTCGATCACATGGGTGTCCAAAAGACTCCCCATAGGTTATGGGAACATTTTTCCATGTTTTATGTCCTTCACCTTAGGTACATAAGGGACATCAATTTCCATGGTGGTCCTGAGGTGACACGTGGCACTTGATCTAACGGCGGGAATGGATGCTCCAAAACGCACTGGGGATGAAAGTCGGTCACGTGGGTGTCGAAAAAAACTCCCCATAGGGGATGGGAAAATTTTTCTATGTCTAATGTCCCTAACCTTAGGGACATCGGTTTCCTTGTTGTCCCGGAGAGTGAAACATGGTACTTGATCCAATGGTAGGGAATGGATGCTCCAAAAATGCACCCGGGGTTGAATTGTCAATTCTAGAGGTCACGGTCCTAAAGGTCACATGGGAGATGGTTCATTTTTCAAGGTTTTTTTACCTGACCTCAGTGATTTTGGGGACATGAAATCCTACCGAAATCCTGCATGCACCGACATGTGTCCTCCGAAAAATGACTAAGATCTAAACTGCCTTTGAGATGACAACTTAGAAAGAAGATAACTTGAGCTCCAAGTGGAATTTTTTGGTGAAATTTTATATGATCCTAACTTTAAATTTCATTTTAAATCCAATAGTGGGGGTCTCATGTATTTATCCAGCCATCGATCCCTAAAAAAGTGAATTTTTGATTTAAGACTCCACTTGTGCTCGATAAAAACTACCTTAAAATCCTATGCTCCAACGTGTTGTGAAATAAATTATTTCTCCATCATATATGTCTTTTAATCCTATTTCCATCAATGTTTTTTTACTTCTAACTCCATCCAGAGCTCGAGAATCTTCTTGAAGCCCAACGGATTGTGTTAGGCCTATGTAATGCCTTGGCATGTGAACCATGTTTTTACTCAAACTACTCCAAGTCTCTCAAAAATCCTACAAACCTTCAAAAATAATTTCCTGATGTTCTAATGTCTTGAATTCACCTCCATGTTAAATTTTTCCCTTTCATTCCGCTCCAAGGGGTTGATCCACTCCTAGGAAGGCGGTGAAAGCCCTTCCCAATATTGCCGAGAAGATAGCATCTTTTGAACTTCCTAAAATCACCTAGGGGACAAATTTTACATCAAATAGGGGGTGACCAAACTAATGGATTTGACTCATGGTGCCTATGAATGATAAAACATTAAAATTTTAGCACACGGGGGTATAGTTGTCGGCTTGAAACTTCCAATTTCCTGTTGTACATTTGCACGACAACATGCTTCCAAAAAGAAGTTGATGTGCACAGTGTAAAAATTACAAAATCTAGGAGCTAAAATTTTGTATCAAAATAGCAGGAGGATGAACCTTTTTGTAATGAGTCGGGAAGAGGAGGAGATTCCCATTTTGATAGGACCAAACATTCCTTCCCAGAGGAATATGGATCTAGAGGAAGCATTGAGTAACTTTGAGATGTAAAAAGGTAACCTTGAATTGCAGATGATGTGAGGTATGAAGAAGAGGAAATGGTTCTTTGTGAATTTCTAGTGGAGAAACTAGCTTGTATGCATACCTAGGAGGAAGGGATGTTCTTTTTCCCATTCAAAGATGGATATTCCTTTGATCATTCCTTCTGTGAAGAAGAAATAAATCCTATTTGTAATGATCCCTTGAGAGTTTTGAAAGAAAACTATGTGTAAGATCTCCTAAGATGTCTTTGAAGAAATAGAAGACCTAGAGCTCAGTCTCGAAAGTCCTGATGTGAGCTATGGATTTACAAGACAAGTGTGAATCGATCGGTATGTTCAATTGATTTAGAGATTAGTTATGATGGAATGAAGAGGGGAGAAAAACTTGATGTCCCTCATGAGCTAATAGGTGTTGGATACCATGATGAAATTAAAAAAATTATTTCCTTTTGAAGAATAAGATTACCTTTATGATGAAATGATTGAACCAAAGAGTTCTAAAGTCAAGACTCATCCAAACAAAGGAGTGGTAGAATGTCATGATCCTCAAGATAATGAAGAAATTTCCCTAGATGGTTTCCCTAATTTCAGAATGAAGACTCTTTAAAATAAAATAGAAGCCTCGAGCATCAATAATCTCATGTAGGATCACTCCTACAAAGTACATAGACAATCATGATAGCACCGAATTTCATGAGCGGTTGAGGAGAGGAGGCTACTTTCTAGAATTATTCAATGGCTTCATGGAACATCATCGCTCAGTGTTTCCCACTTAGGGGTAACCTCGAGAATAGAATATAACTTCAGTGAAAGAGGGTTTTCCCCTGCATTTACATCATAGGTGATTTTCGGTGTGTATTTCCCTTTTCCATTGTGTGCATTCTTTCATTTCCGTGTGGTGTTTGTTTTTATTTCGTGATTTGTGTGTGCACTCCTTATAGCTATCTATTTGAGTGACTTTGTGTATCCCAATTGATAATTCACTCACCGTGCTCAATCCATAAGGTTTCCTCAAGTTAGAGCTAGTTGTTGTTCTATGTTTTTGCATGGGCAAAATTCACCCAAAAACAAGACAATTATACCCTAGTGTCAAAATTTTCATGTATTACCTTTCCAAACACCCCCATATCAACATACCCATACTATAAAGTCCATTATTTTCCTCCATTTTTCCATCTGTGAATTTCATCAGTCGCCCTAGGTGATTTAGGAAAATAAAAATCATTCAAGTACTTCAGAGCAGTGCTTTTCAAGGCAAGTTTTGAAGTATACTTAGAAAGGGATTTCATCAACCTTTCTAAGCCAAGTGCTTCATCATCGGATCATTGTTGAAGATACATACTCATCGTGTAATTGTAAAATGAGATAAAAACATCATGGAACTGATTTAGGAATATTATGGGAATTTTTCAGAGGTTTAGGAGCCAATGCACCAAAAGCGGTTTTTTGACGTCGAAGGAGCTTGCACCATAAAAAGTACCTGATCTTCAAGTTGTGATTGAAATCTCTAGAATGAGTTAAGATACAAATAATATATCATTTAAAATTAATTTAATTTAACTACATGGTGGAAAAAATATATCAACTTCAAGCACCATGCATTTTTCAAAGCTAACTCATTCTTTCCATGCACAACGGACTATCCCAATAAAAAAGAATATTTTTGAGGATGTTATAGTAATAATCAAGGATTGGTACCCTCAAAATTCTTCTCAAAATGTATTTTCTATGTAAAATCATATAAATAAGCACCCGAAAACTCATTCGGGAGCTCAAGTTATGACCTTTACAAGTCGGCTCTCAAGGTACGCTCTTCAATACTTAGTCAATTTTCCAAAGGGACACGTGGCATCACCAGGCTAAGAGACAATTTCATGTCCCTATTTCACATTACCAAAGAGATATGAGGTGAAAAAATTATGCCATCCCCCATTTAGCCTTCTGGTCACTCATATGACCTAGACACTCCCTCTTAGGCACCTTTGACCAGTTTGACCTACTCCTCCACCAACCCCCGCATGTGCACCACTTGTAAAGCTAGGAGAAAGGTAATTTTCTTACACGTAGTTTCCCAAAATTAAATAGATAATGAGGACACAAAAATTTACCCCACCCTTTTCTTCCCTTTTGGACCCTCATGCGACCATCTCCCGACCCCCAGGTGCTTCATTCTAGCCCCCTCCACTTTGAACAACAAATATAAACCCACCACTTGTCATGATAGTGGAAAGGCACAATTTTTGACCCTATTGTTGTCATCCTCAAAATTCCTCTCTTTCAAAGTCAATTTTTGAAAATTTTTGAGTTAGTCTTGTGGAGTATTAGATTACGTCAAGCCCGGTATTGTCTGTAATTTTCCATTCCCTCGGAGAACAATCTAAAATTCAGGCATAATGGAGGAGTTTTTCCCCTTATTTTTATTTCTTCTCATGATCGGGAATGATGGGTGTACCCTCCTCATCAATATTTTTTCTAGCATCCATGAGTATTACGTGGATATCTTTGATTATATGTGGCATGGTCATGTTCAAGCTTGGTAGAGAAACCTCCACGCGTCTAAATGGTGCAACTCTAAGAGCAAGGCCCAAGGGAAAGTCCTCAAATAAGTGTAGGCTTTCCATGTGTCATAGGTACAAAATGAAGACAAAACAAGCCCTAATTGGCTATGTATGGAATGTTAAACGAACGGCGCCACATGCCTCATCAGTGTAACTTCAAGGGTCAAAGCCAAGGGTAGTTCTCAAACTTGTGCCATGCTTCCACATGTCCCAAGTCCAAAAAGAGAAATATCCAATCATTCAAATTGACTAAAAAGGAGAAAGAGTAAAACCAAAGGGTCAATCTCCAAATGAGCCCTAAATCACACCATGTGGTCAAAGTCAAAGGAGAGAGAAAGTTAGGTTGTTGAAAATTCCAAGACCGACGAAACAAGCCACACGTCATCTTGGAGTAATTTCAAGAGGCATATCCAAAGTGGAAACTCAAATGAGTACCAGCTCTCCATATGTCCAAAGTCAAATATTAAGCCCACATAGAAAGTCAAAGCGGGGAAAGCGGGCCATCGGGAGATTTGAGAATTTGAGCCTTGTTTTCATTAAAGGAGCTTAAAGTTAAAAAGTGACCGCAACCCCACCCACGCCAAGGAAAAAGTCAAATATTAAGCCCGCATCGAAGGTCAAAGCGGGAAGTGGGCCGACAGAGCAATTTGTGTTTTTGAGCCCACGTTGAAAAGAAGTAAAATTATAAAAGTAAACTGTGACTCTGTCCCCACTTAAGTAAGGCCACGTGTCAAGACTATATCAAAAGTGGGTGGGTGGGCCAAAATGTTCCAAAGTTCCATTTCTCCAAAGGGCACAAAATGTAAAAGGCATCCTCAGGCCCGCTTCATTTTAAATCTCTCCCACATGGATGGCTCACATTCAAAGTTTGCAAGGGCAGATTGAACGGCTGCGATTCAATGCGTCTGGTTTTTCTACCAGACATGGAAATGGCTGAGGCATTGGAGAGACTCAGGCATCGGTTTCTTGAATTAGTTTTCATCATTTTTTGTAACCAAATGTAACCGTTCTTGGAAACTATTTAACAGCTTCTCCATGTTGTTGTTTGGGTTAGATCCTGGTACTCTGTAAAGTAATAGATTTGAAGTAATCAATACAGAAGTTTTCCCCTTTCTTCCTCTACTTTTCTTCTTTCCATGTCTAAAACTTGGGAATCATCAATCTTTTATGATAAGAAACTTTGTGTTCTTGTTTATATGATTTCTAGAACTTTGTGTCTTTGGAATTATACTAGTTATGAAAGTGAATGATTCTATTCTACATCTCCCTGGTTCAATACATATAAGGTGATACTCTACCATCTATATCTCCTAAAGGTATTGTTATGTTCTTCCTTCCTCATCTCCTTAATTCTTCCATCCTTTCGTATTGATGATCTTTGGGCATAAAACGTTTCAAAGGATCAGAATCCACACTTTGAAAGTTGTACATTTGTATATAAGTTTGTTGCTTGCTTTCAATAAGGGAACCTCTCCCATTAAAGAGGAGGGACTTGTTGTCCCTTGACTGTGGTTTGTTAAAAGGATCATTTTAAAAACCCAACAGTTTTTGGTGACTCTACTGGGGATTTCATTTCAAACGGATCCCTTTCTAAAAGAACAACTTCAAGATCATTGTTGGTCTGGCAAATCTCTGTATACATGTGGGAGGAAAGCTCTCGGGGTTGAGGATTCCCATTTTTAACTTTTGGAACAACAAAACCTCTCTCTTCTAGCAAGAAGGAACAGAGGGACTCATTCTACAAGAACACCTCCTACTAAATATAGATATTCCAAATATAGCACTCATCAGGAACATCTCGGTCCTAATCTCCATGTTTTGATTCTTGTTGGTGTTTCAGTTCCCCTTTAGTCAATTTTTCCAAAGATGGTAGTTCCTTTGCCTCGGGGACAACAAGTTGGGCCTCTTACTCTTCCTCATCCATTACATGAGTTTCCTAGAGGTAACAAGAAAAATTTTCCCAAGTTCAGGGGTGATGGGAAGGTTCATCTAGATGAACACATTGCAGCCTTTGTTATTGCATGTGGGATTCTTGGAGTAGAACATGAAGATGTCTCTGTCAAGATTTTTGTGGAGACATTGCAGGACAATGTTGCTGATTGGTTCTACCATCTTCTTGTTGGGTCTATCACTAATTGGAATACCATGATGACATGGTTTGAGTAGTGTTTCAAACCTGCTAAAGATGTGCATGCTCTGTTAGCACAAAATTCTCATATCAAGAAGGAGCCATTTGAGCCCATGAGGGATTTTGTGGCTAAATTCAACAATCTAATTAATAAAATTCCACAAAACACTCGTCTAGTGGATCAAATCCAAAAGTGATTCTTCCTCAATTCCTAGTTTCTGAGTGATTTTTGCACTAAGAAGAGCCAACCTTGTAACTTTGGATGTTGATCAGCGTTTAGCTATCAGTGTTGAGGATGATTTGATCATGTCTAGTAAGCTAAAAAGAGAACCCTCAAAATCTAAAGCTTCTTCCTCTTCCTCTTCCCCTGGAGCCAGTTCTGATCAATTAGTACAGAAGCTTACAAATTATCTCATTGCTCTCAAGAAACAATTGGCGCAACACACCCCTTATTAGGATGTTCAAAGAAATAATTTTCAGCCCAGGAACCACCTACCTTCCTCTCAGACTAGATTGTCTATTGAAGGCCCACCCATCAAGGTTCTAGTCAATGTAACTTGTGAAGTTGAAGAACCTGATGATGAGGAGTGTAATGAACTATATGAAGAACCAAAAGAATAAGTTGAATAACTGGAAGAGCTTGGTGGATCACAAGTTCATTTCCTCACCAATGAAGGTATGGATGATGAAGATGAATATGAGGAAAGAGTGGTAGATATGAATAGTGAGTCATATGTTGTTATGACTCGGGAGAAAACAAATAGAAAAGAGAAAGTGGTGCAGCCTACCAAGAAGTCTAAGGAGCTTCCTACAACTATTCCAGTGATTGCAAGAAGAGGAGCTCCCATTCCCACTGCCTCCACACAAAAGGTGAGTAATTCTAATCCTCCTTCTTCTACTTTTGTTTCCAAAACTCCTTCTCCTTCAAATCCTAAAACGATAGATCAAGAGTCTCTCAAGTTCCTAGCAATGATGCCCCATCCACCTCTAGATCTTTTGATATTATTGATCACCTCAAAAGGACTAAAATCCAAATTTCAGAGGCAGATTTTTACCAAACCCATCCAAAATATTTTTCTAAAATGGTAAAATTTGTAAATTCCAAATCCAAAGTCTCATCCAGTACTTCTAAAGGTCTTTTTCCCACCCCCTCTTCCTCACCTCAATCAAGCCTTGTGGCTGTAGTCACTTCCCCTAATGAGAAAATTGAACCATTTTATGTGACCCTTCTCATAGCTAGCCATAAACTCAATAACTATGTTATAGAATCAAGAGCATCAGATAATGTAATGCCTACAAAGGTAGCCCATGCTTTGGGTCTAACCCTAACACATTCCTTTGGTTCCTGTTATTCCATGGAAAGTAGGAAAGTGCCTCTGGTTGGTAGAATTAAAGATGCATAAGTATCTTTTTTTCTTTTCCAAATAAAAGGGTCTTAGCCACCATTTTGGTAGTTGATATTCCTCCCTCATATGGGATGTTGCTGAGTAGAAATTTTTGTAAGGAGGTAGGAGGTGAGATTCAAATGGATTGGTCACATGCTTTGATCCCGGTCAATGGAAAAATGAAGAAGTTGCTACTTGAGAAACAAACTGAGTACATTGTGCAAAAGTCTGATGACCCAAAAGCATAGATACTCTATGAGGATGCAGGGCATGGGAACTACATGATTATGTCACAAGATGAGGTAAGGATTCCCAAGGGATTTATTCATGACCCCAATGGCATTTGGACTTTGGAGTTTGATGAAAGCTACTCTTCAGCTGGTTCTGGGGCTGGAGTGGTGTTGACATCTCCAGAAGGGAACATTCATCCTTTCCCTTTCAAGCTCTATTTTGAAAATACAAACAATACAACTGAATATGAGGTGTTCATACTAGGATTTAGTATGGCAAAAGAAATGGGACTGAAGAATCTTTTTGGTTATGGTGATGAAGAGCTTATTTTGAAATAGATCAGAGATCTTATTCAAGTCAAGAGTAGAAGATTGAAACATTATACGAAATCTTGTCTGGGATTTCATTGAGTTCCTTAACACTTTCTCCGTTGAAGTTGCGCAAGAGAAAGGAAAACTAGATTTGAATCTCTAGTTATCTCAAGATCTTTTTTGATTCCTCACCCATATTTATCTCAGGATAATTTTACCATTGAAATGATTCATAGGCCCAGCATACCATATAATGCAAATAACTAGCAAGTTTTTAACGATGATCAACATTTTCTCTCTTTCTTGGAGCTTAGGGATAATTTTGACCATCTGTATTTTGAAGGAAGTGAGACCTTTCCTAGAGAGTGTGTATCTTCCAATGAAGGAGATATCAAGGAAGAGACGGATCAAGATGGCTGCATCAAATTGAAAGGTAACAAGATTCCTAAAGGGCTGGTGAGTTTGGAAGACCTGTTTGATAAGCATGATAGGTACATTAAGTCTAAAACTTCCCAAGGAGCCCAACAGTCTATTGAGTGTGAAAAAGTGAATATTGGGAGTCTTGATGAACCTAAGATGGTGGGGAAATTTTGCACTCCAGAGGAGAAGAAGAAGGTAGTAAATCTGCTGAAAAGGTATGTTGATGTCCTTGCCTATTCGTATGATGATCTCAAGGCTTTCCAGCCAAAGGAGATGCAACACTTTATCCCTCTGAAACCTGGGATCAAACTGTTCAAGCAGAAACAAAGGAAATATAATCCCAAGTTTTTTGGCACTATTTTCTAAGAGATTCAGAGTTTCTAAAGGAAAAAAATCATCTTTCCTATACAGCATTCAATGTGGATTACCAACATTGTGCATGTCAAGAAGAAGAATGGTGAGATTCACATCTGTGTGTGAATTTTAGGAATTTTGAATCGGGGATTCTCTAAAGGAAAACTATCCTCTCCCCATGATGGATCAGGTTTTGTAAGTTGTTACAGGCTCTAAGATGTTATCTATGTTGGATGGGTTCTCTAGATACAATCAAGTGGAGGTCAATACCCCGTGATCAACACAAATCGCTTTCACTACTCTGGGGCACCTTTTCTTATAAGAGAATGCCTTTTGGTCTTATCAATGCTTGTTCCACCTTTCAGAGGAAAATGAACTTGGATTTTGGGCAGTTTAAAGGGAAAGTGTGTTGTTGTGTACCTTGAATAATTGATTGTTGTCTCCAAAACAAGGGTAGATCACTTTCAACATCTTGAATCAGTCCTCCGAAGTGCGAGAGAGCATGGAGACTCTTTAAATCCAAAGAATTCTATCTTTTGTATCACTAAAGGCAATTTTTGGGGCACATTGTCTCCAAAGAAGGAATCAAGATAGATCCAGTAAAGAGTTCAAGAAATCCAAGAGATTACTCTTCCCACAACTAAAAAGGGTGTTCACTCTTTCTTTAGTAAGATTAATTTCCTGAGGAGATTTATTTTGGATTTTGCAGAACTAACTATGAGCATTGCTCACATGATGAAAGGAAAGAAAAAATTTGGTTGGTATTATGAGGGTAAGGATCCATTTGAAGTTATTAAGCAAGCTATTGTTAAGACCCCCATCTTAGCATGTCCTAATTTTAATAAGGACTTTATCATATATTGTTATGCTACGTTGTTTACCCTGGTTGTTGTCTTGACTCGACTTAAGAATTCGAGGATCATGAGCTTCCTATTGCCTTCATGAGATTTTTTTGAGAGCTCATTAGTGAAATATACTATGATGGAGAAACATGCTTTTGCAAGTGGTAAAAGATTTCAAGCAATTTCATTTTTATATTATTAATTCACACTCTGTTGTGATTGTTCCTAACACAACCATGAAATCCATTCTTACACAACAGGAGTTTGGAACTTAGAGAGGTAATTAGGTAGAAAAGGTCTAGGAATATGACTTGGATATCAAGCCAACTAAGATAGTGGGGTAAAGGCTTGTGTTAACTTATTTCCGAAGGAGTTGATGCAACATTGTCTAAAGAAGCGTTTAATGTTCCTATTATCCTCTTCCGAATTCAACAGATGAATGGTATACAAATATTACACATATTCTTACCTATGGAGAGTTTCCATCTCACTTGAGTTTTAAGGAGAAGAGGGCTATAAATCTAAGGTTTGTACAGTATGTTATATGGGAGAATGTGTTGTTCAAGTGAGGCATAGATGGAAGATTATTTAAGTGTGTAGACAAAGAGAAATAGAAGAAGTTGTTCTCAACTTTTCATGATCAGGATTGTGGAGGCCACTTCTCTTCTACTGTCACTACCCACAAAATCCTTCGTGCTGGGTACTATTGGCCTACATTTTTTAGAGATGCATCCAAATGGGTAGGCAAGTGTGAAGCCTGTCAGACTTTTGTTGGGAGACCTAAGTTGGCTACTTTTCCACTAAAGCCAATAGTGATTGATGCACCCTTTAAATAGTTGGGATTGGATTTCATTGGAACTCTCAACCCATCCTCTAGTGTTGGGTATACTCACGTGATAACTTCTACAGACTACTTCACAAAGTGGGTAGAGGGAATTCCATTCAAAAGCACTACTTCTGAGGTAGTGTGTATTTTCATTAAGGAGAAAATATTGATAAGGTTTGGGGTACTAAAAACATTGTGGACTGATAATGCCTCAATTTTTTCCTCTTCGAGATGATGGATTTTCTACTATGCTATGGAATTTCCCTTGATAAATCATCAGGCTACTACCCCCAATGGGAATGGACAAGAAGAATCAACAAACAAGAATTTGGTAACCATCATTCGGAAGCTTGTCAATGACTCTCAGAGGAATTGGCACAAGAAACTCTATGATGCTCTCTAGGCAAGATAGAATTACACCCAAAAGATCAATTGGGATGTCTCCTTTTCAAGTGGTGTATGGTGTTAAAGCTCAATTACTAGTGATAGTGGAATTACCAACCTTGCACTTAATGAAGGCTATTGAAGATTCAAGTTTTACCAGTTCCTTGGACAAAAGGATCATGTATCTCCAAAAGTTGGATGAAGATAGGTTGCAAGTTTTTGATAGAATATCGTTCTTTAATGAAGGTGAAAGCTTTATTCGAAAAGAAATCAAGACCTAGATATTTTCAAGTAGGAGACATTGTTCTACTATGGGACAAAAGGCACGAGCCTCGAGGAAGCCATGGTAAGTTTGATTCACTTTGGCTTGGTCCTTTTAAAATCAGGCATTTTGATGGAGAAATTTTGTTCTATTTGGATTATCAGGATGCTACTCCTCTACCACTTCCTTATAGTGGGTAGTATTTGAATTTGTTCAAGTCCTAGGTGACTAGGTGGTCCTTCTGTATATTCTGTACAGTGTTTTGGTTTTTGGTCGTTCCTTTGTGTTTTGTTTCTGTCTTTCCTTGTTTTGGTTTGTTTCCTTTTCATGTGTTTTGTCTTTTGTGTTGGTTTACCTTTGACTCTATTTGCCCAATGGATAAGGCATTGGTCTACTTTCCCTAATTTTTCTATGGTTCTTGATCTTGCCTCATTCCTTTGTCAAGTCATCCCCAGAAAGAGCCAGTTGTTGTCATCCTCAAAATTCCTCTCTTTCGAAGTCAAGTTTTGAAAAATTTGAGTCGGTACCGTGGAGTATTGGATTGTGTTGAGCCTGGTATTGTCTGTAGTTTTCCATTCCATGGAGAACAATCTGAAATTCGAGCATAATGGTGGAGTTTTTCCCCTTCTTTTTATTTCTTCGTAGTCGGGAATGACGGGTGTATCCTCCTCATCAATTTTTCCTCAGCATCCATGGGTATTACATGGATATCTCTAATTGGATGTGGCATGGTCATGTTTCAAGTAGCAGTGGAAACCTCCATGCGTCCAAATGGTACAACTCAAGAGCAGGGCCCAAGGGATAGTCCTCAAATAAGTGCATGCTTTCCACGTGTCCCAAGTCCAAAATGAAGACATAACAAGCCCAAATCGGTTAAGTATGGAAGGTTCAGTGGATGGCACCACATGCCTCATCGGCACAACTCCAAGGTTCGAAGCCAGTGGTATTTCTCAAACTTGCACCCTACTTCCACCTGTCCCAGGTCCAAAAAGGAGAAAGATTCGATCGTTTAAATTGACTAAGTATGAGCGGGTCGATGGAAGCCTCCACGTGCCTCAACAAAGTGCAATTTCAGAAGTGAAACCAAAGGGCCAATCTCCAAATGTGTGCCAGATTGTGACATGGTCAGAGTTAAAGGAGAGACAAAGTTGGCCATTGAAAATTCCAAGATCGGTGGAAGCAGTAACACGTCAGCTTGGAGTAATTTCAAGAGGCATATCCAAAGTGGAAACCCAAATGAGCGCCAGCTCTCCACATGTCCAATGTCAAACATTAAGCCCACATAGAAATTCAAATAAGGAAAGTGGTCTCGTTGAGGAGATTTGAGAATTTGAGCCTTGTTTTCATTAAAGGAGCTTAAAGTTAAAAAGTGACCCATAGCCCCGCCACGCCAAGGGAAAAATTCAAATATTAAGCCCGCATTGAAGGTCAAAGTGGGAAGCGGGCTAGCAGAGCAATTTGTGTTTTTGAGCCTGCATTGAAAAGAAGTAAAATTATAAAAGTAAACCGCGACTTTGTCCCCACTTAAGTAAGGCCACATGTCAAGACTATATCAAAAGCGGGTGGGCGGGCCAAAATGTTCCAAAGTGCCATTTCTCCAAAGGGCACAAAATGCAAAAGGCATCCTCAGGCCCGCTTCATTTTAAATCTCTCCCACATGGATGGCTCACATTCAAAGTTTGTAAGGGCAGATTGAATGGCTATGATTCAATGTGTCTGGTTTTGTTACTAGACATGGAAATGGCCAGAGGCATTGGAGAGACTCAGGCATTGGTTTCTTGAATTATTTTTCATCATTCTTTGTAACCAAATATAACCATTCTTGGAAACTATTTAACGACTTCTCTTGGATCCTGGTACTCTGTAAAGTAATAGATTCAAAGTAATCAATACAAAATTTTTCCCCTTTCTTCCTCTACTTTTCTTCTTTCGTGTCTAAAACTTGGGAATCATCAATGTTTTATGATAATAAACTTTGTGTTCTTGTTTATATGATTTCTGGAAGTTTTTGTCTTTGGAATTGTATTGGTTATGAAAGCGAATGATTTTATTCAACATCTCCTTGGTTCAATATGTATAAGGTGATACTCTTCCATCTATAACTCCTAAAGGTATTGTTATGTTATTCCTTCCTCATCTCCTTAATTCTTCCATTCTTTTGTATTGATGATCTTTGGGAATAAAACGTTTCAAAGGATCGGGAATCCACACTTTAAAAGTTGTACATTTGTATATAAGTTTTTGCTTGCTTTCAATAAGGGAAGCTGTAGACACCAAATTTGGGTCTTATGATGCCTTGTACCCGCATCTCATCCCGCAAGCTAACCCTACCTCACCACCTAAACCTTGCACACTTAATTATTTATTAATTACCTTATAATTAATAAATCCACATCTCCAACCTTGCGACCTCACCTCGCCACCTCACCATGACCTAGCCCTAACCCTAAACCAACCTAATTAAGACCTATGACTTGGTCCAGACCCACACCCATGACTCATTACCCTCACCCGCACCAAAATGAGCCTAATAATGACTTGACCCAGCCCACAACCGATCCCTCAGAGAAAAGGAGGGAAAGATGGCTATTTTACTAAAAATAGCCACTTTGACTCTAATCGACATCGGTTCTACTCGACCGCCGTCGATTACGTAACCGCCATCAGTTCCTCGTTAATGACCTCCCCAACCAAAAACAAAGGATACGGAATTCATTTGGCAAGAAGAAAGGGAAGTGAAATAGGTAGAAGAGGTTACAGAGAAGAGGATCGAGCCCAAGACTATAATCGAGCAACTAGATCATTGCCACACTCTGCTCGTTACGTCGACACTAAAATTTTCCTCCATAATTTCTATTTCATTAATGTATGTATTAGGAATAGGATGTTGTTAAGTATAATTAGTAGTAGCGTCTGATAGAAGATAACGGCACCGTCAGTACGGTGCCGCCAATAATGTGGAGTACGGTAACAGTCAAAGTACAATAGGAATGTTGTAAAAAGTAAATATTTGTCGTAAGTGGTCCGGTAATGTTAAAATGTCAAAGTTTGGGTAATTAGAGAAGTAGGGTCTACATGATTAGGAATTAGAAATATTATATTGGTAATAAAGACAAGGAGTGAGGTCATAAATATTTTGTGTATTTTATTTGTAAAAAGTCTAAAAATGTGGAACCCATGTAAAATGATAAGGTTTATCTTATCTTAACAGATAAGCTTACATGTACAGATAAGAGTTAAGGTATGGAATATGATTCGTCAGAGTGGATTTCTTATCCTATCTTAGAGATAAGATGGATAATCTGGAAGTTCTATAAATAGAGAGGCCACCCCCCTCATTTAGCATAGAAGGAAGTAGTGAGAAATATTGTAGGAAGTGTGTGAAGGAAGCCATCAGTTTAAAGGTGTGTTGAAGAAGCCATTAAGAGGTGTAATTGTAAAGTTTCTCCCATAGTCTTGGTGAAAGGCAAGTGAAGTCAATAACACTTGAAGTACCTCATGGGTGAGATTATAATGATTTCATGTTAATATTATAATTTATTTTGATATTTCAGATTTTTCATCATTCTGTCTTATCATAGTCGATAGTATTCTTGTGTTATGTTGTTGTTTTGTTTCCAGATTACATCCACCAAACTAAAGGTTGTGCATTAGTAAATAATCATAGCACGAGGAGTTCCCGGTGAAGAATTATCATAGTGCCAGATTGGTGATGACAGTTTAAGCATTGGAAAAGACTGAGGATAGCTTCATCAGCTCGCTTTCCAATACCGGATCATCCCAACTAAGCCTTACTGTTGCCATCACATTCCTTGGACCTATATCTTCATCGGGAACCAGTAAGTAGTATCTTGTAGTTATTTGTTATCATTTTTCTTTAATTCATATTAAAAGGGGCCACCACCTTGAAAGGAAGTGTCATATTTCCTGGGCCTAAGTCGGTTCCCTCACTTATTGTCTAACTAAGATTTGGTGGTCTTATATTCTTACTTACTTGTATTCCTTCCTAGACAAAAGGAGTTCTTCACAATCGATCGATCTCTACAAAGACGCGCACACCTTCCCAACACTCAACAGTATTCCTCCTAGCCCTAACCCTTATTTTTTTCTCAAGAGAATGAAAGGATAGAAGCAACTCTATTCGGAACTAAATTCTATGTGAAACATTTTGGCATAAGCAGTACCTAGGGATTCATGCTCATCCTATGATAATACATGGTTTGTTTAGCTCTTTCCAACTTTGGGACACTTTTACCTCTTTTGCCCGAATCTAGGATTCTGTGTTGACCTTAATTAGGACATGGTTCCCTAATGCTTGGGTAAGCTAACCCTCGCTTCACCTTTACCCACACCAACACCAACAACATTACCCTACCAATATCAAACTTTTACCAACCAACAAATTTCCTAACCACAACCAAATTGCCTAAATTCACCTCTCCCTGGTCCTAAGGGAGAACTACATCGGTCTGAGGCCCCTCCTTGCTTTGTGCAATGGGCTATGTAGGCAAGCACTTAGGAGACATGGGGTCTCCCAAGGTTAGCTCGACCATCCCCTACCATAACCTATCATGTGTGGTGTTTTGCTTAAAAATATAAATGTTTTCACATATTTATATTGATAACACTCACCTTTGTCCTTTACCAATCCAAACATTCAAAACCACAAACATTTCTTATTATTGTCATAACCTCAAAATCAACATACATATTCAGTTTTATTTAGATGTTAAACAAATACATCTTCTCTATCATCGACGCGCAGGTTAGCATCCTTATTTATTCTTCTACCCCTATGAAATTCACGTAGGCCCCCACACCTCATCCCAAACTAGGTAGTGATGGTGATCATCGATGCCACTCACCTAGCCTCTCCATCCTCAAAGGGGCCACTGCTATTGGTTCCTCCCACTGATCCGCCAATCTCTCCTATAACATACGAATACGCCCTCTCATGTGGAGGAATCTTACCTCTAGTCTCTCCACTCGTGACTGCGAAACCTCTAACAATCGTTGTCTCATTCACCTGTGTTTGAAGCTGGTGAACTAAACCCTGTAGGCGGTCTCTCTCCGCTATAATCACAGCTATGTCAGGACGATCGGCCCTCTCACGTGCACCTCACAGCTCTGCTACCCACCATAATCTATAAGACTCTGTCACTCCTGCATCCATTACCCTGCGATCAGCTGTTGTCTCCTCTGGTCCTTCTGGAAGTGTCGGTCGTGGTGGTGAGAGGGTGCCTCGGCATCGATCCTCCTGTATGGTCTATGAGCCATGGGTATATCCTGAACAAATCCAAATTTTCACCACACGTGATCTAGAGGAATCCTCTCGTACTCACCTGGCCTGTGTCCCACGATCCACCTTAATCACTCTACACCCCTCAAATCCTCGGCTATGTTTGCCGTCACCATGTAGTTCCCATACGGTCTCCAATGAATATCCGCAATCGTCACCATCTCCCACATCTGCCTATAATACTCGGCGTCATCTATCACGGTTTCGGCTCTTGCCTCTTGCTCTGTCTGGACCCATCGTCTGAATCCCAACCTCTGCACTCCTGTCTCTTTCCCTAGATTGGTCGGCCTATTGGTCGCACACACAATGTGCTCATAGGCCCAACAATGTAATAAGTATGCACAATCCAGTGTAGTCCTGTGATTTCACCTGCATGCCCATAAACCCCTGTATAGCTCCGCAAGATATGCAGGTGCCCATGCGAAAGTAACGCTACCTTCTATCATCTCACGAATAATACACATCAATGATTTCGGAAATCTTCCCGTCACTCTAGGTAATGCATAATACCCCACCGCTATCATTAATACCACTGCCAACCTTGTTGCCTCAGGGTGTGCCGCAAACATTATACCATAAGTGAATGTCAAACCTCGTTGTGTCAAATCTCGTGCGGCTGGACCAAATACTGCCGTTATCGCTGCCCGCGCCACGTTAGGCCCTACCTGATACACTGGTCTTCCTATAATTGGGAGTCTCAGAATTCAGAACACATCTTCTAACGTCACTGTCATCTCCCCTGTTGGCAGATAAAAGGTATTTTTTTCAGGATTCCATCTCTCAATCAAGCACTGCAACATAGCATGATTGCATGCAACTGTGAATAATAGTGGATTCCGCTTAACCCCACACGGTTTATTAATGCCCACTCAGTCTGGTGTTACATCCGCTCGGACCCGTGACAACAAAGCGGCACCCTATCATTCATCCTCAACCCTGCCTGTGCCTGCACACATTAAACCAACAAACAAAAAATCAACAAATAGCTTCCAACGTGTTTTTTATCACAATCCGCAACTTTACACAGTAACCGATATCGGTTATAGACAACCGATACCGGTTACCTAACCGATACCGGTTATTCCTAAACGATATCGGTCACTGTCAATTCCAATCACCCCGCTCAAAAACACCACCTATGATAACTTCTGCGCTCGTTTTCCCCTCTCTGTACCTACGCACATATCTCCAACACCTGATTACTTACCCTACAACACTCACCCCATCCCAAACCTTTTGCCTATCACCTTTCTTTTTCATCTCTACCCACTTACCTTCCCACATCCTATTCACATGCATGCAAAATTTTTAACTCCAACCAAAAATCATATATACCTCCTGGGATGCAGCAGTTTGAGGTGGAACACGTCTTCCGGAATCTATCCCTCTCTCTCTCGCCCGTTGGATGCTTCTCCTTGTTCAGCCATGTTCACCACCCTCTTCACTATTACTTGCCTTTACGCCTTCTTACTCCAAGCTCACAATCACTTTACCTGTCTCTTTCCTCCTTATCACTCAATTCTCCCATGCAACTACCCTGTATGGACGACAATAGCCTCGCATCCTCGTATTTAACATGTTGCATGGCTCTAAAAATAAGAATCTAAAATTGCCTCCCAGCTTTTCTATTTTTAGAAAAGCTTGTTTTAACATAACCGATGTCGGTTATGTAACCGGTATCGGTCAAAAGTGACCGACATCGGTTATCTAACCGATATCGGTCAACCTATACCTATTTTGATTATATCCAAGCTTCTTTTTTTTTTGCAAAATTTTGGTGGTGCCCGCCTCTTTTCCCTGCATAATGACATCACTATCAACATCCATCATCATACTAAACATCAATATTTCAAAACATATGCATATCATTAAAACATCATCAACATCATTTATATATACATCACAAACATTCCAATACCATCAACACAAAAACATAAAGCATTATAATATATGCACCAAATCCACAATTACACACACCATATGGATCAACCTCATCATCTATATATAAACAATGTTACAATATACAAATTTCCTGCATGGGGCCTCTATCATACAAACAAAAATACAAAGTCGGCACGCAGGCCACTGTCTCTGTCAAAATCTTGACTCGGCTCACAGGCTAGCCTCTCATGTCAAAAATATACTCGGCTCGCAGGCCGGTATCAACTATACAACATGTACTCGGCTCACAGGCCGGTATATATAACAAACATGAATACATCAATCCTATGAGGGCACACAGGCCTCTATATACACACTCGGTTCGCAGACCGGTGTCTCTATCAAAAAAACCCATCTCTACTCCTGGGGTGACTCAGCTCTCTCCCCCTCCCTCGGCTCGTCTCTCAGCTGGCCCCTGTGCTGGATCTCGCCTCCTACCCGCCACCGACCCACTGCCAGGTGTGGCTGCGGCCTTCGTGACTGTGACTGGGACGTCTCGGCTCTGTGAGCTGCATATGGCTGATAGTCAGCCCCGGTACCATCTAGTACATCCTAGTAATAGCGGGCCTCCACTCTCACCTCCATGTAGCGGGCCCGTGCCACCATGGTTGGTGGGGCTGGTCCCGGCTCCTAATATAACTGGGCCCTGTCCTAGCCTGTACACCCCCCTCGCGCCTGTACCGGTGGTGGCGGTGGAGCTGCCATCGGAGCCTAAACAGGGACTTGTGCCTATGCCTGAATAAGGATCTAGCCCGTGTGCGTTTGTGCATGTACATGTGCATGTGCACGTGCACATGCCTGTCCCTGTACTCCGTCCTCGTGCTCAGGCAACTACCCTGTAGCACTCGATATGTGCTGCGTGCAAAGCAACAAGCTGCCCTCGTAATAACAACTACACAGCCCAAGAGACGGTCCCTCTCCGCTATAATAGCCACCAAATCTAGCTTTGCGAAATTTTGTGCTTATCATGGTGCACTCGCCTCGCCCACCAAACCAAAAATGCACCTGTAACACCGGCGTCATCCACCGTATCATCCGCCGGTCTCTCCGCGACCCAGACTGGGTCCAATGGCTATGGAAGAGGCAGTGGTGCCTCTACATCCTCCCTCTGATACTGTGGGAAGGGAGGTGGCTCGTCTGTCATAGACCCAACTGTCGGCGTACCCTCTCTAGGGGAATCTACTCGTGCTCCTCGGGTCTCCGTCTAGCTATCTAGAAGATATACTGGATCCATCGTAGTTGTGCTCGGGCTCCTCCATGGGGCTGATGGCCTCTGTATGGCCTCCATATAATATCTAGTGCGGTCAGGCCCTCTAACATATGTCTGTAGTACGTGACATCTCACCCTGCGATAACCGCTCGTGGTTGGCCCACGACCCCCAACCACCTCTGAAACCCATACCTATACACTGTCTATTGCCCTGGCTACTGGGGCAGCCCTACAGGTCATAAACACATGATATGCTTGTAGGCCCAGTAGTGTAGCAAGAATGTCGAGCATATCCCGAATCACCTCATACGGTGATAGCCCCAGAGCTCTCTGTATAGCTGCACCAAATACACCGGTGCCCATGCATAGCAGGTGTGCTCCTCCACCATCTCATGCAATACTCCCATCAGAGCCCATGGGAAGTGACCTCCCTCTGAGTCCGGGAGGGCGAAGTAGGTGATACCAATCATCATCAGCATGACAAGTTGTGTCTCTTGTCGATGCGTGTGATACATATCGCCGTAGTAGATACTCGCACTATGATATGTAATCAATGGGGATACATCCCCGAATACCTACAGGATGCTATCCATCACTGTCTCGGCATCCACCTGGAACACTGCCTCGCTTATGATCACTAGTCTCAGGATGTGATACACATCCTCTAGTGTGACCGTCATCTCTCCAGTAGGGAGATGGAAGACATTGGTTGTCGGATCCCGTCTCTCGATGAGGGCAACCATCAAGCTGTGGTCCCTATCCACAGACCCTATGTCTCTAGACTCCACCGAGTCTAACCTCCCACATGATCGACCACTACGTTTGTAGTCACATGTGGCCGCATCCGCCCAGAGAGGCGGCATCCGATCCGCGCATTGTCACTTTGGCGTGCTCGTAAAACAACCCACTCCATCAAGCCTACTCTTTCCAAAACAACTACCCAATAACCCCAATATCACTAACCCCACCCAACAAAACACCTACAATATCCCCTTTACCTATCCCACAACCTACCACCTACCCCACTCATACACCACCCGATTACCCCCACCCCAATAACCTTTCCTACCAACTCTACCTTTTCCCCTTTCACCCCACAAATCTATCCTACCCGCCTACAACAAACCAACACAACAAATTTCACACCCTTTCCTCCTACCCATGGTAACTGGTACCAGTCACCCTCGACCGCCATCGGTCCCCACCCCTTATCTATACCCTACTTTTATGCACCGACGTCGGTCGACACATGACCGACGCCGGTCTCTGAACCCACAAAATCTAAACAGCTTGCGTGGTGACCGATGCCGGTCGCTTAGTGACCGACATCGGTCACTGTGGGATTTCGGGGCCGGATCGAAAACGGCCCCCAAATCCCCTTTTTCTATTTTTAACCTATCTACCCAGCCCAATTGCCTAAAAACTTACCCACCCTGCCGTGTTGACTTACCTAACATATCTACCCACTCCATTTTACGATTTACCTTCATTTATTCATTATTTTATCACATTTTAGATTCCTACCCCAAAACCCACATCCTAGCTAAATTCATCAACTTCACACAAATAGCGATTTAGAACCTACCGGTACGCATTTACTACACGTTGTGGTGGTGGGATAGGTGGTGGTGGTCCAGCTCCTCCAGCACCTCCTGCTCCTCCAAGCTATGCCATAGCTCTAAATCTCCTCAGCAAGGTCCTCAACCAATCAAACTCTGCCTCCTGATCGCTGGGGCCTACCAATAACTCCCTCCTCCACTCAACTAGTGCCAACTCAGCCCATAAACTCAACAAAATCAATTCAAAACTCAGAAAAGCAAAAGGTTGGCACTCAAATTGACAATGTGAAAATGACATGTTGTATTTTTCTTTTTATAGGTTTTGACCTATAACCGATATCGGTCTTCTAACCGATACCAGTCATAACTAACCAATATCGGTTACATGCCTAGTTTTTCTTAATTCCTGCACTTATCCACCAATTTCCATTTCTCATCACATCACCTACCCCCGGCTTTGCTAAATAGCCTTATTTTGAATTCATGGGACCAACCCAAGGCCGTAACCATTCAATTGGCCGACCCAAGGCCGCAACTAATCACTTAGCCCAACCCAAGGCCGCAACAAACCAATCTTCCCGACCCAAGGCTACAACAAACCAATCAGCCCGACCCAAGGCCGTAACAAACCAACCAGCCCGACCCAAGGCTGCAACCAATCACTTGGCCCGACCCAAGGCCGCAACAAACCAATCGGCCCGACCCAAGGCCGCAACAAACCAATCGGCCCGACCCAAGGCCGCAACAAACCAACTGCCCGACCCAAGGCCGCACCCAATCACTTGGCCCGACCCAAGGCCACAACCAACCAATCGGCCTAACCCACGGCCACACCAATTAAGTACCTCAACCGAGGCCTACAAATCAAAACTTCTCTCCACCCATCATTTACCTGTTTGTTTAATTGAGCTCACCTGTTCGTGTTTTAGCACGACTAGGATACTTGACTTGTTCAGCCGACCAACTTTGCCTAGACCAAGACCGTGACGTTTACTTCAACCAAACCAACCATTTGGTACTACCAAACATGCCTACAATGTTCTGGTACCTTACCCATTATATCCCCTAGAGCTACTTCCTATGCCTTGGATACCAGGATTATATCAACCTTGTTTGGATAAACTATCGACCTTTGCCTATGAATTGCTTGTTTGCTCTTCAAATCGTGTACCCTGGTCGCACTACTACATTTCAACGTGCGTCTGTTTCCTTGAACTTACCCCACCATCTTACCATCATCATTCACCCTTTATCAACCCTATCCCTGATTTCACATCACCTCAATCTATGATAGATTTGAGGGGGATTACCTATACCCTTAACTGGGGCAACCACTTCTTATTATTGTCAGTGCAGCTTTACAAGGCAAGCTACACGACAACAAGGGGCAAATGTAGACACCAAATTTGGGTCTTACGATGCCCTGTACCCCGCATCTCATCCCGCAACCTAACCCTACCTCACCACCTAAACCTTGCACACTTAATTATTTATTAATTACCTTATAATTAATAAATCCACATCTCCAACCCCGCCACCTCACCTCGCCACCTCACCATGACCTAGCCCTAACCCTAAACCAACCTAATTAAGACCTATGACTTGGTCCAGACCCACACCCATGACTCATTACCCCTCACCCGCACCAAAACGAGCCTAATAATGACTTGACCAAGCCCACAACTGATCCCTCGGGAGAAAAGGAGGGAAAGATGGCTATTTTACTAAAAATAGCCACTTTGACCTAACCGACATCGGTTCCTACTCAACCGCCATCGGTTACGTAACCGCCATCGGTTCCCTGTTAATGACCTCCCCCAACCAAAAAGAAAGGATCCAAATTCATTTGGCAAGAAGAAAGAGAAGTGAAACAGGTAGAAGAGGTTGCAGAGAAGAGGATCGAGCCCAAGACTGTAACTGAGCAACTGGATCATTGTCACACTCGTTCAAGCATTGGAAAAGACTGAGGATAGCTTCATCAGCTCACTTTCCAATACCGGATCATCCCAACTAAGCCTTACTGTCGCCATCACATTCCTTGGACCTGTATCTTCATGAGGAACCAGTAAGTAGTATCTTGTAGTTATTTGTTATTATTTTGTTTTAATTCATATTAAAAGGGAACCGACCACCTTTGAAAGGAAGTCTCATATTTCCTAGGCCTAAGGTAGTTCCCTCACTTATTGTCTAACTAAGATCTGGTGGTCTTGTATTCTTACTTACAAGTAGTCCTTCCTAGACAAAAAGGAGTTCTTCACAATCGATCTGATCTCTCTACGGTACGCGCACACCTTCCCAACACTCAACAGGTATTCCTCCTAGCCCTAACCCTTATCTGTTTCTCAAGAGAATGAAAGGATAGAAGCAACTCTATTCGGAACCAAATTCTCTAAGTTAAGCAGAACCTCTCCCATTAAAGAGGAGGGACTTGTTTCCCCTAGCGTGGTTTGTTAGAAGGATCATTTTAAAACCCAACACCTATTGAACCAAAAAAATAGAAAATAGGTGCAATAAATTGTGCCCCACCCTCTCCCTTCACATTCCAAGGCTATAAATAACGAAACACTTAGCCATTTCTTGCATTCAAACCCCCACAACCCCGGTATATATTGCTGGAATGCTGCCAAAAAAATTTAGATCTTGCATATCCATTTTCATGATCCCTTCATTGCTGCATATTCTCCATGATCTGAAGAAATTAAAACAAAAAAAAAACATGAAGAAATCTAGATTCAAGAAGAGAAAAATGAGATCTTTTCCTAAAGAAACTTTGAAATGCTCGAGCAAGATTCACTCACATCTAAAAAACTAGTGCACGAATCAATGTGTCATTTTTTACAATCTTCCATTTTCTCGAGGAAATTAAGATCCAAGAAGAAATTTTTTCATGCACACTCTAGATTTTTCGCAGTGAAGAAAGCCTAGTTTCCATGGTGAAAATTTTGAAATTTAAAATCTTTGTTTCTAGACACCGGGTAGGCTTGAAATTTCATAGGTACACTAAAGAGAAAAAACCCATATCATAAATGTTTGCTTCATAAAAAACTAGGCCAAGAACTGTAATTTCTAAAAATAGTAAGCCTCCTACACAGACCCTTTCTATTTTTGGCAAGTCAACATAGAAATTAGATTCGATAGAAGTGACATGCACATAGGTGATCTAGAAGGACATTCTCAGTGGTTGGGGCTAGAAAAGGTTAAAATTTCCACTTACTAAAAGTAGTAATTTTCCTATCTAGGAGATTTTTATCATTAATAAGTCATATCAAACCATATTTCTCGCGAGAGGAACTATACACAGGGGTGATTTAGGAAGCTAACTTCACCAGTTGGAGTCGAGAAGGGTGGAAATTTTTCATTTACAATAAATAATAAATCCCCCTTTTCAGGAGAAGAGAATTGATTTGTAATCCATTGAATTTAAGTTCATATAAGGGGTTTTTTCATTGTCAACAATGGTGTACTCATAAGTGTTCATGGCTTGCTTTCTCAATGAATATGAGAGATCTCAACATTGTCTTGCAACACTAATCCTATGGTAAAAAATTATGTGTGAAGAGGAGTGTGTAATCATCATCATCAAAATGTTCAAGTTATGCTCCATTGGAACTTTCAAATCAGCATGGAAGTGTTGCAAAAGTTCATTGCAAGGGCCCGTTTTCATTATCATCTTCTTCGAAATGGACCTCCATGAGAAACACACATGGTCACCAAAGGAATCATTCAACATTTTTTTTAAACACTTAGTTTGGGTGTCAGTGTGTCATCAAAGAAAATTTCTCATAGTTTGAATCGTCTCAAGGGTTCAAAGTTCGCTACATTGGATTGTTTCATCTTATCAATCTTACACGGATTAGTGAACCTCATCAAGATTAGCTTCTTCATCAGCACATTTCTTCCTCTCTTTCTCTTTTCTCCATGTTCTAATTCTTCATTGGGTTTTCACTTTTTCATAATGGCATTGTTAGTGTAAAATCACAAGCACCCCGAATGGCCAAAGATGTGAAGTGGTTAAAATGGAGCATTCGATGTGATTGCATACCATTAGATCATCTCTTAAGCTATGGGACTTGCAAGCCTGAGATGATCCTCCAGAGAAAGTTGGTTCTTGTTCCTAAACTACCTACCATGAGCTACTCTAAAGTAGGAAAAACTAAACTATCGTAATCTAACCATCCCAAGGAACCAAAGAGAAAGATAGGGTGAAAGAAAATCCTACACTAAAGCGGTGATACACCAAAGAAGGAAAGGAGTGAGATGCACTATTGAAGGAGGATGAAACAAGGGAGAAAGGAAGATGGGAAGGTCGCAGTGACACAACCCAGATCCCAATCCATGATCAAAAATCCATGAAACACAATGCCCTGAACTTGTAAATGTGAAATACATGCACAAAATATATTTGAAAGGGAGAGGCACGAGAGAGACAACAAAACAATGCAAAGGGTTGAAGAAACACCACAAAAACACATTTTATTACTCTATATGGGTGCATAGACCATTACGTTTCTTCTTAGAGGAACAAAAATGCTTTCCAGGTGTAGGAGAAGGTTTTCAACTCAAAATGGAGTTAGGAAAAAAATTTGACAGAGTTTCCCTACGCCTGAATAATCTCTTCTTCTCAAATGAGAAGTGTTACACTATATAGATATAATAAGAGAGAGAAGAGGGAAAATTTGAATCCTATTTCAACTACCACGGGATATGCATTGAATCATTCCTTGAAGAATCAACCACTATCAATCAATTCCTTTCTCAAATCCACCCCAAATCTATCAATTTTGGCTCCCTTTGTCTGTCTAGTGTATTGAAGAAGAACGGTGGATCGAATCGAATCAGATCTAGTAGTTGGAGAAATCAGGCTCTGTATTAATGGCTTGGAAGACATTTTCCCATTTTTCACCTACCAATGCCTACAAAAATGATATTTTATGTTTCCAAGGCATAGAGGTCATCGAGACATTTCCAAAAATCTTCTTCCACCCAAATCTAAGTTCTCAGTCAAAAGATATGGTTATTTAAATTTTTGGGTCACGGGAGTGTAATATTTAAATGATTATGTCTCGTACGGGTCCATGTGGTAGCTCGTGCTCATTTGAGATTTGACTCCTTCCTTTGCTCTTGGAAAAGTGCCCATGTGACACATGGTGGCATCCGCAGGTTTCCCTATTTCCTTTGTATTCTTCCTGAGTCTTTTCCGCAGCAGAGGCACTGTATCCGACATAAGACACGTGGAGGCTTTGTGCATGTTTAGAAAATGCCCTCATACTTTACCTTTGGAGTAACGTGGATACAACACATGGAGACCTCTGTGGGCCTTTGGACTTTTTAACGGTCACCCTCACCTTTTTGGGCTCTGGGACACATGGCGAGTTGGCGCTCGTTTGAGATTTTATTTTAGACTGCACCTTTAAAATGGTGTAGTGTTGACACTTGGCACCTTCCGCTACTGGCCTGCCTCTTCTTTGACTATTCAAATTACAAATTTGTCCCCCCTTTTTTAAATCCTGGGACACATGGCAAGCTCACGCTCATTTGATTCTCTCGCCTAGGGTCTCACTTTTGAATGTGCATTTTTGGACACTTGGCGCCTTCCGCATGCATTCATTACTTAGCCATTTTGGGCCTGTTCTCCTTTTGACCTCTGTTGACCATTGGCTATGTGGAGGGCTGGTCAAGTTTGAGCCTCCACCTTGGGCTCCCATTTTGGAATTGTCTTTGAGCGACACTTGGCACCTTCCACCTAGTCGAAGACTTTTTCAACGGTCGTGCAACTTTTTGGGGCTCTAGACACGTGGAATCCTAGTGCTTGTTTGGGTCTACCCTTTGATTTTAATCTTTGGAGGTGCATCGTTTGAACACATGGAGGCTTCCATTGGATCTCTATACTTAGTCATTTTTTGGGCCTGTTCTAAACAATTTTCAAAGACCGAAGACTTTGAATCTTTGTCATTTATTTTCCTATGATTCTTTGGTTCCTTTGACACCACTTGGCCTACTTCCCTAACCTTGATGTTCCATTTTCGAGCCTTTCGTAACTGTTTAATGGATTTAAGGCATGGATTTTCTCGACAGAGCCGTTTTTTGAATTTCTCTTGTGCAGGGTCGTTTGATCTTTCGCAGGCCCTGCCACTTCCATTATAGAGTCTCCCTGCAACTTGTTTGCAGGATTCAAATGTGATTTCTCTGGTTCTTTCTGTGCGGGGTCGTGGCTGATCCAATATTTTTCTGGGGAAAATATGGATAACAGCAATTTTGGCAACTCGTAGGGGTATCTGCCTGATAGATGAAGAGACCAGTAGCCTTGAAGTGTCCATTGGGCATGGAGTCATGATTAATGGCTTGGTACTAACCCTTCCTTCAAAATGGACTCCCCAACTGCCTGCATTTTCTATGTTCTGCCTATCCCTGAGCCTGCCTATGTGTCTACACTCTCAATTTTTATAAGAAAATATTGAAATGGAGTTTCTAAGAGTAGAAAATTGTATTGACTTGGGGCTTTCATTTGTCCCTAAATGGAATGAATTAAAAACATCCTTTATTTTTCTCGCATTTGTTTTATTTTTGGAACTAGAAATTGCTATGCAGGTTATGGATCTTTCTGTCATGAATACTGAAGAGCCTGGCCTTGGTCTATCCCGAGAATGGACTGTTACAATGTTTACCCGGGGCACATTGAACTTCGCAATGACATAACCTTGGAGCAACAAAACACAACAACAATGTTATGTACAAAGAATCAAATCATACATGCCTCAAATGAGACATGTAGAGTGTGCACAAGCACTTTTTTTGCTGAAAAAAAATATACTCCTACTCCTATACTAACCAGAAAAGAAAGAAAATCTTAAACAAAGCCCGCTACATGCAGGGAGAAATAGCTTCCCTTTCTCAAAAGGGGCAGCCATGCAAATGATTTGACATTGAATATGGCTGCTTGGATGAATAAAAAATTGACTTTAAGCCTGTCCTCCACCCAAATCATCAAGGTATCTACATTAACCAAAAATACCTCCTCAATTTGATTGGCATTGGAATCCCAAAGGTGTTGATGATGACCCTTGGTACTTTGATGCTCACCCTCATGCCCCGAAGTAGGCATGACTTGTTTGGGATTCTTCCTTGGCTCTAATGAAGCCAAATATATGATTAGGCAAGGTATGGTCCTTTGAACCTACCCATGGTTCTAAACTCTAACTCCAAAAATGGAGTCTTTTTGTGGACCTTCTTGGATATATGGTGAGAGAGAGATGATGACATCTCCTTGCTTTTTCTCTTCCTTCTCTTGTAAATAACATGGTAGACCATGGTCTTCCAACCTTGGTTCTAGAGGGATGTTGTGAGACACGGGTTGTTGTATTTGAGTTCCTCATTTATGGCAAAAGCAGGATCATGTGCTTGGAATATGGATGATGGAAGAGAAAATGATGTGATCTTCATGGGTGTTTCTCCATCAAATCAATCCTCCAAGTCATACAGATAATTTACCTCATTGTTTCCCTATTGCATGTACTCAACCTCCTCCATGGTGTCTTTTTGATCTGAAACTTGATCACCATGGCTCCCTTCATCCTCAAATATGAATTTTTCAAGATCAAACCCTTCTTCAACATCAGAGCTTGAAGGGGATGAAGTGGAAGGAAGAATTGAAGGTTCTCTTGTAGCCTGCTCCACACTTGTAACCTTTGAAATTGTATGGTCCTCCTACATCATGGGTTCATTAATTAAATCAGCCCTTGAAATGAAAGAAAAAAATATTCAATGATGCCTTCTTCATTGAGTGGCCTAAACTCTGATTTGATCTCTCCCATATTCTCCTCTTAAATGGGACTTGGAGCTGATTGTTCTTCCTCCTCAACTGGTTGTGTAGCTTGGATTAGATCAGCATCCTCTTCAAAAAAAAATCCATTAGGAACACTACATTCAGAGCAGCCATACTATTGATCTTCTTCTTCTTATTTTCATTCCTTCTCTACTACAAAATCAGTCTCAGCCACCACTAGCTCTTCATCTTTGACCTCCTCTATTGGCTTGACCATCAAGGGGATCTTTATAAACCCAAATTTGGTAGCCCAAATATTCATATTTTCTATCATTTCTTCTATTTTGGGCTCCCCTTATTTCTATTTTCCTTGAATGGATTCTTAAGTCTCTTCCCAACATGGACTTGAGAAAGCAAGAGGACTCGATGAGTTGGGGTTCAACCACTTTGTAATTGTTTTTAGTGGCGAGGAGGTGGAACTTCTTGTTTTTTTGGAGGGGATGAATGTTTGGAAGGGAAAGGGGATAGGAACTGAAATGGAGTGGAAGACTAGGGAATGGAGAAATGGAATCAAAACTTGGGGTAGCAACTGGGAAGCTTGGAAATTGGAACTTGGGTTGAGATGGTGCTGCTTGAGAAAGAGAATAAGAAAATCTATGAGATGGTGGACTTACCCATTGACAAAGTTGTCTTGGCTCTAACTCATAAGCCTCGATATCCTCGTCTATTGTGTAAATTGGGGAAGCATTTCAACCATCAAGTATAGCTTCTCCTTAGGGATGTAATGTCTTGGAAAAGGGCCTCCCCATGGACAAGGTGCCCTAAAACCAATCTTGAATGCTTTCATTCGTGCTATGGCCCTAGACTACACCATGCTAGCCTCCATTTATTTAATCTTCTCTAGTAGACCAGCATCCTCTGTGTAGTTATTACCATTGTATGTGTCCCCTTGTTCTCGATAAGCTCCATGGCCAAACCGACTTTGACCCTACTCATGTATGGGTAATCATAATGTTCCTATATCTAATTATAATACTGATTTGGAGGAGTTTGGAAATGTGTTGGAGGTGGACTACATTGCTGTAAGTGTGAGTTCTATGAAGGGAATGAAGTCATGATTGCACAACCTCATGGAATGGGAGAAAATGAAAGATATGGAAGAATAAAATGGATGAAAATGAATAGAAATGGATGAAAAAGGTCTACAACTTAGAGAATTGGTTTTTGACTAGATGGAGTTGCCAGATGTGCTTACATGTGCCTAAAAAGGTTGAATCCCACCAAGAACACATCAACTTGATGAAATAAAGTGAAGACCTCTTGTCCCACTAGGCATGCCAAAACTATTAGTGCAAAATCATAGCACCCCTGAATGGCCAAAGATGTGAAGTGGTTAAAATGGGGCATTCAGTGTGATTACATAACATTGGATCATCTCTCAAGCTATGGGACTTGCAAACCTGAGATGATCCTCCAGAGAAAGTTGGTTCTTGTTCCTAAACTACCTGCCACGAGCTACTCTAATGTAGGAAAAACTAAACTATCCTAATCTAACCATTCCAAGGAACCAGAGAGAAAGAGAGGGTGAAAGAAAAGCCTACACTAAAGCGGTGATACACCAGAGAAGGAAAGGGGTGAGATGCTCTATTGAGGGAGGATGAAACTATCGAGGATTTTGATCCTAATCTGCTGACTATATTATGGACATTGTTATATTTTTAATTTAGTATTATGTTAGATGTTAGAGCATAGATTATTGTTGACTTGAGTCTTATATGATGCATGATGATTATTAGAGACATTTTTTATATATATGTTGACATGTTGTTGGATATGGTTATATTATGGATTTTGTTTGGGCATGTGATATATTGATATATTGAGTAGACTGAGAAAATTGAATTAAAATTGATGATGATATAATTGTTGATGAAATTGTAAGTGATATTATTGATTATCTTGATGTTGTTGTGATTCGTATATATATTGATGATTTTGGAATTATAGTTATGTTCATTTGGATGTTCTAATATGGCCACAAGGCCGAAGGAGGTATTCGTGTTTTGCATAAGTTAAAATATCACAACACACACCGGAGGGATTGGGGACCAACCACATTGGAATTCTAAATGAATTCAACAAGGTCACCATGACAACTTGTATTTGTTTGTGTGTGTTTTTTTGTTGTTAGGGATTCCTATGGGGGGATCACCTTCAATTGTGACCAAGGGACTTTGTGTATTTATTTTATTTGGTTCCTTTGTTTAAGTTAGTATGTGTTTTAAAAGTGATGTATTTGCCCTTTCTATTTAATTAAATGGTGGTAAATAATGTGAGTAATCATATTGTTAAAATTAATTAATTAATCAAATTGGGTCATAAGAAATTAATTATTAGAGTTGTTGGCCTAGAATTAAAGTGTTGTAAGAAATGTGTAAGTGATGTGTAGGAGATATGTAAGTTGATTTTGGAGTATGAAACACTCCACCTTCTTTGAAATTCGAATTTTTCCTTGGAGGCTGATTTTGGAGGCTTGTGGGACAAGTTAAACTTGTCCCACACCTCTTAAATTTATTTACCAACCTTACCTATGGTTGGAGAGTTAAATTTATACTTTCATTATGCATTTTTGTAAGTCAAGTTGTATGTTTTAATTGCATTTTCTTACATTCTTTCAATTTTAGTCCTTATGGGGTGTGGGCTTGATTTGAGTGTGTAAGTAAAACTATCATTTATTCACCCACCTATATTTTTATGCATTGGAGATTGAATTTGACTTAGGAGTTGGAGTTGAGGATGTGTGATGTGGCATCCTACATGGATCCACCTCATCCTCCTTTTCCCTCTTCTATATATTCGAATTCCTTAGCTTGTTTTGGGTTGCTTCACTTTTGGATACTTCATTTTGGGTGACTTATTTTGTTGTTTTGAGCTCTTGCTTTTGGAGAAGATTGGAGATTGTTGCATGCTTGTAGATTATTGATCTCTTGGACTATTTTGCATTAGAAAGCTTGTTGTTTTGCAACCTTGGAACAAACTCCATTATGGAGAGGTAGGAGCTTGGCTCTTGAAATTATCTTCTTTCATTTTTATGCTTATGTGAATGGTTAAATGTTTGAATGTGTTGTTTTATTTTTGGTTGGTTGGGTAGATGGCCTAGGAATGGTGTAGGAGAAGACTATGGGGTATTCTTGTGGGAGGCATAAGTGTTTTGGGGTGGCATAAGTGTGGAGGGAGTTGGGATTTGGGTTCCACCTTGTAAAAAGAAATATCTTACATTTCTTTACTCGTTATGTGGTGCCATAAGAGGTTCAGGAGGCATAAGAAATTATGAGGAATAAGGGGTACTTGGGGGAGGCATAAGGGCTTATTAGGGATTTGAAATGATATATATATATATATATATATATATATATATATATATATATATATTGGCAGTTTGTTCTCAGTGGTGATACCCATTTCCCCTTGGAAGGCATAAGCAGCATCCCCATAGTTTCTTGATCCTTTGTATTATTTGATGAATCCGAGTATTTTTTTGTTCTTACCTTGTGGTTGTTAAAACTGTTGTTTTGTTTGGATTGTGTTTTAAATATGAAATTTGCATGTGTGTTGTGGAAGCCTATTGTTTCCATGAGTTAAAACACATTCCTTATTGCATTGGGTTGGGGCTCGGGGGCAATGAAGAAGGATGGATTATCCTTTTCATTGGATGTCTTAGTTGGGTGGAGAGTGTTGCCTTTCCCCCATTCTGTTGTGATCAAATTGGAGAATGATGGAAATTCCTACTATTATTTTGGAGCTGAGAAAGAAGACAGTTTTGACAGTCCCTTGTGAGATTTCTATTTGTAAAATCATATTCCACTAGAAGTGGATGACAATGTAATATATTTTGTGCTGAAAATTTACTATGCTTTGGAAATGAAATCCCCTTTGATTGTGAAAGAGATATACTCTGTATTTTGTACTATAAAAAGGAATGTAAAGAGAAAGATTTATATCTTTGTAAATTGTATTGATCATTGTAAAAGAGAAGTTGTAAAAGAAATCATTTCAACTGAATAGATGTTGTTTTACCTTTACAAAAATAAGTTACTATTGTTTGAAACTTGCTTTGAAAATATTGTGCAACTCTCTATTCGAATGTGGAAAGTGTAATCAGAATTATTGCACCCTCTGTGTTTGAAAAACATGTTTTGAAAGAAATAGAAATTGCATTCTTGTTTCTACCTTTTGATTGAAGGAAATAGAACATTGTAGTGATTGGATTAGAATGAATTCATAATTTTATGTTTAGTAAATGTAAATGGATCAATTCGAATTTGAAGTTGTAGAGCTCTGTTAGAGAATTTTCAAACTGGAAAATATTTTATTCAAAATGTACATAATGACCCCTGCAACAATGAACAATAAAATGAAACATTAAATTGAACTTAATATGATCAAAATGACCCCAAATAGACCTTACCACTTAATAAATTTTCATAGAACCTTTCAAAATCAAGCTCAAACCTTTTCACAGTCGTTTTTGCTATCAAATTGTGAAATTTTAAATTGATCTTCAATCAAACAAATTAACCCTTATAATCCATCCTAAATTTACCCAAGTGCAATCCTCCATGCTTAACTCGGCATGTTGAGAAAGAAGGTTGAATTTGAACAAAGAATTTTTAGTTAAAAATACCAGTTTACTGTTTAGTGATAGAAAAATGTTTTCTAAAAATCAACCCCTAAAATCGGATCCAAATTAAAATTTTAAGGTTTCTATGCAAAGAGGACTTCGTGAGATTTCCAAAAAGTCTTTGCTTGCCAAAAATTGAGTTCCCTATCAAAATTTATGGCCTCCTAATTTTTTTACTTCATTGGCTTCAAAATAATCTAAGTTCAAAAAAGGGAAAACTTGGTAAATCCTTCCCGCATCCCTCCTTACGTGCCCGGAAAATTCCTTCCCATGCCCTACCTTACACACCCAAGAAAATTCCTTACCATGCCCCGCCTTACGTGTCCGGAAAATTCCTTCCCATGCCCCACCTTACGCACCCAGGAAAATTCCTTCCCGCGCCCCGCCTTACGCGCTTGGGTAAAAGTTTCTTCCGTGCCTCGCAAGAAGATAATCTAAGCGTGCTCAAGATAAATTTCACCCTCTTAGTATTTGTAAGGTGATTTGATACTTTTTATAATGGACTTGGGAAATTTTGTTGTGAACACTCGTAAAAAAATTATTCCATAATTTTTCTAACTAAACCTAGGTTGTTCTTGGGTCTCAAGCGAGATTTCGAGAGGGCGTTACACATGGCACATGAACTGCTTTTGTGAATTCCCCAAAGAAATATGTTTCATGGAATGTCAAGGTTGCAGGATATACACAAAATGTATTTTTCTATGCTTGTGGCCATGATTTAGATCTCGTGATGGATGAATTTTATTGATTTCTATAACAGCTCAAACTAGTTCAAAATGACCTGGCCGAGCCAATGTCCAACTTGTCATGCCTCTGAATCTGTTAATCTCTACTACATATAAATTAGTGACTTATCCATTTGACTCAGGTGATTTTTACACTATATTTAGGCACTCTATTTCTATTACCCAATGCTTGCATTGGAGATTTCATGAGATTGGATGACTATTCTTATAAACACATAAATTTCAATCATCCCTCATTGAACAGAGCTCTTGCTAAAGTGAAGTGTGACTGGTTATGAGTACTCATGGCCTCCATATCTTTCCCCAAATTTCCACTTCATTTAAAGTGTGTTGGCTTATTTTGTAATGGTTGCTTTAGGGATTTAGTGACAGGGATGTTGAGTTATCCATGTTGGTCATTATAACATGCAAAACACTTTGACCTTGAATGCATACGATGTGCTTACTTTGGTGTCTCTTAGGAGTGTGGAGTGGTCAGTCCTTGACCTCTAGTTATTGGTGAGCTATGTGGCTTGGGCATGGTTGTTGATGTGGCAAGTTATGCGGCCTCATCAAATGTGGTGACCACAAGTTTTGCGTGAAATAGGGATGGACTTTCCCTGCTCTCCTGATCTAAATTCCACTTTCATTATTTATTGAATTTTGAAATTAAATTTTAATTATTAGGAAATGTAACTCCAAACAATGATAAAATCTTTCTTCTTTTTAAAATTTCAAACAAAAAAAGGACCTCGAAATTCATGCGCATGGAGCGTCACACCCTAATGTATCGTAAAACTGAAACTCTTTTCATGAACCTATTAACCTAGAACACCATAGGGAACCTTAACCAAGTTGTTTGAAAATTTTTAACACTCTTGCAATTCATGATCTTAAACCCTCTTATCTTATCATTCACTTATGGTGACATGGTAATTTTAATAAAACACAATCAGCCAAAGATAAATTTGTTGCTTATCTTGAGAGAAATTGAAAACCACTTCCTCCTACCTTTAGATTGCCAACAAGAGGATCATAAACCACCTTTAGTTCACTAAAAATGCCTTTGGAAACTAATTTTGCAAGTGGATTTTAGGGCCCACCAGTCATTGCGTGACAACAAGATTTGCTAACGCAATTACGATATCTGGCCCTGAAGTTGCCCTTGTAACTTGAGCCCGATCATCATAATCAAATTCCATTAGAAACGATGAATTATCTTTATATGGGAGAATAAGTGATCAAACTTAAACCGAGTGTTTTCAAGGCCCAGTTTGTATGCACTTTTGATGTTTTGGTCAGTTTCCTCAAATTTAGCTACAATCCCCTTTTTGAGTCTCGTTTGACTTCTAGCCATACATGTGACCTCATAATGCAATTGCAATGCAATGTATAATTTTGATCCGATCTTTTATCTTATGTAAATGAATTTTGAAATATATGGTGATTTTCTCTCTCTACCCTCTTCTCTCTCTAGAAACGACTATGATACTTGATTGAATTGAAAATGTAAATGAATTGGGAAATGTGAATTGGTTTGAAATGAAATGATAATGGACATGAAATTCAAATGGTTATGAAATTGGGAATGGAAAATAAAATGTCTCTTAACTTTCTCTCTCTCATCCTTTCTCTCTCTAGTACCAAAATATTAAGTGCAATTGAATGTGAAAGCGTGAATGCATGAGAAACGAACTCTATCTTCTTCCCTCTCCCTATCTCTCTCTCTTTTATTTAATTGAAAATGTTAAAAATGATGAATGTGTGGATTTATGCTTGAGTGTAGGGGATTTCCATACTCAATCTTAGGACTGATGCAACGTTGGTTGCAGGTACTCCTAAAAAAGAAGGATTAGAGTGTGATATGTTATAATCAGTGAGATGGCATTAAGATATTATATATTGATATAAATTATGAATGTTAATTAAAAGAGAATTGCATTATAAAAATTAGTGTGTTGAAGACTATTGTTCCTCTTGGAATCTTATATTTCAAGCATTGTACATGGAAAACTTTGTTGTGTGTATCACCTTACATTAAATCTAACCTTACAACACTAGTAGGAGTGACACATAATTAATGTAGGAACAACTATGTTAGCTAGATAAATGAGGAAGATAGTTGAATTTTTGTAAACGGGTAAAAATCATACTATTCACTTCATAGGTGTTAAGCCCATTTGAATTTAAATATGGATCTCATGGTTTAGACGATTGAAAAAATCACATGCCTAATAGTTATTTCGATTCATAGATAAAATAATTTTTTTGGAAGTAACTTATCATTTTTTAAACCATATAAATGCAATGAGTATTCAACATTTTTCGTTCTCTCTCTCTCTCAATCATGTCACATCTAGGTTTGCAAAACCCTAATGTCTGAAGATATACTTTAATCCTCATAATTAGAATTCTTGTCCTATGCTTAAGGAAATTATTCAAATACCATTTCTATAACTTAAGTTTCCTTGCACAAAGCAAATGATCAGTTGGCTAACCTTGTAATTCATAGGGAAAATATGATAAACATTTCGTGGTGTCATGGGTCTACTCATCTTCATGGAAGAGTTAGAGTTCAATGTCATGCGTTGGACCTTGGTGTCCTAGTGGTCAATCATATTCTTAAGAAGATAGTTTGGGAAACCTTAATCATTTAATGAACCTTTTGTATGATCCTTGTAGTTCCCACTTCCCTTTGACACCTTTTTGGATTATTGATTTCATCATCGACTACACTTATGGATATGTTATAGATTTTGATTTAGCATGATAGTAGATGTTAGAGATATTGGACTATTGTTGATTTGATTCATATATGATGCATGTGGATCATTAGAGACATTTTATATTGATGTTGATATACTATTGACATGGTTATATACATATATATATATATATATATATATATATATATATATATATATTTCTGACATGTGATATATTTCATCATATTGAGTAGACCTTTGATAACTAAACTAATCTTGTGATCATTTTGACATGGATGAAATGTGGAATAGAAATGTTGCTAGAAATTGTAAATGATATCGTATTTTCGTAGATGATATTTGATTCGTATATAGATGATTTTGGATTTATATTGTATATTTTATCATAGATTTTTTAATGTGGCCACGAGGCTGAAGAGGGTATTTATGTGTTTTGTAGGTAAAATTATTCACAACAAACATCGGGGGATTGGAGACCAACCACATTGGAATTCTAGATGAATTCAACAAGGGTCACCATGGCAACATGTAATTATGTGTGCTATAATTATTTGGCTAGGGGAAAAATGTGGCAAGGAACATGTGTTATCTTTGATTTTAGTTTTTTTTTATTAATGTTAGTATGTGTTTCTCTTAGTAATGTAATTTACTTATTTTAATTATTTAGATTTTGATGTGTGTTTTACCCCTTATTATTAGTGGGTTGTAGTGTCTTAATTAAGCTAATTTAACCTTGTCCTAAACTAATTAAATATGTGACCAAAAAGGAGTTCATTTATTAGACTGTATTTTCTCTTGGATTTTGTGTTGTGGGTTGAATTCTTGAGATCTTAAGTTTTGTACACTCTACCCTTCATGGGAAACTCGAATTTGGCCTTAGAGGCCAAATTTGGAAGCTTTGGGACAAGTCAAACTTGTCCCACACCTCTTAAATTGTTATTCCAACACTACCTATGCATTGGGGGGTCAAAATTAGACCCCATTAGGTGTTTTTGGGAAGATAAAAAAGGTAAAATGTTTATTGCACTTACTTTCTTGTAATAAATTGTCCTTAGGGGGTGTGGGCTTAGATTGTGTGTGTAAGTATAATGTCATTCCTTCAACCACTTATTAATTATGCATTGGAATATGAGGTTGACTAAGGTGATGTGGAGTGGAGAGGAAATGAGGTGGCATCCTACTTGGAGCCACATCATCCTCCTCTCTCCTTTTTCTATTTATTGAAATCATTTTGCTTGTTTGGGGGTTACTTCATTATTTTTTTGCTCTTGTATTTTTAGAGAGTTAGAGGATTTTGGGAGATCTTTTGGATTGTTGGAGCTTGTGGATTCTTGCTTGATTGTGAGGAGCTTGGATACTTACTCTTGGAACAAGCTCTACTATGGAAAGGTAGGAGCATTACCTTGCTTATGTTATGTTTTATTTTGGTGTTTATGTGCTTGTGTTGAGTATTATTTTATTTGGAATGCTTGTTGGGTGTGGGTAGATTGCCTAAGATCAGAGTAGGAGGAGACTATGGGGATATTTCATGTAGATAGGGATAAGATTTTACCTTTAGTTGGAGTGATTTTGGGTTGGATGCCCCACCTTTTACAAGGAATGTTTGCATTTCTTTCTTGTTTATTTTATGAGGGAGGCATAAGAGATTTGTTGGAGGCATAAGATTATGTGGGAGGTATAAGGGGTACTTGAGTGAGGCATAAGAGTATGTAGGGGATTTTTGATATGCATTGAGGCTTTAAGGTGGGCATTCATTCCCATTGGGAGGCATAAGTGGCTTCCCCATAGGTCTTGCTCCTTTGGCTTTCTTTCTAAGCCTTTTTTTTGTTGTTTATTGTATTATATTTTAGCTTGCATTATTGTAGGATTTTCCCACTTCAAGTGGAGGACATTATATTGGTCTTGTAAAGGAAAGTTGTATTCAAATAGTTTTTATTAAAATTGTATTGTATGTGGAAAGAAACAAATAAGAAAAGAAAGAAGAAAGATCTATATTGTAAAGTTAGTTTTGCAAATAGAAAATAAAGTAATTCTCCTTATTTGAAATATTGGTTGTATTGTGAGAAAATTAGTTCTTGTCTTAAAAATATGAGCTATTTTCAATGGAAAAGAAATTTCACTTTCATTGCGGTTGTTTTGTTGAAAATGTGCAATAAGTAAATATAGAAGTTCAAGAAGTTGAAAATGTATTCATAGTAAGGTGAATGTAAAAGAAAGTTATTGTAGAAATTTTGAATCAGAATTTGTATTGAATGAAAGAGATAACAAATTTGAAATAGGGAATTGTTGCATTTTGTATTAGAAAATAACAATGTGGAATTAGATATAAATCCTTTAATTTTACTCTTGGAATTCAAAGAAAAATTAGTTTAACAACATGGAATAGATCTTGTAGTTATTACTATTACTATTGGATTTCAAAATACTTAAAATGAGTAAATTTTAACCAAGAAATGAACTAATGAAATGAAATTCCAAAATTGGAAACTTTAAGAGCATAAAATCAAGTTCAGAATGTATTTTAGTACCTTATAATAACTTTTAGTTTTTGAGAAAATTCTAGATTTAAGGTTCTGTTTTTCAAAAATAGGATCGCTGCCCTGTGCAAAGTAGTGGTCCTGTAACCGCCACTCTGGATAAGGTGGCAGTCTCAAAACTACCGCTCAGTAGGTTGGTGGTCCATGGTTTGTCACCTAGGTAGGGCGGAGGTCCCGGGACCATCGATCTGCCTACTCGAGCGATGGTTATGTCACTTACTGTGATGAACTCCACGGATCCGCGCTACTGTTTGAAAAATTTAACTGGTTTTTACTAATCTTTAAGATGTAAAATTTATCCTTTAAGCACTAACAAGCAAACAATGAGTAATCCCATGGATTTGAACAATAAACCATACAAATGGTGGATTAAAATCATTCCTTTCATCTATAAAAATGGGGGTAGGGTTGCCCAAAATTTGAAAACCCAAATACACTTAGAGTGGATACAAAACCAAATTGGTAGAGGAAAGTTCCTCCCAATCCTTGAATTTAAGAAATTAAAACAATAATAAAACTACAACTAGAATAATCTAAACTATATCTCCTTGTAGAATCCTCCATGGCTTTTCCTCTTTTGCTCCCATGGCTTCCTCCTCTCCGACCTGCAAAGTTAACAAAAACAAATAGACCAAATGAGGAAATAGAATAAAGGAAAGGCTTTAATAAAATTCATAAGGAAATTTATGGCTAGTTTGGAACCCTAGGATCTAGTGGCCAAGATTTTTTTGATCTAAGGGTGCGAGATTCACCCTACTTTTGTTAGGTAGAAATGTATTTTGATGTTTAAATTAAATCCTTAAGGGTATGTGTAATTGGGGATGGGCCATTTAAATTACCTTAGAGTGATAAACCTTTGTTAGTTCTTAGCAAGCCTTGGGAAGTCATAAAAGGAATCTAAGTTAATAAGATAATGAATTTAACAAATTAATGAAGGTTAACCTTTCTAGGATTGAACATTATCTAAAGAGAAGAAAATATTTAATTAAGTAAATTAATCCTTGGTACCTTCCTAATGAATAATTGATTAATGGACCTTAGAGATAAATTTGAAAATATGTTAACTTTTAGCTAGACTGGCACTTCAATCGTAAAGCTGAGTTTAGTGGTGTAAGTTAATTTGATGAACCCTAAAGGGTCAAACACCCTTGTAACATTCTTATAACTTAAACAAAAAAATTAGTCGCAATTTTTGGGTTAAGTGTTAGGTTGAAGCGTGTTCCTAGAACGTCATTTTTGTGGGCGTTACACTTGGTATCAGAGCTATGGGTTCAAAGCTTGGACCCTTGGGCACACCTAGAAAACATGAGATATGAACTTTTTAACCTAGTGCAAAAAAATTCTTTTAAATCTAGAAAACCACACTAGCTGATATTTGAATAATTTTAGAAAACATAGAAAACTAAAACAAGACCTAGAACAATGAACTAACTCTCGCCTTGATCTGTGTAAGAGGCACGGATCAGATGAGAGGTCTTTTCACATAGACCTAGATGAACCACCTTCAGAGTAGGTGTATCGACCATTCTACCTCAAATTTTACAGACGCTTCAAGACGTCAATGTTGTTATACACGGAGAGCCCTTGGGAGGAAGATTTTCTAGACATGACATGGAGCTGTCAGTGGAGGCCCATGTATCCTAGTGACACGCCGAGGAGTATAGGGTAGAGAATTTCCATGCAGAGAGTTAGGTAGGGCAGAGTCACCACAGAGAGGACATGGGGACATGATCTCAAGTCATAGGGATAGGTCTCAGAGCCCTAGACAAAGGGAGGAGCATGTAGAGAGACCTAGGGGTCATCAGACGTCAGCTACAAACCATATCAGGGAGATCCTAAAGCTACGAGCCTCACACTATTCTGGTGATACAGGAGGTTTTTCAGCAGAGGCTTGGTTGGTGAGCTTGAGTGGATACTTAAATCTCTACCCGGGTACTAAGCAACACAAAATCTTGTGTTACGATCCATATTTTGAGGGATGGAGCAAGATTCTGGTGGAGGACCGAGGAGTATAAGCTCCATGTTGACTCGAAGAAAATTTCCTGGAAGCTATTTGAGGAGCATTTCAGGAGTAGGTATTTTCCCAGGAGGTTTATACAACAATGGATAAATGAGTTTCACGACCTCCGTTAGGCATCGATGACTGTAGCCGAGTATGAGAGTTGATTTCTAGACCTACTCCAGTGCGTTGACTAAATGCAGGATGAGAAGGTATGGATTCACATGTTCATCATGGGCCTGAACTTGGATTTGGGTGGTGTGGTGCACATTCACTACCCACATACATTAGTCGAGGCTATGGAGAAGGCCTATATTATAAAGGAGACACGGGGAAGATGCAGAAGACTAGAGACAGAGTTCAAAGCCACATCCAGTAGATGCAGGATGGCAGATCAAGGGGGTTAGTTCCTCCTCCACATGGTGTAAAAATTTTAGGACATGCTTCATTCAGGCCACCACAGTAGCCACCTCAACAATAGACCTTCCCACCTTACATAACTCCTCAGACATTTTATGCACAGAGGGGGCAGAGTATGGGGCCCCGTCCTAGAGGTCCCATCAGGACACATGGTGTACCGAGAGCTCGGTCGGCCCGAGCTCATCGGTAGAGACCCCGTAGTCCGTAGCCGGATTGTCATGATCCACAACTCAGACCTCTAGAGTACCGGATAGAGTTGCATCCCATTAGAGAGGACCAGGTAATTGTTATGGTTGTGGTGTTGCTAGAAATCATTAGAGAGATTTCCACAGAACCCTAACAATAAGGGTAAGATGCAGATCTTAGAGCCTATTGTTGGAGATATGGCACAGAGCCATCAGATCTATGTAGTGGTCGAGAACCACCAGGATGAGCACTAGAGTACCATGATAGAGACGACAGGTAGTATTGGTGGTATTTCCACCTCTATATTGTTTGATTCTGGCTCTTCTAATTCATTTATTACACCATCCTTAGTAGAGCATTGCAGTTGGTGGCGAGTTAGACAGTGGTCATAGTTGGGATATTGAGATGGCTTATGGAGCCAAAAAAATTTGTAGACTCCTTAGTTAAGGAGTGTGTAGTGGATTTGGGACCCTTCACCACTACCTCGGATCTTCGAATCCTTCCGTTGGGTTCTTATGGTGTCATCTTAGGTATGGACTGGTTGTCTACACACAGAGCTAGAGTGGACTATTACCATAAGACTATTGCTTGTACAGATGATCTAGGAGTGGAGTCAATGATATCAAGAGTTAGGAGGCTCATTTCCATTCGCACCATCTCCGCTATGCAGCTTAAGTGGTGTGTGCGATGGGGTTATCAGATGTCACATTGCTGATTAGTGATGAGATATGAGGATGAGTCTAGTAGACCATCCCTTGATAACCACCCATCTTGAGAGATTTTACTGATGTTTTTCCAGGGGAGCTATTGGGGCTACCTCCCCACGTCATATATATTTTCACATAGATTTGGTTCCGGGTGCAGAGCCTATCTCACAAGCACCTTATCGGATGACTACTCCCTGAGCTATGTGAGCTCAAGTTGTAGCTAGAGGACCTTCTACAGAAAGGCCTAATCTGTCCTAATGTATCCCCTTAGGGTGCACCGGTGACCTTTTTGAAGAAGAAGGATGGATCTCTGTGGTTATGTAATTAATACCGCCAGCCTAAACAAAGTAACGGTCAAGAATCTTTACCCCCTTCCATGCATTGATGATTTATTTTATTAGATGAAGGGGGCCACAATTTTCTCTAAGATAGATCTTAAGTCATGTTATCATCAGCTAAGGATCATGGAGGAATATATTCATAAGACCGCTTTCTATACGAGATATGGCCACTACAAGTTCACAGTGGTACCTTTTGGTCTGACGAATGCCCCTGCAGTGTTCATGAGCTTGATGAATGGGGTATTTAGGAATTTTCTAGATCACTTCATGCTCATCTTACTAGATGAAATTCTTATTTAATCAAGTACTTGTGAGGATCATGAGGATACCTTGCTGGGTTCTTTAGTGTCTTCATGAGCAACATCTTTACGGGAACTTGGAGAAGTGTGTGTTCTTTCGAGCATGAGGTGCGATTTGGGCCACATCATTTCGGGGAAGGTATTGCAGCCGATCCTTCCAATATTTGAGCCATCATTGATTGTCCAGCACCCACTAGTGTGACCGAAGTGTGCAACTTCATGGGTTTCATAAGTTATTACAGGGGATTTGTTCAAGACTTTTCTCAGATTACGCACCCCATCACTTCCCTTTAGTGGAAAGGGAAGAAGTTTTTTTGGTCAAAAAGATGTGATCAAGCCTTCAATACACTGAAGGAATGCCTCATGACAACACCTATTCTAGCAGTGTCAAATCCTCAAGGAGAGTTCTACATTTGTACAAATGCTTCTTTGGCAGGACTTGGAGGTGTGTTGATGCAAGAGGGAAGAGTAGTTGCTTTTGAGTCTCACAAACTCAAAGATTATGAGCTCAATTATCTAACTCATGATCTTGAGCTTGTAGCGGTTTGTCAGAGCCTTAGTGTGGTGGAAATATTTTCTTCTTGGATGGAGATTTACACTCAGGACTGATCACTTGAGTCTTCGCCACCTCTTCACGTAGCCCAATCTCAATGCTCGCCAGTGGCGTTGGATGGAGTTGCTTTGTGAGTAAGATATGGAGATAGAGCATGTGAAGGGGAAGGAGAACATGGTTGCAGAGACACCTTGAGTAAAAGGAGACACGTGGCTATGGCCACCTCGGTGAAGCACATATTTATGGAGTAGGATTTTGTAGAAGCTTTCTCAAGAAAATTTATACCTCACACCCAAAGTACAGATTGAGTCCTAGAGACCCCTTGAGGGGAGATTTGATGGATTTTCATTAGAGATACATGGCCTTCTTAGGCAGAAAGGTCGATATATGTTCCTAGAGATGGAGGCTTGAGATAGGACATTTTGACAGAGGCTCATTGTGCACCTTATTCAGCCCATCCTAGGGTGAAGAAGATGCACACCACTTTGAGACAGTTGTACCATTGGAGAGGTCTTCAAAGAGACATGGCTCAATTTGTGTCACGTTGTTTAGAGTGTCAGAGGGTGAAGGTCAAGAATCAACATCCAGATGGCCTTCTTTTCCTCACACCATACCCAGTGGAAGTGGGACACCATTTCCATGGACTTCATCATTGGGTTACCAACATCGAGATACCACCATGATGCCATCATGGACATGATGGATAAATTAATGAAATTGGCTCATTTTTCTTCGGTGAAGAGTGTTGGTGCTCAAAATAGTCTCGCCCCATTTTTCCATAAAAATCTATCGAGTTACTGAGTCTTTGTCACATTTTATCTCCCGTGTTCTACCCGAGAAGCCCATGACTTCCTTTTCTTGTCGTAATCAATGCGTTCTAGGCAAGGATCACGTATGGATCCATGGTTATTTCATTGTTTCTCTATTTATCTAGAAACGGTCCGTAATTTGAGTCTCCCATTCTCTGTTCATTTAAAACTCGAGCTCTCTTGTTCTTTCCATTTTCCACAATGATTTATTGTCCTTGTCATCTTTACCCTAAATACTTATAGAAATATGAATGGAATTATCTCGAGAGGAATGTATTTGAGCCTTATAACATTTCTAAATTCTGTCCTTGGAGAAAATTTCATCTCTGGGATCAAATGGTCATTTTTCTACATTTTATGGTTTGACGGGTGTTTCTCCCAGTAAAATTTACATCCTTGCATCAACAGGAAATGTGGCCTCTTTTGGTTGGATGTGGCTCGATAGGGTACTTCAAAAATTTATGAATCACCTCAACTTAAAAACCTATCTACGTGGAAGAATGAACCTTATTTGAAGATTTTTTTTTGGTTTGGCCTTGGGGTTTCTTTGGGAAGACAAGTGGAGGTTTCCATTACTTTTTCTAGACTTAGATAATTTTTATGCAATCTGGCATGTAGTTTGGAAGAACAAGGACACGTGGTGAGCCCACACTCATTTAGGGTCTCCACTCTTGGGCACCATTTTGAAATTGCACCATAGAGACACGTGGAGGTTTCCACCGGTCTTCCCATACTTAGTATTTTTTGAAAAGGTTTTGAGGGGCACGGGACACGTGCAGGGGACTCGCGCATGTTTGAGGATCATCCTTTGAATTTTATTCTAAAGAAGCGCCAAGAGGAAACTGGAAGGCCTCCGCTCACTTTGCATTTTTCTTGGAATTTTCAATGGCCAAAGGATATTTTTGTGGACCACGACACTTGGCGCCTTCCACTGAGCTTTGAGCCTTCAAACAAATTTTTCCAGGCCAGACACATGGTGAGCCCATGCTCATTCAAGGTCTCAACTTTTGGGGACCATCTCAAGATGAGCCAATGTGACATGTGGCGTTTTGAAAAGTCAAAAGGGTGGGGAAGCGGACCATCGAGGTAACTTGGATTTTTGTATCTTGCCATCAAAAGGATTAAAACATCAAATTGGCCCTCAAGCCCAATAGAGAATAGTCAAAATTTTGCTCCGGTCAACGGTGGAGGTGCGGACTTTCGAGGAAATTTGGTAAATTTTCCTTTTATGGAAAAAGGAGTTAAAAGTGAAAAAGAATCGTGGTTCCACTAGGACCCACATCGAGACTATGAGAAAAAGGGCGGAGCTACATGGGAAACTTGGAAAATTTTCCCTTTTCCATAAAAAGAGGTAAAATAGAAAAATTTGGCCATGATTCCTTTTGGACCCACCTTAGGACATGTGTCGCTCATTTCTCAAGGGTGGAGGTGCGAGAGAAAAATGTGAAAAATTAACGTTTTCCGAGAAGTTGTAAAAGGAAAAAAAGAACCCGCATTCCCATTTTAAAGTGGATCTCCCACATGGACACCCAAATTCAAAATAGGAATCAACGACATTTGTGCATTTGTATCGATTTTTCTGCCATTTTCACCAGAGCTCCTAAGAATGCGTATTCTTATGGTTTTTTATCATTTCTTGGAGTCTCTTGCATGCTAATAAAAGAAAAATTAATCTGAGGCCTGGTATTATGGGGAAGGTCTCAGTAAATGTCTCTCACCATTAAATATGCAATCTAACTACCGATTCGGCCCGATTCTTCTTTCCTTGGCACGTGAAAGACCTGTTGATATCTAGGTTTGGTGAGGAAAATCCGGGGACATCTTTTACCGTTAAGATGAGATTTGATCCCTAGGCTCGATCTGATCTTCCATTTTTCCTTCCCATGCACGCAAAGAACCAGTAATTGATAGATTAGGGGTGGAGGTGGTTGGCGAGTAAAAGGAAGAGTGATCTACCGAGAGGAAGGATTTGAATGCAGAAATGTCTAAGGATATTACACTAGTGCACTAGCTTTCATTGATAAATTTGGGTAAAGAAAAGTCAGATCATCCCATTTCCAGTTTCTAGTATTGACAGACATTTGACAAATCATATTTTAGCGCATTTTCACAACTAAGGTGGAAATCCTTAATGGCGACTCCCTGTTGATCAGATTCTTGATGAGTACCAATGTCTTAACCTCTATCAAGTGAGATTTGTTACTAACCTTTGCAAATCTAGAAGGAAGAAGATATTTCTTTTCTAGGGATCTTGCTAGGACATTATTTCCAAAGCTAGGAAAAACAAATTCAGAAGGAAGAAAAGCCTAGAGAGTTGTTGGAGATCATCAAACAAGAAAATGGATCTCCATTGATGAAAGTGATCGGCCTATCATTGAAGACTGCCATTCAAGTGCTTCTGAATCAGGTAGCCTCTTTGTGGAATTGAATTCTCCAACTAGAGAGGGGTCTTCATTTGATTTTGAAAATTTTGCTTCTCATTCTGTCCCTGTCTTTTCAGAAGTTGATAGGGTTTTCCAAGAAACAAGGCCTTTAGGGGATATCCATTTTGAAAGTTATACTCCTATGTTTCAAAGACCCTCTGCCCCTTATCAATTTATCTCCCCTTAAGGGTCACCTCCTCAGAACAACATGGCCCTATCCCCACCCTGACCTCCTTTTATTGTAAACACCTTTGGTCCTATAAATTTTACGGTGATGGTTGATTATCCAAATGTAGTTTGGACCCAGGATGTAAGAAATAGATTACCAAAGTTCTAAGGAAACAATGCTATAATCTGGTAATCAACATCTAAATATTTTTATCAATATGATGGAAGACTTTGAGATTGAACATGAGGATGTATATACCAAGTTGTTTATCCATACTCTTGAAGAGGATGCTGAGGACTAGTATAAAGGTTTGTCAAATAGTTCCATCGATTCTTGGACAGAGATGAACAATGCATTTAGATTACAGTATGGTGATAGAACTGACCCTAGGTTTATTCTATCATAATTTGAAAACATCAAGAAGAATCCTAATGAGTCAAGACATGATTTCAACACAAGGTTTAACAATACCTTGAGGAGATTTCATGTAATCTTAAGGCCATGTGATGAATCATGTTTGATCAAATATTCAGATGCATTTGATAAAAAAACTTGCTTACTACTTGAGGGACAAAACCCTACTAATTTGAGGTAGACCTTCACCATGGCCCTAAAAATAGAGAACAACATCAAGGCAATTAGAAAGCCTCAAAAGGGAGGGTGTAAAAATAATTAACCTGGAAAAGACTTAAACAAGTAAGGCTACTAATTTAGAGGAAGTTGTGAAAACTTATGCGGGGGTTGTCAAAGAAATATCGTACAAATTAGCTAGGGTAGAAAAGGGAATTGGACAGAGTTCACAAGGTCATCACAAGGACCAAGGCCAAGATAGGTTTACAAATCATCATAGAAATGATCAGAGATCTGATGACAGAGGCAAGGGACCTGTTGGATTTGTAAATAAATAGTTCCAAGCTAGGGAAAAGCAGAATGGTACCCAATCCTTTGGTTGTCAAAGTTGTTGTGGAGGATACAGATGTCATTGATTAGTGTGACATATGTTTCATGCCCCATGCTCCATGTGAGGAAGATCAGTAAGAAAAATAGGAAGCAAATGATGACAATGATGATGATATTTGCATGATGGGTTGCTCCACGAGCTCACAACAAGGGGAAACTTCAACTGAGGTAATAAGTGCTACAAATTCTGCTGATTTTGGGATTACATCCACCAAGTACCTATTCTTCCTTGCTCTCATACTTAAGAAGTAGATATTATACAAGATTTTGAATTTCCCAATAATGAATTTGAATATTTAAGAGCTTTAATGATAAAGAAGTATGATGGAGGAATCTCATCTGAGGAGGATAGGTAGTTTTTGATGAGCATTGTTATTTCCCAAGAGAAGGATTACAACACAAGAAGTAGGGTTTTCAAAGGGACGGGGCCTCGAGCCAAGCCAAAAATCCATTGCTTTCAAATATTCCTAAAGAGGCCCCTAAGAAAGATGCATCCGCAAGGTCCTTGTTGTCCCAATCAAAACTCATACCCTTCCTCATGCCCAAGCTGTCAAAAATCTTGTGCCATCTAATGAGTGTATCGACTTTCCTTCCAATGGTGCATTGTCAAAGTCTATTCCTTATGATATTTCCCAAGTCTTGAGTTAGATCAAGATCTCAGTTCTAATTTACGAGTTGCTTAGGATTCCGAACACAAGAAGAGGGCATTAGATTATTTTGGATTGAAGGAAGAAGAGTGCCCCAAGAAGAAATATAAACATTGTGGAGACTCCACCGAGTCATTGAAGAGTTGGAAACACCACCACCAGTGTTGGAGGAACTAGATGAACCACCTAAGGTTTATTTGGGGGGTGCTGATGCGAGAATCATAGCACCCCTGGATGCGAGATCAGCTTCTAGGTTGATCACTCGGGCATCCAGTGTGATTTCACAACATGGAAACCTCTCTCCAGCGTGGGACTTGTGGCGAGAGAGGAATCTCCGAGAGAAGGCTGGTTCCTACTCCAAAACTACCGCCACAAGCTATTCCAAAGTGCAGAAAACTAATCTAATCCTAATCTAACCATGCCAAGGAGAAAGAGAGAGAGAGAGAGAAAGGAAAAGAACAAAAGCCTACACTAAAACGGTGATACACTAGAGAAGGAGAATGTTGGGCATCTATCAAAAGCTGCCATGGGACAAAGAGAGGTGAGCAATGGGAAGGATGGAGATGCATCACGGGCCCAAGGATAGATTTCACATAGAAAATGTCCCAAAACTCCATGAACACAGCTCCAAACCTCAATGAACATTCAAACATGCACAAATACCTGCAATGAAGAGAGGCAAGAAGATAAACAAGTAAAAACGAGCAAGGATGGACGGATGCATCACAAAACACGTTTTGTTGCTCTTAAGTTTGCCTGAACATCATTTCAATAGTAAAAGGCAAAAACACCATTACAGAGCAAGGGAGGAGGTTTGAACTCCATTTTCAACCCTAGAGAAGAAAAGAAGGGAGGGCAGAGCAAAAAGATGAACAACTTGTTATGTCTCTTTTAAAATGAGCCAAATCTGGCTTTATACAATGCATGGGTCGAGCCCAGGAGACAGAAAACATAGGAAAACGTGTAAGCAGCCCAACCATTGACCAAAACACATTCTTCATTAAAATCGGTGGTTGAGACATCACTTCTGGCCATGCTGAAGAAGAATGCGACCCATGTGCATTAAAACTGGTTGTTGAAACGTCGCTTCTGGCCATGATCACGCGTCGAGCTGTTTCTCGATTTTCTTCCTCCAGACTGCACCAAAATGCAAGATTGACCCTGGAATCGTGTAGATAATTTCACCATCTTTCCGTTGATATAAAGAACGTGCAAATCCGAGTTCTGGATCGAAAGTTATGGCGATCTGAAGATTTAGGGCACAAAACAGGTGAAAACGTGTTTTGAAATCTTTCCCGCGCTCTGCCACCTGGATGACACGTGGCACGCATTGATTGGTCGCGTGATTCTCTCTCCTCTGCCTTTCGGCGGGCTTTCTTTTGAAATTTCCAAGTTTTCCTTTGTTTCGGGTTCGGAAGTGTGACTTGCATTTGCATCGGGTTTGGGAGGTGGCTCGACATGTTTTCCTCCCATGCTTTTCCGACTTGTTTCCCGACTCCAAGACCCGATTTCCTTTGTGTCGGGCTTTCCAACCCCTCCGACACATTTCTTCCTTGGTCGGGTTTTCCAACCCTTCCGGCATGATTTTTTCCTTGTGGGCCCTAGCTTGGACACGTGGCACTATCCCATTGGTTCGGGTCAGTGCTTGAGACCTCGCCTTTGACTTTTGGACTTTTCTCCTTGTGACACGTGTCATGATTTGGTTGGCTCACGGGTATGTTAGATTTTTTCGCGTCCACTGCGTCCATTTGTCCGGATGTCCCGGCGAACTTTCTGCTTTTAGGCGAACCGCCGGTTCGCGCGCATCACGGCCCAAATGTCCCAATTGCTTCCTGGATCGTTTGTTCTTATTTCACCGATCTCGGCAGTTCACGTACTTCAGCGTACTCTTGTCCCAATCGTCTCGCCAGAGTTAGTCGTTTTTCTTCCTCTTTCGGCCGGATCGGCTTCTCGCGCCCGCCGCGTACTTCTGTCCCAGATGTCCCTTTGCTTCACGGGCCGCCTGGAGGCTTTTCGGCCGATCCGCGCCTAGATGTCCCAAATGTCCCGACTGCCCCTAGGACTAGGACTTAGTCATTTTTTATGATTTTTCCTGGATCAATCTACATGCTTGGAACTGCAAAACTCTGATGCATGTTATCGAAATTTACCCTGGGGGGAATTTTGACAACAGTTTGGCGACTCAGTGGGGTCATCTGCCTGCTAGATGAATGATCAGTAGCCTGAAGCAATCCATTGGGCATGGAGTCATAAGCAAGCCTGAAAACTGATCTGAACTTTGAAAACTTCCCTCTGAGCCACTTGAAACCCACCGGACATGGAGTTGTTCTCACCAAAATGCCATCAAACGAAGCTGCAAGAGCAAAACCAGCACAACAAAACTACTATACAGGAACTGAAAATCATACATGCTCCAAAATGAAACATGCGAGTGTGCGAGAAGCACTTCTTCTACTTTGAAAGAAAACCTACCTACTCTACTCTAAGCTGGAAGCAAAAGCAAGCTAAACAAACCCTGCAATTGGTTGTGAGAAATAGCTTCCCTTTCTCAAAAGTGGCAGCCATGCAATTGATTTGGAGCTGATCATGGTTGTTAGGATGAGTGGAAAATCAACAAGAAGTGGTCTTCCACCCAAATCATCAAGGTATCGCTAAAGGCAAATTCAATACCTCTTTTAGTTGCTCGTATTTGGATTGAAGAGGTATGACAGCTGATCCTTGGTACTTTTGTAGCTCATCCTCATGCTCGGAAGCAAGCATGACTTGTCATTGTGACTTCTCCTTTGGCTCCAATGAAGCCAATACTGATTGGGCAAGGTCGAGTTTGATATGCCCATAGCCGATTTTCAACTCCAAGAATGGAGTCTTCTTGCGGACCTTCTTGAATGGATGATGTGGAAGAAATGGTGAAATTCCTCTGCCCTTTCTCCTCCTCCAATGAAGGACATGAAAGATTAAAATCTTCCAATCTTGGTTCCAAAGAGCTTTATAAGATGCGAGTTGCTGCAAATGAATACTCTCCTCCATGACAGCAGGCTCTTGTGTTTGGAAGATGGATGATGAAAGAGAGAATGTTGGAAACTCAACCGGTTCTTCTCCATCAAAACAGTCTTCCAAATCTGACAGATAAACTACCTCATGACTGTCCTGCTGCAAATGTTCAACTTCCTCCATGGTGTCTTCTTGATCTGTAACTTGACCACCATGGTTTCCTTCATCCTCCAACATTGAGTTTGAGAGATCAAACTCCTCTTCGACATTGGAGCTAGAGAGAGATGAAGTAGAAAGAAGAACTGAAGGTTCTCCTGTAGCCTGCTTTGTGCTCAAAGCCCTTGGATCCGCAATTTTCTCTTCCACAGCTAGATTGTGCTCCTCTTCTTTTGGATTTGGAGCAACTTCTCCTTCCTCTACTAGTTGAATACAATCTTGCTCTTGATAGAACTCTTCCTCTAGCATGAAGTTTGTCAAGTCAAACTCTTCAGTCTGCTGCTCTAGAGGACAAGTTGGGACTGCAAGATCTTCTTCAGGGCTTTCTTCCTCCATGGCTGATTGTGCAACTTGAATTGGATCAGCATTTCCTTCAAATAGAGTGCCAACATGGACACTACACTCTGAGCAAACTGATTGCTGATCTGCTTCTTCCTTTTGCTCTTCTTCTGCTGCAACAAAATCAGTTATGACCACCATTTGTTCAACCTTAGCCTCTTCTGTAGGCTTAACCATCAAGGGGATCTTTGTTATCCCAAATTTGGCAGCCCAAACCTTCAAGTTGTCTGTCATTTCTTTTCTTTTTGGCTCTTCCTCTTGTTGTCCTTGATGACTGATTTTTTCAATTTCTTCTTCCCCACATGGAATTGGGGATGCAAGAGGAGGGATAGGTTGAAACTCAACTGATTTTACAATTTTTTGCGGTGGTGGAGGAGGTTTAACCTCTTGTTTCTTTGGAGTGGGAGGTATTTCATTTAGCTCTTGTGGAGAGGATGACTGTTTGGAAGGAAAAAGGAAAGAAGAATTGAGGTGTGGTGGAAGACTGAGAGGTGGAGACATGGGATCAAAATTTGGGATAGCAGATGGAGAGTTTAAAATTTGCAAGTCCAAATGAGATGATCTTTGCTTGAGTAATGGGAAGAGAAAAACCAGATGATGGTGTAGAACTTACCCATTGACAAGGTTGTTCAACACCGAATGTATAGGCCTCTATTTCTGCTGTCCATTGTGCAAGTTGGGGCAGCATCTTTATCATGAAGTCCAGCTTCTCTTGAGGGCTGAAGTGTCTTGGAAAAGGGCCTCCCCATGGACAAGGAGTCCTACAACCAATTCTCAAAGCTCTCATCTGAGCTGTTGCTCTGGACTGCACCATCCCCTCCTCCATTTTTTGGATTTTTTCCAGCAGACCAGCATCTTGCATCTGATGGTCCTCGTTGTATGCACACCCTTGCTCTTGGAAAGCTCTATAGCCAAACTGACTTTGGCATTGCTCATATGGGTATGCACACTGATCTTGAATCTGCTCAAAATGCTGATTTGGAGGATTTGTAAAACATGTTGGAGGTATGATATCTTGTTGTTGTTGATGTGAATTCCATGATGGAAATGAAGTCATGATTGCACAACTTCATAGAATGAAAAAGATGGAAGAGATGGAAGGAAGAATGGATGGAAAATGAATGAAAATGAATGGAAGGGAAGGTCTGCAACTTCAGAGATGGGTTGTTGACCAGATGGAGTCGCCAGATGTGTTTGCAAGTGCCTCCAAAGGCTGAAATCTTCACAGGAACACATCAACCTGCAAAAGATGAAGTGGAAGACCTCTAAGGTCCCACCGGACGTGCAGAATCGTTGATGCGAGAATCACGGCACCCCCCGGATGCAGATCAAGCTTCTAGGTTGATCACTCAGGCATCCAATGTGATTACACAACATGGAAACCTCTCTCCAAGCGTGGGACTTGTGAAACTGAGAGAGGAATCTCTAGAGAAGGCTAGTTCCTACTCCTAAAGTACCGCCACAAGCTATTCCGGTGCGGAGCAAGCTAATCTAATCCTAATCTAACCATGCCAAGGAGAGAGAGAGAGAGAGAGAGAGAAAGGAAAAGAACAAAATCCTACACTAAAATGGTGATACACCGAGAGAAGGAGAATGTTGGGCATCTATCAAAGCGCCATGGGACAAAGAGAGGTGAGCAATGGGAAGGATGGACAGATGCATCACGAGGCCCAAGGATAGATTTCACACAGAAAATGTCCCAAAACTCCATGAACATAGCTCCAAACCTGCAATGAAGAGAGGCAAGAAGAGAAACAAGCAAAAACGAGCAAGGATGGACAGATGCATCACAAAACACATTTTGTTGCTCCAGAAGTTTGCACAGAACATCATTTCAATAGTAAAAGGCAAAAACACCATTACAGAGCAAGGGAGGAGGTTTGAACTCCATTTTCAACCCTAGAGAAGAAAAGAAGGGAGGGCAGAGCAGAAAAGATGAACAACTTGTTATGTCTCTTTTAAAATGAGCCAAATCTGGCTTTATACAATGCATGGGTCGAGCCCAGGAGACAGAAAACATAGGAAAACGTGTAAGCAGCCCAACCATTGACCAAAATGCATTCTTCATTAAAATCAGTGGTTGAGACATCACTTCTGGCCATGCTGAAGAAGAATGCGACCCATGTGCATTAAAACTGGTTGTTGAAACATCGCTTCTGGCCATGATCACGCGTCAGAGCTGTTTCTCGATTTTCTCCTCAGACTGCACCAAAACGCAAGATTGACCCCGGAATCGTGTAGAGAATTTCACCAGCTTTCCGTTGATATAAAGAATGTGCAAATCTGAGTTCTAGATCGAAAGTTATGGCGATCTGAAGATTTAGGGCACAAAACAGGCGAAAACGTGTTTTGAAATATTTCCCACGCTCTCGCCACCTAGATGACACGTGGCATGCATTGATTGGTCACGTGATTTCTCTCTCCTCGCCTTCGGCGGAGCTTTCTTTTGAAATTTCTAAGTTTTCCTTTGTTTCGGGTTCGGAAGTGTGACTTGCATTTGCATCGGGTTTGGGAGGTGGCTCGACATGTTTTCCTCCCATGCTTTTCCGACTTGTTTCCCCGACTCCAAGACCCGATTTCCTTTGTGTCGGGCTTTCCAACCCTTCCGACACATTTCTTCCTTGGTCGGGTTTTCCAACCCTTCCGACACGTGGCACTATCCCATTGGTTCGGGTTAGTGCCTGAGACCTCGCCCTTTGACTTTTGGACTTTTCTCCTTGTGACACGTGTCATGATTTGGTTGGCTCATGGGTCTGCTGGATTTTTCGCATCCACCGCGTCCATTTGTCCCGGATGTCCCAGTGTGAACTTTCTCTGTTTCGGGCGAACCGGCCGGTTTGCGTCATCACGGCCCAAATGTCCCAATTGCTTCCGGACTGTTTGTTCTTATTTGGCCGATCCAGTAGATTCGCGTACTTCGCGTACTCTTGTCCCAAAGCTGTCCGCCTCGCAGATTAGTCATTTTCTTCCTCTTTCGGCCGGATCGGCTTCTCGCGCTCGCGCGCTTCTGTCCCGAGATGTCCCTTTGCTTCACGGGCCTCCCTGGAGGCTTTTCGGCCGATCCCGCGCCTAGATGTCCCAAATGTCTCGATCGCCGCCCCTAGGACTAGGACTTAGTCATTTTTATGATTTTCTGGATCAATCTACATGCTTGAACCGCAAAACTTCGATGCATGTTATCGAAATTTACCCTGGGGAAATTTTGACAACGAGGACATCCTTGGTATATTCTCAACTAAATGTGGATCCATTCTTCACCACTCGATCATTAAGGATAGATTGCTGCAAAATTGTATGTTTTATTCGGGGCATCATGCAATGTAATGCCTCTAGAAGTTATGAATGAATTGAACATCAAGGTAATAACAGCATATGGGAAGTGCATTTCCATGGATTCCAGAGAGGTGTCGATGGTAGGATGTGTGAAAAGTCTGGTGGTATAACTTGAAGCTTAATGTAGTTATTTTTGACTCGCCTTGCACCAAGTGGGGTATGTTGTTGTCTAGAAAATGGGTTGCAAGTGTTAGTGGGAGTGTCCAAATGGATATGTCATATGCCACCATCCCAATTGAAGGTAGCCTTAAGTCAAGTTGTATGGGGAAAAGAAGATGTTGCACCTTATTGAAGATCCCAACATTGTATCTTATGAAGTATTGTACACAAGTGTTGATGCTGATAACTTTGTAGGATTTTCTAATGTAAAAGAGCACAAGATTGAAGAATGCAAGTGTCTTGAGCAGACATGACTCTCCTTGGACTTTATTGTTTGATGGAGTGTGCTCTAATTTCGGAAATGGTGTCGATGTTGTTATGATCTCTCCAAGCTAGGAAAATTTTATCTTTTCCTCAAACTCAACTTTGAGTGCACTACTAACATTCTTGAGTATGAGGCACTATTTTTAGGTCGATCCGATGATTGCATGGAAATATGGTGTTAAAGACATCATTGTTAAAGGAGATTTAGAATTAATTGTAAAGTAAGTCGAATACTTTATGCCACAAAAATCAGCGAATGAAACAATACAAGCATGTAGTTTGGGATCTCATTGAGATGTCCGATTCATTCAATATTGTGTATCATGATAGGAAGTTCAATGATTTGGTAGACAAACTTGCATTATTGGGATCTCATTTTGATAATTATGCAGTATCCCCATATTGTGAATATGATGTTGAGGTGTTAACTAGACCATCTGTAATTGACAACATTAAACATTGGTAAGTTTTTGATGATGATGCTCGGTGGAAGATTTCTGCAGTAACAAAGGGGAGTTTTTGATCAAAATATTGATTAGGAGCCAATGGTGTGCATAGCAAAGGGTAAGAAAATCTTGTTTGGCAAAGGCATCATCCAACTGAAAACTAATACCATTCCTAGAGGGATGGTTTCTCTTGAATCCAACTTTGATAATGTTGATCGCATTATTAATAGATGCATGGAAGCCTCAAGGGATATTGAGGAGCATGACCTTGACATAAAGAAGAAACCAAGGAAGATATGGTTGGGAAGCAATCTAAGCAAGGAGGAAAAATAGTCTTATGTCCAATTGCTAAAAAAAATCAAGATTGCATGGCTTGGACTTATTCTGAATTAAAGGAATACAGAGAGGATTTGTTTCAACATGATATTCCCTTAGAATCTAATGTAAAACCATTCAGGTAGAAATAGAGACCACTCAATCCACTCCTATATCTTAAAATGAAAGAGGAACTGAAGAAACTAAGGGATGGAGGGATTATTCAGCCTACAAGGTATTCTTCTTGGGTTGTAAACCTAGTACCATCGTAAAGAAGAATGGTGACATCAGTGTGTGCGGACTTCGAGAAATCTGAATAGAGTATCAATGAAGGATAATTATTCTTTACCAAACATGGAAAACATGTTGCAGCTAGTGACTGGTCTTGAGATGCTTTCTACCCTAGATGGTTTCTCTGGTTATAACCAATTTGTGGTGAAGGAATTAGAAAGAATTAAAACAACCTTTACCACTCCTTGGGGGACTTATGTGTATGTTAGGATGCCCTTCATTCGATGAACAATAGAGTGACTTTTCAAAGAGAAATGAATGTTGCCTTTACCGGTTACATCAATGATTTTATTTTTTTACAGGATGATGCAACTGTGTTTTCCAAAAGCAAGGTGATCACTTGCTACACTTGGAAAAGATCTTTGATAAGATGTACTGAGAGGATGACATTTCACTCAATCCAAAGAAGTTCCATTTTGGATTGCGAAGGCAAAGTTGCTTGGTCACATTGTGTTATAAGAGGGTTAATGATTGATCTAGAAAGAGTAAAAGCCAACAAAGAAAGTCCCAATTACAAGGGGATTCAATTGATCAAGGAGGCATTAAAGCATGCCCCTATTTTAGCAACTCTATATTATAAGAAGCCTTTCCAACTATTTTCTTTTGCTTCAGAAAACACTATTGCATCTGTCTTGTTGCAAAAAGATGATGAAGGGGCTGAGAGGCCAATTGCCTTTTTTAGTAAGGCATTATAGGGGGCTGAGCTGAAATACACTATTATGGAGAAACAAGAATTTTCCTTGGTAAAAGAAACAAAGGTTTTCAGGCCTTACATTTTGAGCTCTAAAATTGTTTCTTATGTTCCCCACACTATGGTGAAAGACATCTTATCAGAGATGGAAGTCTTAAGAAAAAGATGCAGATGGGCGAACAAGGTGCAAGAATATGACATGGATATCCAAACCACGAATTTGGTGAGAGGTTTGGGCTTGGCTAAGCTTATGGCTGAGAGAAACTTGCAAACTATTGAGGTAAATGAGGTAGAAGAAGGAAGGGTAAATGTTTTTGAAAAATTGATGAGTTCTGAGTGGTACAAAGATGTAATTTTTTATCTCAGACATCTATACTGCCCTGAGCATTTGAGTAAGAACCAGAAAAGATCCCTTAAGTTGGCTTCCAAGAAATATGTCATTACTGATTATGGGTTAGCTTGGAATAACCACGAGGAGTTCTCTTAAGGTGCATCATCGAAGATGAAGCCCCAAGATAATTTTTGATATTTATGGAGGAGTTTTGGGGGCATTTTGCTGGAAAGGTCATAACACACAAGATCCTGAGGGCTGGTTATTGGTGGCCAACTCTTTTCAAGGATACAACTCTTTTAGTTAAAATATGTGAGAGTTGTCAGCACTTCTCTGGAAGACTTAAAGCTTCAAGCTCCCTTCCTTTATATCCTATATCAATTGAAGCTCCATTCAAGCAATGGGGAATGGATTTCATTGCACTTGAGATTTGGACCCTTCAAGTACTAGCCATAAGTGGGTTTTTCTAGCCAATGATTACTTCACCAAGTGGGTGGAAGCAATCCCCACCAAAAGAGTAACACACCAAATTGTCATGGAGTTCATGTTAAACCATATCATCTACATGTTTGGGGTGCTGTCAAAATTGTTCTTGATAATACCATGAGCTTGAGCTAAACCCTTGGTGGCAATGTGCGAGAGAATATGGGATCAATTTGACATATGCTTTTAATTACAATCCCTAAGGAAATGGACAAGCCGAGTCCAGTAATAAAAATTTCTGTCAAGATTATTAGAAGAACCTTAGAGATGAACAAGAGAAAATGGGGTGGCGAAGTTGAAGTTTGATGTCCTGGTGACCGAATTAGTGTTAAAAGAGCAACCGGAAAGAGGCCATTTGGTTGGTTTATGGGACTCGAGCCTGCTGCCCTTGCATATGCAATTATCCTCATATCAGTTCATTCAATAACTGAAAGATAAAGAAGTAAGTCCATATGATGCTCGCATTAACCAGATTGTTGAACTTGATGAAGAAAGGAGGGCATCTCACCAACAACATGTAAAGTTTAGAGAAAATCGAAGAATTTGTTCAACAAGAAGGTCACCCAAGAGCTTTCAATGTTGGAGATCTTGTCTTTGATATGGGATATCGGTATGAAGACAAGGAAAAGCATGGTAAATTTGATGTACTGTGGATGGGCCCTTACTCCATTGACATTTAGATTAGTGAGCATACCTTCTTCGAAAGGATTTGGATGGTGAATTGCTTGAATTTCTGTTAATGGTAGGAATTTGAAACATTTCTTGGATTGAATCCCGAATCAACGTGAACATCATTTGTACAGTGTATAGTTTGCTGGTTTGTTTTCTGTCTTTAGTGTTTCTTGTTCGTTCTGGCCCTTGGTGGCCTATTTTTGCTAGTTTCTTGGTTTGTTTTTTCGGGATGGTTTTGGTTTTGTACTTTGCAAGCTGAATCCTTTATCTAATGGATATTTTTGGCAATTGGTCTACCTATGTTCTTGTGGCACTCGCAGGAGTGCCCATCCCCGAGTTGGAGCCAATGTTGGTGCTAAAAATAGTCTCACCCCATTTTGCCATAAAAATCTATAAATTTATGGTCTCTGTCACATTTTATCTCGCCCAGTGTTGTGCACGAGAACTCCCTACCTTCCTTTTGTTTCCATAATCAATTTGTTCTGTGTCGAGGATCACATATGGATCCATGGTTTTTTCATTTTTCTTTGTCTATCTGGAAAGGGTCGTAATTTCCCTAAACACTTGAAGAAAGATGAATACAATGAGATTTTTGTCCTTGTCATCTTTTCCCTAAATACTTGAAGAAAGATGAATAGATGTAGCTCGAAGGAATGTATTTAAGCCTTGTAAAATTTCTAAATTCTCTATCCTTGGAGAAAATTTCATCTCCTAGGGATCAAATGGTCATTTTCTACATTTTATGGTTTGACAAGCATTTTCTCTGTCAAGTTTACATCCTTGCATCGACAAGAAATGTGGCATATTTTGATTAGATACGGCTTGACCGGTGTGCTTCAAACATTTTATGAATCACCTCCACTTAAAAACCTATCTAAATGGAAGAACGACGCTCATTTGAAGATTTTCTTTTTGGTTTGGCCTTGGAGTTGCACCGGGAAGACAAGTGGAGGTTTCCGCTTTTCCTAGACTTAGACAAATTTTTATGCAGTTGGTACAATTTTATGGAACAGAGACACGTGGTGAGCCCACACTCATTTAGGCTCTCTGCTCTTGGGCACCATTTTGAAATTGCACCATGAAGACACGTGGAGGTTTCCACCAGGTATTCCCATACTTAGTCTTTTTTCAAAAGGTTTTGAGGGCCTGGGACACGTGGAGGGACTGTGCATGTTTGAGGACCGACCCTTGAATTTTATTCTAAAGAAGCACAGGAGGGCACTTGGAGGCCTCCACTCTCTTTGTATTTTTTTTGGAATTTTCAATGGCAAAAAGAGATTGCCATGGACCACGACACTTGGTGCCTTCCATTGAGCTTTGAGCCTTCAAAAAAAAAAATTTCGAGCCGGGACATGTGGTGAGCCCGTGCTCATTCAAGGTCTCAACATTTGGGGACCATCTCAAGATGTGCCATTGTGACACGTGGTAGTTTTGAAAAGTCCAAATGGTAGGGAAGCGGACAATCAAAGGAAACTTGGATTTTTGCCTCTTGTCATCAAAAGGATTAAAATATCAAAAGGGCCTGTAATCACGATAGAGAATAGTCAAAAAATTTCCGGGGGTCAATGGCGGAGGTGCGGAATTTTGGGGGAAATTTGGAAAAATTTCCTTTTGTGGAAAAAGGAGTTAAAAGTGAAAAAGGAAGCGTGGTTCCACTAGGACCCACATCGAGACTAGGAGTGGAAGGGTGGAGCTGCAGGGAAACTTGGAAAATTTTCCTTTTCCAAAAAAAGAGGTGAAATAGCATAATTTAGCTGTGGTTCCTTTAGGACCCACCTTAGGACACATGTCGGGATCATTTCTCAAGGGCAGAGGTGTGGAGAAAAATGAGAAAAATTTACATTTTTCCAGAAGTTTTAAAAGGAAAAAAGGAACCCACAGGCCCATTTTAAAGTGGATCTCCCATGTGGACGGTCCAAATTCAAAATAGGAATCAACGACAGTTATGCATCTGTATCTGATTTTTCTGCCATTTTCACTCCAGAGCTCCTAGGAATGGGTATTCTTATGGTTTTTTATCATTTCTTGGAGTCTCCTACAAGCCAAATAAAGAGGAACATTAATTTGGAGGCCTATTTTGGTGGGGAGGGTCTATAAACATCTCTCACCATTAAATATGCAATCTGACTGCTGAATTTGGCCTGATTCTTCTTTCCTTGGAAGGTGAAAGACATGTTGATATCTTGGTTTGGAGAGGAAAATACGGGGACATATTTTAGCATTAAGATGAGATTTGATCCCTAGGATCAATTTGATCTTCCATTTTTCCTTCCCTAGGGCATGCAAAGAACTAGATTTGATAGATTAGGAGTGGAGGTGGTTGGCAAGTTAAACAAAGAGTGATCTACTAGAGAAAGGAGCTGAATGTGGGAGATGTTTGATGAGATCCACCCCCTAAGCACGACAATTTTTTGTAGATCTAATTGCGGGAATAGTGATCAAGATCATGGCGAGCACCGGTACACTCAATGCCTCCGGTTTTGGGGATAAAAGGCTCTATTGTAAAATGTTATAAATAGGCATGATTTTGTCGTGAAAAGGGTTGGAGGTTGGAGGTTGGAATGTTAGATTGTTACGGAGTCGAATTGATTCTCTAAGAGAAAACTTTGATAGAGCCCGTCTTTACGAGTGATTGTTTGAGAAACACGTAAAACTCTTTCATGTTAAACTTGATTGTGTCAAGGTGGTTGTTAGTGTACAAACAATTGACAAATTCGAGATTGTTCTAGAAACTTTCCCTATTTTGATAAGTTTAATCAAATTTGAGTTATTCTATGTTGACTCTGAGCAATTAGTGTCTTCTTTGTTTTAGAATGTCTGCAAATAGTTCTATTCGTTCCTATTGCAATCTTATACTGATTTTTTTGTGAAATCACACATGATCTCATCCATGTGACAGTTTAATGGTATTTGTAATTTCATTTCAAGAATATCTTTCATCTTGGATGAGATAAACAAATTTAAAATCAATTCACTGTCATTTGTTGATAAAGATTGTCTATAAGTCTTTGGGTGTACCTTAGGCGTGGTTAATCAGAAACTATAGTGTTTAATTGAGTTTTCCAATTCAAGCCTTCGTATTAGATTCTTAAATATTATGTGAAAATGTGCTGATTTAGGCCTCCATTGAATCACACCTTCTGGTTGAAGGAACGTCTTGACTGTTCTGAAGCTTTCTGTTGTGAATTTTCTCATTATTATAAAGTCCCTCCAAAGGTTTGGTATAATCAATCTTATCCCTCTTCACCTCCCACCAAAAATTCATTTAAAAACAACCAATCATACCCATACTACCCCTATTTGTCATGTGTGTATACAAATGCATAATTTTTACTACCAAAACATGCAAAAACAATCAGTTTTCATTTTCTTTAGTGGCCTAAACCTTGCTTAGAAAATATCTCCATTATCTAGAGTGACAACTCGTGAGAGTTAGTTTTTGTTGGATTGATCATATTTTCTCCAAGGTTTTCTTAATAATTTCACAATGAAGGACATCTCCATCTCCTCCATTAATGTAGGCTACAAAAAGGGTCCTCTCACCCTAATTGAAAGGTACATCCATAAAGTAGTGAGGATAGTTCAAATCTTCTTGAGGGTGCTACCCATTTCTCCACATCTGAGTGATAAAGAGCAAGCTACGTTTCATCCCCAGCTACAAAACAACACACTACATGCTCTCTGCTTGTCTCTAAGCTTCCTTCCAAACCTGTGATGCCTGCTTAGCTTCCAGAGGAGAATCAATTTAGATACCAACAAAGACCACCTATACAGTCAATGCAGTGGCATGGGTATATCTTGATGAGATTGTCAGATTACACGGGATTCTGTGGAAGATCATTTATGATCGTGATCCTTTGTACACTTCCCACTTCTGAACCACCATACAGCATGCTCTCGGGATGAGGATCAACTTCATCACAGCATATCACCCTAAGACATATGGATAGACTGAGTGGGTGAATCAGATCCTGGAGGACATGCTTTGGATGTACATGATGGATCATCAGTCAAGATGGGAGGAGAATCTATACTTGGTGGAGTTTTTCTACAATAATAGTTTTTAGAGTTTGATAGGAATGGCTCCTTTTCAAGCATTAAATGGCGAGAGAGTGTGGGACACTTCTTAATCGGGACGGAGTTAGAGGACAGATTTTCTCTTGGGCCAAACATTACTACAGGATATGGAGCAGAAAATTACCTTGATCAAACAGAGATTCCGGGGAGGCATAGGATAGGTAGAAGAAGTAGGTGGACCAACATAGGATAGATAGTAGTTTTGAGGTAGGCACGAAGGTTTTTCTTTGTGTCAAACTGCATAAGATCCCTATCCGTTATGGAAAAGGTTCTAAGCTTTCTCCTAGATTTGTGGGGCCCTTTGAGATCTTGGAGTGCATCGGTCCCTTGGCCTATCGTCTAGAATTTCCACTTAGTTTTTCTCATGTCCATGATATGTTTCACATTTCGTGCTTAGGAGATATGTTTATGATCCTTTTCACATGCTAGATTAGACTACATTACAGTGCAAGATCAAGGGTAGGTGATGGTGGAGCCCATCGCATTATAGAGCACGAGTCACTGGGCCTTCACGGAAGAGATATTGACCAGGTCTAGCTCTAGTGGGATAGGTACAATGAGATTTCTTACACATGGGAGGATGCCACATTTCTACGAGTTCGGTTCCCACACCTATTCCAGTGACTTCGGGGAGGAATTTGAGTCTAAGGGGAGGGGGATGTAGTGCCCAGTTCCCTTCGACATTTTTGGATTATTGATTTGATACTATTGACTACACTTATGGATATATTATAGCTTTTTGATTTAGCATGATAGTAGATGTTAGAGATACTAGGCGTTGTTGATTCGATTCATATATGATGCATGTGGATCATTAGAGACATTTCATATTGATGTTGATATATTGTTGACATGGTTATTTATATATTATATATATATATATAACCATGTCAACAATATATCAACATCAATATGAAATGTCTCTAATGATCCACATGCATCATATATGAATCAATTGCTAACGATCGATTCATATATGATGCATGTGGATCATTAGAGACATTTCATATTGATGTTGATATATTGTTGACATGGTTATTTATATATATATATATATATATATATATATAACCATGTCAACAATATATCAACATCAATATGAAATGTCTCTAATGATCCACATGCATCATATATGAATCGAATCAACAACGATCTAGTATCTCATGTTTCACATTTACGTGCTTAGGATATATGTTTATGATCCTTTTCACATGCTAGATTAGACTACATTACAGTGCAAGATCAAGGGTAGGTGATGGTGGAGCCCATCTCGCATTATAGAGCACAGTCCACGGGCCTTCACGGAAGAGATATTGACCAGGTCTAGCTCTAGTGGGATAGGTACAATGAGATTTCTTACACATGGGAGGATGCCACATTTCTACGAGTTCAGTTCCCACACCTATTCCAGTGACTTCCAGGAGGAATTTGAGTCTAAGGGGAGGGGGATGTAGTGCCCACTTCCCTTCGACACCTTTTTGGATTATTGATTTCGATACTATTGACTACACTTATGGATATATTATAGCTTTTTGATTTAGCATGATAGTAGATGTTAGAGATACTAGACTGTTGTTGATTCGATTCATATATGATGCATGTGGATCATTAGAGACATTTCATATTGATGTTGATATATTGTTGACATGGTTATTTATATATATTTCTGACATGTGATATATTTCATCATATTGAGTAGACCTTTGATAATTGGATTAATGTTGTGATCATTTTGACATGGATGAAATGTGGAATAGAAATGTTGCTAGAAATTGTAAATGATATCGTATTTTCCTAGATGATATTTGATTCGTATATAGATGATTTTAGATTTATATTGTATATTTTATCATAGATGTTTTAATGTGGCCATGACGAGGCTGAAGAGGGTATTTATGTGTTTTGCAGGTAAAATTATTCACAATACACATCGGGGATTGGATACCAACGACATTGGAATTCTAGATGAACTCAACAAGGGTCCCCATGGAAACATGTAATTGTGTGTGTTAGAATTATTTGACTAGGGGAAAAGTGTGGCCAAGGAAACATGTGTTGTCTTTGGTTTTAGTTTCCCTTTTTATTAATGTTAGTATGTGTTTCTTTTAGTAATGTAATTTACTTGTTTTAATTATTTAGATTTTGATGTATGTTTTACCCCTTTATTATTAGTGGGTTGTAGTGTCTTAATTAAGCTAATTTAACCTTGTCCTAAACTAATTAAAGATGTGACCAAAAATGAGTTCATTTATTAGACTTGATTTTCTCTTGGATTTTGTGTTGTGTGTTGAATGCTTGAGATCTTGAGTGTTGTACACTCTACCCTTCATGGGAAACTCGAATTTGGCCTTAGAGGCCAAATTTGGAAGCTTGTGGGACAAGTCAAACTTGTCCCACACCTCTTAAATTGCTATTCCAACCCTACCTATGGGTTGGGGGGTCAAAATTAGACCCCATTAGGTGTTTTGGGAAGATAAAAAGGTAAAATGTTTATTGCACTTCCTTTCTTGTAATTAATTTTGTCCTTAGGGGGTGTGGGCTTAGATTGTGTGTGTAAGTATAATGTCATTCCTTCAACCACTTATTAATTGTGCATTGGAATATGAGTTTGACTAAGGTGATGTGGAGTGGAGAGGAAATGAGGTGGCATCCTACTTGGAGCCACATCCTCCTCCTCTCTCTCTTTTCTATTTATTGAAATCATTTTGTTTGTTTGGGGGTTACTTCATTATTTTTTTGTGCTCTTGTATTTTTCGAGAGTTAGAAGATTTTGGGAGAGCTTGTGGAATGTTGGAGCTTTTAGATGCTTGCTTGGTTTTGAGGAGCTTGGAGACTTACTCTTGGAACAAGATCTACTATGGAAAGGTAGGATCATTGCCTTGCTTATGTTTTATTTTGGTGTTTATGTGCTTGTGTTGAGTATTGTTTTCTTTGGAATGATTGTTGGGTGTGGGTAGATTTCCTAAGTTTTGAGTAGGAGGAGACTATTGGGAGATTTCATGTGGGGAGGGATAAGATTTTACCTTTTGTTAGAGGGATTTTGGGTTGGATGCCCCACCTTGTACAAGGAATGCTCTCATTTCTTTCTTGTTTCTTTTATGAGGGAGGCATAAGAGATTTGGGGGAGGCATAAGAGTATGTGAAAGGGTATAAGGGGTACTTGATGGATGCATAAGAGTATGTAGGGGATTTGTGATATGCATTTGAGGCTGTAAGGTGGACATCCATTTCCATTGGGAGGCATAAGTGGCCTCTCCATAGGTCTTGCTCCTTTGGCTTTCTTTCTATGCCTTGATTTTTGTTGTTTTTTTGTTCTTCTTTCTTGTGTTGTTTTTGGTTTGAATGTGGTTGAAATGGTTGTGAAATATTTGTTTTTTTTTGTGGAATCTTGTTGTTTTCATGTGTTGTAAATATCTCCCATTGTAATGTAGTTGGGGCTCGGGGGCCAATGGAGAGGATGGCTTCTCCTCTTCATTGGATGTCTTGGTTGGGTGGATAGCATTGCCTCTCCCCCTATTTTATTCTGAATCAAACAAATCTTTGAGGATATATCTTGTTGGAGTTGGGAAGCTTGAATCTTTTGGATTCCCTAAGAAGATCCTTCTTGTAATAAAATTCCTTTGTGTTATTCCCACTTAGAGTGGAAGAACTTGTAATATTGTATTCTATTTTAGCTTGCATTATTGTAGGATTTTCCCACTTCAAGTGGAGGAAATTATATTGGTCTTGTAAAGGAAATTTGTATTCAAATAGTTGTTATTAAAATTGTATTGTATGTGGAAAGAAACAAATAAGAAAAGAAAGAAGAAAGATTTATATTGTAGAGTTAGTTTTGCAAATAGAAAAGAAAGTAATTCTCCTTATTTGAAATCTTGGTTGTATTGTGAGAAAAGTAGTTCTTTGTGTTAAAAGATATGAGCTATTTTCAATGGAAAAGAAAGTTTACTTTCATTGTGAAGTTGTTTTATTGTAAATGTGAAATAAGGAAATATAGAAGTTGTAAGAAGTTGAAAATGCATGCATAGTAAACTTGAATGTAAAAGAAAGTTATTGTAGAAATTTTGAATTTATAATTTGTATTGAATGAAAGAGACAAAAAAATTGAAATAGGTAATTGTTGCATTTTGTATTAGAATATAAAAATGTGGAATTAGATATAAATCCTTTAATTTTACTCTTGGAATTCAAAGAAAATTAGTTGAACAAAATGGAATAGATCTTGTAGTTATTATTGTTACTATTGGATTTCAAAATACTTAAAATGAGTAAATTTTAACCAAGAAATGAACTAATGAAATGAAATTCCAAAACTGGAAACTTTAAGAGCATAAAATCAAGTTCAGAATGTGTTTTAGTACTTTTAATAACTTTTAGTTTTTGAGAAAATTCTAGATTTAAGGTTCTATTTTTCAGAAATAGAACCACCACCATATGTAGAGCGGTGGTCCCATAACCACCACTCAGGCTAAGGCATTGGTCTCAAAACCACCGCTCAATAGGGTGAAGGTCCGTGGTTTGTCACCCAAGCAGGGTGGCGGTCCCAGGACCACCGGTGCCGCTTCAGGCAGCAATCCCAAGATCTCCGAGCCTACTCTGGGTGACATTCGCCACTTACGATAGAACTCTCGAGATCCACCGTGTAAAAAAATTTAAGCTGGTTTTTACTAATCTTTAAGATGTAAAGTTTAGCCTTTAATCACCAACAAGAAAACAATGAGTAATCCCATGGATTTGAACAATAAACCATACAAATGGTGGATTAAAATCATTCCTTTCATCTATAACAATGGGGGTAGGGTTGCCCCAAATTTGAAAACCCAAATACACTTAGAGTGGATACAAAACCAAATTGGTAGAGGAAAGTTCCTCCCAATCCTTGAATGAAATAAATTACAACAATAAAAAAACTACAACTAGAATAATCTAAACTATATCTCCTTGTAGAATCCTCCATGGCTCTTCCTCTTTTGCTCCCATGGCTTCCTCCTCTCCAACTTGCAAATTTAACAAAAACAAATAGACCAAATGAGGAGAATAGAATAAAGGAAACACTTTAATAAAATTCATAAGGAAATTTAGGGCTAGTTTGGAACCCTAGGATCTAGTGGCCAAGATTGTTTTGATCTAAGGGTGAAGAATTCACCCTACTTTTATTAGGTAGAAATTTATTTTGATGTTTAAATTAAATCCTTAAGGGTATGTTTAATTGGGGGATGGGGCCATTTAAATTGCCTTAGAGTGCTAAACCTTTGTTAGTCTTAGCAAGCCTTGGGAAGTCACAAAAAGGACTCCGGGTTAATAAGATAATGAATTTAATAAATTAATGAAGGTTAACCTTTATAGGATTGAACATTATCTAAAGAGAAGAAATATTTAATTAATTAAATTAATCTTTGGTACCTTCCTAATGAATAATTGATTAATGGACCTTAGAGATAAATTTGAAAATATGTTAACTTTTTAACTAGACCTAGTTCTTCAATCGTAAAGTTGAGTTTAGAGCTATAAGTTAATTTAATGAACCCTAAGAGGTCAAGCACCCTTGTAACATTCTTATAACTTAGACCAAAAAAATTAGTCGCAATTTTTGGGTTAAGTGTTAGGTTGAAGCGTGTTCCTAGAACGTCATTTTTGTGGGTGTTATAATCTTGATGACACAAATGGGGTTAGTTTACTAGTGCACTATGCATTAAAATCTTGTTAATGACCTCTTTAGTTCCTCACAGATAAATATGTCACCCTCGCTACTAAAAATTTACACCTTTTTGCTTTACGAAGGTTTAATGGGATAAATATGTTTTCAAACCTTAAACCGATCTATAGTCGGGCGTAGATGCACGAGTGCGGTGGAATTAAACTAAACCTAATGAAACCATTTATATGTTAAGTGTTAACAAAAGTGAGAAATTGTAGTCTTGGAAGACTTGAAGTGACACGAAGGCTTTGCAAGGAAGGGATATTTGACTACTCTAAATTTGCCTTGTGGTAGGGTGTAGAAACCCTCGAGTATAAATAAATGTAATACATCTAGTGAACTCTTATGATGTTAGTGAACAAATGAACTATGATGTAATGCTACCTATGATTGTAAATATTACTTAGAAGGATTTTGAAACACATAAAATTTTATAACTTTTGAATTTGAACTCCTTTTGTCCCTCTTAGATGATTGTGACCCTTAATAGTAGATTACCATGTGCTCTCTCGTAGGTTTTAGTTTCCCGTCAATGATTGCTTTTAAAGTTAATAGATCATGGAGCCTCTGCTAAGGGTATTGTTGAAAGAAAATCGATGCATTTTACTAAACGATTTAAATAGTTCCTTGAAAGAAATTTGAAAAAAACATATAATTGTTGAGTTGTCTTGTGCGAGGTCTTACTCCTTGTAGTCTTAAATCCCTAAGTGCTACCTAAGTGTTATAGAAATTACATTGGTTCCAAAATGATGTTAATACTGGGACAAAAGTAACCACATAAATGTAGTTAGTGAAAAGGGTAAATAAGATTAACTAAGGAATGCTGCTTTACAAAAATGGTAAGCCATTGAGCAATGTCAAAACCAACTAAAACATCAAATATGACAATAAAATGAATGTAATAAAGTAGAGATCCACGACAAATACAAAAACCTAATAAATTGAAAAACCAAATATGATGCTTGATCACATGCTTTGTTTGCATAAATGTGGATTAAACAACGATGCTAATGAAATAATAAAATATAGCCTTGAGAATGGGATAACTTCAGTTGTAGCCAAGGTCTTGTGAGTTAAGGAAATTGCACTCTGGTTGGACTTGTAAAAGTTAGTAGAACCCTTGGCATAGATAGGAATATATTAAACCTAGGATCACTCAAGAAGTAGAATTTATGGTCGAAACATGTAATTAACATGTTGGTATTAGGATAAAATCCTTAAGATGATGAAAAAAAACTAGTTTGAAATGTAAAATTTGTCACTTAAATTCAAAGAAAAATCTCTCGTAATGTCCCCTTTCCTACGCCAAATTCCTAAGGGCCAATTCAAGTCCAATCCTTGGTCAAACCAAGGGGATTTGGATCTTTGGGAGCTATTGGGTATGATTATATAGTCCATTTTGTTAAAATTCTTCATAGACATGCAAAAATGTGTTTTAGAAGGACTAGATGTTACGTTTTGTCGTTGGGAAGGGGCCACATGGTACTATTATTCTAATTTTGCGTTTAGGGGTGACTTTTGGACCATGGTGACTTAAAAGGAAAAGTAACTTAAGTTACTTTTATTTTATTAGCCCTTCCAAGGGAAAAATGTGACTTGGGTTTATTGGGGCTCTTTTGCCTTGGAGAAGTTATATAAGGAGTTGGGAAGAAAGGAAAAGGATCTTTTTGCATACCTAATTATCTTCTTTTCATGTGCAACTATTGTTTGCAAATCTATAGCTTATGGAGTGAAATGCTGCTGGAACCCTAGTTTTGGTTGTGAGAGATCCATCCCTAGCTAGCAGGGTATTCTTTGGTAGTGAAAGATCTACCCTAGCTTGTCATTTTGGAGTTGTTTTGGGGCTGATTTATAGAGATATTTTCAGAGATTTTCGAGATATGTTTTTGATGGGTTTTGAGATAATTTGTGAAAATAATCAATGGTTTTTCATATTAGACTTACGGAAGTAATAAAGAAAGGGTTTGGTATCATTTTTAGAATATTTCAAAGGGTTTTGACCATCTACCAAAAAGGGTGACTTGTTTTGGATATTGCAGCCATTATTTGGAGATTTTCCAGTTGGCCATTTTTAGATCGAGGTTTGGAATACCATATATTCTATATTTGTAAATGTTATTTCCAAATTTTCATAGTTTTTGCACTTATATCCGAGAAGATATGAACTTTAAAAGTTTTCATTGTCTAAGGCACACTTTGTAATTTTCTAGTGGCGTTTTAGTAGCTGAAAATTTCCAAAAATACTTTCCTTGTGTTATTTATAATATTATGAAGCTCTCTTTAAATTTTCAAGTGATTTGAGTGAGTATTTTGGGTGATATTAATTTTCTTTAGTTAAGCTGCCCCAATCTGTTAAAATCTACAAAAATCAATATTTTATTTGGCTGTAACTTTTCAATATTTTGTGCATTTTTAAGTGGTATCCCACAAGGGATATTTCAGTGGTATTAGAGAATTTTTTCTCCAACTGTTGGGATTGAAATATGGGAGACAGAGACAGTGAGGATATAGGTGTAGATTTGATGAAACAATTGTTCACCAACATGGTAAAGCAAAGCAAGAGACTACCAATCTCTATTTGAGCCAGCTCACTGAGAGATTAGCACAGGACATGATTGATGCTCATGTGGAAAGAGGAGAAAATAGCAATAGGGGACAACATGGTCAAAGAGGTGAGGGTGGAAATTCAGGGCAGCGGTCTCCCCATTCTTCTACCAGGCCTTTAGTGTTTGATGAACCTTCTTTCTTGAAGGATCTGGAAGTTTCATAGGTATGGAAGCTAGTGGATATTGTAGATGAGGAGTCTTGTTGGGAAAAGTACCAAACCTTAAGTGATGGATTTCATGACAACATGCCATTCCAAGAATATTGCAAAATGAAGATTGGCAAGAGAGCCTAGGACATATTTCTATTCCACACTTCAATGGTTCTAAGAAGTGTACTGCACAGTCTTGGGTTTATAAGTTGAAAACATACTTGAATTGAATCCTATGCGTGAGGAAGATGCAATTAATTTTGTAATCTTACATCTTGAGGGAGACGCTCATGATTGGTGGCATCATGGGTTGATTACACAAGGACACATATACATCACAACTTATGTAGAGTTCACAAAGAGGCTAGTGAGCAGATTTGATAGGAGGGACCCCAATGACTATTTTAGAGAGTTGACTCATTTGAGGCAAACCGGTTCCTTGGATCAATATATCAGATATTTTCAGAGACTATTGGTCATGGTACCTAATGTTACAGAGATGAGGTTGATTTCCCTATTCACAAAGTAGGTTTGACAGACGCTCTCGCTAGATTTGTGAAGGCATTTGAGCCTTCTTCTTTGCATGAGGCTATTAGGAGAGCTCGTGACTTGGAGTTATCCACTCCTAAGTTGAGGTTTCCACCTTGAGTGCAGCCTAAGGTTTCTCTTCTAGATCTTATGGTTCATAGCTGAAGGTACCTCCACTTAAGCAAGATACAGCCTGTAGACCATTCGTATCTAGAGAGGATAGAGAGGAATTGAAGTGAAAGAAACTATGTTTTGATTTCCGCACACCTTGGGTTCTAGGACATGATTGCAAGGGTAGAGGGAGGGTGTAATTCATAGAGGTCTTTGAGGAGAGTGATGGTGACAAAGGAGTTGGACACAAAGGAATTAGAGGATGATGATGATAAGGCATTAGATAGTGTGGGTGTTGAGCAGGATAGTGAGACTTTTCCCGGAGACTATCACCACTTTGTCTAGTGCCCCAAGGTACAAGGCTTTCAAAGTTATGGGAGTTTTGTAGGGACAACGAGTATTGGTACTCATTGATAGTGGGGAAACCCACAACTTTATTTATGCCTCATTGGTTGAGAGGTGAGGGTTACAGACAAAGGAGTTTGAGGGCTTCAACGTGGTTGTAGCCAATGGAGATTCTATGAGATGCACACGACGGGTTCCCCAATTGAGAATCACAATGGGTAACTATACAGTTACCGATGATTTCCATATTGTTGGTATTGGAGAGACCAACATAGTGCTTGGAGTACAGTGGCTCCATTCCCTTGGTGAGTTTCGGACTAACTTCTAGATGATGGAGCTGAAGTTTAAGTCCGAAGGGAGGAATGTGATCTTGAGGGGCTTATCTTTAGAGGCACCCCAAGTTGTTACAACCAAGAGGATCAAGAGGATTTATAGGCACAACGGGGTGGATTGGGTAGTACATTGTTTGGTTTTGACCAAGAAATCAGAGGATGGACAAAGCAGGAGTATCATGTGGATATATAGGGCTTATTGGACAAACATAGTGTAGTTTTGGTGACATACCTCCAGGCATACCTCTAGATAGGGGATTTGAGCATGTGATTGAGCTTGAGGATGCTAGACCGGTGGTTACTTCTCCTTACCATCACCCCAAATGGTTTAAGGATGACATTGAGAAGACTATACATTAGCTCATTGATATGGGGTATATTAGACTGGGTTCTAGCCCTTTTACTTCTTTGGTGGTATTGGTGAAGAAGAAGGATGGGACCATGTGGATGTGTATGGACTACCGTGCCTTGAATAAGAAGACAATAAATAACAAGTATCTCATACCATGCATTGATGAGTTTCTTGACAAGCTACATGGTGCAATCTATTTTTGAAAATAGATTTGCGATCTGTATATCATTAGATCAAAGTCATGGAGTAGGATGTGCATAAGACAACCTTTAGATGTCATTACGGTCACTTTGAGTTCTTAGTGATGCCCTTGATTGCCTAACTCTCCCGGCTACATTCCAGTCTTGCATGAATCATGTGTTCAACTACCACTTGCGGAAGTTTGTATTGGTTTTCTTTGATGATATTTTAGTCTACAACAGGACTTGGGAGGACCATATCAGGCACCTTGGTGAGATATTGGGGATATTAGAAGCTAATTTGTTATATGTGAAAGCTTCTAAGTGTGAGTTTGGCATGACCGAACTTCTATACTTGGGATATGTGATTGGTGGGGGTACAATGAAGGTGGATAGAGAGAAGATACGGGAAATTCTGGATTGGCCGCCACCTAGGACATTGACACATTTGAGAGGATTCGTGGGGTTGTGCACATACTACAAGAGGTTCATGAAGAATTTCTCTCAGTTGACTACTCCATTGACCGATTTGACCAAGAAGGGGCTTTTTCTTGGTCAAAGGCAGCACATAACAGGTTTTTTATCACCTCAAGGAGGTGATGAGTTCATGTCCCATTCTCGCATTACCAAATTTCTCCCACCCATTCATTCTAGAGTGTGATGCATCAGGAGAGGGTGTTGGGGTAGTTCTCATGTAGGATAGGCATCCCATTGCCTATGAGAGTCAGAAATTGAAACCCATGGAGAGAGGGTATTCAATTTATGACAAGGAAATGTTGGCCATTATGCATGCTTTGGCCCAATTCGAGATAGTACCTTGTGGGTATCAAATTTGTGGTTCAGATGAGATCACAACATTTGAGTTTCTTCTTGGGAGAAAGAGCTCAATGATCACCAACAAAGATGAGTGAACAAGGTACAAAGATGTGACTTCGACATAGAGTACACTAGAGGTAAGCGTAATATTATTGCTTTGACGCTTTATCTATGAGGCCTTACCTCACTTCTATGTTTAGTTCTATGTCTAAGATTTCAGAGTGGATTGGAAGGCTTATCTACTTGTTGAGTATTCCAAAACTCAGTTTGCATGTGAGATCATGGATGGTATTATACAAGATGACCAATACAGAGTAGTGGATGATCTCATTTTCTACAAGGATAGGATTTTCCTTGTACCAGGATCCAAAATGAAGGAGAAGATCCTTGAGCAAGTACATGATACACCACTAGCGAGGAATCTGGGTATTTCAAAACATACAGGTTCATCAAGGAGAGATTTGCATGGAAGGGGATGAAGGACGATGTCCTTAATCATGTCAAAGAGTGTATGGTTTTCTAGTAAACCAAATCCAAGCATTCTTTTCCAGCGGGATTACTTTAGCCTCTCCCCATTCCCGAACAAAAATGGGAAATCATATCTATGGACTTTATCATAGGGCTTCCCTTGGTGCATGGGCATAGTTGCATTTATGTTGTAGTTGATCGGTTAACTAAGTATGCTCATTTATTTTCCCTACCCAAGGGGCACGAGGCAATGGATGTGGCCTAGATCTTCTATACAAGTATTTTTAGGCTACATGGTTTGCGTAAAAATATTGTTAGTGACAGGGAAAAGATTTTCATGAGCACCTTTTGGTAGGAGATCTTCAGACTAGCAGGTATGAAGTTGACTCCTAGCACTAGCTACCACCCACAGATAGATGGGAAGACGGAGATAGTCAATAAGTGGATAGAGGGCTACTTGCGGAGTTATGTGTCAGGACATCAGCGGGCATGGATTAGATGGTTACACATGGGTGAGTATTGCTACAATACCACCTATCAGATGAGCATAGGTATGACTCCTTTCCGAGCCTTGTATGGGTACGACGCTATGACATTTGTGGATTTGGTAATACCAGATAGCTGAGCTCCCAAATCTTGAGATTTGTTACTAGGAGAACTAGGATATTTTGAAGGATCTCAGAGAGAACCTTTAGAAGGCACATAATCAACAGAAGGTATATGCAGATCGACATAAGATAGAGAGGTATTTTGAGGTTGGGGATCTAGTATTCCTACATTTGCAAAGTCATATAGATAGTCCTCACTAAAGCAGAAGGGTGTAGAGAAATTGAAACCATGGTTTTATGGTCCGCACGGGTAATTTTTCAAGTTGAGGCAGATTGCATATAAGCTAGAGCTACCGAGCACAATAAGATACATAATGTCTTCCATGTTTAATGCCTTAATAAATCACTCAGACAACATATTGTACCATCTACAAAATTGTTTCCACAAGATGAGGAGGGGAAGTTGGAGTTACAAACAGAATCCATTATTGAAGAGAGACAAAGGGGGATTAAGGGCATAGTAATCACCGAGTATTTGGTGCGATGGAAGGGATTACCACTTGAGGATGCTACTTGGGAGGGAGAGAAGATTTTGCAGCATCCTAATTTGCATTTGCTTGAGGACAAGAAAAATTTGGGAAGGGAGGACTGTAATGTCCCCTTTCCTACGCCAAAGTCCTAAGGGCCAATTTGAGTCCAAGCCTTGGTCATACCCAAGGGGTTTGGATGCTAGGAGCTATTGGGTATGAATATCTAGTCCATTTTTTTATAATTCTTCATTGACATATGCAAAAAGGTGTTTTGGAAGGACTAGATGTTACGTTTTAGTGTTAGGAAAGGGCCACATGGTACTAATATTCTAATTTTGCGTTTGGGGGTCACTTTTGGACCATGGAAACTTAAAAAGGAAAAGTAACTTAATCTACTTTTATTTTATTGGCCCTTTCAAGGAAAAATGCAACTTGGGTTTATTGGGGCTCTTTTTCCTTAAAGAAGTTATATAAGGAGTTAGGGGAGAAAGGAAAAGGATATTTTTGCATACCTAATTATCTTCTTTTCATGTGCAATTATTATTTCCAAATCTATAGCTTGTGGATTGAAATCCCACAGGAACCCTAGTTTCGGTGGTGAGAGATCCATCCCTAGCTAGCGAGGAATTCTTTGGTAGTGAAAGATCTACCCTAGCTTGTCATTTTGGAGTTATTTTCAAGGCTGATTATAGAGATATTTTCAAAGGTTTTCTAGATAGCGTTTTGAGATAATTTGTGAAAATAATCATTGGGTTTTCATATCGGACTTACAAAGAACAATAAAGAAAGGGTTTGGCATCATTTCTAGAAAATTTCAAAGGGGTTTTGACCATCTACCAAAAAGGGTGACTAGTTTTGGAGATTGCAGCCTTTATTTGGAGGATTTCCAGGTTGGCAATTTTCAGATCGAGGGTTAGAATATCATCTTCTATATTTTTAAATGTTATTTCCAAAGTTTCATTGTTTTTACACTTATATCCGAAAAGATATGAATTTTAGAATTTTTCTAGTTGTCTAAGGCATCTTTGTAATTTTCTAGCAAGTATTTTATTATCTCGAAAAATTCCAAAAATAGTTTACTTGTGTTCTTTATAATATTATTAAGATCTCTTTGAATTTTCAAGTGATTTGAGTGAGTATTTTGGGCGATATTAATTTTCTTTAGTTCGCTGCCCTAACTGTTAAAATCTACAAAAATTAGTATTTTATTTGGCTACAACTTTTCAATATTTGGTGCATTTTTAAGTGGTATCCCACAAGGGATATTTCAATCTCTATAATGAGAACACATGTGTAATGTACTCTTCCATGTGTAATATTATTGTGAAAACATGAATTCCTTATTGGAGCAACGGATTGTGAATCAAGAATGATACAACTTAATTATTTAACCTACATAGTTGGTTGTAATAACCGAAAGATATTAAAAGAGTGTATTGTTAGTATTAAACAATATTATAAAATGATCTCGGGATAGGTTTACTATTGACTAGTAACCTTCATTTTTCTTCCTGTGAATTTTCCTTCTTATAACAAGAGTATTTTTGAAACCAAGTAAACACGGCTCTCTCAAATAATCCTTAAGTCAAATATTAGAAGATGCATGTGTGTATATACATTCCTAATCACAATCATGCTATATAAAGTTATTTCCACAAGAGAAACAAGTGAATTCTAAAGGAACCACTATAGGTGAAATGTTAAACAAAAACATGCAACCTAGTTGTAAAAGGAACAAAGGGTCCCATGTTATGTGTTCTTCAAACAATTATAGTCAACTAATAAAAATAGGATTGTAATAAATATTTCACCATGAAAAATGATGTGTTATGGGAAGTGCCTGTGAGTAAGTGTATATTGTAGTGGGTCATTGTTGTACTTTGTCATTTTTGGAAATGTGGCTTTGATGTGCATCATGTGTTTCATGTTATATATGTGGGTCCATGGTTATGCAAATGTCTCATGTGTTATACATTATCCTAAGTGATCCTATGTGATGTTATGTATCAAGCAATAAAATCCAAACAAAATATTAAATAATCATGTTATTATGTGTATTGTATTTGTGTGTATAAAATTATCCTTCCACACCCCTCCTTTTTCCCTCCTTCCTCCCCTTCCTCCCCTCCCTCCTCTTCCCCTTCTTCCCCTCCCTCCTCTTTACTTCCTCCCTCTAAAACCCCTTCCTCTACTTCCCTTACTCCCTCCACACCCATTCCTCCTCTTCTCTTCCTCCTTACACACCCCTTCCTCCACTCCCCCTCCCTCTAAACCCTTTCCTCCCTCCACACCCCTCCTTTTCCCTCTCCCTCAAAACCCCTTCCTTCCCTCCTCCTCCTCTCTACTCCCCATCCGAATTACCCCTATTTGCCCTGTGTGTCCACAAATGTATAAATTCTATTGCTAAAATATGTAGAAGCAATTAGGATTCCATAACATCTTTAGTAATGTTAGCCTGTCTAGGAAATATCACCATTCTTTAGAAGTGACAACTCGTGAGAGTTAAATTTTGGTTCATTGATCATATTTTCTTAAGGTCCCCTTTCAAATTTGTGCGAAAAGAAGGATATCTTTACACTCGTTCACCGACAGAGGTTACAAAATGGTTCCTCTCACCCCGGTCGAAAGGAACAATCTAAAGCAGTAAAGATAGATCAAATCCTTAATGAAGGTGTTATCCATTTCTTCGATGCCCGAGTGACAAAGAGTCAGAAAAATCCCCTCCCCATCTACAAAACGACTCATAATATGATCTATCTGTCTCTCAGTGTCTGCTAAATCTTTGATGTTGCTTGGTTTCCAAGGGAGAATCAATTTGGATACCAACACCAGAAAGGCATTGTTATCGGGGACTCTTTGAAGTATTTTACAAATGTAGTACATACAAACCCTGGTAATACTTCTTACACATGTTGTGTGCTAATACATTGCTGAAACATCATTATCTGTTCAGATCTATAAAAATTGTTCAAAGTTGTAAGTTATGAGTGCAATATTTCCAGCTTATACAATTATTTCACTAAGGTTTGTATCATCATTAACAAATTTGGGTAGAAGAAAAGAAGATCTTGTAAGATTTGCATGAATCTGGTATTGATAGACATTTGATAGGTATTTCATAGTGCATTTGCACAAACTAAGGTGAAAATACTTAGTGGCGACTCTGTGCTATTTAAATTCTTAATAAATACCAGTGTCTTAACATATATCAAGTAAGATTTGTCATTAATCTCTGCAAAGCTGGAAGGAAGAAGATCTTTCATCACCAAGGACCCTAGTAGAAGGTTGTTTCCAAAGTTGGGAAAGTCTAATTCAGAAGGAAGAAGAATTTGGAAGGTTATTGGAGATCAAGCATCAAGAAAAGAGATCTCCATTGGTAAAACTGATTATCCTGTGATTAAAGATTGCAATACTTCCTCAAGTGAATCTGAATCAGGTAGTCTCTTTGTTGAATTTAATTCTCCATCTAGAGAGGGGCCTTCATTTATATTTGAAAAATTTGCTTCTCAATCTGCCCCTATATTTTCCAAATCGATAGATTTTTCTAAGAAACAGAGCCTTTAAAGGGCATTCATTATGAGAATTACATCCTGTACCACATAGAATTCTCACTCCTCATCAGTTTACATCTCCTCCAAGGTCACCTCCTCAAAATAATATGGCTCAACCTCCATCCAAACCTCCATTTGTTGTTAATACTTTTGGTCCCATCAATTTTAGAGGTATGGTGGCTATCTAAATGTTGTACCACAAGATGTAAGAAATAGATTGCCTAAGTTTCAAGGAAATAATTATAAATGCAGCTACAGATTTACACAGCAGAATCACTCTCTGTATTCTATGAATTATATTTTCTGTCCCAATATCTGTGCAATACATTAGGCTATTATATAGCCATAATAACAGCTAAACAACCTCCTATAAAATAGGAAGGAGTCACAACAATTAACCCGGAATGTTATTCACGGGTATAACAAACTCTAAGAATAATATATTGTTGAAACAATATATTATAACAATATACATTCAAACCTAATATTTAATATATAACAATATTAAATATTAACTAACAAACTATAATGTAAACATTAATATTTAATTTCCTAACATTCCCCCCCTTAATGTTTACATGGTAACATTAGAACTTTCACACTTCCTTTGCAGCCTGCGCCTCTGCGCGCTCATGATCTTGGCACACACTTGAACTGAAGGTAGAAGAAGGAACACATCAACTTCTTATCGACCAAGCACTGTCGGGAACACATCTGACCGACGAGGATGGGAACACGCTCAGGAATCATCTTCTTATCAACCAGTCACTCTAGGGAACACATCTGACCTAGCAGTGTGGGAACTCAAGCAGGAACACATCTGAATAGCCTTCAATGGTTTTTAGGAGGCTAACCACAAACCTAGGTACGAACAGGAACACATCTGATTGTTTTACCTCATCAAGCCTCATGATGCTGCGTTTCATTGTGTTATTTGTTATGTACTATGTTTTTGCATTTGGGGAAATAGGAATAGCCACATACTCAACTGAAAAACTGAAAATGGAACATTGGATCATGTTGATCATGTTCCCCCCTCAATGTGAACATTTCACTTATTCAATCCAAAACAGAAACTCTGAAATCATACTGCACACAACAAACTACAATTCTGAAATGAAAGAAAACTCACACACACACACTGTGCCACCAAATCATTCTGTGCAGCCCCATCGTTGGTGACTGACGAGAGGTCGTTGTCTGACCTCTAGCCTCCGATGCCTCCATCCTCCATTAGCATGTTGCTAACTCAGCGGAATATATCTTTGAAGCTCATCAAGTTTCACATTGTACTTTATTTTGTCTCTCCCCCGCAATGTGAAAACAATTATTTCCAGACGTCGGATAACACCGAAAATGCGTCTGTGAGGCAATTTTTATTTTCTTTAATATTTGACAAGGACACTATTGACAAGACTCGATAATACTATTTTGACAATATGACAAACACATATCTTGATGACTAACATAAAATCCAATTAAAGATTGGATTTTAATAGATAAACAAAATATGTTTTTTTTTTTTTTTAAATGACTATTGAGACTAATGATGACAAGACTAGTATTATAACAATACAATTATTTTCACTGACACATTGACTTACATATATTGTTGATATTAGCAACTAAACTACAAACTAGGACATATAATAATGTCCGACTCAATATTTTTTTGGTATATGGCTAAACAAATAAAAAGTAATTTATGATTACTTTTTAATACATGATAAAATTAACTGATTTAGACTTTCATTGACTAAACTAAACACCATAAGAATAACCTGACCACAAATGACACTAAACCATTGACCCACGACTTTACCAAAAAATTAATACCACACCTCTTTATATGGAAATACCACGAATTAATATAAAGCGGTGTTTGAGGATTATTCCAGCAAAGAGAAATTGGATGCACTCCAATGAAAATCGGCAGCTGTTGATAATTATTGAATTTTTCTATGGGAGGCTCCGTTTGGGAAACATCACATTCTCCATCAATTGTTCAGTCTCCACAATTTTGTCCTTAGTTCACCAAGATTCTTCAGCCAATGGAGCTCCTTCTTCCACACGAGATGATTGGGCACACAACACCATATGGATTCGTATCAACTTAGATACTTATGCCACGTCCTTCACTACTTTGAAGACACAAAATAGGTCTATTGAGTTATGGACAGTGCTGACGACACTACTGAAGCATTTCTTTGGAGGAAAGTGGAATATCTTCTATCAATCAGCTGAACAATGTACATGTCTCTGCCACGTTACACATGTAGAAGCGATATGACTGCAGTCAACACAAAGGCCCGACTCCTCAAGGCTCGAGGCTAAAATTTGACCAATGTAGTAGCTTGTCAAAAAATTATCACGTGGAGCATCAACGCAGAATACAATTCTGGTACCGCGCACGCCAGGAGAATCAGAGCACAAAAGAGATTTACAGTCAGCACAATCCGCAAATAACAAGAAGCTACTCACAGAAGTGCAAATCAGAATGATTTAGTTACAACGACAACCACATAGTTGTTAAAAACAAAACATGCATGCGTTGGGAGATGGAGATGCTATATGACAGAAAGATGTGATGCATGGAAATAACAACAAATAAGATGACATGGATCGACGCCAAGGAGAATGAATGCTTGTTGAGTTATGTTGGACTCGAATGTGTTGTTATCTTCCTTTCCATATTAATGCACAGGCGTCGAATGAAGCTTGATACTTAGATAAGACAGATTTTTGCTGAATAACGCCACTACACCAGATGATATTCCCTCTCAAAAGACTCTCATGGGGATAGATTTTGCTCTGATACCAATTATAAACGTAGCTACAGATTTACACAGTAGAATCACTCTTTGTATTCTCTGAATTATATTTTCTATCCCAATATCTTGTGCAATACATTAGGCTAATATATAGCCATAATAATGCTAAACAACCTCCTATAAAATAGGAAGGAGTCACAACAATTAACCCGGAATGTTATTCACGGGTATAACAAACTCTAAGAATAATATATTGTTGAAACAATATATTATAACAATATACATTCAAACCTAATATTTAATATATAACAATATTAAATATTAACTACCAAACTATAGTGTAAACATTAATATTTAATTTCCTAACAATAATGCAATCACTAATGATCAACACTTGAAGCTCTTTTTCAATATGATGGAGGACTTTGAAATAGAATTTGAGGATGTGTACATTAAATTATTTATCCATACTCTAGAAGAAGATGTAAGGACTGGTATAAATCTTTGCCGAGATAATTCCATTGATTCTTGGACAGAAATGAATAATATTTTTATATCTGCAAAGTATGGTGATAAAACATACCCTAGGTTTCTTTTATCAGATTTTGAAAATATTAAGAAGAATCCTAATGAGTCAGTGCATGATTTCAATACAAGATTTAACAAAACATTGAGAAAACTACCTATTAATTTGAGGCTATGTGATGAATCATGTCTGATAAAGTATTCAGATGCATTTGATAAGAAAGATTCTTACTATTTGAGGGATAAGAACCCTAGAACTTTAAGGCAAGCCTTTACCATGGCTCTGTAAATTGAGAACAACATTAAAGCAGTTGGAAAACCTCCTAAGAGGGAGGGTGTTAAACTGATCAACCCAAAGAAGCCTCAATCAAGTAAGGTTGTGGATCTTGAGGAAGTTGTAAAGACTTTGGTCAAAGCTGTCAAAGAAATGTCTTACAAACTAACCAGGGTAGAGAAAAGAATTGGACAAGGTTCTCAAGGTCAGCATAGGCAACAAGAACAAGATAGATTTACAAATCATCCTCGAAATGATCAGATATCTAATGACAGAGGTAAAGGACCCATGGGAGCTAGGGAAAATAGAGTATTGTCTCGATCCTCTAAATGCCATAGTTGTTGTTGAAGAGACAAATGAAATTGATTTGTGTGACAAATTTTTCTTACCCCACCTGCCATGTGAAGTAGATCAACAAGTTGAAGAAGTTGATGATGATGATAACCCTAATGATAATTCATGCATGGTGGATTTATCTATAAGCTCACATAAAGGAGCAACTTCAAATGAAATAATAAGTGCAAGAATTGCTGCAAGTTTTGGGATTGCATTCATGGGTACATCTTCTTCCTCCTCTCATACTTTAGAAATAGATATGGTACAAGCTTTTGAACTTCCTAATAATGATTTTGAGTACCTTAGAGCTCTAATGATTAAGAATTATGATGGAGGAATCCCATCAGAAGAGGATAAATAGTTGTTAATTAATTTTTTTGTTGCCCAAGAAAAAGATTATAACATAAGAAGTAAAGATGTTAAAGGGGCAGAGCCTCAAGCCAAACCAAAAACCCCAGTTCTCACCAATATCCCAAAAGAAACTCCAAAGAAAGATGCATTTGGCAAAGGCTTTGTTGTCTCAAGTAGAACCGATGTTCCCAACCATGCCCAAGATGTGAAAAATATTGTGCCATCTCGATGAGTTTGTCAATATTTCTCCAAATGGTACTTTTCCTAAATACTTTCCTTATGACATTGCCCAAGTCTTGAGTCGATCAAGATTTCTCTTCCAATTGTTGAACCGCTTAGGATTCTGAGCACAAGAAGGGCCTTTGAGTATTTGGGATTGGAAGAAGATAGGAGTACCCAAGGTAGAAATATAAATAATGTAGACACTCCTCCTCTAACCATTACAGACCTAGAAAAACCACCAACATTGGAGGAGATAGGTGAACCACCTAAAGTTTACTTGGGAACATCTTTGGTTGAGTCTCAATTAAATGTTGATCCATTTTTTACAACGTTGATTATTAAGGATAGACTATTGCATAATTATATGTTTGATTCGGAGCATCATGCAATGTTATGCCTCTAGAGGTCATGAATGAATTGAACATTAAAGTGATAGCAGCTTATGGCAAGTGTACTGCAATGGATTCTAGAGAGGTGCCAGTTGTAGGATGTGTAAAAGGTTTGGTGGTACAACTTATAGCTTATCCAGGTAAGAACTTGAAACTTGATGTTGTTATTGTTGATTGCCCTACCAAATGGGGCATGTCATTATCAAGAAAGTGGGCTGCAAGTGTTCGTGGAACTGTTCAGATTGATATGTATTTTTCCACCATTCCAATTGAAGATAGTCTTGTAAAGCTGTATGGATAGAAGAAGATGTTGCACTGCATTGAAGATCCCATTAATGCTTCTTATGAAGTGTTGTATGCCGATAAATTTTTTGTATTTGCTGATGGCAAAGAGCACAAGATTGATCAATGTAAATGTCTTGAAAAAATAGGTTTTCCTTGGACCTTTTTATTCGATAGAGCTTGTTCCAAGTTTGGAAATGGTGCTTTGGTATTGTTTTGATTTCTCCGGACTGGGAAGATTTTATTTTTTCTTTCAAACTCAACTTTGAATGCACTAAAACCATTGTTGATTATGAAGCACCGTTATTGGGTTTGAGAATTGCATGAAAATATGGTGTAATGGATATCATTGTCAAAGGAGATTCAGAGTTGATTGTCAAGCATATTAAAAAGCGTATGCTACTAAAAATCGAGAGAATGAAACAATACAAGCATGCGATTTCTAGGATTTGATTGAAATGTTTGACTCATTTAATATTATGCACCATGATAGAAAGTTTAATGTTTTTACGAGACAAGTTAGTAGTTCTAGGATCCAGATTTGGAAATTGTACAAGATTATCTCCATTTTGTGAGTATGATGTTAAAATACTAACAAGGCCATCATGTCACGACAACGTTAAAAAGCGGCAAGTGTTCAATGATGATGCCTAGGAGAAATGGTTTTTACATAACCAAGGCAAGTTTATTGACCCAAATATATATTGGGAACCAACGGTGTGTCTTCTTGAAGGAAAGGAAACTTTATGTGGAAAATACATCATCCAGCTAAAGATAAACACAATTCCCAGAGGTTTGGTGGCCCTTGAATCAAAATTTGATAATGTTGATTGCATTATTAACAAAAGTATGTAGGTTTCAATATATGTGGAAGAGCACAACTCAGGGCACAAAGAAAAAACCACGTAAAATCTGGTTGGGAAGCTCCATTGTACATTTCCTTGATTGATTTCTCATAATCAAGGTATACTCCATTGTACAGTGTATAGTATTTTGGTTTCTTTTTGCTTTCGTGTTTTTCTATTTTTGTTTTTCTGGTCCTTGGCAGCCATTTTTTTGGTTTCTCGGTTTGTCCTTGGGGAGTTGGTTATTATTGTTCTGTTATACAAGCTTATTCTTTGACTTCATTTCCCAATGGTTTATTTTTTTGCACTTTGTATACTATTTGTTCTTGTGGAACTCACAGGGAGTGTCCATCCCGATTCGGAGCTGATGTTGGTGCTCAATTTGATCTCGCCCCATTTGTCCTTGAAATTCTTCAATTTGTAGGCTCTGTCATCTTTTCTATCTCCCGTATTGATGCATGAAAACTCTATCCTCCATTTGGTTTCCATGATCAGTCCCTTCCTTTGGTCGAGGATCACTTTAAATCCAGAGTTTGTTTTCCATTCCTCTGTCCATGTGAAATAATTTGTAACTTGGCGAAAACTCAAGTTTTTTCCCTTCCTTCCATTTTCCACAGTCACATTTTGTTTTCCCTATCAATTTTTGTCCCAAATATCTATGGAAATGTGGTCTTCTCTGATTGGATGTGGCTCATTAGATCACATTTGGGCCTTATATCATTTCCAAAATCTCTTTCCTTAAAGAAAGATTCATTTTAGGCACAAATGTTGATTTTACTACATTTTACGGTTTGACGGGTGTGTTTTTCCCGTCAAATTTACATCTCAGCATCTATGGAAATGTGGCCCTTTCTAGTTGGATATGGTTCAAAGGGGCACTTTGAAACTCTAAGGCCCGATTCAATTCAAATCTTATCCACGTGGAGGGTCAGCACTCATCTAAAAAATTTCCTTGTGGTTTGACCTTGGAGTTGTACTGGGGAGACATGCGGAGGTTTCTACCGCCTTGCCCAGACTTAGACATTTTTTCATGCGGTCGATGCAGCTTTGGTGGACCATGGACACATGGAGGGTGGATGCTCATTTGAGGATTCTCCTTAGGGTCCCACCTTAGCTGTTATGCCAAGGGGACACGTGGTGAGCCCGTGCTTATTCGGGGTCTTCTCTTTTGGGGACCATCTCAAAGTTGTGTTGGGGAGACATGTGGAGGCTTCCGCCGGCTCCGCTCTATACTTAAAATTTTCAAAGAAATTTTCTAAGGCCTGGGACACATGGAGGACCATTGCGCTTTATTTGGGGACCGACCCCTAAATTTTATTTTGAAGAAGTGCTAGGAGGACACTTGGAGGCTTCCGCTCACTCTGCCTTTCTTGGACTTTTCAATGGCCAAGGAAAATTGTCTCGAACCCTAGACACATGGCACCTTTCACTGATCCTTCAATTTTTTAACAACTCTACCAGATTGAGACACATGGTGATCCCACACTTGTTTGGGGTCTCCACTTTTGAGGACCATACCAAAGGTGCGCTAAGGCGACACGTGGAGGCTTTTCTGCCTCACTTTTTCTGAGACTTTTCAAAGGCCAAAAGGCATTTTTCTTGGGCCCAGGGCACATGGAAGGTCCGCACTTGTTTGGAAACTTGCCCACATGTACTTCACCTTTGCAGTTGCACCAAGAAAACATGTGGATGGCTCTAATCTAGAGTTGAGAAGGGGCAGAATCAATGGTTGTGCATTTCACCTATTTTTTCGCCATTTTTGCTCCAAGACTCCTAGAGATGTGAATATGCACTATTTTTCATCATTTTTGATGAAATTCCTTGTCATTTTGTCTACAAAGTGCCATTGAATGGATTTAGAACTTAATTTGTGAGTCCAAGGATTTTTAAGGTTGATATTTTGAAATTGGAATTACTTGGGCACTTGTAAAAATGTGAATTACCTAGAGAATATGGATGTGGGGAAAAGTTGCAGAGGAAAGAGAGGGAAAAGGATGAAATGATGGAGGTTGTAGGCACAAAAGATGAAAAGGTGTTTCCTCGAGAGTGAAAAGGATTACCTATCAGATCCAGTTATACAGAGCCTCGGAGAATGATTAAAATGGGGATTTCTCACATGATAGAATCAAAATGATTAGAAGGAATACAAAAAGTTATGGCATGGCATCCTAGTCATTATTTGAGGGTCTGAGAAATGTGATCAGTTCATAATTGGTCCACCTGGTAGCTTTCGGATGTGAATTTGTTAAACATCACTTTCTAAGGCAAATTGGTAACAAGCAAAGGTCCCTCAAATATTCTTCTTTTGGGGGAAATTTGGGATGAGTGAGCAAGTGAAATGTATAAATGCAATGAGAATACTCTTGCAAGAGTCGGGGGTTGAATTCTTAAGAGAAAATTTGAGAGAGCCCATCTTCCTAAGAGACCAATCCAAGAAACCTGTTAATTTCTGTGTTTTAGATTTCAATCACGTCAAGTTGGTTACGAGTGTACAACCATTGACAAGCTCTGAGACTGTTCAAAGAAACTTTCCCCTGTTGATGAATCTAATCAATTTCGAGTTAATTAGTGTCACTATTGGAGTAATTTGTGTCTGCTTTGTTTCATAATGTTTGCAAGTAGTTTTTCTTATTCCTATTGCAATCTTTTGTTAAATTCCCTCTTAATCACACAAGATCTTGTCCTTATGACCGTTTAGTGGCATTTGTAATTTCATTTCAAAAAGAGCTTTCATCTTGTGATGAGATAAATAATTTAAAATCACTTCACTATCATTTGTTGATAAATATTGTATGTAAGCCTTCGAGTGTATCTTAGGCATGAGGAACCAGGGGTATTTGATGTTTTATTGAGTCTTTGGCTCAAGCATTCATGCTAAATTCTTGTAGATTGTGTGAAACTGGGTAAATCTAGGCCTCCATTTGATGCGCACCTTCGGTTGAAGGAATATCTTAGCTATTCCAAAGCTTTCTGTCATTTAGCTTTCCAATTGTTGTGAAGTCTCTCAAAGATCTAGTATAATCAATTTTATCTTGCTTAATCTCCCACAAAAATTACTCAAAACCATGAATCCATCCTGAACTACCCCTATTTTCCCTGTGTGTCCACAAATGTATAAATTCTACTGCTAAAATATGCAGAAGAAATCATGATTCCATAATGTCTTTAATAACCTCATTCACTGTTTCTAGGAAATATCACCATTCTTTAGAAGTGACAACTCATGAGAGTTAAATTGTGGTGCATTGATCATATTTTCTTAGGGTCTCCTTTCAAATTTGTGTAAAGAAGGATATCTTCATTCTCCTTCACCGACAGAGGTTACAAAATGGGTCCTCTCACCCTAGTCAAAAGGCACGACCTAAAGCAATAAGGATAGATCAAATCCTTAATGAAGGTGTTATCCATTTATCTGATGCCTGAGTGACAAAGAGTCAGAAAAATCCCCTCCGCTACAAAATGACTCATAATATGATATGTCTATCTCTTAGTGTCCTACTAAATCTTTGATGTTGCTCAGTTTCCAAGGGAGAATCAATTTAGATACTAACAAGTTAAACTTGTTCAAAGTGGTTTGGAGTTTGAATCCTTCCTAATTACAAAAGAAGTGTTATAATACTTCATGCCCAAATTCATCAAAAACATTATCCATCCATTTCTCCTTTATTAATTTATGGCATACAAGTAACAACTTTTTATTTTTTATTTTTAACAATCCATTCATTAATAGATATAAATAAAGTGTAGTTTTTGTAAGTAATTCTATGTATGATAACACATGTAGAGAACTAATTTATTATATATAAATAATTATTATTTCATAATCTATTGAAATCAATGGCATTAAATTTCATTATATTTCTTATCCATCCACCTAGCTTATCTAAATCTATTTAAATATTAATGGAAGATCCTACAATTGTGTTTATGATTGATTCCTTATCTAAATACTAAGTAAAATATGTTTTCATGAAAAATTTCGAGCATGTAAAATTTAACATTTTAACCATGACAACTAAGCACACCATTTGAAAACATATCTCTTGTTCATTATGAGTCCTTCCCCCGGCCATCCTATCAACTTACCCAACCCCTTCAAGTTAATATCACCCTCATTATCTCCAAGAGTAAATTCTTAACATGGTTTTCAATAGAATTTAATGTGTAGGGAATAAATCATGGTTGATTTCATGATAATACTTGAGCTTCAAGATGGAATAGTGTTTTCCAAAGCACTAAATTAGTTATTTTTAACAATATTGCATCATATGAACATTCTTTGGAAGCTGTTAGGGAAGACTTAAACCATTTTAGAATTTATGAATGAGATAAATGTAGGTATCTAAAGGTATTTTAAGCAAAATATGCGCAGATAATTGATGTCAAGAACAAGTTAAACAAAATTTGGGTTATTTTGGGCAAGGGGAAAGAAGGCTCTATCGATAAAGTCAACTTGTTCATAAGATTTTGAGAGTTCCGAGAGGATTTGGAAGCTCATAAAATACTCAAGAGAAATTTCATGGAATTACACACACATGATGAAACATGAATTTTTCCTAAGTCATCAATATTTTTTTGTAATAGCTCAAGTCAATGTTATCACTCTTTTGTGCTTTGAAAAGGTGAATGGTGCCAAACATCAAATTTTAAGAAGAATTGGATCTTTATAATTTTTAGAAGGATCCTAGAAGGTGATTTGCATTCAAAATAATATAATTTTGACCGAAACACCCTTCCATGCCACGGGAACAAAAATTACTCCCGGTGTCCTACAATGCACTCGATGGGTGACATCAAGCATTTCAAAATTGCTTAGATGCAATTTTCCACCCTTAGTGTCCCCTTAGATTTTCCCTAAGGTGAAAGGGGGAAATGTGTATAGAAAATTGTGACCACTATAGATTTATGTTATCGTCACCTAAAAATTGTGACTTTAGTGGTTAGGTGAAAACAATGCAAGAAATAGACCACTTTCTCATGTTGAAGACCTTGGAGAATTTTTGATCATGATGTGTCCCCTTAGATTGTCCCCAACATGAAAATGGGATAAGGGATAAAAAGAAGTGTGACCCCCTCTCTCGCCTAGCCCCCGAACACATGAAGAACCACAATGCATCCCTATGTGTTAATTTCCATCCCCTGCATCTCATTTACATTAAACCAAAAGGTGACACTTGTCCAGATATGTTAAAAGTCATACTAGTGTGTCACTTATGTCCCCTTTGTCCCTCTTGTCCCCTATTTTAGGGTACAAATATACATCAACCCTCATTCAACTTCGCTTAAGCTTCCTTGATTCGAACTTGAGTTAAGGTGTGTAAGTTAGAACAAAAAATCTTCGTATTCAAACACTTAGCCACATTTTATATTTTAAAGCTTCATTTTTCCTCTAAAATATCACTCTCCTTGCTTTTATACTACTGAAAATATGCTAGAGGCCTCATATGCTAAGAATGATGAGGTGATCATATCTCTCAAACCCCTTATCCTATCCTCATGAGATTTTAATAGTAGTTCCTTCTAAAAATGCCTTTCAAATGAATATAACCTTCAATGGTAGTCTACATTATTTTTCATGTCTACACAAAGTTTACATTAAAAAACTCATTTTTCATATCTATGGAGTTATGGCAATTGAAATCCTCTAAATATTAAAACAAATCCTCCTTGTGGATGTAGACACAAAATCTATGCACTTTGGTACATTTCTATGTCCTAGAGCATACTAATATATACATGATTCTTAAACAAAAAAATAGTGGTTGACAACGTCTTTTGGGACTTTTGCTTTGTCTCTTATACTTTTATTGACCTTACACACCTTACAAACATGTAGGTACTTTCCTGATTTATCATTAACGGGCTCAAACAATTGACCTGACCTTATTTTCCTTCTTCTTATTCTTTTGGGCCTATTTTACTTTTGGTCATCTTTTACAACTTTTGGTCATCTTTTGTTAGCAAAATTAATCCACTTTTAATTTGATCGGTTATGCTTTGGGTTAGTTATACTTTGGTTAGTTATCCCTTCCTTCGTGGCATCATTTGGACAGTTCCCATTTAAACGTCCTATCTACATTGTATATATATTTGTATTATTATGAATATTTTTCAAGGCATTCAATCATTTCTCCTTCTTTTTTTCCTTCATTAGTATAGAAACACCTCTATCCTTGCATGGTTTTTGGAGTAGCACAAGATCAAAGCATGGAAATATGAATACCTATTCTTGAAGGAGTATTGAAGGATTGGCATTTTGTTTTTTTAGGTGGAGTGATCTATTTGGAGTCCTATTGGATGTGATAGTGACCATTGTTCCAATTTTTGGAGTGACCTTAGACCTTGGGTAGCGAAAGTGTGGTGTCTTGAAACATGACATTTTTGTCTTATATAGTGACATATTTGTCAATTGAAACTTGTGGAGCTTGATAGATACGACCTAGTTTATACATGAAGAATTACACATGGATTTGTAGTAAAATCCATTAATCATCATGGCTGATTTTGGCATGGCATTTTTAGTTGTAGTACCCAACATCTTCTCGAAATGTGGTGTGAAGGACATTTGGTTAGAAGTTTTCTTTGGCTATTACAAAGCTCAACATTGGTATTTTGTTGTTCTTGTTTGACGTAGACTATAAAGATCCTACATTTCAAACTTGTAGCTACCTATTTTGGCGTGAAGAAGACAACCATTTGTTACAAAACATGGAGGAGATAACTCTTGTCCTTCAAATTTTCCAACCATTCCTACTCTTATGTTGTCATAAAAAGCAACATGGAGAGATTTAAGGGGTACCAATCCATTTTTCAAATCATAGAGTGAGAAACAGAGGGGTGACTCGAGAAGTATGCATCACCACCATATTTTGTTTAACAAGTGCCATTTGATTTATTTTGGAAAGGTTTGTATGTGCCATTTGGTGCGATGAGCCTCAAAGTTATATCTACTAACTAAGTAGCAACTTGCTGGAGGTTGGAGGATACATGGAGGTTAGAGGACAATTGGCATCCTCTCATATGTCACCTAGGATAGGCTCACATCATTTCTAAGGCTACATTTTTTTTAGTGTGTTTTTTATCGTACGTGGTGTTTTTTTCGTTGTGTGCGGCGTGTTTTTCAATTAAAATCAAGAGAATTTTCTAGTTTGGTTCCTCTTGAATGAAGAACACTTGTGAGGTGTAAAATCACTAAAGTAGTGCTTGGTTCTTGGTAAAGGGTTTGTGGAAATCTAAGAAACCACCGAAGTGTATAGTTGAGACCTCTTGTCACCTCTAGGTTTGTGGTCAACCTATAGATAGAAAACCATAGAGGTTCATGGTAATCTAGAAAACTAGAAACCACCAAAGGTGTTAACAGAGAGATGTACTCATGTCACTTCCAGGTTTGTGGTAATCCTACATGGAAAAAAAAAGGTTTCACCAAGACCATGAAGCCAAAAATATGACATGCCTCCTCAAAGGTGAGTAGGATACACAGAGAGTGTAAAAAAATTATCATGTTTAAAATAAGGTGGGACTAGTATCGGAAAAATGATGATTAAAAAAAAATTATTAAGGGGGAATGTTAGAAAAATTAATCCATTGTTTAATTATGTCGGTTATGCTTTGAGTCGATTATCCATTCCTTTGTGGAATTAGTGGACAATTCCCCTTTAACCATCATATCTGCACTATATATATATTTTCATGATTATGAATATTTATTCAAGGCATTCAATAATTTCTCCTTCTATTTTTGCCTTCATATTTTTAGTTTTCAATTACAAAAGTTAAATAATGGAATCATATATATACATAGTTATAGCTCTCAAATAAGGGGCCAAATACTAAGCATTACCTATCATCACCTAATCTTGCATTCAAAGGCACAAGATCACTTCAAAGGAATTCATCTAGCACACTCATACAAGGGACAAGGGTTACATCACTCTACATACACAACATAGGAGGGGGAAGTTCATTTTATTCCATCACACACATTTTATACATTGCTACATTCTAGATCTATCACGCTATTATCATTGTGTAACTTGCACAAGGGCATTCTAGGGAATCGTACACATATTTGCACAAACCTACATGGATTCTAAAATGTATCGCAACACTCGGTAATAATTTAACTTTTTGGGTGACCACTAAGGTCGGTTCGAATCCACATTCGTATCTTTTTTATTAGATTTGATGTGGTTTGTGGACATGTCCAAATAGTCAATTTTTTTGTGAGTGATTAGAAAAAGTATTATTATGCTAAACCCTAATTCGAGTCACGTATGATAAATAAATGATAAAGTACAAATTTAACACAAGTAATAAGTTAATGGAATATGAAACCTAAGTGTAAGAGATAGAAATATATATAAGGAATTACCTAATTTGTGTTTGATCTTAGAACTAATGCTGGACTGGAAAAATGATGAACATGAAGGAAAACCATCGCAAATGTGTACTATAAATTCTGGAGCTATCGGATGAGGTTGGACTATGGCACTTAGACCGGGTCAAGGGTGCCTGGGAACAAAATTTTTCTTCGAGCTCTTGTGACTACGTAAGTGGTTTGAATTTGATTTTTATGGTGTCACAAAAGTGTTGTTGATATTCAATGTTGGTCTCTTGTATATATCACCTTGATCACTAGATGTACCTCTAACTTTGAAAAGAAAGATTCACCTACAAACCCAAAATACCACATTAAATCCAAAAAAAGATGTAATATGGGGAGTCAAACTAACCACAACGGTTACCCACCTTAGTGAACTTATGAAAAGTACTTCATTAAATCACATAATCCATGTAGTTCTTGTGGGTATGAGATATAATCATGCCCTAGGATGTCCTTGTGTAATTGCATGTGATAAACGTGTTGGTACCCAAACTTAATCTCCTTCACAACTCAAGCAACATCATGGATTTGCACAAGACACACTGAGAGGTAGATAAATGATTTATATGTCATTTGTAGCTGGGAGACATCTATCGACTTATTAGCACTCAAGATTTGGAGTGGGTAGCACCTCATAAGGATTTTGATCGATCCTCACTATTTTAGGTTGTGCCTATCAACCAAGGTAAGAGAACCTATATTGCAACCTTTCTATGGTGAAGGAGGTGGAGATGTCCTTGTATTTTTCATATTGTATCGAAGGGGCCTTGGGAATGATAGGAAATAAGAGATAAAATATGTGGAATAACCCCTTACAAAATCGCAACAAGAGTAGAAAGCGATATGAGAAAATATTGAGATCTCAAATAAAAGTGCAGAATAAATAACACAACACAGAGAGAGATTTAACGTGATTCACCCAATTTGGGCTACATTCACCAAGAATCACTTGCTTAGATTTTATTACAAGCCTCCACTCTCTCAATACAATACCCATATCCATTTGGAGCTATGCTCAACAAACTCTATAAAATTCACACCGAATTCAAAGCACATCTGCAATGCATTTGCTTGTATATGTATCATATGCATAAGACCATATAAATAGAAAATTGCTTAAGCAGTTTGATATAAAACCATGGGTATCAAAACCATGGGCAAAAACCGTGGGTATCAAAACCATGGGCAAAAAACCGTGGGTATCAAAACAATGGGTACCGAAAAACCATGGGCCCAAAAATAGCCCATAACGGTTACCCATTACCCATGGGTTAATAAACCACCCATGAAAATTTGCTTTGGGGCTTCACCCCAAACCCCCATCGATCGAGGGGCTTCACTCCCCAAACCCCCTTGACCCGCTCACCGGCGAAAGCGGGACCGTAAAAATACCCAAGTGTAACACATAGAAGGTGCACCACACTCTAACATGAAAATAGGGTCCACAAACATAACAATCTCCCACTTGGAGACTGATTTCCACTGAGCAAGCTTCTCAACCTGTCACTGCCATCAACAAAGGCCAACCAAAGTTGAACATAGCTTTAGTTTATCCCTTATGACCACCTTGGTCATCATGTCCGCAAGATTCTCAGTGGTATGAATCTTCTCCAACTTCAACTTATCTTCCTCCAAATTTGTCCTGATATGCTTCGTCCTGGAGTGGAAAGCAGAGTTCTTAGCTAGGTGTATAGCACTCTGACTATCACTATGCAACTTACATTCCTCCTGCTTATGCCCCAACTCCTCAAGAAATTTTTGTAACCAAATCATCTCTTTGTTTTCCTCTCGTGGTAGTAACATACTCATCCTCCATGGTTGACAAAGCCACCAGCTTACTGTTTTCCCACCTACAGTGTAAATATAACATGTCGTGCTCCTCCCTCTGTCTACATCTTCAGCCATGTCGAATATACATAACCACATAAAGTGGTGTCCGATCCCTTTGTAGCATAAAACTATCCCCATGGTCCCTCTCAAATACTAAAAGGATCCACTTTACTGCTTGCCACAATGCTCTTTACCTAGATCACTCATAAATCTACTCACAGCTCCTCCTTGCATGGGCAATATCAGGCCTAGTGCATACCATAGAATACATTAAACTACCAACCGTGATGAGTAAGGTACCTTGGACATATGGTTTCTTTCTGCTCTATCTTGGGACACTGGTCCTTTGATAACTTAAAATGGCCTCGCCAAAGAAGTCCCAACCAGTTTAGCATCCTGCATGTTAAACCTATCCAATACCTTCTTAATGTACTCTTCACGAGATAAAGTCATCTTCCGTTCCTTCCTATCCCAATTTATCCTCATACCAAGGATTTTTTTGACAGCCCCCAAATTCTTCATATCAAAGGATTCACTTAGTTGTTTCTTGAGTACTTTTATTTCTGCATGTTTTTACTGCAACCAACATGTCATCAACATACAAACACGGGATAATATAACTTCCATCCTCAAATTTCTTTGTATACATGCAATGGTTAGAATTACATCTGATATAACCTTGCTCCATCATGAAGCTATCAAACTTCGTATACCATTAACGTGGAGCTTGTTTGAGGCCATACAAGTTCTTCTTCAGTTTGCACACCATCTCCTCTTTACCTTTGACTTCATATCCTTACGGCTTTGCATATATAGATCCTCCTCCAAATCACCATGGAGAAATGCAGTCTTTACATCTAACTGTTCTAAGTGCAAGTCTTCTGCTGCCACTATTACAAGAACAGTTCTAATAGAATTCATTTTTACTACGGAGAAAATATCTCATCAAAATCTATACCTTGTTTATGTGCAAACCCCTTGACCACAAACCGGGCCTTATATATTTTCTTTCCTCCTTCTTCATCTTTAACTCTGTACACCCACTTGTTATGTAATGCTCTTTTGCCTTTCGGTAGCTTCACCAAATCCCAAGTCTGGTTCTCCATGAGAGACTTATGATCCTCATCCATGGCTTGCTCCCACTTCTTACTGGCATCTACCCTGCATTGCTTCATCAAAGCTCTTTGGCTCTCTACTATCAAAGTGAGTGATAAATAATAAAGAGAAGGATAAAAACATTTAGGTTCTTTTCTTACCCTAGAAGACCTCCTCCTTTGTAGGAGTTTGGGGTTCTGTTGAGTAGGTTCATGAACTGATTCATGGGTCACTTTGTCCCATCCGGAAGATCCTCTACCACCTGCATATTCTTTTTGGATTCTTCCTGTTTTCCTACAATCATTTGTTGCTTATACATGACTTTCTCATTAAAGACCAAATCCCTAGACCGAATGATTTTCTTGTCCTTAATACTCCAATATTTAAATCCAAATTCATCACCACCATAACCAATAAAAGTGTATTTTTCTTATTTAGCCACTAGCTTGGTCCTATCATCCTTGTCAATATGAACAAACACCTCACATCCAAAGACTCTAAGAAATGAGTAATCAACTTTCTTACCATACCAAGCCTCCTCATGTATGCCTCCATCCAAGGCACTTGAGGGTCCTCTGTTTATTAAGTACACATCTGTGCTTACCGCTTATGCCCAAAAATAAAGAGGTAGTCTTGCATGTATCCTCATGCTCCTAGCACGTTCCATTATTGTTTTGTTCATCCTTTCTGACACCCCATTCTGCTGCGGGGTTCCTGGAACCATCTTTTACTGCAGATTTCATTCTTAGAACAATAATCATCAAATTCATTGCTGCAATACTCCCCTCCATTATCTAACCTAAGACATTTTAACTTAAGACTGTTTCATTCTCTACCAAGGCTTTCCATTTAACAAAAGTATCAAGTACATCAGATTTGTTTCTAATATAATAAACCCAAACTTTCCTTGTTGCATCATTAATAAAAGTAACATAATAACTTGAACCCCTAAGAGATGATACAGTGGCCCCCACACATCAGAATTTACCCGCTCTAACTTACTCTCTTTCTTCGTAGGTCCAACCTTGAGAAACCTTACTCACTTACATTTCCCATATATGTAGTTCTCATAGAAATCCAAACCTATTTCTCGTATATCCGGGTAAATTCTTCCGTATGATGTCCATGCCCTTATGGATCATATGATCAAGCCTATAGTGTCATAATGTTGTATCCGCATCTGAAGCCACAAGATTACAATCATTAGTACTATCAGTGGATAAATACAAGGTTCCAACCTTCTTACCTCTTGCCACCACAAGAGCACCTCGGTAACCTTCCAAGAGTCAGCTATAAATATCACAGTACAACCATCACTTCCCAATTGCCCCCGATATCAAATTTCTCCTTAATGTAGGCACATGTATGACATCATTCAATAACCATGTATTCCCATTCTACATCTTAACCTGAATAGAACCTTTTCCAACTATACTGCAAGGCTCATCATCACCAAGAAAAACATTCCCAAAATCCCCTTGAACATAATCAACAAAATAATGCCTATGTGGAGTAGCATGAAAAGAAGCCCCTGAATCTAAAACCCAAGATTCAGTAATATTATGCAAAGAAAGAATCAAAGCATCCTGGCATACATTACTTGATGCCACATTTACGTCCTTGTTTTCTTCCTATTGTTTCTTCTTGTCCCGAAGCTCCCAAAATTCCTTCTTTGCATGCCCAGACTTTCCATAGTTCCAACATACAATCTTGCTCTTGGATTTTGACCTTGCCCAATCTTTCAATTTTTCACGGTTTCCTCTATTCTTTGTCTCCCTCTAGTTTCCACTTTGTGAAAGAATTCCCTGAAGTAGAAGATTCCCCAGAGCTTTTTCTTTGCATTTCCTTGCTTAGACTCACCCCTACAACATCCTCAAACTTCAACTTTGAGTTATGTAGAACCGAGTTGCTAAGCGCCATTACAAGATATTCCAACTTTCGGGTAAAGAGCACTGAGAATTAATAAATCCCTAACTTCTTCATCAAATTCTATTGTAACTGAAGCTAGCATATTCATAAGCGTATTGAAATCATTTAAATGATCTCTGCTATTTAACTATTTTCAAACATCTTCATATTAAACAAATTTTTCATTAAAAATATCTTGTTAGAGGCAAAGGGTTTTTCATACAACTTCCCTAATGCATCCATTAGATCTTTTGTAGTCTTTTCCTTTGAAACATTAAATAATACCGAAGATGCAAGACATAGCCGAATCATTCCAAGTGCTTTCCAATCCAACAAATCCCATTCCATATCTGTCATACTCGAGGGTTTCTTCACCTTCTCAGATAGTGGAGTATAAAGATCCTTCTGATAAAGGTAATCTTCCATCTACATCTTCCAAAGACTGAAATTCTACCCGTTGAATTTATCAACCCTAGATCTTCCATCATCTACCATAGCTCCCACTCAAGATAAAACTTTCCCTGTGATTCAACACTTCAACAAACCAAAACCAGGCTCTGATACCAATTGATAGGAAATAAGAGATAAAATATGTGGAATAATCCCTTACAAAATCGCAACAGTAGAAACTAATATGCAAAAAATATTACAGATCTCAAATAAAAGTGTAGAATAAATAACACAACATAGAGAGACAATATTTAACGTGGTTCACCCAATTTGGGCTACGTCCACCAAGAATCACTTGCTTAGATTTTATTACAAGCCTCCACTCTCTCAATACAATACCCAAATCCGTTTGGAGCTATGCTCAACAAACTCTACAGAATTCACACCCGAATTCAAAGCACATCTATAATGCATTTGCTTGTATATGTATCATATGCATAAGACCATATAAATAGACAATTGCTTAAGTAGTTTGATACAAAACCGTGGGTATCAAAACCATGGGCAAAAACCGTGGGTATCAAAACCATGGGCAAAAAACTGTGGGTATCAAAACAATGGGTACTAAAAACCATGGGCCCAAAAACAGCCCATAACAGTTACCCATGGGTTAATAAACCACCCATGAAAATTTGCTTTGGGGGCTTTGACCCTGAATCCCCTTGACCCGCTCACCAGTAAGCGAGACCGCCTCAAAAATACCTGAGTGTAACACATAGAAGGTGTACCACACTCTAACATGAAAATAGGCTCCACAAACATAACAGGGAAAACATGATCAATTCTCCATTATTAAAACTCAAAAGAGTTGTCACTACTAGATGATGTAAATGTTTTCAAAACAAGGTTGAGGTTCTTTAGAGACATAGTATTATCTTGATTTTCTTTGTGCATTTTTGTAAATGGGTTGTATTCTCTTGTTAATACATAATGTAATGCGGGGGTAGTATAGGGTAGTGTTAGTTATTTTGAATGAAATTTTGTTGGGAGATGCTAGACAAGACCAACTAGAGATTACAAAACTCTTTAAGGACCTTTGCAAGAAATTTGTAACACCTAAATAGTAGAAATTCTTCAAAAGGTTTAAAATACTCCTTCAACTAGGATATGTGCACAAATGGAGGCCCAGATCTACACTCTTCCACACAACCTTTGATAACCTGCCACAAAAGCTTGAAGCAAAATACCAAAAAAGTATCCAGAAATCCCTATCTTATCATGACCTAAGGTGCACCCAAAGGTTTACAAATAATCTCAAGATTCAAGGACAGTTAAATGATTTTAAATCATGTTTATCTTTTATCAGATGAAAGCTCTTCTGAATATAAGATTGTAGATGCCATCAAACCATCAACAAGAAATGAGACCATGTATGATCAAGAGAGATCCCAAACACAAGATTGCAACATGAGAAAGAAACACAAATTGAAATCATTCTGAAACATAAGCATATACAAATTTTGCAAGAGATAACACCAAATAATCCAAAATTTGATCAAATACATCAGCAAGGGAATGTTATGAAAACAATCTCAGAGCTTGTTGATGGCTTTACAACTGAAACCAACTCAACATGATGAAATCGATACAAGAGAGAATTAAAAATGGTTCTCAAGTGGTTTTCTCCAGAGAAATGGATTTCTTTCAGTCTTTTCCTTGAAAATTCTACGTCCTTTTTCTCCTCTTTTTCAATTCTCCAAAAATATGATATATACCCTATGCCAGCTTGGATTCTTACTTCCCAAGCAAATAATATGCTTATGGGATCAAATTTGTTACAACTCCTCATGATTTGTAAAAATGACATCAAACTGGAAAACAACTCGCAAGTTGCCAAGGATGCATAAAATTTTTAAATTATTACACAAATTCAGATCCTTATCCATCCCAGGGTCACATTTTTACCATTCAGGAATGCCAACATGTTTTATCAATCATTTTTCACCTTTTTACCTTTTTCAATTTTTACCTCTGCAACTTCCAGATCTGACTTTTACATTTTTATTGGGCCTGAGAAAAAAATGTATCAAAAACATCATAGATCACCGAATTAGGTCACGAAAATGGTGCCATTACACTCAAAAGGCCGAGATGATGCAAAATCATATAAGGTTCAAAGAAATTTGATGAAGAAAACATGATTCCAAGCTTCTTGGAGCTCCCATGGCGGCCAAAAGGGTGAATGCACAGTAACCATCGATTTTGGATAACTTTAAATACCAGCCCTCCACGTGGCAGATGAGATCCCAAACACAAGCCCAAAATTACCTTTTTAACCTTTGAAATAAGGTGGGACACGTGCCAAAATGTGATTGGATTGGGCCCATGCCCTTTAAAAATGCATCTATGACCTTTTTCAACTTTGGAAACTTTCACCACTTTTCCCCACTCATCTCCTGGGCCTACCACGTGTCCAAAGGTGGGCCCCATTGAAAACATAGATCAATTCTTTTAATTTTTTCATTTTTAGATTTTGGAAAAAAATTCATTTTTCCCCCGAGCCCGCACCTTGTTTTTCTTCTTTGCCACGTGTCTTCTCCCTATTCGTTGTGGGGCCAAGCATCCTATTTTGCCTTTAAACCTCCTGCCAAAATTGCAAAGTTTCAAAATTCTCTCCGAGGCCCGAACCTCCACCCCCTCATACAAATTTTTCCCATGCGGCAAGGTGGACCAAACTTTACTTTTGAGATTTTGCCTCCAAAGGAAAAAAATCTCAAATTCTCCCCAAGCCCCGCTTCTCCATTTTTCCCTTTTGGGACACGTGTTGGCCCTGGATTGGAGTGACAAAACATTCACAAAATTTTCCTTGCCCCCTTGCTTGATTTTTGTATTTCTGGACACATGTCCACTTCTCATTGGTCACGGACCTTCAGGTAAAAATTTAACTTTTAAAATTTTGAAGTTAAAAACTTCAAATGCACCAAAACCTCCACCCCCTCATATTGACTTCTCCTGGACACGTGTCCTCCTGTGGTTGGCCGAGGGCCTTCGGCCAAAAATTTACTCTGAAAATTTTACAAAGTAAAAGCCAAATTTCTCAAGGACAACCCGCCACCCGCCAATCCTCTAGCCAATCATATCATGCCACGTTGCCCAATGCATTGCGATGATGAATTTGACGGGAAAATGACACCCGTATGCCTGTCAAAACGTCAAAAATTCACAGGATGCCCTAGAAATCGAAATTTTCGACAAGGAAGGCAGATTTTTATAATTTTAAATCAACTGAATCATTTTTGACATTGCTTTCAACCTTGGGATTGGGAAATTAGTTGCAATTACTTCATATTCGATCAATTTTGAGTTTTACATGATTTGACAAAGGAAAAAACGACACAACCCGACCATTTGAAAAAGCTAGGGCACAAAAAGGGGGAAACTTGGATTGTTGTTTCAAATTAGGGAAAAACAATAATATCTTGGGCATCTTCAAAGCATTCAATTGGGGAAGATGAACTATAGACCACCAAATCGAAAAAATAAAACATTTGTGAGCAGATTTGGGCATGGAACATTAGGGCACACTATGCAAACTGAGAATTAGCACCAACATTGGCTCTTGCTTGGGGATGGGCACTCCTAGTGAGTGCCACAAGGAAAAACATAGACCAAGTGCCAAAAACCATTGGGAAAAGGAGTCAAAATACAAGGTAGCTCAAAAACCAAAATTACCACCAAAAATGAACCGAGAAAACCAGCCAAAAGTGGTTTCCAAGGACAAAAGGGAAAACCACACACCAACCAACAACAAAAACAAAGCAAAACACAAAGACTATACAAATGTACAATTTGTGCATACCTCAATTTGGGGATTTAATCCAAGAAATGTTTTAAATGTCTGCCATTAACAGGCAGCTCCAGCAATTCCCCATCTAGATCTTTGAGAAAAAGGTATGTTCACCAATTCTGATGTCAATGGCATAAGGGCCCATCCATAATGCATCAAACTTGCCATGTTTTCCCTTGTCTTCATGCCTACTATCCCACAACAAAACCAAATCTCCAATATTGAAGGCTCTAGGAGTGACCTTCTTATCAAACAATCTCTTCAATTTCTCTCTAAATCTGACATGCCTTTGATGGGATGCTCTTCTCTCTTCATCTAACTCAATGAACTAATTAATCCTTGATTCATATGGGCCATGCTCTTGATCTTCCAACTATTGGGCAAACTGAAATGAGGATAATTGCGGGTGTAAGGAGCAGCAAAGCTTTGAGTTCCATACACCAATTCAAATGGGCTTTTACCAGTTGCTCTTTTAGGAGTTATTCTATCAGCCCAAATTGCAAACTTCAAATGTTCTCCCCACTTTTTCTTGTTCATTTCCAAGGTTCTTTTAATGATATTCAGCAAGTTCTTATTACTAGACTCAGCTTGTCCATTCCCTTGTGGATTGTAGTTTGAAGAATAAATCAGATTTATCCCATATTCATTGCACATTTCCATTAAAGGTTTGGCTCTAAAGCACATGGCATTAGCAAATACAATCTTAACTAGAACTCCAAATCTGCATATGATATGATTCAACAAGAAATCCATTACCACTTGGTGTGTTGCCTTCTTAGATGGAATTGCCTCAACCCACTTTGTAAAATAATCAGTGGCTACAAGAATCCACTTATGACCAGCACTAGAAGGGTCTAAAATCTCACCAATGAAGTCCATTCCCCATTGTTTGAAAGGGGCTTCAATTGATACAGGATGCAAAGGAAGGGAGCTTGAAGCTTTCAGTCTTCCAGAGAAATGTTGACAACTATCACACTTTCTAACCAGCTGGGTTGCATCTTTAAAAAGAGTAGGCCACCAATAACTAGCTCTCAAAATCTTATGTGTTATCACCCTCCCAGCAAAGTTTCCTCCACAAACTCCCCCATGGAAATTATAAACCATCATGGGAGCTTCGTCTTCAGCTATGCATTTCAAGAGGACACCCTCAGGGTTCTTCCAAACCAGCCCAAGGTCTGTTATGATATATTTTTGAGAAGCCAACTTGAGGGCTCTTTTCTTATTTTTATTCAAGTGACTAGGACAGCATATGTGCCGAGGCTAAAATATCACATCTTTGTACCATTCAAAACTCATCAATTTCTCAAGAAGATCTGCCTTTTCTTCCTCTAGCTGATTCACTTCTACATTTTGCAAGTTGCTCTCAGCCATGAGCTTAGCAAGACCCAAACCTCTTACTAACTTTGTGGTTTGGATATCCATATCATACTCTTGCAATTTGTTCACCCATCTACATCTTTTGCTTGAGATCTCCATCTCTGATAAGATGTCTTTCACCATGGTGTGGGGAACATAAGCAACAACTTTTGAGCTCAGTATATAAGGCCTAAAAATATTTGTTGCTTTCACTAAGGAAAATGCTTGTTTTTCCATGATTGTATACTTCAATTCAGCTGCTTGTAAAGCCTTGCTAAAGAAGGCAATAGGCCTTTCAGCACCATTCTCATCCTTTTGTAACAAAATAGAAGCAATGGTATATTCAGAGGCAAAGGAAAATATTTGGAAAGGCCTCTTATAGTTTGGAGCTGCTAAAACAGGTGCATGCTTGAGTGCATCCTTTATTCCTTCAAAAGCTTGAATGACACCTTCTCCCATCGATAACTTCTTCCTTCTTTAACATTCTTATGATTGGAAGAGCTAGCTCAGCAAATTTGGAAAGAAACTTTCTAATAAAATTGATTTGACCAAAGAAATATTAGATGCCTTTCTTGGTTCTTGGGATAGGTACTTTGCCGATTGCTTCCACTCTCTCACGGTCTATAATAACACCATCTTTAGATATAATATGTCCCAATAACTTGGCCTTTTACACACCAAAATGACACTTCTTTACATTAATATAAATGTCGTACTCCCTACATCGATCAACATCTTCTCTAAATGTTGCAAATGATCACCTCGCTACCTTGAAAACACAATCACATCATCTTGGTAAACTGCAATGAACTCATTGATGTAACCAAAAAAGCAACATCCATTTCTCTTTGAAAAGTAGCATCAGCATTCATCAAACCAAAGGGCATTCTAAAAAAAACATATGTTCCCCAAGGAGTAGTGAATGTTGTCTTAAGTCTCTCTCGATTCTTTAACTACCACTTGATTATATCGGAGAAACCATCCAATGTAGAAAGCTATTGAGACCACTGTCACAAGCTGCAACATATTTTCCATATTTGGCAAGGGATAGTTGTCCTTCATGGATGCTTTATTTAGATTCCTAAAATCCACACAAATTCTGATGTCTTCGTTCTTCTTTCTGACTGGCACAAGGTTTGTAACCCAAGATGAATATCTAGTGGGCTGAATAATACCTCCATCTCTCAACTTCTTTAACTCTTCTTGCATTTTCATGGAGAGAAGTGGATTAATAGGCCTTTGCCTCTGTCTTAATGGTTTGGCATTTTCTTTAAGAGGGATCTCATGTTGAAATAAATCTTCTCTATATGCTTTCAGCTCTAAATAGGACCAAGCAAGGTAGTCTTGATATTTTTTTCAAGAGTTGGGCATAGGACTTTTTCTTCCTTACTTAAATTGCTGCTCAACTAAACCTTCCTTGGCTTGTCCTTTGTTCCCAAATCATGCTCTTCCACATCCCTTAAAGCATACATGTTTCTACTTATGATGCAATCAACATTGTTAAAATTTGACTCAAGTGTAACAAGACCTCTAGGAATGGTTTTTGTTTTCAATCTGGATGATATCCCTTCCAAACAAATTTTCTATTCCTTCAGTCATGCATATCATCGGCTCCCAATCAATATTATGACTTGCAAACTCACCTTGGTTTTGTAAGAACCTTAAGACTTGAGCATCATTGTTAAAGACTTGCCAATGTTTCACATTATCGGGACGAGTTGGCCAAGTCGGGACTTCAATGTTGTATTCACAATAAGGTGAAATGGTGCAATTTTCAAATCTAGAACCCAGCACTACCAACTTATCAGCAGCAGCATTAATACCTCCGTCATGGTAAACAACGTTAAAGGAATCAAACATTTCAATTAGATCCCAAACCGCATGCTTATACTGTTTCATATGCTGATTTTTATAGCATACAGCTTTTCTTATTTGTTTGACAACCAGCTCTGAATCTCCTTTTGCAACAATATATTTCACTCCATACTTCCATGCAATTCTCAATCCCAACAGCAATGCCTCATATTCAGCAACATTGTTAGTGCATTCAAAATTAAGCTTGAAGTGAAAAAACATACTCTTCTAAACTAGGAGAAAGCAGAACTATACCAGCACCATTTCCAAATTTGGAGCAAGCTCCATCAAATAAAAATGTCCAAGGAGAACATACCATATCAAGGCACTTTGATCTATCCATCTTTTGTTCTTTTCCATCAGCAAAACCAATGAAATTCTCAGCATCTACATCAGCAAACATCACTTCATAGGAGGCATTATTTGGATCCTCAATTAGATGTAACATTTTATTTTCTCCATAAAGCTTGAAAAGGTTGCCCTCAATGGGAATAGTAGCAAAATACATGTCCATCTGAACATTGCCACCAACACTTGCAACCCATTTTCTTGACAAAAGCATACCCCATTTGGCAGGGCAGTCAACAATTACAACATCCAGTTTCAAATTCTTACCCGGATAGGCTGCAAGTTGCACTACCAAACCCTTCACACAACCAACCACTGGCACTTCCCTTGAATCCATGGTAGTACACTTCCCATAGGTATCTGTCACCTTGATATCCAACTCATTCATAACTTCTAGAGGCATGACATTACATGATGCACCGAAATCAAACATATAGTTGTGAAGTAATCTATCTTTTATGAGAAAAGTTGTAAAGAATGGATCAACATTAAATTGGGAATCAACCAAGGATGTCCCCAAATATACATCAAGTGCCTCTCCAAGATCTTCCACTATTGGTGGTGTTTCAAGGCCAGCAATAATTTGAAGAGGAGTCTCAACAACATTTACATTTCTTCTTGGGGTGATCTTCTCTTCCTTCAATCCCAAGTACTCAAATGCTCTCTTCTTATGCTCAGGAATTCTAAGCAACTCAATAATTGGAACACTCACTTTGATTTGGCTCAATACTTGGGCTATGTCATAAGGAACACTCTTTGGTAGGACAGCATTGGAAGGGACACAAACAGATTCACTAAATGGCAATGGATTCTTGGCAGATTGGGCATGAAGAGGACTAATATTTTTACATGGGACAACAGGGTTCTTGGTAGATGTTTCCTTTCTAGGATTCTCTTTTGGAATGCTAGTGAGCAAGGGTGTCTTTGGCTTGGCTTGAGGACCAACTCCTCTAACAACTTTGCTTCTAGTGTTATAGTCCTTTTCTTGAGTTACAACAACATTCATCAACAATTGTCTATCTTCCTCCAAAGGGATACCACCATCATATTTATTAATCATCAAATCTCTCAAGTATTCAAAGTCATTGTTAGGAATTTCAAAATCTTGGACTACATCAACTTTGAGAGCATGAGGGGGGAGAAAGACATGCACCCGCTTGATGCAATCCCAAAAGGTAGCAGCAGTCCTAACACTTATTACTTCAGTAGATGTTGCTCCTCCTTGTGAGCTTGAAGAATAGCCCACCATGCAAATATCATCATCAGTTCCACCCTCATTACTAGCTTCATCAACTTGTTGGTCCACTTCACATGGAGGATGAGGAAGAAAACATCTATCACACCAATCTATATCAACAACTTCATCAACAATGCTGCAACCCTGGTAGTTAGAGGATCAGGAACCAATCTATTTTCACATGTTTGGGGTTGTCTATTTGTAGATCCAATGGCCCTTTACCCTTGTCATCAAACCTCTGCTCATTCCTATGGTGATTTCCAAATCTATCTTGTGCTTTCTACCTAGGCTGACCTTGTGAAGTCTACCAAATTCCCTTCTCAGCTCTTGCCAACTTGTATGAGATTTATTTGATGCCCCTACCAAAATCTTCACAACCTCTTCTAAATCAACACCTTTGCTAGCTTAAGGCTTTTCAGGGTTTATCAATTTTACACCATCTCTCTTAAGAGGTTTCCCAATAGCCTTGATATTGTTCTCAATTTGAAGTGCCATGGTGAAAGCTTGTCTTATATTGGTTGGGTTCTTGTCTCTTAGGTAGTAGGCTACCTTTTTATCAAATGCATTTGTATATTTGATTAAACAAGATTCATCACAAGGCCTCAAACCAATAGGCAGCCTTCTCAAAGTTTTGTTAAACCTTGTGTTGAATTCATGGACTGATTCATTAGGATTATTCTTGATATTCTCAAACTCAGACAAAAGAAATCTAGGATCAGTCCTATCACTATATTGCAACCTAAATGCATTTTTCATTTCAGCCCATGAATCAGTAGAGTTATCAAGTAGACCCTTGTACCAATCCCTAGCATCTTCTTCTAGTATATGAATAAACAACTTAATATACACATCTTCAAACTCTATCTCAAAATCTTCCATCATATTATCAAAAATTTTGAGATGTTGATCACCAGTAATAGCATTGTTACCCTGGAATTTTGGCAACCTATTCCTAACATCTTGTGGGACAACATTTGGGTAACCATCCATTCCTCTAAAATTTATAGGATGAAGGTGTTAACAACAAATGGAGGTCTAGAATTTGAGCCATATTGTTTGGTGGGGGTGATCTTGGAGGTGAAACATGCTGGTGATGAGTATAAAATATTTGGGGCTCAAGAATGTGATTCACAAGACCGGTATCTTCTAAGTGTTGATTTTCTTGGGAATTTTTACTTGAATTGAAACTCAGAGGTGCAGATTGGAGAAGGAACTTACCAAGTTCAACAGATGGACCCTCACTAACTGAGGCAAACATTTTTATGAGAGGATTTCTTAAATCAGAATCACTTGAAGAAGAGTGATAGTCCTCTACCAAAGGTTGATCTCTCTCACCAATGACTATATTTTTTCTGATGTCGACCTTTAACCACCTTCCAAAATGTTCTCCTTCTAACTCGAATTTCTCAAATATGAGAACAATTTCTTAGTAGAGTCTTTGAGGAAAAGATATCTTCTTCCTTCAGTTTTGCAAAGATCAACAACACAAAAATAAATGACATAAAGCTAAAGACACTAGTATTTCCAAATTTGAGTTGCCACCAAGGAATTTCACCTCGGTTGTGCAAGAATGCACTAAAATATTTGTCAAATGTTTGCTAATACTAACAACCCCGTAATGCTTTATAAACCAGAAATTTTGCTTCTTAAATCAACCAAACATAATGTAATAAAGTGTCTAAACTATTGGGAAATGAAAAAAGGGCAGGATGAGCTTGAAACCTTTGCTTTAAAACCTATAGATCTGAAACATAGGATGATATCTTGACAATGCAAGTAACTCAAATACTTGAATACATAAATGCTCAAACCTCTCAAACACTTCAAAAGCACCAAGAAAATCCAAGAATTTTCCCCTGAAGCGGTGCCACTATGGTGTTGGTACCCAAACTTAATTTCCTTCACAACTCAAGCATCATCATGGATTTGCACAAGACACACACGAGGCAAATAAATGATTTGTATGTCGTTGTAGCTCGGGAGACATCTATCGACTTGTTAGCACTCAAGATTTGAAGCGAGTGGGTAGCACTTGAAGTATTTTGATCTGATCCTCACTATTTTAGGTTGTTCCTATCAACCAAGGTAAGAGAACCTATATTGCAGCCTTTCTATGGTGAAGGAGGTGGAGATTTCCTTGTATTTTACATATTTTATGGAAAGGACCTTGGGAAAACATGATCAATTCTCAATTATTCAAACTCAAAAGAGTTGTCACTACTAAATGATGGAAATGTTTTCAAAACAAGACTGAGGCTGCTAGAGACATAGTATTATCTGATTTGCTTTGTGCATTTTTGTAAATGGATTGTATTCTCTTGTTAATACACAATGCAATGCAGGGGTAGTAAAGGGTAGGGTTAGTTATTTTGAATGAAATTTTGTTGGGAGATGTTAGACAAGACCAACCAGAGATTACCAAACTCTTTGAGGACCTTTGCAAGAAATTTGTAACACCTAAACAACATAAATGCTTCAAAAGGTTTAAAATACTCCTTCAACTAGGATATGTACACAAATGGAAGCCCATATCTACACCCTTCCACACTGACTTTTGATAACCTACCACAAAATCTTGAAGCAAAATACCAATAAAGTATCCATAAATCCCTATCTTATCATGACCTAAGGTGCACCCAAAGGTTTACAAATAATCTCAAGATTTCAAGGACAGTTAAACGATTTTAAATCTGTTTATCTTTTTATCATATGAAGTTCTTCTATATATAAGATTGCAAATACCATCAAACCAGTAACAAGAAATGAGACCATGTATGATCAAGAGAGATCCCAAACACAAGATTGCAACATGAGCAAGAAACACAAATTGAAATCATTCTGAAACATAAGCATATACAAATTTTGCCAAGAGATAACACCAAATAATCCAAAATTTGATCAAATACATCAACAGGGGAATGTTATGAAAACAATATCAGAGCTTGTTGATGGCTTTACAACTAAAACCAACTCAACATGATGAAATTTGATACAAGAGAGAATTAAAAATGGTTCTCAAGTGATTTTCTCCAGAGAAATGGATTTCTTTCAGTCTTTTCCTTGAAAATTCTACGTCCTTTTTCTCTCTTTTACGAATCTCAAAAATATGATATATATCCTATGTCAAAGCATGCGAGTCTTGCTTCCCAAGCAAAGAATATGCTTATGGGATCAAATTTGTTACAACAACTCCTCATGATTTGCAAAAATGACATCAAACTAGAAAATAACTCGCAGTTGCTAGGGATGCATAAATTTTTAAATTATTACACAAATTCATATTCTTATCCAACCCAAGGTCACGTTTTTACCATTCATGCATGCCAGGATGTTTTATCAATCATTTTTCACCTTTTTACATTTTCAATTTTTACCTCTACAACTTCTAGATCTGAATTTTATGTTTTTATGAGGTCTGAGAAAAAAATGTATCAAAAACATCATAGATCATAGAATTAGGTCACGAAAATGGTGTCATTACACTCAGAAGGCCGAGACAATGCAAAATCATGTAAGGTTCAAAGAAATTTGATGAAGAAAACTGATTCCAAGCTTCTTAAAGCTCTCATGGTGGCCAAAAGGGTGAATGCATAGTAACCATTGATTTTGGATAACTCTAAATACCATCCCTCCACGTGGCAGATGAGATCCCAAACACAAGCCCAAAATTACCTTTTTAACCTTTAAAATAAGGTGGGACACGTGCCAAAACATGATTAGATTGGACCCATGCCCTTTAAAAATGTATCTGCGACCTTTTTGACTTTGGAAAGTTTCACCACTTTTCCCGCTCGTCTCTTGGGCCTGCCACAGTGTCCAAAGGTGGGCCCCATTGAAAACACGGATCAATTCTATTAATTTTTCCATTTTTTAGATTTTGGAAAAAAATTACATTTTTCCCCATGGGCCCGCACCCCATTTTTATTCTTTGCCACGTGTCTTCTCCCTATTCGTTGTGGGGCCAAGCATCCTATTCTACCTTTAAACCTCCCTGCCAAAATTGCAAAGTTTCAAAATTCTCTCGAGGCCCAAACCTCCGCCCCCTCATACAAATTTTTCCCATGCAGCAAGGCAGACCAAACTTTACTTTTGAGATTTTGCCTCCAAAGGCAAAAAATCTCAAATTCTCCCCAAGCCCCGCTTCTCCATTTTCCCTTTTGGGACATGTGTTGGCCCTAGATTGGAGTGACAAAACATTCACAAAATTTTCCTTCGGCCCCCTTGCTTGATTTTTTGCATTTCTGGACACATGTCCACTTCTCATTGGTCGTGGACCTTCAGGTAAAAATTTAACTTTTAAAATTTTGAAGTTAAAAACTTCAAATGCACCAAAACCTCCACCCCATCATATTGACTTCTCCGACACGTTTCCTCCTATGGTTGGCCGAGGGCCTTCGGCCAAAAATTTACTCTGAAATTTTTACAAAGTAAAAGCCAAATTTCTCAAGGTTAACCCGCCACCTGCTAATCCTCCAGCCAATCATATCATTGCCACGTTGCCAATGCATTGCGATGATGAATTTGACGGGTAAATGACACCCATATGCCTGTCAAAACATCAAAAATTCATAGGATGCCCTAGAAATTGAAATTTTTGACAAGGAAGGCAGATTTTTATAATTTTAAATCAACTGAATCATTTTTGACATTGCTTTCAACCTTGGGATTGGGAAATTAATTGCAATTACTTCATATTTGATCAATTTTGAGTTTTACGATTTGACAAAGGAAAAATGACACAACCCGACCATTTGAAAAAGCTAGGGCAAAAAAAGGGGGAAACTTGGATTGTTGTTTCAAATTAGGGAAAAACAATAATATCTTGGGCATCTTTGAAGCATTCAATTGGGGAAGACGAACTACAGACCACCAAATCAAAAAATAAAATGTTTGTGAGCAGATTTGGGCATGGAACATTAGGGTACACTATGCAAACTGAGAATTAGCACCAACAAACCAACAATAGTTAGATATAACAATGTGAATATATGTGTGGATGGAAAAATGAACTTCCCCTTCCTATGTAGTGTATGAAGAAAATGTAGTCCCTTATCCCTTGTATGAATGCTAGATGGATTCATTTGATGTTCATAAAATCCTTTGGATGTAGCCTTTAGTGATGATAATATATTCTTAGAGCTTAGTCCCTTATGTTGGTCACATAACTATGTATTTATATGATTTCGTCGTTAAATTTCATAATTGACAACTAAAAGGCTGACCCATAAGAAAATAAGATGCCCAAAAGATAAAAGAGGCCTAAAAAATTGAGTAAGGTGGAAAGAGATCGAGGCCTGGCGATGGCATCTTGGTGGGAACTGGTGTTTGAAGTCATAAAATATAAGCAAGTAAAGTACCGACTGGACTATAGGGTGTGTAAAACAGGATAGAAAATAAGAAAGACATAAAAGAGGCCAAAGATAGTTGTTATTTACTAGTTATCTCACTTAGGAATCATATGAATACTAGTATTCCTTTAGGACCTATAAATGTACCCAAGTGTGTGGTTTTTATCTACATTTTCCCCCACTTTATAGTATTGAGTGAATACTTGATAACATAAAGCAGTTAGAAGATGCATACCTTTTACTCTTATAGAGTGTGATGGAGATAGTGTCTTTGAAGAGACAAGCGAAAGTGTGAAGTGATAAAGATGAAGCGTTGGAACTAAGAAAGAAGAAGTAACCCTATGAGTAAAGTATATCATGTTGTACCATTTTGTACCTATTTTTTTGCTTGATGTGGGGTTTTTTATTGTTGCGTATTAAGGATAGAACTACAAAATAAGAGAGAAAGAGTAATTAAATTCATGTATTATTAAAAATCCATAAAAGTATGTAAATGTGTGTAAAAGTAGTAAAATGAAAGTGTGCACCTGATGAACATCGGTGTGTAGAGAAATTATTTTGGGTGATCTCATGTCATGAAAGAATAGTGTTAGGGGAGAGGTCTAGTGTTACTCTCCTTACATTACTGCTTCCTAATAAACACCACCTTTGTAGATGGCATGTCCCTATTTTGTTTCAAGTTGTACCGAATTAGTTTCACAATTGTTTTGATTTATACCAATTGTCATGGAGATAGAATGCATACCGTTGTTGAAGGATTATTCCTACACTATGAAAAATTCTCTATGAATTATTTTAGACTGTGTTGACATGAGAAAATAATTATACCTTACCCCAAGACATAGGCGCCTAGAGAGGTCGGGATCGCCCAGGTGATAATGTTTGTATTTGGGCACTTGTGTTTGTGTTAAACTAAGGACCCAAGTCAGATTCTGGTTCATTCCTAAAAATTTATCATGTTCTTTTCCTATACTATGCATATTTGAATTGTATCTCTAAGCTATTGTATAGGGTGATTGATTCACCTAATGTATGCCCCCCTCATTTGGGGTGGATGTGATGTTGATCGGAGCATGTGGTCCAAAGGAGAGGTATTAAAATAGGTCCGAGATGGATCTTGTTGAGCTCCCGAGAAGACTAAGTACCTAAGGCGTAAATTTTTTTGTCGTGTGTGCAAGATGCAAAGGCTCGCATAGAAGTAACTCTAGGAAGAGCGTAGACATTTACGCCTAGGCGAACTGTGCTCGGGACTTAGCCCTATTTTGTACCATGGTCAAAGTTGCAATAAAGAACACATGCAGATGTGGTCGGGCTTGATTATGGATAAGGTTTGAAACATGGAGACTTGCAGCCCAAGGAAAGCATATTTTAGGATATGGTTATCATGATAGGATTAAGAGTTGTAAAGGAGTTAGTTATGTTTTAGTTGGTCCTTGAGTATGGCGGGGATGATGACATTTGGTATGCATATTAAATAAATAATAATTACATTGGTAATTAGTATTTAAATGATAAGTCAGTAAATATTTTTATAAGTTGTTATATTAAACAACTATAATGAATATTGTTGTGTGAGTTTAAAAACTCGCCTGGATAGAGTTTGGGAGAGATCATCGTGGAGGTGCAGTTATACCTACATCCTAAAGTATACAAATTATATTCCTATATGTATGTAAGTATTGTAATATGTAAATTGATAATGAGAATGCATTTGAATTAATTTTTATTCATTATATATTTCGTGTTAGATCTCTGTAACTCTCCTCTCTCCTCCAAATTGGAACCCCGAAATTGCAGAGATTCATCCAATCATTAATAAAGGTGCAGGGTAGGTTAAGAGGCCATTAATGAAGCATGTCCACCCATTTCCTTCCCACATGGTAGAGTACAAAAGACATGGATAGCATAAAGGGTCCCCTTACTGTGATGTAATCGAGCATGGTGCCCATGATGCCTAGAAATCCAAATTTCTCCCTCTCTTGCACAAATTATTCCTATAAAATGTAAATGGGATGAATATTATAAATATTTAGACATTTTTCCTCCCCATGCTACCCTCTTCTCCATAGTTGGACTGTTATAAATTTTGGGGCTTCAAGCCTTCACACTAAAAATTGTAATGGAAATCTTTCCTCTCCCTACATATGATGTATTGTGCATTTCCATGGAGCAATAAAATTATGTTTGTGTTAACTCTTCTAACCTTGCATGAGTTATTGTTTCCTCTTGCCTCTCTTCATTAACAGGTGTTTTGTGCATATTCATATTTCCATTGTAGGGTTTAAGTGTTATTGTGTTTATTTTGGGATGGTGAATTGTATGTAATCTAGTCTATGGTGCATGTCCACCCTCTCCAAGTTCATCCTTCTCCATTTGCAAGATGGGAATATTGTCTAAAGAACCCTTGTTCTTGGTGTTATCGCCCCTTCATATAATATTTCCCTTTTCATGCACTCTCTCTTTCCTGTCTCATTGGAAGTGTTAGGATAGGTTTAGTTAGGTGTTCTTATTGCATTAGGAGTAGTAGTTAGTAATAGGATTAGGAAATGGAAGTAAAACTTCCTGGAGGTCCATATCAAGCATGTAAGTCTAAAAGCTTGAGATATGGTACCCATGTTACCTAATCACACCGAATGCCCTAGTCACATTCTATAAATTCAGGAGGTGATGTGATTTGGTGATAACTTGATTTTGGCATGCCCTGTGGGACAAGAAGTCATACCTTCGCAATTGCACAAAAATTTAGACTTCAGAGGTTGCTTTACACTATAAGGTCCAAGTTCTGAAATTGATTTTCGGGGTTTCACATGTGTGAAATAGGCCTTAAGTTCCAAAAACGTAGATCGGGGGTCGAGATTTCAAAAGTGATTCAAAATTCTAATTTTGGCATTTCATACTTTTGGGTCATTTTAAATTTTAGACTTCAAACTTTGAGGTTCGTTTCAAATTTTAGAGTTCGAGGTTTCAGGTTTTAGAGACCGCTTTGCATTTCATACTTCAAACTTTGGACGTTGTTACGCTAAACCAAGTTCTAAATTTCAGATCTTGGAGAGTCGACATCTAAAAAAAAAAAAGGTCTAAGCTCCAAAAATAAACATACTGAGTCCTTCAAGGTTTACATTTCCATTTTATTAAGATTTTGTGCTCTTGATAAAATCTCAACCTTTGGAGGCACATGCAAAGCACAACTGGAGACTCCATTGGTCTAAGTAACCCACTCTCCGAGTTGCAAACTTTTCCTTATTTCCACCCATTTCCATCCATTTTTCCTTTCAAACCTTTTCATTTTCTTCCATTCCATGAAGTCGTGCAATCATGACTTCATTCAGTGCATGGACTTCATTCACTTCATGGAATTCACACTTGTAGCAACAGCCATACCAGTTCAACCCACCTCTAAATTTGCAAAATTCATCTCCAAGCTATTTTCACACCCCTCCAAATATGCTTCATGACAAAAACTAGTGGTATGCATATTCCCATGAACATAATCATAAAAAATTTGGTTACCATTTAGATTGTATAGCTATTAACGAGTAAGGATATGTAGGGTTTGGAGTTCATTCCACATATGGAGATGATAAGTTACAGCTGAAGATTCAAAAGATGGAGGCAAGTATGGTATAAACTTGGACTACAACTCAAAAGAAAGAATTCAAGATTGGTTTTAGGGAACCTTTTCCATGGGATATCATTGTGCCATGACACTTCAACCCTCAGTGAAGCTTGAACTCATGGTTGAAAGGTTTCCCCAAATGGTAGGATGGATTGAGAAGATATAGGTCTATGAACTTGATGCCGGGAAACCTTGTCAATGGGTAAGTCCTACAACATCATCTCACAATTTTCTCCCCATTCCCTAAGAATCACCACCTAGTCCTAAGATTAAATTCCCAAGATTCTCACATGTTGCCCCTAGTGTGGAATCCCCTTCTCCATCTCCTAATCTCCCATCTCATCTTGAATTTTCTTCCCTTTTCCCTTATAAAACTTTGTCCCCTCTATAGGAATAAGAATCTATACCTTCCCCTCCATCACCAAAAATGCAAACAACGGTTGAACCCCAACGTATCCCTCCTCTTGCAAAACCATATTGGGAAGAGGCCCGGGAAATTAGTCAAGAGGCACAACAAAAAGAGGATCCAAATAAGGAGGAAATGATGACACATTTGAGAAATTGGACTTTAAGATTTGGAATTGATAAAATACATGTTATTCAAAATTCACCTCAAGGTAATTTTGATAGCATGCATCAAATTCTTCGGTCCCGAGAAAGTAGAATTGATTCAAGGCCCAAAATTATGTTTTGGGGGTCCCCCTTGGTTTCTCTCTAACTCCTCCCATCCAAGGAAAAAATCCAACAAGTTAGCAAAAATGAAAAAATCCAAAAATGAAGTCGCAGGCTTGTTTTAATGCATTGTGGGTCTGGAGGCTGCAGATTGTACCAAGGTTCGTCGTACCAGGTTTGGAGCTAAAATATAAAGGAATCAGCTAAATCAGCTTTCGTGTCCCATCGCACAAGTTCAATAGGGAATGTGGGGCGCATCGCCAAAATCGCCGCAGGTAAAGAAAATAAGAAAAAGTAGAACTTTTTGTCCCAGGCAGTGATACGCGGGATAGTTGGGACATGTGTACATGTAGGACACAAAAAGATGATTTTCCCACAAGTTAGTATATTGTGGAGGATGCTGATGAAAGTGTCTAGGACAATCGAGATGTCGGGACGCCGCAAAGGCTAAAATCGCGCAAAAGGAACCATTCGTTGCAGAGAATGCGGAGGTCAACGGCCCTCGCCCCTGCCAAAAGCAGATGCGCGGGGAAAAGGAAGCTTGGATCAGGTGATGTGGATATTTTTTACGAGACAGCAGGGACACGTGGACTCGATTTTTTTGAAATTCTTTGCAGTTGAAGGAAAAGTCAACGTTTGACCCCTAAACTTCAAATGGCCATAACTTTTGACTCGAGCTCGATTTTCATAAAATTAGACTTTTGGAATGAGCATGACGTCCTCTGCATCACAAAAACTAGATTTCTTAATTTTTATGAGGGTAGATATATTAAAATAAAATAAACATATTCAGCTCCAGTCAATTAATGCTCATTCCCGTCAAATGACAGAAAATGCCTGGCAGACCCAAAATAGTTGCTTGAACTCAAAAGGCCATAAATTTTGCATTTCTCACCAAAATTACATGAAATTTATACCATTGGAATCATGACTCCGAGCCCAATGTACAAAAATCAAGAAATTTTGGATTTTATGAGAAATAGATGGATATTTTTCATAAAATGTGTATGGGTTCATGAAGTGTTTTATTCGTAGTTGGGAGGGCAATTAATAGGCATAGTCATCATTCGTTCTCTTCTTCGCAGCACACTGGAAAAGTATGGGAGCCTTTTACAATTAACATACAATCATTTCACTCCATTTAACGCCTCTTATAAGTGGTTGAAGGATAGCTTTTGGGATTTCCATTTTCCCCTTCTCTCTCTCTTCTCATTCTTCTATAAATTGGAGTGTTATGCTCGTTGTAAAGGGAGGGAGTTTCGTTAAAGAAAGCTCTGTCAAAATTACTTTGTAAAGACAATGTACTATAGGCCCTTGTAGTGGACTCCTTGCATGGTGATCCAAGCCCTTATCTTGTAATAGATTGAATTGTGCATATCATGAAGTAATAAAATACAAGTTTGTGGATGCATCTTCCCCCGCTTGTGTTTGTTTGCACTCTTCTTTCCCTTTCAACCTTCATTACAAGAATATTGTGTCTATTTTTATGCTCTTTCAAGGATTCATTATTATTGTGCATGTATGAAATATTGTTGTGAATGCATTTTCCAGATTATGGAGAACTGTTATCACCCCTTTTAGTATGTATTTTACTTTTATTTTTCACACATTGGAAGACTACTCTCACACCCCTCCTTTTCTGGTGTATCACCACTTTAGTGTAGGCTTTCATTTTTCATGCATTCTCTCTCCTTGGTCCCTTGGAAAGTTAGGAAAGTTAGTTTTCCTGTATTAGAGTAGATTGTGGCATGTAGTTTAAGAGCAAGAACCAGCTTTCTCGGAGGTCTATCTCAAGTAACAAGTCCCATAACTTGGAGATAGTACCCATGTTATCCAATCACACCATGAGCTCAAGCATATGCACTTGTGTAAACATAAGGGTGCTGTGATTTGGTGATAATAGTTCTAGCACACCCGGTGGGATAGAAGAAGTCTTCATTTTAATTACAACAAGATTGATGTGCACTTGTTGTAAGTTTCCAGCTTTGAAGGAGCTTTGAAATTGCACATCTGGTGACTCCAAAAGAGGAAGAATACATTGGTTTTAGCAGTCCAAGCCTAGCAGATTTATGAGAAGAATTCAGACAGATCAAGAACTAGGGAAACTGTTTGTTCATCTACACATATCCCCAAATAGAACAAGAAGAGGAAGAAGAGCTCAAAGGTCTCCATCTCCACTAAATAGAACCTTGTCAACACCTCCACCTACAAGGCCTTTTGTTTAGTAAAATAGAGTTCTTCAACCAATCAAAATGGCACAACCAAATCCATATGTCAACTTCACTTGTAGTAGCCCACCTACCCCTGAATGCACAAAATCTGGTCCGATTACAGCATTGAAGAGCATCCCATACTTCACTGGAGAGAACCAGACTTCCCGGTGTTCATGTCCAAGATATTGCAAATGTCTCAGACAATCCATGAAATGGACATTACTGAGTCAAGTTGCTCACCTATTCATTCAAAGGGAAAGCTTCTCAATGTTTCAGGAGCCTTGTAAAAGGCTCTATCCAAAATGGAACTAGCTATGCACACTCCGCACAACCAGTTTGGAGAGAAAGGTGACAACTTATTGTTATCCAATTTTCACCCCCAAGGTAAATTTTGATAACATGCATAAAATTCTTTAGTCCCAAGCAATTATATTGATTCAAGGCAAAGCATCAGTCTTTGGGTCCCTCGATTTTTTCTAACTCCTGGCTAAGAAAGAAAGAGCAAGCTCGAAAAAATGTGGAAAGGTTGCGAGAAGTGCTATGAGGCTTGGGCAGGGAAAATCATGAAAAATGGCTAAGTTTTGGTCTCCGGGATAGCCGGGACAAAAGTACGCGAGGGACGCGTGGGACGCGAAAGCGCGGATCGGCCGAAGGAGGAGTTTTTCGTCCGGGATAGCCGGGACAAAAGTACGTGAGGGACGCGTGGGACGCGAAAGCGCGGATCAGCCGAAGGAGGAGTTTTTGTCTAGGATAGCTGGGACAAAAGTACGCGAGGGACGCGTGGGACGCGAAAGCGCGAAATGGGAGAAGACAGAAGAGGAAAAATCAACGTTTGACCTACGAAACTTCAAACGGCCATAACTTTTGACTCCGAGCTCCAATTTTCACAAAATTGGTACCGTTGGAATCATGGCTCTGAGACCGATGCATAGAAATCAAGAAATTATATATTTGATGAGAAATTGATTGAGTTTTTTAAGAAAACGCAGCCAGGTTCAAAACAGTGTTTTATTTGGTAGTTGGGAGTGCAATTAAGAGGCATGGTCATCATTCTTTCTCTGCTGCAGCACCTGGGACAGTATGGGGGGCCTTTTTCAAGTAATATATGATCATTGTACTCCATTTAATGCCTCTTACAAGTGGTTGAAGGACAGATTTCGGGATTTCCATTTTTCCCTTCTCTTTCTCTTTTTTTTTTTCTATAAATTGGAGTGTTAGGCTCATTGTAGAGGGGAGAGAGTTTTTGGGTAGCAAAGCTCTGTCAAAATTGCTTTTTGAAGCCGGTGTGTTGCAGCCCTTGTAGTGGACTCCTTGCATGGTGATCCAGGCCCTTATCTTGTAATAGACTGAACTGTGCATACCAGGAAGCAATAAAATACAAAGTTTGTGGATGTATCTTCCCCTGCTGCGTTTTCTTGCATTCTTCTTGCCCCTTTTATCTTTCTACAAGAATATTGTGTCTATTATTATGTTCTGCAGGATTCATTATCATTGTGTATGCTTGGAATATTATTGTGAATGCATTTTGCTAGATTATGGTGAACTGTCATCACCTCTTCTAGTGTGCACTTTCCCTCTGTATTTCACACATTTGGAGATTACTCTCACACCCTCCTTTTCTGGTGTATCACCGCTTTAGTGTAGGCTTTCATTTTATGTATTCTCTCTCCCGGTCCCTTACAAATTTAGATTAGAACAGGTTAGCTTATCCTGCATTAGAGTAGATTGTGGCAGGGTAGTTTAGGAGCAAGAACTAGCTTTCTCGGAGGTCCTGTCTCAAGTAGCAAGTCCCACAACTTGGAGATAGTACCCATGTTATCCAATCACACCGTGATCCAAATACACACACAGGGGTTACGTGATTCGTTGATAACACTTATCTTTTTAGAGAAACTAACGACGATTAAGAGAGCCCCGAACGCAGCGGTGACAAACTTTAACCTCATATTTCAATGGACTCGGGATAGGATCCCAACAGCAGAGAGCCCACTCGATGAAGGTTCCTTCTTATACTTTCTTAGGGCTTTGAGTTTTGATATTTCTTTGATGATTTAGTCAATGGGGGCATAACCTTGCCTACACCTATAACCTCTCCATAGGGGTTGAGAACCGTTTCATTCAGGTTAGCAAAATTTCTCTTATGCCATCCATGTCTCTATACCCTGAGTTAGGAAGCCCAAATACTAGCCAAATGCCTACATTAGCTCCTATACCCACCCCCATGAGTCAAAGCTCAGCTGAAGCCTCCACTTCATCATCTAACAACTCCAAGGAACTCCAAGAGGTCATGAAGCAATTGTAAAACTTGGGTAACGAGATAGTAACCATCAAAAGACAACAAGCTCAGAGTTCTAAGACGTATCAGCCTCAGGCTCAGTCTTAGGGTCAGTATCAGAATAGACCCCAATACCAGCAAAATAGGCCACCATCTCAGACTATAAATCAGAGCTAGAACCAAGGACAACCTCAAGTTGCTAGACCTTTCAAGCCATATGATCCAAGTATAGCTTCAACATCAAGGGCATTGGTTCCAGCACAGAATAACATGACCCAAGAATATGACTGGTGTTTCCCATGCAATCAACCCCATAACCAGTCGATGTGTTTCAATGGTGCTTTAAATCAGGCTTTGATGGTGCAAACCATTGGTGTGTCACAAGAATCTAGCCATGAAGAAAGTCAAGAGCAAGGAAATCAGCAAGAGGGACCCCTAAACGAAACTACACTTGTCAATTGGAAGGTGAAGATTTCTGTGGTATAAATCAAATACCTTCCCAAAGTGTAGCAGCCAATACACGCTCCAATAAGAGAAACATTGGAGAGGGACAATCATCCAACTCAAATGGTCCACAACCCTCTATTACTCCACAAGGTGCTGGCAATCAAAGTGCAGTTCCAAATGTGTAGGGTCAGCCCAAACCACCTTCTAAACCATCTCAAGTGTCGGTTGCAACAACTCAAGTGCTAGAGAAGAATGTGCAAGGCAAAGGGAAGCAGAGAGATAGCTCATCTCCATTCAACATCATTGAGAAAATGAATAAAACAAATGTAAACATCTCAATGTGGGATTCATTGGCTATCATAGAATAGAGAGACCTACTATAGGTTGTTATGGTAAATTGGTCAGCGTCAAATCAGCCACCCGATCAACAATAAAAGGTTCTTACCAATGCAACTCATTGAAGGAAATCATGGAGGACAACAAGGTAAAAATTTGAAGCCCCCTCCATTCTATGTCTCATTGATCATAGGAGATAAGTTAGTACATAATTGCATGATCAATCGGGAGTAAGTAGCTCATTCATGCTAAAACAAATAGTTGATCGATTAGTTCTTCAATATGAAGTCATCTCTAAGGGTGTAGTGCAATTGGACAGACAACAGTGACAATAGTTGGAGTAATAAAAGATTTGAGCCTCACATTGCATGTGTGTCCCAATGTAACGGTGTTACAAGATGTGTCAGTCATAGACTTGCCACCACTCTTTGCATTGTGTTTGTCAAGAGACTTCACCGCTAAAATTGGAGGCTATCTTTCGGCTGATTGGTCACACATGTTATTTAGAACAAGGTATGGAACTAAGGCTATAATCAGATCTAAGCCTATTACAGATTTTCACATAGAGCCCCATACGCCGAGTCCAATCAATGCAAATTGTTTAGCATTCGATCAAGAGGATTATCCAAGCACTCATGAAGCTAACACCAAGGTCGGATGCATTCGGACTTGACTCTTGATGAATGGGCAAACAAAAGACATGCATTTGATCCATACAAAGAAATGGAGGAATCTGAGCTAGGAGTTTATTGTTTGCATGAAGAGAATCAACCTCTCCCAAGCATCACCAAGCCAGATCACAAGGGCAAGAATGAAGTATGGCAATTATTCTTTGATGGATCAAGAAGTAGACAAGGTGCAGGAGGAGGAGCTATGCTCATTTCACCACAAGGTACAAAGTATTACTTGGCTTTCTGTTTCCAGTTTTCTTTCTCAAACAACACAGCTGAGTATGGATCCCTAATTCACGGATTGCACTAGGTAAGGAAGAAAGGAATTAAGAAATTGCAACTATTTGGTGATAGTGAGCTGATTGTGAACCAAGTCAAAGGACAAAATGCTGCCAAGAATGATTTGTTGAAGAACTACAAAAATCAGGTATGGAATCTCATTGAAGATTTTGAATATTTTAACATCAATTCCATCACAAGGAAGAAGAATGAAGCAGCAGACATACTAGTAGCAATTGGGGCTGTATTTGATGTTGTGGAAAGTATCAAAAGTGAGAAATATCAACCTCATATCAAAGTGTTTGTGAGACCAGCTATTCCAGATAACAACACAAGTTGGCAAGTCTTCAAGAATGATCAACAAATTATAAATTTCCTACAAGAAGAAGTTGAGTTCTCCACCAAAAACCAAGACAAGTTGGAGCAGCAATATGGTGACCAAGTGGTATAGCTAAGAACTAACAAATTACCAAAAGGCCTTATAACCTTAGAGTCAATCTTCAACCCGAATGATTAGTATTGAAAAGAGAAAGCAAACATTCAAGTAAAGGGTGAAGATTTAGAGCCTATTTTAGTAAATGAAGGAAAGACATTACAAATTGGCAAAGTAAGTACCCCACAAGAGAAATCTGAGTTTGTTCAACTTTGTCAAGAATTCCCAGAAGTCTTTTCCTGGACTTACAAGGATTTAAGAGGTTTCAATCCAAATTTTTCACAACATACTATTGAGATGGATCCGGAATCCAAGCCTATCAGGAAAAAACAAAGGCCAGTGAATCCCCATATTAAACCTCTCATGAGAAAAGAGTTGAACAAGTTGATTGAGGCTAGTATCATCTTCCATATCAAACATTCAAGTTGGGTTACAAACTTGGTGCCAGTGAGAAAGAGAAATGGAGAAATAAGATTGTGTGTGGACTTCCGTGATCTAAATAGAGCATCACTCAAGGATCATTATCCACTTCCATCAATGGAACAAATCTTGCAAGTTGTAGCTGGTTCAGAGAGGTTTTTGTCGCTAGATGGATACTCAAGCTATAATCAAATAATGGTGAAGGAAGAAGATCAATTCAAGACAACCTTCACTACAAAATGGGGCACATATGCTTACAAGAAGATGCCATTTGGACTATCAAACACTGGAGCAACATTTCAGCGAGCTATGGATATGGTGTTCAAAGGCTTAATCAACAAGATAGTGCTGGTATACCTAGATGATATCACTGTCTTCTCAAAGAATGCAACAGACCATCTCTTTCACCTTAGAAAAGTGTTTCAGAGGTGTAGAAGGTTTGGAGTGTCATTGAATCCAAAGAAGTGTGTATTCTTGGCACATGAGGGCAAATTTTTGGGCCACATTGTCTCAAGGGAAGGGTTAACAATTGATCCTGAAAGGGTTGAAGCCATCTAAACACTTCCATTGCCACACCACAAGAAATCTCTCCAAAGCTTCTTGGGAAGGATAAACTTTGTCCGCAGATTTGTGCCTAATTTTTCCACTCTTGTGAAGCCTTTAACAATGATGTTGAAGAAGAGTCTTGCATTCAAATGGACAATAGAAGGCAAAGAGAGTTTTGAGAACATCAAGCATGCAATATCATGAGCTCTAACTCTTATCAACCTAGAATTTTCAAAGGACTTCATGTTGTATGCTTTTGGAGGATCAGATACAATCTCAGCTATCTTGATACAATGAATAGAGAAGGTTTAGAATAGCCCATGAGCATTATTCATTCAAATCCGGAAGATTACAAAGTAAAATATTCTTTCATTGAAAAGCATGTCCTTGCTATCATCAGGAGTTTGAAGAAGTTTAGACACTTGGTCTCAAACAATAAGATTCAACTGCTGGTGTCTCATGCTGGTGTTAAGGAATTTCTCCTAAACAAAGATTTGAACGAGAAGAGAGCAGGTTGGATCACTCGAGTAATGGAATACGACATTGAAATCAAAGTGACCAAACTAGTTTGTGGCAAGGGTTTGTGTGAGAAACTTGCTTCCAAACAACTTGATGGGTCAAAAGGTGAAGAAGATGTTGTCTGTTACTACAGAATGATCAAGAACAACCAAATGACGATGCACCCATTCCATGTTGGACTCAATACTTGGTGCATTATCTCCAAATAGGTTTTTTCCCCCCAGAATGGAATAAAGATAAGAGGAGATACTTTATATTACAATCCATCCCGTATATACTCATTAATGGCATCTTGTTCAAGAAGGATATCAATGGTGTTCTATTGAGATGGATTAGAACAATTCAAGTTGAGAAGATATTACATGAGTTCCATGACGGAGAAGCAGGAGGCCACTTTGCTCCACGAGTAACAACTCTCAAAATCATGAAGGCTGGTTACTATTGGCCTACGGTGTTCAATGATTTCTACTCATGGGTCAAGAAATGTAAGAGATGTGCATTCTTCACAGGGAAAGAAAGGTTAGTAGTGCTACCCCTCCATCGATTTTAGTAAATCAGCCATTCATGTAATGGGGATTGGACTTCATTGGGGTTATCAATCCAAATTCAAGTCAAGGCCACAAGTGGATACTTACGGCAACAGACTATTTCACCAAGTGGACTGAAGTAGTGGCACTTAAGGAGGCAAATGAATCCAACATCTTGGATTTCTATGAAGGGATAGTCACGAGGTTTGGTGTCCCTGCCACTATCATATCAAACAATGCATTGGCATTCCTTGGCACAAAGATCACTGAATGGGTTGTCAAGAATGGTGTGTACCTCAACACTTCATCAAATTATTACCCTCAGGGTAATGGTCAAGTAGAGTCTATGAACAAGAACCTACTAAGAATCATCAGGAGAACTCTTGATGAGAATCAAAGAACTTGGCATGAAAATCTCAAATCAGCTCTATGGGCTGATAGGATCACACCCAAGAGGTCTACAGGAAGCTCTCCATACAAGCTTGTATACGGGAAAGAAGCAGTTCTACCTATATCACTCGAGTTGCCAACATTGGAACTCATGAAATAGTTGGAACTAGCTGAGTTTGAGCCTATGGAAATCAGGTATGCAAAGCTGATGGAATTAGAAGAAACAAGATAACATGCAATGTAGACCATGGAAAAGGATCAAGCATTGATCAAGAAGAGTTTTGACAAGAAAGCTAAGGCCAGGATATTGCAAGTTGGAGATTTGGTACTAAAGTGGGATGCTGATCGTGCAAAGCTAGGAAAGAATTCCAAGTTCAATGCCATATGGAGTGGTCCATACATGATCATTGAACACAAAGGTAGCAATGCCTTCCGGCTAGCTAAGTTGAATGGTGAAGAATTAAAGATTCTGGTCAATGGAATCTATCTCAAACATTGCTACTAGAAAGAGAGTTTCTCACCCTTGTAAATATTAATTTAGAATTTCCATTCCTCTAAGTGCTTATGCACATTGTACTACTATTAGAATAGTTTTATTTTCCTAAGTGCTAGCACACATGTCCTATTACTTCTAGTGTGTGCATGTTTACAATTCATCAAGCTCCTAGAAAAGAATTTACAGCCACAGGAGAATCAAATCAACAAATGTTTCAATGACTTAGGGGTGCAAGTTTTCAAACTTCATATCAGATGAGAAATTACAAAATAGACTCCATGCCCAATGGATTGCTACAGGAAGCTGGCCATTCTTCATCTAGTAGGTAGATAACCCCGCTGAGTCGCCAAAATTGTTATCCAAAATTCACCCCTCAAGGTAATTTTGATAACATGCATCAAATTCTTCAGTCTCAAGCAAGTAGAATTGATTCAAGGCCCAAAATCATGTTTTGGGGGTCCCCTTGGTTTCTCTCTAACTCTCCCCATCTAAGGAAAAAATCCAACAAGTTAGCAAAAATTGAAAAAATCCAAAAATGAAGTCGCAGCTTGTTTTAATGCATTCGCAGTCCGGAGGCTATGGATCACACCGGCAAATTGTACCAAGGTTCACCGTACTAGGTTTGGAGCTGAAATACAAAGGAATCGGCTAAATTGGTTTTCGTGTCCTAGACCGCACAAGTTCAACAGGGGCACGTGGGGCGCACATTGCTGAAATCGCCATAGGTAAAGAAAATCAGAAAAAATGGAACTTTTTGTCCAGGTGGTCCACGGGACAGTTGGGACATAGGTACGCATGGGACAGAAAAATCTGATTTTCCTGCAAGTCAGTATATTGTGGAGGATGCGATTTAAAGTGTCCAGGATAGTCGAGACGTGCGGACGCGCAAAGGTGAAAAACCTACAAAATGAACCATGCGTTACAGAGAATACAGAGGTCAACGGCCCTAATGGCCAAGTCAATGATGGATGTGTGGGGACAAGGAAGCTGAATCATGCAATTTAGAGATTTTTTTCTAGGAAACAAGACACGTGGACCCGATTTTGCCGAAATTGCCATAGATGAAGGAAAAAAGTCAACATTTGACCCCTAAACTTCAAATGGCCATAAATTTTGACTTCAAGCTCCAATATTCATAAAAATTGGATTTCTTAATTTTGATGTGGGTAGATATATTAAAATAAAAGAAACATGTTCAGCTCCAGTCAATTAATTCTCATTCCCGTCAAATGACAAAATGCCTGGCAGACCCAAAATAGTTGCTCGCACTTAGAAGGCCATAACTTTTGTATTCTCAACAAAATCGCACAAAATTGTACCGTTGGAATCGTGACTCCGAGCCCAATGAACAAAAATAAATAAATTTTGGATTTTATGAGAAACATATAGATATTTTCATAAAACGTATAGATATATATATCAATTAAGAGGCATGGTCATCATTCGTTCTCTCTTTGTAAAGACTTTGGGATAGTATGGGGATCCTTTTTCAAGTAACATACAATAATTTCACTCCATTTAATTCCTCTTACAAGTGGTTGAAGGATAGATTTTAGGATTTCCATTTTCCCCTTCTCTCTCTCTTCTCATTCTTCTATAAATTGGAGTGTTAGGCTCATTGTAAAGGGAGGTAGTTTTGTTGTAGAAAAGCTCTGTCAAAATTTTTTTGTGAATCCAATGTGTTGCAAGCCCTTGTAGTGGACTCCTTGCATGGTGATCCAGGCCCTTATCTTGTAATAGATTGAATTATGCATATCATGAAGTAATAAAATACAAGTTTGTGGATGCATCTTCCCCTGCTGTGTTTGTTTGCACTCTTCTTGCCCTTTCAACCTTCATTACAAGAATATTGTGTCTATTTTTATGCTCTTGCAAGGATTCATTATTATTGTGCATGTATGAAATATTGTTGTGAATGCATTTTCCAGATTATGGAGAACTGTTATCACCCCTTCTAGTATGCATTTTACTTCTATTTTTCACACATTGGAAGACTACTCTCACACCCCTCCTTTTTTGGTGTATCACCGCTTAGTGTAGTATTTCATTTTTCATGTATTATCTCTCCTTGGTCCCTTGGAAAGTTAGGAAAGTTAGTTTTCCCTGCATTAGAGTAGATTGTGGCAGGTAGTTTAAGAGTAAGAACCAACTTTCTCTGGAGGTCTATTTCAAGTAGCAAGTCCCACAACTTGGAGATAGTACCCATGTTATCCAGTCACACCATGAGCTCAAGTATATACACTTGTGTAAACATGAGGGTGCAAAGTGATTTGGTGATAACAATTCCCTCATTGGTGAATCCTTTAGAAGCGGTCAAGGTTGGGGAACGAGGTGGTAAAATCTGATTTGGTTGCAGCAGTGAAGTAGAGCAAGAACAAGTAGAAGAATATCATCAATCGGTGTGCTCGAGTGTAGTGTCCACAATGTCACTATATTTGTAGAAATTATTGATCATTCACCAAGTGTAAAATCAATAGAGGAAGAGGAAAAATCAGATCCAAATCCAAAAGAAGAGGAGATTAATTCCTTGGGGAAGATCATCATGATTCATAGGACTCGAAATAAGGCGAGGCCATGTAAGAAACTTCAACCCCTTCTCCCACTTTTTCGTCTCCAAATCACGTATTTCACGGATAAGTATGAGCTCTCAAACTTCATTCTCGAGGATGAGGAAGACCATGGGAAATAAGTTACGGATTTAGAGGTCATCATGGAAGGAGTACAACTCTCAGCACGGGGAAAAAATGAGGAAGGTTCTTATTTGTTAGACTTGGAGGAGTGTTTTGATGGAGAAGAGCCTATGGAATTGGTTACTTTTTCTGCCCCCTCGGTGATCCTCCAACATTAGGAGCACTCGTTGTCATGGAGAGGAACATGCAAGAGCAACTTGTTCCTTAATAAAGTCCTATTGAATCAAGATTGGAGGAATTGAATCATCTAATTTTTCACTAGATAAGGAGGAATAAGGGAACAAAGATGACACCAATCGCATACCACCATCAAGGTAGGACATCAGTTTTCGTGGATGAGAAAAAGTAGAAAATCAACCTACATATAGTCACCTTTTCAAGGAAAGTTTGCAAGAAGGATTTCTTGTTGAGATTGGAACTCGAGTAGTGGGCACTCTCACTTCATCGTGTGAGAGTAAGTTTCAAAATCCCGAGGATCAACTACAATTCCTCTATAAAATAAATTTAGAGCAACTAAAAGAGGCATGCATCCTCTTTCCATTTGATCCCTTGGTGAACCAAGTGGAGAATTGGGCTTGTTTTAATTTTTCATTCTCAGTCTCAATCATGTCCATTGTCAAATCATCTCGCACGGCTGCCCATTGTGATGAAAGGAAGATATGTTTCCTTTTCGGTGTTAGTATTTGTCTAAATTTTCCTTGCCTCTGGTTAGTATAGGGTGGGAGTATGTTTGTTTCCAATAGAACAAGTGCTTGTGAACACTCTGCATATCTAACTTGGGCATGTATGATTTTTCCTTTTTATATAATTTATGCTCATGTTTTATCCAACATATTGCACCATGCTTTTGGAGGAAGAATGCTACGAAATAAGCTCAAACTTGTAGGGAACAATTTTAATCACCAATAAATTCCAAATACAAAGCAACTAAATCATATTAGGGACATATTTCAATGTTTTCCATATTTTTATCTCTATAGATTATCCATGATTTGATATTTTAATGCCTCTTGCAAATTTCATCATCGAGTTCCAATTGTACCCCTCCTCAAGTTAAATATTTCCCTAGGTTTTGAAAGAGGAAGATCAACCTTAAATCCTTGTTGAGTTTTCTTTAATTGAAAATCTTATGGATTTTTAGGAAGTCCCAACCTTCATTATCCCAAAGTAGTTCAACATGAGGAAATTCAATTTAATAGTAGTCATAGGTGCTTCCCAAGATAACATATGCATTCCCAAATCTTTGTAGTACCCAAAATTTGCAAAGGATTATCGATTATTTTTGTTTCGTTCTTGGAAAAATTAGGTTTTGAGGACAAGTTTCACGGCTTTATTTTTAAGTCCCCAACAAGTCGATTTATAGAAAAGAGGAAGGGCAAAAATTCTAGATTTAAGATAATTTCCCACTCTCACGAAATTGTAATTTAGAAATCTTGTAAGTGAGACAACCAATTCAAGTAAAGCTTCAGGTTTAGTGGTGTTTCAAGTGGATCCCGAGGGTAAGTATTTTCAAATTTTCAAAATTAGTTCAGTTACTAATGATGACTCCATGCCCAATGGAGGCTTCATGCGGCGACCGACCAATCACATCTAACAAGAAGATGTCCCCATGAGTCACTAAATTTTTTACCCATTTTTCCCCCCAATAAAAATGGATAATAGTGTAGATTGGACTTGAACACTGCTGGGCCCTCACGGGTGAATCTCGGGTTTCAAGGCAAAAATCATGTTTTGGGATTAATTGCAATATTTTGGGAAGGATCAAGAGAATTGAGGATTTTTTTCCTTCTAGGTTTTAAAAGGGCTTGAGGTTTACTTAAGGTGGAAATGGGCCTCAACAGCCCACTTTCAGCCCAAAAATAGAAAAAATGGCAAAAACACACAACGAGCATTGGGATGGTTCACTCAACCTCCATTAGTTCACTAAGATGAGGAAATTAGAAAAATTCCAAAATTTGATAGTTCGGGAAAATTTTAAAAAGGGACGATGGGGGCATTGAGCTAAGAATAACTCATCGAGAAGCTTAGAGAGATTCTCGAAAAGAAAACATGGTTACAACATAGAACCGAGCTCCAAAAAATATCTCGAGGAAAGTTAATGGTGGGAATTGGGAAAGTTAGCGCCAAAGCTTGACTTGGACGAGTTGTCATTGAGTTAGTGATCAAGCTACTTGGTACAGACAGGGTTGGAAAGACATCTAGCAAGCTCATGGTATGGGTGATGAGGAATTCACAAAGGACTCATGGTAAGCTCTAGGTGATCTTGTCACCGCGTGACATAGAGGAAGCTCGCTAGGAGCTGCCGCAATGTGAAGAGATCGGTTGGGCCGAGCTACTAGGTGTAGGATCGAGTCGTGCATTTTAGGCACGAGGAGAATTCATGAGTGTTTAGCGGTGAAGAGAATTGGTGGGGTGGACTTGCCAAGTGAGCATAAGATGAGATGTGATGGAGGCCATTGAACTTAGTATATAGCTCGAGAGAGTTTAGTGGCATGGTTAAGGGTTTGATCGGGTCGAAGCCAAGATGAATGAGTTCATTGCATGGTTAGGTGGTTGCATCATGACATGGTAGATGGAGGATGGTTAGGGCTCATTGTAAAGTGAAGAGGCAGCTTGGTCTCGTGATTGAGTTGATATTGGTGGAAATATCGGGGTTGTCTAAGCAAAAATTAACTAGAGAAAGGAAATCAATTCAATGAGCTAACACCGAGCTTGAGTCAAGTAAGATGTGGTGGGCTGTCACGAAGTTTATATTTTTATAACTTCGGACATCAGACATTGCGGGTATATACATTCCAAGCGAGCCAAATTTACGACTCGAGTTAGATCTCGAAGTCCAAAAATTTTTAGGTCATGGCTAGTCAATGCACTTTAGGCGGTAGGATTTTTAGAATTTCATGGATTCGGGAGTTTGTAATTTGGAGAGAGTTGGTAAAAAATTGGTGGGAGGAATCCAAATTCTAAACTTTGAAATTCTAATTTTGGACGTCGGTGTCTCGAAAAAAATGTGGGGACGGAGTTCTTTGAACAAAGTGTCGAAACTTAGGGGATACAAAACCTAAAGATCTAAAATAATAAGGTCCAAAAATGTGAGAGCTTGGGAGTTGTGCCATGGGGTTTTTAGGATTGAGGACCAATTTGGTCAATGCATCAATGGCACCATGTATATTTCATTGGGAATATGAAGAAAGGTGAAGGCCAAGTTGTTGGTCCGAATACATGAGAAGGGAGGCGAGAATGCATATGAGCCAAAGTAGTAGGAGATTGGAGTGGGATTTTGGAGATGATGTAGGAACTCTACCAAGATGTTTCATGGGGCATACAATCTATACAAAGTAGGTTTAAGCAGAAGGGGCCGCCAGGGGATGCACTGCGAATAGCTCGAGATACAACATAGGGGAGTCATTTTTAGAGCTCGATGGAGGTAAATATATGAAATGTAGGGGAACCAACCACCCAACTCGCCGACCAGCTCGGTGAGCTACTCGGAAAGATACTCATCCCAAACTAATGCACAGGCCACAATGGCTAAAAACACCCCACACTAAAAATGAATATATCTTGAGCTTTGTATGTTCATTTCTCACAAAATCATATTCATTAGAACCATAGAGATAAAATTACAATCACAGAGATAACATATGAACCATAGTTGTTGCAATTTGATCCACAACAAAGCTAGAAGATGTTGCAAGTTGATCCACAATAACGTGAATAGAATTCGAGAAAAATTAAATTACAAATCAATAAACCCCTGTTTCCATAAATATTACAAGAGAGAATTTATGGCCCTAAATCACATTATGATTAGGATTTTTTCAATTAGTTGAAGGAAATTTGTGTGAAAATTCCACTCATTCAAGCCATCAAGGATGTGCATATTTACAACAAGATGATCAAGGATCTATGTATAAAGAAGCCAGTAGAGAAAGGAAAGATCCATCCATTGTACAAGTAATTGGACAATTCGTTGACATCATGATTGGAAACTTTGTGCTACCTAAGTACACATATCCAAGAAGTCCTTTAGTGAATGTCACTATCAATAGAGCTACAATTAAAAATACTTTGGTTGACTTAAGGGAAGAAAGAAATGTCGTGAATAATAAATTCATGGATGACATGAATTTGGAGGGACTAAGACCAACAACTATAATATTACAACTAGCAGATAGATAAACAATAAGGCCTGAAGGATTCTTTGAGGACATTATTTTGGTGGTAGAATCTTGGGAATACCCTTCTGATTTCATTGTCCTACAACTAAAGGAAACTCTAGGAGGTTTCCCTTTTATACTAGGAATACCATGGTTAGCCATTGCTGATGTATTTATAGGGTGTAGGTTTGGAAACATGATCATCTCAAATGGAAATGGTACCAAGAAACTTATACTCTATCCTCCTACCCAACCATTGAATGATGAGGATAAAATAGTTTGGGTTGAAGAACCAGAAGTTGATCAATGCTTTGTCTAACAGCTAATGATGTTGGAAAATTCTTACACTATTGAAGATCAGGAGGAAGATGTTGTTCTCTCTAATATTTTACAAAAAAATTATGGAAGAAATGAATAAGTTGATGACAAATTAAGGTGCTTGAGTTGTCCTTTGAACCAAGTTTTACCACAACAGAGCACCATGAGTATTCCAGGTAAGAATTGTATTTTTCACCAACTTCTTCCTCATAACTGCATATTAAATTCTATTAGTAACAACATGTGTTCAATGTTGGACCTCTCCAAGAAAGTAGAAATAACACCAGGGAGGCCACTAAATGTAAGAAAAATGTTGAATAGACAACAAGAGCAATTGTTGATTGCTCTTCTTCAAAAACATAAAAAAACATTTTTTTGGGATTATGGTGATATGCGTGGGATTCATCCTAGGATTTGCACTCAAAAAATTTACATCAAATAATATTGTAAACCAATCAGACAAACACAGAGGCACGTGAACCCAGCAGTAAGAGAGATTGTGAAGGCTAAACTACAAAAGTTGCTAAATGTTGGATTCATATACCCCATATCAAATAGCCAATGGGTACCACCTCTGGTAATTGTACCAGAGAAGAATAAGAATATAATTTAGCTAGAAAGAAATACCACTTCCCATTTCCCTTCGTTAATTAGATTCTTTATACCCTAGCTGGTAAAAAGTAATTCTCCTTTCTTGATGGATACAAAGTGGTTACAATCAGATCCAGATTACACCAAATGACCAAGATAAGACTACATTCACATTTCCATGGGGGGGCATTTTCCTATTTAGTTCTCTTATTTGGCCTTTGTAATGCACTTGCCACATTCCCAGAGGGAAATCCTTAGTATCTTCTCTAATTTGACAAATAACTGCATGGAAGTATATATGGATGACTTCATTGTTCATGGTAGTAATTTTAAGGAGGTTATGAAAAATTTGGATAAAGTTGTAAGAAGATCCAAGGATCACAATTTTTCCTTGAGTAATAAGAAGTGTTTTATAATGATGTCAGAGGGTATAGTGTTAAGGCACTACCTTTCCTCAACAGGAATTCAAGTAGATCCAAAGAAAAGTGTTTATCATAGTCAACCTACCCATACCAAGAAAACAAAAATATGTTAGAAGATATTTAGACAAGTTGGATATTACTGAAGATTTATACAAGACTTCAAAGCAAAATTGCAGTGCCACTTTTTGCATTGCTAGGAAAGGATGTTGATTTTTTATGGACTGGGCATTTTGAATATCATTTGTAAACTTTAAAACAAATGCTAACTATTGTTCTGTGTTGAGAGGACTGATTTGGAACCTACCTTTTTCACATCCACACAGATACATCATATCATGTTATTGAATTTGTCCTAGGATAAAAATATGGAAGTCTAAACTATGCAATATATTATGTCGGCGAGAATTTACAACATATAGAATTGAACTATATAGTTATAGAAAAAGAATTCTTGACAGTTTTATATTTTATAAAAAAATTCAAACATTATATCACAGTATATCCAATTTTTATTCACACTAATCATACTCCAATCAATTATCTAGTAAACAATCCAGTAGTAAGCATCACAATCATAAGAATTTTATGTAACCATAGTGGACAAGCTCGACAAAGATAACATTATGGCAGATTTCATCTCAATAATGGAGACTAGAAGTGAAGATAAAGTAGTTGATGATTCATTTCTAGATGATAAATTGTTTTCTATTTCTACAAGAACACCCTAGTTCGCAGATATAGCCAACTACTTGGTATCAGGTAAAACAACACCACATCTTTCATCGTCTAAGAAAAGGCATTTAGTTAAAAAGAGTTTACCCTTTTTCTTGGATAGTTGGACTTGTCTTTTATATAGGTCAAGATCAAGTAATGATAAGGTGTATAGATGATGAGAAGATATTTGATGTCCTTAGAGCCTGCCAAAATGAACCTTGTAGAGGGAATTTTTCTGCAAAGAGAACAACACAAAAGGTTTTTACTACTAGCTATTATTGGCCAACATTACATAAGGATGCAACACTATACACCAAGAGATGTGACAAATTCCAAAGAATGGGTAAACCCACTAAGTCGACGAGATAACATTCCAACCTCAATTAGTTGTGCAACCTTTTTATATGTGGGGCTTATATTTTATTTTCCTATAGACCCTCCATCTCAGTAAAAGGATTATATCCTGGTATGTATAGATTACCTAAATAAGTGGGTGGAGGTGAAACCATTTCTAAACCGAGAAAAATTGAGAAGGTGGCTAAATTCCTATATGAGAACATATTTACCAAATATGGAGTCACAAGGGAGATTATAAAAGACTAAGGTACACATTTCACTACGATGTAATTTTTGATTTAGTCAGTGAATAGGAAATTAGGCATAGTAAGTCTACACCATACCATCCCTAGTCTAATAGCTAAGTACATGTTACAAACAAAGAGATAGAAGCCATATTGACAAAGACTATAGTGCTCCATAGGAAAACCGGGAAGATAGGATTCTAGAAGTAGTTTGGGCATTCAATACAACATGGGAGACCACAATTGGCTTCACACCATTTAAACTACTATATAGAAATATTGTTATGATACCAATTGAATTTGAGCATAAAATGTTGTGAACTATGTAACGCCCGCTAAAACAACCCACTTGAGACCCAAGAAAAAAAAAAACTAGGATTAGTTAGGAAAAATTATGGAATAATTTTTCTTGTTTAAAAGTGTCTACAACCCTCCTACAATACCGAAGTTGACACAAACAAGTTTCAAGGTCAATTAAAATCAATAGTTTATAGTTTTCCCATTACAACAATTATTAAAGTTCTCGAGGTCAAAGCTTAGGTTAGAATAATCATTTAAAATTAAAAAGGGCAATTTCTCACTTACCCACTCCCAAAACTCTCTTAAAATATTCAACCTAATTTTTCTCATAATTAATGCACTCAAAAATTCCTGAAAAAACTCCCATTAGATAGGAAATTTCCTCCCCTTTCCGGTGATATAAATAAGTCCTCCTAACTCCTCATATTTCCCAAGTTATGGGCAGCAAGCCTTGGGAGGAAACTTTTCCCAAAGGCGGGCTGCGGACCTAGGGAAGAAATTTTTCCCTTAGTGCTCTTGGGTGAAAAGTGCATTGCACCTCCATGCACCTGCATGCCCATAGCGAGGCTTCACACCCAAAAGGAAAATTTTGAACTTGGGGTCCGCTAAGGACACGTGTCCAAAATCCATGCCTAGGCGGGAAGGCGGGTCGCCGGAGGTAAAACAAGATTTTTGACTTAATTTAAAAAGGGTGAAAAGGAACATTTCAGCCTGCTCCTCCACCGACGCGCCGAGATGCCACATGCTAACCAATGATTAGCTGCAGGCCTAAGGGGAAAATTTTTCCCAAGTGGGCGTGTGGGTGGGAGAATTTAGCACTTTTTCCTTCGGGTGAAACGTGAAGTTTACTCCCGCTCCGCCAACGCCCAAGAGGACCACGTGTCAACTCCTTATTGGCTAGGGGTTAGCAAGCCGAGAGAGATCTTGGGAAGGTTTGACCTTTGAAGTGAAAATTTTAAATTACTTCCGCACCTCCGCCGTGGTGTCGTAGAGCCACGTGACAGCCATCCATTGGCTACGAACTAGTGGGACCACAAAGAAAACTTTTCCAAATTTACTTTTCAAACTTTGAACTTTTTCCGCCAAACATGAATTTGTAGACTTGTAGAGCCACGGGAATTTTTGAATTTTTTCCAAAGTGCTCTAAGTCAAATTCAGCCCGTGGGTTCGATTAACAAAATTTTCCCCTTAGCTAAATTTAAATTTTGAGCCCGAGATGAAGTAAAAACTTCATAAGGTCATAACTTTTGACTGGGAACTCAGTTTTTGGCAAGCGAGGAATTTTGGAAAGATCTCAAAGTCCTCTTTGCACAGGAAGCTTAAAATTTTAATTTTGATAAACTTTGAAGGGTCAATTTTAAGAAAACAATCTGCAGGCTTCTAAAATGTGAACTGGACTTTTAACTTATAAATTTTGTTCAAATCCGACATTCTTTCTTTCACAACATGCCATACAGACCTGGGGAATTGCACTTGGGAGAATTGAGGATGGATTGTAAGGGTTAAATTTTTTGATTGATTATCAATTTGAAATTCCCCAAATCGACAACAAAACGACTGTAAATTTTGACTATGCCCAATTTTGAAAAGTTTTATAAAATTTTCTTAAGTTGTAAAGTCTATTTAGGATCATTTTGGATCATACAAGTTCAATTTAATATTTCATTTCATTTTCCAAGGTTGCAGGGTTGTTCTGTACATTTTTTATAAAAAGAATATTTGCTAGTTTGAAAATTATCTAACGAGGATCCATTTACATTCATCAAACTATAAAATATGAATACATTCTAAACCGATATTACAATGTTATATTTCCTTCAATCCAACAACGTGAAAAGAGAATGCAATACCACTTTCTGAAATCAACGTTTCAAATGAAGCAGAGTAATATGTTTTCTTCATACGTGTTTCCTTTTTTCAATTTTCCAACAGAGATTTCATACCGCATTTCAAACACAGATTTCCAATGAAAACAATATCATATGAACAAGGCAAACACTTCTATTAATTCAAAGGAAATCTCTTACAACTTCTTTCCCATTTATTTTCAAAATACAACATACCAAATGCATATCTTTCTTTTCTATTCACAGGACTGAATACAAGATATATTCTTCCATAATCAATTTCAACTTTCATAGCTAAAATAGAGTAGTCTTTCCAACACAATAATATACAAGATCATCCACTTCAAAGTGGGAAAAGGTTACAATAAGAAATAATCTCAACAAGGACTGTCAAACTTGTCTTTTTTTCTTTGCTCTAGAACAACAACATGAATATCCTCCATTTTCTTTATTTCAATTTGATCACAATAGAACAAGGGGAAAGGCAATGCTCTCCACCCAACCAAGACATCCAATGAAAAGGATAAGTCATCCTTCTTCATTGGCCCCCGAGCCCCAACCACATTGCAATAGAAGGTGTGTTTTCAACACATGGCAACAACAGGCTTCCACAACACAAAGATAGATTTCTCATTCAAAACACAGTCCAAAACAAAACTACAGTTTACAACCATAGAAACAAAATGAAAACAATACTCAAGCTTCACCATGCAAGCCAAAGGAGCAAGAAACTATGGGGATGTTGCTTATGCCTCCCGAGGGGAAATGGGTATCACCACCTGAGAACAAACCACCAAAATATACACATCATATCAAATCCCTGACATGCCCTTATGCCTCCCCAAGTACCCCTTATTCCTCCCATTTCCTTATGCCTCCCCAACCTCTTATGGCACCCCATAATGAGTAAAGAAATGCAAGCTATTTCTTTGTAAGGTGGAACCCAAATCCCAACTCCCTCCACACTTATACCTCCCCAAAACACTTATGCCTCCCAAAAATACCCCATAGTCTTCTCCTACACCATTCCTAGGCCATCTACCCAAACAACCAACAAATAAAACAACACATTCAAACATTCTACCATTCACATATGCATAAAAATGAAAGGAGAACATTTCCAAGAGCTAAGCTCTTACCTCTCCATGATGGAGTTTGTTCCAAGTTCAAAATAGCAAGCTCTCCAATGTAAAACAATCCAAGAGATCAACAATCAACAAGTATGCAACCATCTCCAACTTTCTCCCAATTTGCAAGAGCTCCCAAAAAAAAACCCAAAGCAAGTCACCAAAAATGAAGTGATAAAAGTGAAGCCCCCAAAACAAGGTAAGGAATTTGAATTTTATAGAAGAGGGAAGAGAAGAGGATGAGGTGGATCCATGTAGGATGCCACTTCACACATCCTCAACCCCAACACAAAAGTCAACTTCATTCTCCAATGCATATTAAATAGGTGGGTGAATAATATGACAGTTTACTTACACACTCCAACACAAGCCCACACTCCATAAGGACTGAAATTAAAAATATGTAAGAAAGTGCAATTACAACTTACAACTTGACTTACAAAAATGCATAATAAAGGCTATATTTAGACTCTCCAACCATAGGTAAGGTTGGTATGTAATTTTAAGAGGTATGGGACAAGTTTAACTTGTCCCACAAGCCTCCAAAATCAGCCTCCAAGGACAAATTCAAATTTCAAAGAAGGTGGAGTGTTTCATACTCCAAAATCAACTTACACATCACTTACAACACTTAATCCAAGAGCCATCAGCTCTAATAAATGCAATCTTATGACCCATTTGATTACTTAATTTTAACAATATGATTACTCACAATATTGACACACAATTTAATTCAATAATGAAAAGGGAAAGCTCATCACTTAAAAAAACACATACAACATTAACAAAGGACCAATTAAAAGAAAAACATAAATCCCTTGGTCACATTCAAAGGTGATCCCCCCCATGGGAATCCCTAGCAACAATCAAACACACACAACAAAACAAGTTTCCATGGTGTCCTTGTTGAATTCATCTAGAATTCCAATGTGGTTGGTCTCCAATCCCCGATGTGTGTTGTGATATTTTTTTAAACCTGCAAAACACAAATACCTCCTTCGGCCTCGTGGCCATATCAGAACATCCAAAATATATATAATTATAATTCCAAAATCATCAATATATATATGAATCACAACAACATCCAGACAATCAACAATATCATTTGCAATCTCATCAACAACTATATGATCATCACATTTAATTCAATTTTCTAGGTCTACTCAACATATCAAAATATCACATGTCCAAACAACATCCATAAATATAACCATGTCAACAGCATGTCAATATCCATATAAATGTCTCTAATAATCCACATGCATCATATATGAATCAAAGTCAATAATAATCCATGATATGACATCTAACACCATACTAAATCAAAACTATAATAATGTCCATAATATAGTCAAGCAGTATCAGGATCAATATCAAAAGTGTCAAAGGGAAGTGGGCACTACAAACTACACTAGAACTAGGAATAGATTTATCAAAATCTCATAGACAAAGAATTATCCAACTCAATGAGTTGGATGGATTGAGGAACAAGTAGTTCATAATAATGAGAGGTAGTGTAAAAATAAATAATCAAATGGCATGACTTGTAGATCAAGACAACAAAGTTCTAGAAAGGTGACTGGGCACTTTTTTTTTTACTCAAAATGTAAGGATTGTATGGAAAAGATCGAACATGGAGGCTATGCCCCTATGAAATTGAGAAGATATTATCTAATGGAGTTTTTAAGCTTCCTATTATTGATCATGTGAGATTCAATTTATTGGTGAATGGCCATAGGTTAAGATTGTTTAAAAATCTAGTTGATAAAGACTTATTTATGGAACTGTTTAGAGGATATCATAGAAGAATAGAGAAAGAAACATCATAATCAACCTCAGAGGTTGAGCCTATTGGCTCACCTTCGAGGTTGTAGAGGATTGATGAGATTTTAGTAGCCTTGGAGCATTCATCTTTCTAAATATTTCAAGGCAAAATAAAAGTGTTGTGATCTACCTTTCTGGGTGATCATCAACACTCTACTAACCCATTTATTTATGTAATTTTTTATTTTGTAGGGTTTAATGACAAGTGATTGCATAAGGGCATGATCTCCATCACAAGGAGAGAATGCAATGACAAAAAGTTCCATTTACAGCCACAGAAATAAGCCCCTGTTTGTTTGTAGCATCTGACAGAACTCATGGTTGCATAATAAAAATCAAGGAAGCATGCACACGTGGAAGATATCTAAGGAATGATTGGCACCCCAATCAATTGGAGTTCCCTCTTTGGGAATCATCCATTTGCAGTAAGTAAGGATTACCCAACATAAGTTTAACCACATCTGCAGTGTCATAGGGAACTTGCATGTAACCAAGACTCCAATTAATAAAGCATGCACATCCATCATCCCAAGAAAATGATGAGATAATTGTATCCATCTATTACTTTAATAAAGTATGATTAGATTAATTATATTTAATTAGGATTTATGCCAAGTCATCATGCATGTGCCACATTAAAAGACCATTTCCTTTCAAGTTATGATGTGTCCACTTTAGCCCTCCACATAAGCCAATGTTGTCACATCACTTTGCTTCATATGCTCAATGTTGTCACATCCATTAATGATTGATCACCCATAAACATATTTTTGTCCCTTTGGTGATAAATTTCAAAATGATGAAAAGCCATCAATATAATTCATTTGTGTAAATTTATTTCAAGAGAAAATGTGTTGTTGTGTATTCCACCTAGGAGAAGTTGTGTATCTTCCATGGGAGGTGAATTGATCAGACATGAGCCCTCAGTGCATTTGTAACTCCAGAATTATCGATATCATCAAGTACTTTGAGAATCATGGTTGGATGGATTACATCAAAAAAATTCAAGATTTTGATGAAGCAATTGTGGCAGAATTTACAAATTTCCTAAGTAATGGAGAGGTAAGAATAAAAGGGTTAACAATGTTATGTTTGTGGAGCCTATTTTTATGTTAGAGTGTGGTACACCTTCTATGTGTTACACTTGGGTATTTTTACAAAGCCAATCCCATTGTTTTATGGGTGGTTTATCAACCCATGGGTAATGGGTAACCGTTATGGACTTTTTGGGCCCATAGGTTTTTCGGTACCATTTTTTTGATACCCACAATTTTTTTCCCATGGTTTTGATACCCATAGTTTTTTCCCATGGTTTTGATACCCACGGTTTTGTATCAAACTGCTTAAGCAATTGTCTATTTATATGGTCTTATGCATATGATACAAAAACAAGCAAATGTATTACAGATGTGTTTTGAATTCGGTTGTGAATTTTCAGAGAGTTTGACGATCATAGCTCCAAACGGATCTGGGTATTGTATTGAGAGAGTGGAGGCTTGTAATAAAATCTGAGCAAGTGATTCTTGGTGGACGTAGCCCAAATTGGGTGAACCACGTTAAATCTTGTCTCTCTGTGTTGTGTTATTTATTATGCACTTTTATTTGAGATCTCGTAATATTTTATGTATATTAGTTTCTCTTTGTTGTGATTTTTAAGGGATTATTCCACATATTTTATCTCTTATTTCCTAACAAACAAGAAGGTTAAGTAATAAAGTTTTGGCAAAGGTTACTGGTCTACCAACTCAAGGAGAGCCATTTCCAAATAAATTCAACCCAGAGGCAACAAGAAGGAATTTTGTAGATGATGATGATGTGTTCATCATATATCCTCAAGGTACATTTATAACATCTCTTAAACCCTTATGGGAACAAGCTGCCAAATTTTTTATTCAATACTTTACTTGTGAAGGGAGATATTTGAGATTGAACACAGTGCATTTCAAATTATTGAATCATTTGAAGAACAAAAATCAAGTAAATATTCCAAATTTCTTACATGAAATGCTTAAGAATATGAGTAAATAAGTTCAGAGGGGTAGGGTAGCACTATCACACCATTTTCTAGTAACCCTAGTGGTCAAACACACCCTGTAAAGGGATCATCCACATATATCATGGGATGACTTTGTAAGGGTAAACAATATTGAGACTTTATTGGGAAACAAGGGAAAAAGGAGCAACACTAAAATATCCTCTACACATATGACAGAGGATGCACCATCCACTTTCCAACCTCAAGAACCCCTAACTTCTGAATTTCTACCTCCTACTGAAGAAAACCATGTACCTATCTCTCCAGAAAGAATTTTTATAGCTGAAACTCTATTGGAATTATCCTCTCCTAAAACCTCCACTTCTAAGGACAAAAAAATCTTCTCATTATTCTCCTAAAAAACCTAGGCACTCTCATAGGCTTAGGAAAAAGAGGCCAAAAATCTCCAGTCCAACACAGTCACAACCCATCTCACTAGATAGTGATTTGGAAGCCATAGAGGAAAAATTTGAGCCTCAACAATTGGAGACAGAGCATAGAGATATTGATATTGCAGTTCATGAGCCAGAATACCATGAAAAACCCATGGAAGAACAAGAGGAACTGACTTAGAATGAGGAAATGGTTCATGAAGTGGAAAGACATGAAGAGGGACAAGAAGATGAGGTAGTAAAAGGAGGAATTGAACACCAAAAAATGTCTGCAGTTGTTGAACAAGTCATTGAGAAAGTTGTTGAACTAGCACAACATGATAATCTACTAAAACAAAATGTAGCACCAATGCAGCCTCAAATTATTATTCTTGAAGTCATCAGGAAACAAATAAAACCATATTTAATGAGATGGCAACACAAATTATGGGGCCAAATATTGATAATTTAATGTTGCAATTGGATACCTACATTAACAAGCTCAAAGGGAAATGGGAAAATGAAAAGGAAACCATCATCTATAAACATAAGAAGGAATTGGAGGACAAAGACAAAGACATTAAGAGGCTGAAATAAAAACTAAAAGACACTGTGCATGTGGCATTGGAGATGATGAGTTACAGATCCCCATCAAGTGTCTATACTATATATCTAAAAGAAAATATACTACACCACAATTTTATTTGCATCAATTTTGACATGATATATGACATTAGACTAGCTAGGAAATTTTGTACTCTATATTAGAATAATACACATGAACTCTAGAATTTGATGTGTGAACTTTATTTGCATAACTATGTCATTCTATATGACAGAGATTGAATCCCAATTCTATATATTGGATATGTATAGGTAAAGGAAGTACGTTCCTATTTTCAAATGAGTTATAAAGGGCTAATCAAATGGAGGAATATAGAAATTTAGAGAAGGTTACACAACTATATGTTTGGGCTAAGGCAATAACAAATAAAGAAATTGCAAAATAATATGATAGTTATATGGAAGATTATATAATAAATGAAAGATTGTTAATAATGAGGAAGGAAGCACACATAGAATTTAAAAACATGATCGGGAACATGTAATACGAGGTTGTGCGGGCATGCCAAATCAGATGGAATGAGTTATTCCGCACTACAGAGGAAAGAGATACATTCCTATCTAAACATACTTATAACTTTCCACATGGTGAATAAGTATATTGAAATAGCTAATGAATGATAGGATGAGTGGTTTCTTGTAGGTTATCCTCCGCCAATATTTCATTTCTAAATTCTACATTGGACGATGGGAAATTTTCCAATTAATCAAAGAGTACAAGATAGATTCTAGGACATATTTGTGAGGAATGGTGGATATTTCTTATCGAAACAGAGGGAACATACACACCCATAGACTTTAGGCAAGAGTGTAGCTTCCAATGGAGAGAAGATATCAAGCCCTTGAATGAGTACATTTAATCGTTTAAGCCTAGGAGTGTGATGATTTATATAAATTACTTTTATAAAAACTCATATTTTGCATTTTGATAAAATTTTGTAGCCATGTCTATGAATTTCAAGGAACATTGATGAACATCACCATCACAACCATCAACTTTTGCATTATGATTAATTAATATATTTATATATAATTGTATTTATTTTTTATATTATGTGTGCAATTGCTCTTGTTATTTTAATTATTTGTTTAGATGATTTTATATGTTCTTATGTAACTCTTGGTTGTAAGTAATTTACCACATGCAGTGAAAGAAACTATCCGTAACAACTTGTCTGCAACCAAAGGAAATAATTCTCAACAAATATTTTGCATTTATGAATATCTTTTGAAACATGGAGTTATGGCACACAATTCCTTATGCGCCATTGGAGAGGTAGATACAACAAGAACATGGAAAGATGGTAAATAAATCCATATTTGATTTGGTCATTGATAAAGAACTATTTGTTAGATTAAAACTTGTGTGTTTTGTGGAGAATTGATTGTTAATCAAACACTTGTGTATTTCAAACATGTGTCGAATCTCTCACTTTTCTACGGTTGAGAGATCTTTGTTGTATTCTTCTTATTCTCACGTGTTGCAAATGATAAGGTATAAAGGAAAGGGTTGTGCCTAGTAACAAAGGTAGTCAATAGTTAGTCAAGTTAATATACTAAGCTAGAGATTCAGATTTGGAAAGAGAGAGATCACTCTGATATTTTTGTTCCTAGATGTAATGTTTCCTAAAAATTAATAAAGATCATATTTTTTCATTTAGTTCTTAGTTACATAGTTAGGAAGGGATTAGCACCCAAGTTAGGGCCCACTTGAGGTCTACTACATCCCCTCCATTGTTTTATTTCATGCATGTTTACTTAGGAGCAATCTACTTTCTGAATCTGCAACTTTGTTTTAGTAATAGCAATTAGCACTAGTTCATTTTCCAGTTTGAGTTTTACTTTACTTTCAGCATTGTTATGTGACAATTATTTCCTTTCTAACCTCTTAAATCATTGTAATTGTGCATACAACACCGGTAGTATTTCAATTCTATGCTCCTGGTTTGATAATTAAATGAATGTGATTCAATTTACAGCATATTAATTGCTACAAGTTGATTTTCACCACCACCACAACTAATGGAGATCACAAATTCAGCTCACACATTTTGTTCAAACCCTCATTCCTTCAACTCATTATATCTTCTTCTTTTCGACTTATCTTTAATTCAAACCCTTACACACATGCTATAAATAATTCCTCAACATGTCACACACTTCCTCATCTCTCAAATAATGTTTTCATACACCAATTACCCTCTCGCATATGGGTCACACTTTTCCTCAAGATCACTACTTCAAACATGAACTCAAAACATCACTTTTATACCCTTCTCATATTTCAAACACAAGGGAGGTCGGTCTTACATCATAATTTCGACCAAAAAAACTTAAAAACATCCCAATAAATTCATAAAAATATTCATATTGATCTCATGTAGCTCGGTCATGCCCAAATGCACTCAACAAGCCCAAAAATGGCTCAAAACCCCATCACCTAGATGAACAAAAACCATGATTATTCAAGCTCCAAAATTTACCAAACATGTCAAATATAACATAAAAACACCATCCATTTTCGTTAATTATATTTCACCAATAAAATTATTCATAACTAACTTGAGAAGGCTCATATCCTTCTCAAAACAGTTGTTTCCAATACTTTGTCTTCACCTTTGGGCCTCAAAACCACTCAAGAACAATTCAAATATGGCATGTAAGCACTCATTGGAATCCTTGAGACATATAAATCATATCCATTCATGTTATAGATCATGAAACATAAATATGTGTAAACCACACCAACTTTCCTATTCACCAAACTGAGCTTCCTAAAAGTAGAATTACAAACTCTACTAGTTTTCACCCTTTCTATCACTTTCAAGACCTCAAAATGTCTTCACTAGGAAAATAATTCATCCATCTTCACTCTCTAGCTAATATAAATCCTCAAATAATCCATCTCATTCTTTCAACCCGAGCAAACTGTCTTGAGAAACAAGAACCATTCTTCTCTACAAATCAAGTTAGATGGCCCATCATAATTCATCACCAAGATACAAAAATATAAAATTATAAATATCTATGAATCCATTTTCCATAACATGAAACATTTTATTCGAAATCTAAGTGGAAATTCTTCAAAGAATTTTATCTCTACAAACTGCTTATTTAGCCTTCTAGGACTCGAGAACCAAGCTTGACCTCAACTTGATTCATCTCCTCAAAACTTACTTCCATGCTTTACCAAATCATGTAACACCATTATACATGATTTATAAGAACTTTCAAACCTTCAACAAGCATCAACAACTTAGATCGTCACTTTACCTCATGAAGCCACTTAACACCCTACTAGACCAAACATCCTCTAGATTTGACCCTCAAAGATTAGGTCATAACTTCTTCATACCATATAAAAACAAAATTTTGATATACCATTGGAAATATCTCTAAACTAAGATCACAAAAAAACTTGAATGGAGTCTTAGCTCTTCATGTAGATCCTGTAATTCAACGTTTACCATAAGTTGCTTCAAACTACACCAAAAACTAGTTTTCATAAATAGGGAACACTTTTAAATTTATAATATTAACCACGATATGAAACTATCAGGTCATATAGAACACCTCTAGGGATAAAAATAATTTCAATTTATTTCTCATCTTCTTTGGAAAACTTCTTCACAAACTTAATTTCTTCATAAACAAAAAGTTTTAGGTAGGGCCCACATATTGTCACAATCAATAATTCACCTTCCAAGAAATATGGAAGAGTCCTCTATAACCTCAAATCATCACTTTTTCAAAAGGAATCAAAACTGGTCTAGTATACTCAATTTCTCCCAAGTCACTTTTAGCTAGGGTTTAGCTACGGTTTCAAAGCAACTTATCTTCTTAATAATCGTTCATAAAAACCAGAAGATAAAATCACCTTATTATTTTTTTGAAACCTTCATAACATACCATAAATATATATTACAAATATCTTATTTCCCCATATAAATCACACATCTCACAAAAATCATCAGAAGATCACCTTTTAGCTAAAATCTTCATTCTAGAAAACCCGGTTTTGCTAGAACTAAAGTATTTTGAAAAATATTATTCACATTAACCAAAAAATTATCATGAAGAATCATTAAAACGTCCTATAACTTTATATACTCACCATATAGTTCAAATATCTATAAAACTCTCTATTCATCAAGAATTACATGTATCAAACTCCGCCTATTCTCACCTTATTGCTTCCCAAGGACCATGAAATACCACCAATCCTCTACAAAACGACATAAAACTCATCATAATCCTCATTTATACTATCACCATGCTGCTACCATGCTAAAAAATTATTTATCATCCCCAAAACTCATACCTCCATCTCATTTTGCATTCACTAGGCTTAGGAATAGGTATGGAATGACACTGACTCAAACCATATAACTCAAGAACTGACCATGATGACATATTAAAAACTCATTAAAACCTTTGACACATAATATCAAACTTTTTTACCTCATGAAAACATTCAACCAACTCGGGATGACTCATATTATGACTCGGCTCACTAGACCATGCACTAGGACCTCATAGATCATCACCAAACTTGGTCACTACCAATCAACCTTCATACTTGACCTTTCTTGACACATCATAAAGACATATGCAACGCCATGAAACCCTTTTCCATAAATGGACTCGATATTAATGATAAAACAAACACACAATGGCTAAAAACATCCACTTTGCATACCATTCCATCTCACTCATACATTGCATATATCGTATATCGTGGTTTCACTTATATTTGTTTGTTTATACTCACATGTTACACTTTTCTTAATATGTTAACTGGATATCTAATATGTCATTATATTTATCATATATACATGCACGTTCACTTATTCTCTAGTTGTGAATGCATACTTCCTACAAATATTTACACATAGCAATGATGCTTGGAATTGTACCTCTTACTAGTCCCACTGAGGCTCTCTGGGGAATCTTCATTTACTACTCTTACACATCACAGGTGTTATTGTTTCATTATTTACTACTTCCTATTAGACTATTTTCCATTGATCTATACATGTTTTTACATACTCTTTATCTTTCTAACATGCTAACAGTGCTTCATATGTAACATTTAATTTGTAGGACTATATGCCACCATGGTTGTCGATACTTTGCTTGCTAATGTTTTACATTGTTTACCATTATATGCCATTGTATGCCATTATTTTTGGGCTATGCCCTTTGTCTTGTATGTACATTGTATACTTTTGGCCACTTTTTCCCTCATTGTCTTGTGACATTATGAGTGGTGTCCCATGTTTGAAACCCACTTTTCACGGTCTATTTTGTATGCACCTTTGATTATTACATTGTTTTTCTATGACATGTTTTATATATTTTTCTACTAACACATGTATATATCCACTTTTTTGCATGTGCCTTGGTCTCTACCATGCACATTCCCTCCCACTTTAGGGTATCCATTTCAAATCAATTTTAGGTCCTCTCCTTTGGACTACATGCTCCTATCAGCATCACACGCACCCCAAACAAGGGGGAATACATTGGGTGAATCAATCACCCCATACAACAAATTATAGATATATTTCAGATATGCACAGACTGGGAAAAGAGCAGGATATATTTTCAGGAATTGGGTCCTCACTTTAACACAAACACAAGTGCCTAAATACGAGACATTCTCACACGGGTGCTCTTGACCTCTCATGGGAACCTATGTCCTAGGGTAGGTACAATTATTTTCTTATATTATCACAATCTACAACAATTCATAGAGTATTTTTCACAATGTAGGATCATTCCTCTAGCAACAGTATGCATCCTATCTTCATTATAATTGGTACGAGATCAAAAAAATTGATATAACTTGAAACAAAATAGGGACACACTATCTGCAGTGGTGTTTATCGGGAAGCATTCATGGAAGGAGAGTAACACTAGACCTCTCTCCCCAAAAATTTTATGTCATGGCATGAGATCACCCAAAAACTCACTCTACACAACATTTTAAGGAAATTTTTCTACCCTTTTACACTCATGTTCATCAAGTGCACACTTTCCTTTTACTAATTTTACACACATTTACATACTTTTACGAGAGATTTCATAATACATGACTTTGATTACTCTTTCTCTATTCTTTTACATTTTTATCCTTAATATGCAACAATAATAAGCCCTACATCAAGCACAACAACAGATAGGTACAACATGATATGCTTCACCCTTAGGGTCACTTCTTCTTTCTTATTTCCCATGCTTCACACTTTTACTTGTATCTTTGGCACACTATCGCCATCACACTCTATAGGAAAAAAGGTACACATCTTCTGACTACTTTGTGTTATCGATTATTCACTCAACAACATAAAGTGGGGAAAATGTAGACACAAAACCATGCACTTGGGTACATTTCTAAGTCCTAAAAGAATACTAGTATTCATATGACTCCTTAGTAAGAAAACTAGTAATTAACAGCTATCTTTGGCCTCTTTTTTGTCTTTCTTATTTTATATCCGGTCTTACAAACCCTACAACCCAGTCGTTACTTTACATGATTATATTTTATGACTTGAGACACCATTTCCTAGCCATGACACCATCACCTAGGTGCCCCGACCTCTTTTACCTTACTCACTTTTTAGGGCCTCTTTTATCTTTTGGGAACCTTTTTTTTTTTTTTGGGTCGACCTTCCAGTTTTCAACTACAAAATTCAACTAAGGGAATCACATAAATACATATCTATGTGACCAAAATAAGGGACCAAGATCTAAGTGTATATTATCATCACCAAAGGTTGCATCCAAAGGAATATAAGAGAATCAAATGAATCCATCTAGCATCCATACAAGGGATAAGGGACGCATTTTCTCGCATAAGAAAGGGAAGTTCATTTTTCCATCCACGCATCTATTTACAATGTTACATCTAGCTATTGTCGGTTATCACATGCGTTTGCACAAGGGCATCCTAGGGCATGATTATATCTCACACTCACAAGAACTACATGGAGTTTGAGATTTAATGCGATACTCGATCATAATTTCACTCATTCGGGTGATTGTTGGGGTTAGTCGACTCCCCATAAATTACATATTTATTTTTTGGATTTAATGTGGTATTATGGATTTTACAGGTGAATCTTTCTTTTTCATGTTACATGTAGATCTAGTGATCAAGGTGCATGTACATCTAGTGATCAAGGTGCGACATACAGGATACCAACATTGACTATCAACTACACTAGAAAAAATAGATTTTGGCCACTTTCATAGTCATGGGCACCTAGTAGCAAAATTTGGTACCCGGTGTCCTTGACCCAATATAAATGCCATAGTCTAGCCTCATCGGACAGCTCCATAATTTACAATACACATGCGCAATGGTTTTTCCTTCATGTTCATCATTTTTCCAATCCATATCAGTTCCAAGATGAAGCACAAATCAGCTAAGTCCTTATCTCTCTCTCTCTCTCTCTCTCTCTCTCTCTCTCTCTCTCTCTCTCTCTCTCTCTCTCTCTCTCTCTCTCTCTCTCTCTTGCACTTAGGGTTTCATATTTCATTAGCTTATTGCTTGTGTTAAATTTTTACTTTAGCATTTATTTATCATATGTGACTCTGTAATTAGGATTTAGCATAATAATACTATTTTTAAATCACCTACAAAAAAATGTCTATTTGCACATGTCCACAAGCCACATCAAATATAATAAAAAATATGCGAGAATGTGGAGTCGAACCGACCCTAGCGGTCACTGAAGAGAGAAATTAGTACCGAGTGTTGGGCTACATTTGGACTCAAGTAGTTTTATGTGATTGTTTGTGTAACGATGCCTAGGATGCCCTTGTGCAAGTTACACAATGATGTCGAGATAGATCTATAATGTAGCTATGTATATAGTGTGTGTGATGGATTAAAATGAACTACCCCCTCCAATGTTTTGCATGCAGAGTGATGCAGCCATTTTCCCTTTTATGAGTGTGCTAGATTAATGCCTTTGAAGTTCTCGTGTGCCTTTTAATGCAAGCTTAGGTGATTATATGTAATGCTTAGTGTTTGTTCCCTTATTTGAGAGTTATAACTATGCTTATATATGATTCCCTTGTTTGAACTTTGTAATTTTTAGCTAAAAGGATGAAGGAAAAAATAGAATAAGAATTGATTGAATCCTTGAATAAATATTTATAATCATGCAAATATATATACAATGCAAATAGGATGGTTAAATGGGAACCGTCGAGTGATGCCACAAAGGCAGAGATAACTGACCAAAGAATAACCAACACAATTAAATAATGGATTAATTTTTCTAACATTTCCCCCTTAATACATTGTTTTTAATCATCATTTTTCCAGATAATGGTCCCCCTCATTTCAAACATGATAAAAAATTTTTACACTCTCCATGTAGCCTGCTCACCTTTGAGGTGGGATACCATCTTTGTGGCTTCATGGTCTTGGTGACACCTTGGTTTTTCCTTGTAGGATTACCAAAAATTGGAAGTGACATGAGTACATCTTTTTTTCAACACCTTTGGTGGTTTCTAGTTTCCTATATTACCATGAACCCCTATGGTTTCTTGTCTATGGGTTGACCACGAACCTAGAGGTGACATGAGGTCTCAACTGTATACTTTTGTTATTTCTCATATTGCTACAAACCCTTTGCCAAGAACCAAGTGCTACTTTAGTGTTTTTCTCCTCAGGATGTTATTCATTCAAGAGGTACCAAACTGGAAAATTCTCTTCATTTTTATTGAAAAACACGCTACACACAACAAAAACACACCACGAAAAAAAAACACACTAAAAAAATCTCACTATAACAATGATGCAACCATGTCATAGGTTTTTATTAAATAAAATTATCTTTTCCAATAAACACGATGTGGGAAGACTCGATAAGGTTTGATATTTTACATTTTAGGATACTACATCGTGCAATATTTTTTTGGAGTTAGGGAAATGGTAGAGGAAGGGGAATATGCATGTATGGAGTAAATTATATACATTATGTAACGCCCGAAAAGGACGACGCCACGCTCACGATGCCGACGATGCGCCACAACCATGCAACCCGAAAATGCGACAAATTTTTTTTTTTTTAAATGGGTGCGTTTGCATACAGGTTCGAACTAAAACAGTCCCGTAATGCTTCGGGAATGAAGATGATTCAAGGTTAAGGATATTTAAATTCATCTCATTCGACGTTTCACAAAACGGAAAGGAGGGTCGTCTTTCGAGTTGCTTTGTCTAGTGTCTGGTGATATCGCAATAGCAGTGTTTTCAATGTTAACCCTAGAGTAAGGTATAATTTGTTATGAAATGAATAACCTATCCACTCGATTTTTATTTTTGTTTAATTATCCATTTACATTACGTTATCTCATGAATTTAATACATTATATTATATATATATCAAGGAAATCATACGATAAGATATATACTTCAACATTATATTACTACATTGTATGTCTTTATGTATTTAATTGTACATAGCACCTTATTTATATTAAGTTTGTTTATTATATGAAGGTTGTATTATGTGTCACTAATATTTTATATAGTGATTAACACCTAAACTAGCCTATACAAGCTACACGTATTCCTTCAGTAGGATAACATATATTAAATTTTATGGTTGGGGCGGTGGTCTCATCATCCAATTGTCACAACTAAATATCTCCCTGCCTGGCGTGCGGATCCACTCCAACTGGCCGCTTACACCCTTACTTAATTGGATTTGTAAACTCACATCAGAGCAGACAGCCCGCCGTCTCTCTCTTAGACTGTCCTGTCCGCGCATTAAGAAGAAGGTTAATGTGGTGGTTGCGGGTTAGAACTCCAGGCGCGTGTAGCAGATGGGACGCTGTTTCAAACGCGGCGAGGTTCAGCACTCCGTTGATTAATTTCTTTGAACGCCTTAACCACACTGGTTGACCAACTATGTTGTAATCTGTTCATCATCGAATGCACCTTCAAATTCAGGATTCTGCCTTCAAGAGATGTTTATCAAATCGATTGAGGAGGAGACAGTGTGAATGTTTCAAGTTTTATTGGGGCAGAAAGAGTATTATATGGCGACTGGACAGAGAATCACAGCCTGGCCGCGTGGACAGCAAAAAGGAGACTGTAACGGTAGGGGCGATTTACCTCCACTTTCATTGGGTGCTGCATGGTGTGTGCGGGGCGTGGAGTGCTCAAAAGCGAGTAGGTTTCCAACTATGTTGTTATCTTGTTCAGTATTGGATGTACACACTCAGGGCGCACAACCCTGTTCCATATTAAGTCATGGAATAGTTGAAATTGAGATTGGTCGCTGTCTTTGGTTTTTGAAAGGTGCCACATCCTTTCTTTTTGCAATAAATTATTGCATACGGCCACTGTTGGCTTTGTTCAAACTTCATATGCGTTGTCAGGTCATTTTCCTTGCCAGATTTATTTCCAGAATTATACAAATGTAGAATATAAAATTAGTGGCTGCAACCATCTCTCTTGGAGTTGTTGCTCAGATTGTTTAAAGATCTCCACCCTTACATGAATGCCTGGTCCTGTTGGTAATCCTCACTACCGTAAGAAACCAAGCCCATCTTTTCTGTTCTTTTGGAAGTTTTGCAGTATCGAGCTCTGAATAGACAACATTCCTTGCTTAAGGATTTACTGAAAATCTAGTCTAAGGTATTACATTTATATAGGATATTAAAGAATTTTTATTCCTTGATTAGTTCCTTCCATAAATTATTGGCAAATCCAAATCTAGTAATACCTCGGTTCCATATAAACTTATGGAAGCACATCTACAGATCATTTAGAGTCTTAGACGTATTGACAGGCACAAGGTACTTCGTTTATAGATTATGAAAAAGTACAGCACAGTCCATAAATTATGAATCTTACTTAATCTTATTATGGACATTCTCCATGTTGCTTACAAACATGTTGTGGACAGATTCAGACTCTTTTTAAGGAAGAACAATTTAAATATTCTTTGTGGAGACTGGATAGGCAACGTTGATAGACAATCTTCATATTACTTAAACATGGATAGTAATTAAAATATTAGTTTCCTTTTAATTGGAATGTGGTGGTGACTTATTAAGCTAGAAACTTGCATTAGGATTTCTTTCTTCACTATTCAATAACATAACATGGGTTTCCAAAAGAATCGATTTCATTTCCCTTTTTACGATTCGCAAAGGATTCACAAGAAATTCTTAAATGAAGAGAGAGAGCATGATAGAGTTAGGATGTAATCTACTCTATTGGCATATTGGAAATTCAATAAAACTTAACTTTTTCCATTCATACTACAAGAAGAAGATATACACTAATAATATCACTTATCAATACCCTTTTTTTTTTTTGCAACAAAATGGAATCTAGTATGTATATATATTTTTTGTAATTATACTAACATTCAACATAAGAGTCCAATAATATTTTTATTAAGTTTTAAACAAGATCTATCAACATTTCAACCATGTGAACTTTTGGGCAAATATAGATTACAATGTCCCTTTTTTTTTTTTTTGAAATGAAAACAAGATGATACAACTTTCTTTCACATACAAATTTTACAACCAAATAATACATGTAAAGGAAAAAGGAAGAAGTCTTCCCAAGCTCCAAGGTGTTCTTCATCCATGCTCCAAGTTCCAAGTAGCTCAAATCACAACCAAGATAGGGGGAGAGGCAACACTCTCCTCCCAACCAAAACTCAATGGAGAAGAGAAGCAATCTCCTCCATTGACCCCCGAGCCCCAAACACAACACAATGAAGGGTGGTCTCCAACTCAAGGCAACAACACTTGCTTCCACAATACAATTTTCTTCACAACATTCAATTTTAAAAAGAAGAACCAAAAGGAAACACAAATAACACAATACTTTTCACAACAAGGCTTTCATCCAAGCCAACAAGAGAAGGAACTATGGGAATGTTTTCCTTATGCCTCCCCATTGAGATGAGATGCCCATCCAAAACCCTCCACAATAAAACTCAAGCCCCTATGACTCTTATGCCTCCCTCAAGTACCCCTTTTTCCTCCCATACTCTTATGCCTCCCTCCTCTTATGGCTCCCTCAAGAACAAGGTAAGAATGTAAACGTTCTCACCCAAGATGGGCATCCCTCTCAAACTCCCTCCACAATATCCTAATCTACTCTTATGCCTCCCTCATGAGTATTCCCATAGACCTCTCCTATACTACACAATAAGCATTCTATCCATTTTTCACAATACACCAAAGTAAACATGCATTATTCACAAATTTAGCATAGAAGCAACAATAATATGAAAGCAAAACAAAGGAGAAGGTTTCCTACCTCTCCATTGGAGAAGCCTAAACCAAGAAATTTGTCCAAGCTCCCTCCAAAACAATCCAAGCATGCAAGTCCAAGCACTCTCTTTTTCTCTTTCTCCCAATTCTTTTCTCTCCCAAAAATAACAAAAGAGAACTCTTCAACAAAACAAAAACAAAACTCCAACCCCCTCAACAAGAGAGGAAATTTCCATAAATAGACAAGAGGAAGAGTGAGGGTGATGTGGCTCCTTGTAGGATGCCACATCACACATCCTCAAGACCACCTCCCTTTAGTCAACTCAAATCCCAAAACACCATAAATGGGTGGTTGGGTTGAATGACATCTTTAATCCAAATCCATCCCTTCCCCATGTGTCCTAAGGCACAATTAAATGCAAAAGAAGACAAGTGCACTCCAAAGTCACATTTCCCTTCCCAAAACAATAAATAATCCCCTTTTTGGCTTCCCAACCCATAGATATGGTTGGTAAGGGGTTTTGGGAAGTGTGGGACAAGTTCAACTTGTCCCACAAGTCCCCCAAAATGCCCTAAATCTCAAATTCGAGATTCAAGGGATTTGGAGTGGTCAACACTCAAAACCAAGCATTCAATACATGAGGAAACACAAGGCTCAAGGAGCCAACCATAAAATTTAATACATCCACTAGACTTCCCTCCAAGACTTAAAATTTAAAACAAGGTGTTAAATTAATTCTAAACATACTTAGCAAAAGAAATTTTAAAAAGATATCAAAAATAAAATCACCTACTAAAGTAGTTAAAACAAGTAAATGAAATTCTTACCCCCTTGGTCACATTAGAAAATTTCCCCTTCATGGGAATTTTTCTCAACACATAAAAGAACAAAGGTAACACAATACAATTTACTAGTTGCCTTGACGACCAATTGTTGTAACCACCCGACATCCTGTTGTGTTTGGTTCCCAATCCCCCTCATGGTTGTGATCATGCTGTGTTTCCTGCAAAATGCAAAATACCTTCTTCGGCCTTGCGGCCATGTCAAAATATCCAAAATAACCATATGCATGAAATTTATTAACATCTATACGTAATTCAATTAATCATTATTTCTAGGTCTAAATCACAACTTAATTATGCATTTCATCATTATCCAAAATTATAGTAATGTAAATTCAACAACTACATTCTACTCATCATGGCGAAGAAATCCAATGTTAGAACACATGCAATATATCCATATAAAAATAATATCGGTATCAATAATGTCCATGAGTCGAGTAGGTCATACCGAAAACAAAATCCAATCATAATCCAAATGCATCTAGTCACAAAACATCCCGCTAATCAACATAAGTATAAGTCATGTCCATATCCAAAGTCGCATAACTCAAAATGATAATCAACTAAGTGTCGTAGGGAAGTGGGCATTACACATTACGAAATTAAAAAGTAAAACCACTTTATATGGCTCGTGACAAATAAATAATTACCACACACAGTACGAGATCCAACTTCCTAGATAGGGATCTTAGTATTCTCTGGTTCTCGTCTACATAAAATTCTTGGTAGGGGTTTAAATATTAATTCTTTGATATTGGATGCAGTAAGTCTTGTAGAATATTTTCAACCATTTTATGATCTTATATGCTAGACAATTTTTATGTCAATCTCAACCACACACATGGTGATACAATTCACTATCACATCAAGATTTTTATTGTAGCCCATGTGTAATAATCACTTTAATCAAATATAAATAAATAATTAATTTTTTTTATCTTTTTCCATGTCATATTCCTAACATGTGAAAAGTGGTACCTATTTTGTGATGGCCACCTCAACCTCTCAACTAATTTTTAGGTCGGGGTAAGTTTTCTATATTGCCCTTCAAAATATTTTTAAAATTATATATTATTAAATATATATTTTATATTATTCTATATTAATTTAAGTATTTCAAAGTTAAAATAATGAAAAATGTCAAGTTCACACATAATCTCTCATCCCTAAAATATTGCAATCAATGGGCCCACTATACTATATATTATTATTGATGTTGACCTACACACCCAAGAGCTTTTAATAAAATTTAAAAAACAATCTTGTTTAAGGTGTTTAAGAATATTTTAGTTTTATTATCTATTGTGAGTGGTATATTGGTGATACCTTTTATTGGTCCTCCAAAACCTTGTTTTTGTATGAAACAAAATATTGTCCCATGGGGTCTTTCCACCACCTGGTGCATGAAACATTATCTATAAAATCCACCTTCCATTAAGATTTTATGGTTACCATCATCATCCTATTTTTCATGTATTGTTGTAAGAAAATACACCACATCTTAATAGTTATTTGTGGTACTTTCAAGGTTCCCATGCTTTCATTTCCACATATCTTTCAAGTATGTCATAGCCTACACTACACTTCTTAATGTCTCTAAAATTATAGTATAAAGGGTGTATTGTTTATTAATGAAATTCTATTTTTTTGAATTTTTATTCAAATTTGAGGATCAAACTATTTTATGAGATGGAATATCCATAATTGTTTCACTAAACACAATAGTCGACATTGTAAAAAAATTCCATTCATAGTGTTGAATGATATAGCCTTACCTCCAAAGTACATTACCTCAAGATTGAATACATGGCAACCCCTTTATCCTTCAAAAGGTTCACAAAACAAGCATGTCATCCACTTCTATCTTATCATAACAAATAATGTGTTTACATGCATTCCCTCTAAGAGTGTCCCTACACCTTCATCACCTCTTTTCCTCTTATAATGTTTCGCTTTCACTCCTTTAACTCTATATTTTCCTTGTCTCTCATAAATGTCTACATTGCACCACATAGTAGTTGCATGGCTTATTATATCCATTTCCATATACCAACATAAAAAAATTGACTCTATGATGCTCTCTTTCCTTGAAACCACATTTTCACCAATATTATCAGACAACATCTCATAATTCCATGTTGTAGTATATGACTCGAAAATTTAATTCCTACCCTTCTTATGCAAGATCGTGTACATTAGGAATATGGACCTAATGATTTTTGAACATGATGAATAAATAGACATGATTACAAAAAAACAACTATGTAAAGCTGACAACTATTTATTTAATTTCATCTTAAAATTAATGGTTCATACTTTTTGGGTGAGATTAGATGGAAATAGTTGATTTTAGTTTGACACTAGATTTAAAAACACATTATGGTAGTATTATATTCCCATGTTTTTATTTCTAGATTTCCATTTTATCCTTTGATATGTAAAATATTTAAACTATACCTTCTATATATCTTCCCAAATTTATCACCTCTCGAAATTAATAAAAATACAAAATTCATAAAACTAAACCAACCCATTGAATTTAGAATATTAAAGAGTATCTCAGTTCTACCTACGTTGGAAACAAGTAATCCAATTTTAAACCACAAAAATGGCATCTTACCCATCCACATATAAATAATTTCATCTCCGAGAAGCGTTGCCAGAATCGCTTTGTCTCTCTGTGAAAAAGGAAATTGCCAACATTAATACATTTCCTGCATTTAACTTTTTAATATTTTCTATCTCATATTCCTAACTTGTGGAAATTGTTTCCTATTTGGTGTTGTGTACAAATATAATAAACCTCTTCATTCGAATGATATGCATTCTTTCTATGGGACGGAGTTGGCCATGAATAACATATAATGATATATCGTGGTTTGGTATTTATTGAGTATATTGCTTTGATGTATGGATAAATATAGACCATTCATTGGAATTCACTTTTTTACGTGTATTAATGGGCTCAAATTTCTTGGAGATTCTAAGTAATCACACAAACTTAAAATTTAGATTATGAACCTGGAGCCTATTAGATAATCCTCTTTTTAGTACAACCACTTTATGGGAAAATTACACCCATGTGAACATTGTGGGAGTGATTGAGAAAAAAATTCGAGTGCAAATAGTATATATTATTTAGTTTGGAACAATGTATGCCACAAAAACGCGTGGTACATGTAGGTATTTAACTCCCGCCTTTTTTACATACTTTGCATTTCAATCCAATTATAATGTTGGTTCTTCCTTATTATGTATCCAAGGGGACCATCATCATTAGGCACAAAAATATCTCCTAAAAAATAATTCCACTAGATATATTAAATAGGCATAATGGCACAACTAAAGCGAGAATACCATTTAGAAGTGCAACAAGAGTTGATTGGAAAAGAAGGGTATGGTATAAATGCTATGGATTCAAGGATTTATAATCTTTCATATATATTGGATAGGTACGCCTTTGAGTGAGTCCAATTTATCTCATTTTCTTTTTCTATTTAATGGTAAAAATATGTAAGTTTCCCCCTTCCAAAACATTCATAAAGCTATTGGATGACCAAGTAAATATATTTTGAACTACTATACCAATTTAGCTACTGCTTATACTTACTTTTTATTGAATCGGTTCAATTTTTCTTTTTTATAATATTTTAAAATGTGCTAATACGCTCCCCTTTTTAAAACAAATGAAAAAGGTCTTAATTTCAAGTGTCCTTTTATATATATATATATATAAACTTCCTTCAAACGGTAAAAAAAAAAAAGTTGTCAAGACTCAAGTACATAGACAGCTCAGAAATCGAGCCGTTGATAAAAACGCTTTTGGGGGCGGCGGAGGAAAGCAAATTAAAAAACGTGCTCCAAACAGCCAAAAAAGCAGACTCATGTGGACAGCTGGCATGTCGGAGCATGTAAATTGAGTCGTTGATGAAAAGCTATTCTGTGTTATAAAAGCTATTGAGTCGTTAATGAAAAGCTTAAATCTGGCATCATAGCTGATTCATCATTCAAGTTTTGGGGCTTCCGCGATTATTGTCTGCGATGAGATGGGGACCGGGGTAAGCTTCTTCTTATTTCTCTTAAGGTTATGCTCTGTTTTCTTTTGTTCAGTTTCTAACACAGCAAAGTAGAGCAGAACATTTGAAATTTGTTTGGTAAATTACTCGCTGCTCATGATTCATTTTGGGACCAATTGACATCATTTTGATCAGATTATCTTTGTATTAAGTTATTCAAACTGATCTTCACAACATTTGAGATACATTTTTGTCTACGAATCTGAGGTTCGAGTCTCGTTACTCCAGCTCTGTGTGAACGCATGCAGGTGCTATTCTGTGTTATAAATGGGATTTATGGGCGGAGGAGGGTGCACAGCAACAAGATTCGAAGATCCTCATATTTTTCCCTGGAACCACAACAGGCGGGCGGGGTAAGCTGCTTCTTCTTTCCTTAAAAGTTGGTTATGCTCTGTATTTTTTGGTTTCGTTTTTGTTCGATTTGTAACAGAGCAGGCATATCATTTGAAATTACCCTTGGTTTCCCTTTTGTGCGATCGTATGCAGGTGCCAGATTCATCATGGACATATGATTAAGAATGGTTCATCGATTTCGCCTAATGCGCTGGCATCACCGCCCTTTTTTTATTCTTTCACAGCCAGCTGTCTAGTCTGTGTGTTTTCTGTCTGATGTGTATCTACTTGCAATTATTTTCAATATAAGCTGCAACAAAAATTAAAAAACAAAAATATAACATAACAGAATAGATATACCTTTGAAAGCCCAGCAGAATGAGAATTTGAGCATTATCAAAGCTTAGATAGATATAACCTGCCCGGAGTTTGAGCCAATAAGGAAGCTGCGGTTGGTTTGGCTAGATCAAGTCGTCATTCCAGAAGATTATATGCAGAAGCCCTTTTCTTCAGATTTGAGATTGTTTAAATGGATTTCGTGTCCAGTTACTCGTTTGAAATCCTAATGGAATATTGAACGTCTTGTTGTTGTAGATCTAAGTGGCACCACCGAATTCCCATCTCTTAATCGAAAATTTTTGGGACGAAAATCCCCAGCACAAGGTAATTTCTTATTTCCCTAACATTGGCTGTGTAAATATATTTATATATATCTAATGTAATATATTTCTGATCGCAGAAGCCCAAACATCTTAAATTTCTTTCCCTCAGTCGGTGTGTATATCTTATAAGATTGCCTGATCTCTCCCTTATTAGGCTGGACTTGAAAGAATGTTTGGGAATTAAAAAAATTGGCGAGTAATTAGTACATCACATTTGAAATGGTTAAATGGTTAAGTTTTTCGGGTTGCAAAAATATAGAGGAACCTCCAGATAGTATCGGGAATCTCTCATCGCTTGAAATGCTCTTTACGGATGGCTGCACATTCATCAGAAAATTGCCCTCCTCGTTTGAGAAGCTGGGAAGCCTAAGAGAAGTGGACCTCGGCGGTTCAGAACAGAGTGAGAAATTGCCCTATTTCGGAAAAGACTGCTGCCTCAAAAAAATCATCCTCGGCGGTTGTATCAGATTAGGTCCTGATTGCAGAGGACTACATTCCTCACTGTCATCCCTCTATCGTGATTATTATCTGCGAGGAGACTGGGTAAGTTGCTTCTTTTTCTGTTGAAGTTGGTTATGGTCTACATTTATTGTGTTCTTTTTGGGTGACGGAACAGAGTAGATCACTTGTCAGATCCATTCACTTTAGCACCAAATGACATCATATTTATCAGATTAACTTTGAACTAACTTATTTACATTTATCTTCACAACATTTGAGCTACATTTTTATCATTTCATTTCTTTCTACGAATCTGAGTTTCAAGTCTCATTATCTGCAAGATATTATCTTTTATTCACTCGTCAGTATGTTTTGCTAGAGCTCTGTATGATCATATGTAGGAGTCAGACACTTTAGATTCGTCATAGACATCAATTACCCTTACTTAAGTGTCTTTAGATTCATCATAGACATAATGCTAGTTTTTGATCTGTCATACAGATTTCATATTTACATTCTCTCTTTTGCATGGTCTTGTTACAAGGTTCATCTTATGTCTCAACTCTCCCATTGCATGGTCTAATTTGTTACAAGGTTCATCTTATGGTTCTTTTTTCTGTTAAACTTTGTTATGGTTTATTGCGTTTTTTTTTGGTAATGGAAAAAAGCAAATCATATGAAAGAAATTTGGTTCATTCACTCTGACCTCACTCGCTGCACATATATCACTTGTCAGATCCTATCATCACTGTCTTTTCACCTATTACACTATTATCACGGCTATTTTTGATCTCTCATACAGATTTCATATTTACATTGTCCCTTTTGCATGGCCTTGTTACAGGGCTCATCTTATAGCACCTCTCAATAACATCTCATGGTAAAGCAACGCAGAAACAACAGCCTTCCACAGGGATAGATTTTGAAGCTATGCTCTGTGTATCCGAAGCTATTGAAGCTATGGTAGTCTCCACCCATGTATATACATAATATCTACTAAATTACACTATGTTTGTTAGTATTGGAGCATTTTCTATATGGTGATTCTTAATTGATGATCATAGTTTGCTTTTGATATCAGAGTGTGCCAGCTTTTTAGATATATATTCATTATCTGTGTGTTTACGCAGCAATGGGTGAAGCATGAGAGCTGGAGCACAGGGCAGGCCCTTGTCAGGAGGTATACATCTATGTACATTGTTCTTAGCAGTTATTTTTATGTCTCTACTATCCCATTACTTTGGTAAATCAAAAACATCTCGTGGTCAGGAGGTATATATATATATATACATATATACAGGAAGGCTAACGCAAATAGAGTTAAATCTTGATTACCAGTAAACTAGTGTTTCCTTTATACAATATGATTTAAATTGTGAAGAGGCAGTTAAGACCTTATGTGGTTAGTAAGCCCATTTGCATACTCCTTTGACCACGTTCCTTTGCATTGTGAGTTTTGGGTGCATTTAATGCCCCAAGCGTGTGTACAATTTTCTGGTCTGACAGGTTTTTATAGTTTTCTAGCGTGAAGCGTGGCCCTTTTCTGAAGGATTTCTTAATTAAAAATTTCACTCAAAATCGAATTCTGTCCTAGCATTCAGCCAATTGGTAGAAGTAAAATCATCAGGATTGATAGAAATGTTTATATATTGTTGTCCAATTTCTGTGCCTGATTTCTATAATTTTCCACATCCAGTCTGCTCAGAGATGGTTATTGTCTCATTACAGACGGGTTCTTGTGGTGAACAGCCTTAACAGCCTAGGAGCCTTGGATCCGTTGGTCTTGTATTCGTCGGATAATTCATTAGACTGGTTTTGTGAAGAGAATAATTGCATCGATATACATAGTGAATATGAAGAAGACAAGACTGAGACACTACCAGTATCTAACCCCAATTTTAGAGCTTTCTTTTTCATTTTTGGCTTACCATGGGACTTGGGCGACTAAAAAAATGCACTGCTCAAGCTTCCTTCTCGTTCTTGAAGCATATAATTTTACTATCGCCCACAGCTTGACCAGAATTTGGTTTAAATATAAAGTATTTTCAATTTATACTTTTCTTTCTTAGATTTACAAAAACGGGAATTTCATGGTTTTTTCACCGACTGGAAATTACTACAAAGAATGTTGCGGGCTTTCTTCATTCCATTTTTATTTTCCCTCAAATAAATAGATATTTACTTTACTTTTCCTGTAGATGGTATGACAAATCAATACAAACAAATGGTAGAAAAAATAGACCATAGATTGATAGATTTGGTTTAGATATGTTTTTAAACTTTGTCATGTCATTCTCTTGTGAATTGATATTCCTCTTTTAAATGTTAGCGAGATTTGTTTTTGTGATTATTGCTATAATGGTTGCTCTGAGTAGTTGGGTTGATCTTCCTCTTTTAATGAAATTTGCTTATTATTCAAATTAGGTGCACTAAAAGTTGCTCATCAAAATGTATTCTCTTTTTAGCCATTATTATTTTGTAAATATTATTATAATATTTTTGATAAAAAAAAAAAAATTAAAAAAATGGCAAGAGACATCATTGGGGTCTTATACCTTTTTTCTTTTTCTTAGTTTTAATTATTCTTAACTTTTAAAAATACCTATATTAAGCGAGGTTTAAAGGGAAGAGAAAGAGGGGATCTAGTATTAAGCGAGGAAGGGGAAGACAAGGAAGGGGTGGAGGAAGGAGGGGGAGGAAAGGAGGAAGGGAATGAAGAGTAAGAAGAGATAGGAGTGGAGGCATGGGGAAAGAAGGGGTGTGTAGGGAGGAAGAGGGTTAAAGGAGGGGTGTGGAGGGAGGAAAGGAGGAAGGGAATGAAGAGTAAGAAGAGATAGGAGTGGAGGCAAAGTGGGAAAGAAGGGGTGTGTAGGGAGGAAGAGGGTTAAAGGAGGGGTGTGGAGGGAGGAAGGGAAGAGGGGGAAGGGGAAGAGGAAGAAGGGGGTTAATGAAGGGTGTGAAGGGAGGAAAGGAGGAAGGGAATGAAGAGTAAGAAGAGATAGGAGTGGAGGCAAGTGGGAAAGAAGGGGTGTGTAGGGAGGAAGAGGGTTAAAGGAGGGGGTGTGGAGGGAGGAAGGGAAGAGGGGGAAGGGGAAGAGGAAGAAGGGGGTTAATGAAGGGGTGTGAAGGGAGGACGAGAAGATGAGGAAGGGGTGTGGAGGAAAGAATGGAAGAGAAGGTAGAGGTGTGGAGGGAGGAAGGGTAGGAAGGGGGAAAGTAGGGGTGTGGAGGAAGGGGAGAGGAAGAAGGTCAATGAAGGGGTGTGCAGGAGGAATTGGAAGAGGGAGAAGGGGGTTAAAGGAGGGATGTGGAGGGAGTAGGGGAAGAGGATGGAGAAGGGTATAAAGGGGGCAAAGGAAGGGGAAGAGGAGGAAGGGAAGAGGTCAGAGGGTGTGAAGAGACAGGGAAAAGGATGGGTATGGAGGGAGGAAGGGAAGAGGAAGAAGGTCAATGAAGGGTGTGGAGGGGAGGAGGTGGAAGAGGGAGAAGGGGTTAAAGGAGGGGCGTGGAGGGAGTAGGGGAAGAGGAGGGAGAAGGGTATAAAGGGGGCAAAGGAAGGGGAAGAGGAGGAAGGGAAGAGGTTCAGGGGTGTGAAGAGACAGGGAAAAGGATGGGTATGGAGGGAGGAAGGGAAGAGGAAGGAGCATCGTGGAGGGGAGAATGGAAGAGAAGGTAGGGGTGTGGAGCAAGGAAGGGAAGAGGAGGGAGGGGTGTGAAGGGAGGAAGGGAAGAGGAGGAATACGGGTGTGGAGAGGAAGGGAAGGGGAAGAGAAGGTAGGGGTGTAGATGGAGGAAGGGAAGAGGATGGAGGGGTGTGGAGGAGGAAGGGGAAGAAAAGGTAGGGGTGTGGATGGAGGAAGGGAAGAGAAGGTAGGGGTGTGGATGGAGGAAGGGAAGAGAAGGTAGGGGTGTGGATGGAGGAAGGAAGAGAAGGTAGGGGTGTGGTTTGGAGGAAGGAGTGCGGAGGGAGGAAGGGGAAGATAAAGTAGGGTGTAGAGGGAGGAATGGAAGAGGAGGGAGGGTGTGGAGGGAGGTAGAGGAAGATAAGGGAGGAAGGGAAGAGGAGGTAGGAGTGTGGAGGGAGGAAGGGAAAAGGTGGTACGGGTGTGGAGAGGAAGGGAAGAAGATGGAGGGGTTTGGAGGAGGAAGGGGAAGAGAAGGTAGGGGTGTAGATGGAGGAAGGGAAGAGGAGGGAGGAAGGGAAGAGGAAGGGAAGAGGATGGAGGGTGTGGAGGGAGGAAGGGGAAGAGAAGGTAGGGGTGTGGTTTGGAGGAAGGAGTGCTGCGGAGGGGAGGAAGGGGAAGATAAAGTAGGGTGTAGAGGGAGGAATGGAAGATGGGGGGGGTGTGGTGGGGAGGCGAGAGGAAGATAAGGGAGGAAGGAAGAGAAGGTAGGAGTGTGGAGGGAGGAAGGGAAAAGGAGGGAGGGGTGTAGATGGAGGAAGGGAAGAGGAGGTGTGTGTGGGAGAGGAAGGGAAGAGGATGGAGGGGTGTGGAGGGAGGAAGAGGAAGAAAAGGTAGGGGTGTGGATGGAGGAAGGAAGAGAAGGTAGGGGTGTGGTTTGGAGGAAGGAGTGCAGAGGGAGGAATGGAAGAGGACGGAGGGTGTGGAGGGAGGAAGGGAAGAGGGGTGAAGGGTGTGGAGAGAGGCAGAGGAAGCTAAGGGAGGAAGGAAAGAGGAGGTAGGAGTGTGGAGGGAGGAAGGGAAAATGAGGGAGGGGTGTGAACGGGAGGAATGGAAGAGGAGGGAGGGGTGTGGAAGGAGGGTGGAAAAGGATGGGCATAAAGGGGGAGGAACGGAAGAGGAGGAAGGGAAGAGGAGGGAGGGGTGTGGAGGGAGGAAGGAGGTAGAGGGAGGGAGGGAAGAGGAGATAGGGGTGTGGAGGAGGAAGGAGTGTAGAGGGGGAAGGGGAAGAGGAGGGAAGGGTCAGTAGAGGGAGGGAGAGAAGATGAGGGAGGGTGTGGAAGGAGCAAGGGGAAGATAAGGTAGGGGTGTGGAGGGAGGAAGGGGAAGAGGAAGATGAGGAGGGAAGGAAGGGGTTCGAGGGAGGGAGGGGTTTGGAGGGAGGAGTGTGGAGGGAGGAAGGGAAGAGGAGGTAGGGGTGTGGTTTGGAGGGAGGTGGAAGAGGGGTGTGGAGGGGGAGGGAAGAGGAGGTAGGGGTGTGGAGGGAGGAAGGAGTGTGGAGGGAGGAAGGGAAGAGGAGGAAGGGTGTGAAAGGAGGAAGGGGAATATAAGGTAGGGGTGTGGAGGGAGGAAGGGGAAGAGGGGGAGAGGTGTGGAGGGGAGGAAGGGAAGAGGAGGAAGGGTGTGAAAGGAGGAAGGGGAATATAAGGTAGGGGTGTGGAGGGAGGAAGGGGAAGAGGGGGAGAGGTGTGGAGGGAGGAAGGGAAGAGGAGGAAGGGGTGTGGAAGGAGGAAGGGGAAGATAAGGTAGGGGTGTGGAGGGATGAAGGGAAAGAGGAGGGAAGGAAGGGTTTTAAGGAAGGGAGGAGTTTTGAGGAAGGGAGGGTTTGGAGGGAGGGGGAAAGGGGGTGTGGAGGGAGGAAGGGGTTTTGACGAAGGGAGGGGTGTGGAGGGAGGAAGGGGAAGAGGGAGGAAGGGAAAATGAGGAAGGGGTGTGGAAGGAGGAAGTGGAAGATAAGGTAGGGGTGTGGAGGGAGGAAGGGAAAGAGGAGGGGAGGAAGGGGTTTTGAGGAAGGGAGGGGTTTTGAGGAAGGGAGGGGTTTGGAGGGAGCCGAAAAGGAGGGGTGTGGAGGGAGGAAGGGGTTTTGAGGAAGGGAGGGGAAAGGAAAGGAGGGAGGGGAAAAGGGAGGGGTGGGGGAGGAAGGAAAGAGGAGGGAAGGAAGGGGTTTTGAGGAAGGGAGGGGTTTGGAGGGAGCCGAAAGGAGGGGTGTGGAGGGAGGAAGGGGTTTGGAGGAAGGGAGGGAAAAGGAGGGGTGTGAAGGGAGGAAGGGAAGAGGAGGAAGGGGTTTAAAGGGAGGGAGGAGATGTGGGGGTATGAAGGGAGGAAGGGAAGAAGGAGGGGTGTGGAGGGCGGATGAGAAGAGGAGGAAGGGGTGTGAGGGGAGGAAGGTGAAGAGGGGGAAAGGGAAGGTGTTTGGAGAGTGGGGGAAAAGGAGGGGTGTGGAGGAGGAAGGGAAGATGAGGGAGGGGTGTGGAGGGAGGAAGGGGAAGAGGACAAATGGGAGGGGGTAGAAGGGGAAGGGGAGGAAGGGGAGGAAGGGGAGGAGGGAAGAGGGAAGGAAGGGGCTTGGAGAGAGGAAGGGGCTTTGAGGGGAAGGGAAAACAAGGGGTGTGGTGGGAGGAAGGGGTGTGGAGGTAGGATGGGGTGTGGAGGTAGGGGAAAGAGGAGGGGTATGGAGGGAGGAAGGGAAAAGGAGGTAGGGTGTGGAGGGAGTAAGAGAAGAGGAGGTAGGGGTGTGGAGGGAGTAAGAGAAGAGGAGGTAGGGGTGTGGACGGAGGAAGGGGTATGGAAGGAAGAGGTTTGGAGGAAGGGGGAAATGGAGGGGTGTGGATGGAGGAAGGGGTGTGGAGGTAGGGGAAAGAGTAGGGGTATGGAGGGAGGAAGGAAAGAGGAGGTATAGGTGTGGACGGAGGAAGGGGTATGGAATGGAGGGGTTTGGAGGAAGGGGAATATAAGGGTGTGAAGGGGGAAGGGAAGAGGAGGAAGGGGTGTGCATGGAGGAAGGGAAAGAGGAGGAAGGGTAGGAGGGAAAGGAGGGAAAGGAGGAGGGGGAGGAAGAAGGGAAGGGGAAGAGGAGGAAGGGGTGTGGAGGGAGAGAGGGGAAGAGGAGGGATTTTGAGAGAGGAAGGGGAGAGGATGGAGGGGTGGGGAGGGAGGATGAGGGAAAAGAAGGAAGGGGTGTGGAAGGAGGAAAGGGAAGAGGATGAAGGGGGAGGGGAGGAGGGAGAGTGGGATGGAGGGAGGGAAAGATTAGGGAGGGGTGTGGAGGGACGGAGGAAGGAAGAGAAGGGGAGGAAGGGGTGTGGAGGGAGGAAGTGGTTATGAGGGAGGGGAACAAGAGGGGTATGGAGGGAGGAAGGAATGAGGAGGTAGGGGTGTGGAGGTAGTAAGGGAAGAGGAGGAGGGGGGTGTGGACGAGAGGAAGGGGTATGGAATGGAGAGGTTTGGAGGAAGGGGGGAATATAAGGGTGTGAAGGGGGAGGGAAGAGGAAGAAGGGGTGTGCATTGAGGAAGGGAAAGGGGAGAGGAGGGAGGGGGAGGGGCGAGGGAAGAGGAGGAAGGGGTGTGGAGGGAGGAAGGGATTTGGAGGGAGGGGAAGAGGAGGGATTTGGAGGGAGAAAGAGAAGAGGATGGAGGAGTGAGGAGGGAGGATGAGGGAGGGTGGGGAGGGAGGGTGTGGAAGGAGGAAAGGGAAGAGGATGAAGGGGAGGGGTAGGAGGGAGAGAGGGATGGAGGGAGGGGAATATTAGGGAGGGTGTGGAGGGAGGGGAAGATTAGGGAGGTGTGGAGGAAGGGGTGTGCATGGAGGAAGGGAAAGAGGAGAAAGGGGGGAGGAGGAAGGGTGTGGAGGGAGGAAGGGAAGGAGGAAGGGAAGGGAAGAGGAGGAAGGGGTGTGGAGGGAGGAAGGGATTTGGAGGGAGGAGAAGAGGAGGGATTTGGAGGGAGGAAGGAAAGAGGAGGGAGGGAGGATGAGGGAGGATGAGGAGGAAAGGGAAGAGGATGAAGGGGAGGGGTAGGGGGAGAGCGATGGAGGGAGGGGAAGATTAGGGAGGGGTGTGGAGGGACGAAGGGATGAAGGAAGGGAAGGGAAGAGGAGAGGTAGGGGTGTGGAGGGTGGGAGGGGTTATGAGGGAGGGGAACAATAGGGGTTTGGAGGGAGGGAGGAAAGAGGAGGGAGGGGTGTGGAGTGGGGAAGGGGAAAAGAAGGTAGGGGTGTGGAGTGAAGAATGGAAGAGGAGGAAGGGGTGTGAAGGGAGGAAGGGGAGGAGGGAGGGAAGGGAATAGGAGGAAGGGGAAAAGAAGGTAGGGGTGTGGGGGTGTGGAGTGAGGAAGGGGAAGAGGAGGAAGGGAGTGAAGGGAGGAAGGGGAGGAAGGAGGGAAGGGAAGAGGAGGAAGGGGTTTGGAGGGAGGGGAAGAGGAGGGGTTTGGAGAGGAGGAAGGGAAGAGGAGGGAGGGGTTAGGGAGGGAGGAAGGGGAAAAGAAGATAGGGGTGTGGAGTGAGGAAGGGAAGAGGAGGAAGGGGGTGTGGAGGGAGGGAGAGATGGATTGAGGGAATGGAATAGGAGGAAGGGGAAAAGAAGGTAGGGGTGTGGAGGAGGAAGGGAAGAGGAGGAAGGGGTATGAAGGGGGAAGGGGAGGAAGGAGGGAAGGGAAGAGGAGGAAGGGGTGTGGAGGGAGGGAGGGTTTTGGAGGAAACTAAGAGGAGGGGTTTGGAGGGAGGAAGGGATAAAGAAGGTAGGGGTGTGGAGTGAGGAAGGGAAGAGGAGGAAGGGGTGTGGAGGGAGGAAAGGGAAGAGGAGGAAGGGAATGGGGAGGAATGGGGAGATGGGAAAGGGGGAGGAAGAACCAAGGGGGAAGGGGGAAGTGGGGGAGGAAGTGAAGGGGGAGGAGGAGGGAAGGAAGGGGTTTTGAGGGGGAAAAGAGGGGTGTGGAGGAGGAAGGGGAAAAGGAGAGAGGGGAAAAGAAGGAAGGGGAAGAGGAGGAAGGAAGGGGAAAGGAGGGGTTTAGAGGGAGGTGGAAGAGGAGGAAGGAAGGGGAAAGGAGGGAGGGGGAAAGGAGGGGTGTGGAGGGAGGAGAAGAGGAGGAAGGAAGGGAAAAATTAGGGAGAGGGAAAGGAGGGGTGTGGATGGAGGTAGGGAAGAGGAGGTAGGGGTGTAGAGGGAGGAAAGGGTATGGAAGGAGGAAGGGAAGAGGAGGAAGGGGTGTGGAGGGAGGTAGGGGTGTGGATGTAAGGGTGTGGGGATAGGAAGGAAGGGAGGAGGGAGGGAGGGAGGGAAAGGCGGGTAGGGGTGTAGAGGGAGAAAGAGGTGTGGATGTAGGCATGTGAGGATAGGAAGGGAAGAGGAGATACTAGTGTGGTGGGAGTAAGGGGTGTGGAGGGAGGGGTGTGGAGGGGTGTGGAGGGGTGTGGAGGGAGGGAAAGGAGGAAGGGGGAAAGGAGGGGTGTGGAGGGAGGGAGGGAGGGTGTGGAGGGAGGGAGGGGGTGTGGATGTAAGGGTGTGGGGATAGGAAGGGAAGAGGATGTAGGGGTGTGGAGGGAGGGAGGTAGGGGTGTAGGGGAGAAAGGGGTATGGATGTAGGCATGTAGGGATAGGAAGGGAAGAGGAGGTAGGGGTGTGGTGCGAAGTAAGGGAAGAGGAGGAAGGGGTGTGGACGAGAGGAAGGGGTGTGGATGGAGGAAGGGAAGAGAAGGAAGGGGCGTAGAGGGAGGGAGGGGTGTGGAAGGATGTAGGGGTGTGGGTGTAGGAAGGGAAGATAAGGAAAGGGTGTGGAGGGAGGAAGGGAAGAGGAGGTATGGGTGTAGACATGTGGTGAAGCATTTCCTTAAATCCTTAGACCATACCCTACTAGCCCATTTCCTTAAATCCTTGGACCATAACCTATTTATCCATCATATGCTCCCTATATGAAGCATGTGGCCCACCATCATCCGTAACACTCTTATCATCAATCCCAAACATCCATTTTTTTCCCACACTTCTCGGGACCAACAAAATAACGCATTAGATTATATGAAGCACAAACAATTTCTTCATCAAGCTAAAATCAAAAATCTAAGGATCTCTAAATCTCCAAACAAATCCAACACCCATAACTCCAAAACTCAAATTATATTCAAAAATCAAAACAATGCAAACACCAAGTATGGCGCAAAGTGCACAAATCTACGGAAAGGGAATTCAAGCTCACACATACATAATCCATATTGAATGATATGTCGTAGTCACTTAACGTGTGTAATCTCACCATGATCATTGAGATGGAGATAATATTACTCTTGATAAGAAAAAAACTCCTAGTCTTCATCACCAAAGAAATCACAAACATTGTTGTTGGATCCTATCACATGGAGTGACATTGTTGGTCCGAACCTTCTAATCCATCCTATCATATTCATCCTACCCTAACATGGATAATTTTCCTCTTATCCATCCCCATTTCATCCTTTTCTTTTGTCCCCCTTGACACTTGATAAAATCTTCTCCCTTTGAGGTTTTCCCTTCACAAAATCATCAAAAATCCAAAAAATAGAGAGAAAGCATTATAAAAATCAAAGGTACAAACATCAAACATTGCAATAAGTATCGCATACACCGTGAACCCCGTGCATTGGTGTTTTCATTGATGTCAGGTGGCATTAATGGCAAAGTTGTGATTGGTGAATTAAGGCTAAGACAGGGGCATGAAGGTTGATTCAGAGTGGATTCAAAGTGGTTTTAGGATGAATTCAGGGTGTGTGCAAGCTTGGTCAATGAGGTAGGAGCTCACTAGAGGTGTGGAGAAGCTTAGGTTGCTTTACTCGTGTGTCCCAAAGGTCTAATATGGTGTCTCAAAGATGTTCAAGATCTTATAAGATGGTCATCATGTCAGGTGGTGTAAGTCACAGTTGAAACTAGCTCACTTAGGCCTAGTTCTAGAGCCTAATGAGGTGTAAGAGCTCAATGTAGGACATAAAAAGTCCGAGGATTCATGGTATGATTCTAATAACACTTCCCACATCATGTAGGAGAATCTACAATGTTTAATTTAGCTTTGGAAGCAAAATTCAAGTTATCACCAAAACTACCCTTGAGAACTAGCAATGGAAGTTGAGGTAAATGAGATTGGCCTAGCATATACAAGAATATTTATGATAAACCAAGCTATGGAACATGTAGAGGGATAGGTTTTAGTGTGTCATGTCAAGTTTCATCAAGTTTTGAAGAATATTGTGAAAGTTTTCAAGTTTTACTAAAATCGGTTTCTTGATAAATGCAATCTGAGTACCCTGTCTTCTTAGCATCCAAAAATAATTATCGATCCTCCTTTAGATAAATCATAGAGGAATTTTTGAAGAGCACTCCAATCCTAAACTTTTGCAAAAATTTTGAGGGAAATTGGATAAGAAATAAATAAGTTCTATTCATTTTTCTAACAAGGTTTTTCTCTCTCTAGGCCTCCTTGAAGCGATAGGTACAAAATGAGTTTTTTAACTCCAAATCATGTGTGCAAGTTGGTACAACCCTCAAAAGTTTTGAATACTTAATCTAAGTCACAATGACAACATGTCACTTCTTGATGGCACTTCAAGTAATCAAAGATGTTAAAATTGCTAGACCTACGAATGAAAAGCCCGGTGAAGACATAACATTGACGGACTATGATTTGACCCACATCTCATTAGGTCAAGCTTCACATAAGGGTGAATCTCATCTGTTCAAGAAATCCTCTTCCCTCCTTCTCACCGTAAATGAATAATATGAGCAAACAATCATGCAATTGGAGGAACAGTAAAATCTCTCAAAGGTGCCTACGTTCAACCTCTCTTGCAATCTAACTCAACAACTTCTCTTCCTATAGAATACATTCCTTTGATTAATAGCGTTGATCCTCGGTGTGGTCAAAAATAACAAGGATATATGATGCGGGGTAAGGCCAACGAGAAGTGGATTGAGAAAATCATTGATCAAGGCAAGACATTATTTCCGGATATCATTTCTCTCATCAAGTATGTTCTTACAACATGTATCAAGTAAACAAAGCAAAAGAGGAATTTGCAAAAGAGGTCAATCATTTGGATGAGATGTTTCCACTAGTATCCGAGATGATCTCCTTCAACTCTCACACCCTCGTGAGTAAGAACATGTTCGCATCTGCTATGGAGAACTTGTCTCAAGTTTGGATCTGTATCATGGACATGAAATATGCAATGCTCAAGAATGCAATATCCGAGTTGGACTCTTGTGGACAACATGCTTTGAGATCTTGAATGATGTTTGCAATTGTGTTTAGAGACTTGAGTTCCCTCCACTCATTAAGGATTCATCTTCAGAGGAACTCATTGCTTCCTTCTAGGAGCTGGTCAAGAAAGAGGCAGGTGACTCTCTTTCCTTCAATGAAGACAACTTAGAGTCCTTAGCCAACATCAAAAGTTGCATTGCATGCAATTGCAATGGATCACGAAGAATGGCTTCATCAATGTAAGAGGATCAGTGATGTCCCCGAGACATGGACCAAGGTGTTGGGTTGCGTTTGCATTCCAAAGGCGGATAAGTTGGCACTTGGCAATAGCTCAATTCAACAAGGAATTCAAGGAACAAGAGCCCACTCCAGAAACTCATCATCAGGAGGCATGAATCAGCAAAGTTCTTCATCATAGGGAGCTTCTTCATCAAATTTGGAAACTTCTTCCCTCTTCTCTCTTTCTCCCTCTTCCTTCTCTCCCCTTTCTAATTCTTCATTGAGCGTAATCATTGTATTTTGTCTCATTCACTTAAAGTGACTTTTTGAAGTTTTGTTGTAACACCCCTTTAATTTATAAAAAGTGAACTTTTTTCTCATGTTTTAGAAAAATGAAAAGTCACAGTCGAATGAGATCATGAAAACTCATGTGGAAGTCGGCGAAAAGTCAATTCACATTGTTATAAATTGGGATGGCTTCTTCATTCTAGAGGATCCTAAAAATTTAGTTATTTGTAGCAATGGTGGATTGTGATTTGGGTGTTGAACTTTGTATCACCAACACATGAAATAAAGCTACATTTCTTCCATTCCCTTTTCCTATGTGTTCTTCTATTTCTCTCTTTTATTTACTTTGCAAGCATAGTGATCAAGAAATAGTTGTGTATCTTTGATAAACGAATCTAAGAAAAGTGTGTCTAGGTTTGTTCTTCTCAGTAGTTAGCTTCATTATTGCTTTCCTATATATTGAATGTCGAGCTACTCGGTCATTGGGTGTGAATTATGTTTTTGCCTACTCACAGAAAACCTTCCTTTATCTAATTTCTCTCTCGCACCCCTCATCATTGCAGCTTTCCTCCCTTGTACCTCGTACAAGCACTTTGCCCTGTGTTCAAGTGGAGTGTTCCTGTGTGATCTCTGGCCTAATTGGCCAATCTACAAAGCATTTATATAGGATTAGATTAGTTTGCATTCAATAATGGGAGTTGAAACATTCAATGCAAAGGCACGTAGCCCCGTGAGCGTTGGTGGAAACACCTAATTTTCCACGTCAACAAATTATTTTACCAATAGATTGCATGTGCAATCAGCAAAGTCTTGTTTGGCCTAGCTGGAAAGGGTTTAGAAATGTTGAACCGAGGTGGCTTGAGAGCAAGGGTGCCACAAGGCTCCTCCTTTCTTCTTTCTTGGAAACATCTTCTCTTCCTTCACAGTGGTCCGAGATTTGTTGAGATTTGTTGCTTTGATAGCAAATGCAAACGTGAACCAAATATAATTTACTTTCAACCGCAAAATGATTATGTTTCTACAAAATTGCACAACGCTATGAACTAGGGAGTGTATTAACATTATGTATTTGCATACTAAACTAAGACTACCCCTAAATAGCAAGTAAAGTCATTATGTTACAATGCAATGATGAATTATTTATTTGTAACACTTCTCTATTTAAGGAAAGAAAAATATTTTTAATTATTTTATATAATAGTTTATATGTTTTAGTAGTACATTGAATTAATATTTTTATGGTTTTGAGATTTTGTTCTTGTGAAGAAGGAATTGGTGTTTATACTACTATCATTAAGTTGTACAAATGTACAAACTCATGGTGGTTTAATTTGAAACCAACATCAACAAGCTACCATTCACCAAGGAAGATGTTATATAATAATACTATATATGTTGTGTTGATTGAAGTTCCCTTAGAATGGTCATGTCAAATATAGACTATGAATCGTTGGTTCTTTTCAATCATTTCTCCCGTAGATGGTCAGATTGAACCTAGAACCATAGGTGAGTGCAAAGGCCAACTCTCTTATAATGGTGTGAAATGTGCCACTTTCAATGCTCTCTTAGTTTGCCCTCAACGCCCAAAATTTCTACATGTTCATCCTCATTTATGGCTACAATCTTGCAATCACCTTATTTCCCTAGAGGCTAAGTCAAAAGCAAACATGGTTATGTCATGACTTATAAGACCTGTTCTTTAACCTTGGCACACCTCAAGATTGTACACATCTTGTGAAAATTGCTATATATTCACATCCTCAAATTTCTCTTGCCTCTCTAACATGTGTCCTAAAGCTTACAATTATTCTTATGATGATCCTACCAATATTATTAAATTATTTAGAGATGATACTAACGGAGAATTATTTTACCATACAACTTCACAATTTAAATACCTTTGGGTGTTACGATCCTAAGTTGTTTAGCAATATATATCCACTAATGAAAGAATACTCCTATATTATATAACATTGTATATCAACTAATGAAAGAATCAATGAAAGTTGTAGCTAATAGTTGTCATTGTGTGCTTACTTTTAGTAATATTATTATATATACAGTACTTATTTATATGTATTTTAGTTGTATTTCATTTAGTTAGTTTCAATGTAAATGTAAGTATATTTCAAGGTACACTCACCAAGGATATCAACATTTTATTTTATTGATCTAAACATTGAATTTGTTTGTTTTTATGTTAAATGTGTGATTTTATATGGTAGTGTTTGCGTAATGATTTATTTTTATTTTCGGATATATTATTATAAATCAGAAGGAGAGGAGCTTGTAATTAAAAGAATTAATTTCTATTTTATAATAATTAATGTTTAATCTATTTAATCATAATATCTAAAATATTGGGTTGTTTGAATGCAATCAAGTTTATCTAAATAATAATCCAAAATTACTTCAAATGGTGTTTAATCGAGACTGTAAATTGATGTCATTTGTATGTATCTCATAAATAATGAACGCACGTACTTATCTCAAAAACTACTTTGAATTATTTTAAATATATTTTATTATTTTAAATATTTTATTTATTTTGAATTGCACCACCTTTTTAAATATACTTTATTTGATTAGTCTTTCCGAGAGATTCAAGCCTCCACTATAAACTGATTTTTTGAAAGACTAGTCAATTGAAGTGCAACTATTTCTTTGTAAGTTCATGTCATAAAAGGGTAAAAGGGTTAGATGAATGTATACCCTTCCACTTGAAATTTTGACCAACCCAAAAAAATGACATCCGCTCAAGATGCATTACCATGGTAAAGCTTATAAAAAATTAATCCATGGCAAAAATTAGAATGGCTTGGTGAATTTCAATATGTTGGTTTATGTGAAGTCACTCCAGTCTAATTACTCGTTGTACAGTTTGTAGAGTTTCCTTTGGCGCTTCAAGATAGCATGTCCATCATGAAAGACATGGAAATGATCTTTTAAGACATTAGACCATAACATCAAAGAAAGAATGCCTTAAATTTTCAGTCGCAAAACTATATGTAAAGCTGAGTGGACTTTTAATAATAAAAACATATTTTACATCAGAATTGCCTATTCAGCAAGATGAATCATTTTAAAACACAGTAATTTCTATGATGTTTCTAAATAATTAACATATAAATACTTTCTTTTGTGAATTACAAAATTTCCAGTATCAAGCTTTCTGAAAATCGAGCTCCAAAATGAGTATTTCCAAATAATTAGGGTTTGTCAGCAGAGATTTTTGTACATCACATGTAGCATACACCATATCAAAAGTTTCAGAACATACTCATCTTTGAAAACAATGATCTGTGTGGTGCAAAGTCATCAGTATAGAGTACATTGCAAATATAGATCTAACCATGTAATAAGAATCAACTGTCCGTTTCTACTATAGAAAACCCCAATCTAGGTGAAATATGAAAATTTGGACTTCAATAATAAAGACTCTTAGGACAAATATTCAACAGGAATGGTGATATACATGGGAAAAGACAAAATCAAGTACCCTACCATCCATCTCAGGTTTATGCCAAGCCACATATTTTACTCATGCAACATACGAACTTCCTTGGAGGGCAGGGAGGTATAAGGTTTAATGCAAGGTTGTTCTTTGTATCTGCTTCTTTAAGTACGAACTTTGTGTTTGCTTCTACAAATACCCGCGCGCCAGGCAGAAGAAGAGTTAGCTGAGCGGCCCATTCCAATGTTTTCTAAACGTGACCTTTACAATAAAAATTAAAGCACGATGTTAAAGCATTTTTCTATGTACAGATCAATCCACCACGTCTAAAACTGTCACTAACAATCTTTGGTTTACAAGTCATCTCAAAGGCCCTTTAAAAATATAAATCCCCGCCACAAGACCAAACAGAGTGAGATACTTCGTTTAATTTGTCTTTATTGCCACCCACAGTATTATTTTCATCCATTGGCCTACAAAGGCCACTTTCACCACGTGTAAGAAAAAACGATCTTCAATTAGTAATGGCCTTCCTTGTGCTAAATTAAAATGCCGTTATGTAAATAAACAATGTTTTGCAAGGCATCTTCCTCTATTTACAACTTTACCCCACACTATATAGTCATTGTCACACATGTAGATTATACGTAAGAATAGTTAAAATTAAAATAACCATTACTGTGAAATGTCATTGGGTATCATTGCATGAAAAACATGCAGTCTGTTTACTATTTCATATCCATCCAGAACATAAAATCCTTTGGACACATCAAGCTCATCCACTGCATGATGAAACATTGCAAGCTTCAGTCCAGTATGGTTTTTACATACAAATATTAGAACAATAGGTGTGCCTTTCCTTATAATGTTATAATAGTCCGGACAAGGCATGAAAAGTATCATACCAAAATATATTTAAAAATGTGTGATGTGGAGAGTTGTTCCCAACCCAAGGCCATAATGCTCGACCTTTGGTGTACTACACTTTTGGACAAAGCTGAATTAAGAATAAAATACTAAGCCAGTATTAATAGTTCCCTAACCCAAGGCCATAATGCTTACCCTTTTCCGTACTACACTTTTGGATGAAGCTGAATTGAGAATACAATACCACGCCAGTACTAACATTACACTGGTCACTGGAAAATTTGAATTGTAATAAAGATGGCAAATCTCAAAATGAAGTATGTGGAGTTGTAAAGGCTCCCACATTTTTGTGGTACATGAAACTATGCATCAACGTGCCAAGAGTTTTCCTTTACCAACTACGTACTCAGCTATACTCTGTCCCTCAATCTTCTTACCAAGTGCTTGATTAGAGATTTAAGATGACATAAAACACAATCCTCTAGTATCACCATATATCTCGTAAGTATCTTCCATCCATCTGTAATTTCTTCACTAGAAACTCTGCTTTGCTGCTATCCACAGATTCCTGCGAGACAAGTTTGAATTATTTAGAATGTAGGATATAAGTTCTTCACCAGTTTCAAAGATCTGAAGAGACTGCTCTCTCAGAATTTTTATCCACGCACAATAACACAAACAAGCAACCAAACAAAAAGCGGGCTAACATGCAGAAAACTTAAACCTTGTCATTCAAATAATAACATCAAATTATCTTCCAGCTTTCATATACTAGCAGTTCTCGTTATGAAATAGATATCATTTACACAAAAGAGATTCAACAGAGATTTCTTCACACGATTTCTGTCCTTATCATAAATTAGGGATAAAAAGAATAGGGACTCGTAAAAATTAAAATTGGTTCCCTGGTCCAATTTTATTAATCTTCCAAAATTTGTCCACGTGCCCAGCCAAAGACACTAACAAAGGTATAACAGAGAAACTGAATACTTTGAACATGAAAACTCGGTGTATATGTGGAGAGACCAAACACACAATTATCTCTAAATTAATAAAGCACTCACAAGTTTTAGATTAAAATAAACAGAAAAGGTCCAAAAACAATTTAAAAAATTAGGGGTAGAATTCAATCAAGCATATCCCAGCTACTGCATGCATGAACAAACATCAGCTGCTAGAAACGTGAATAGGTATTGTTTAGTGACATGAGTCTGGAAAAGAAAAAAGTTATATGTTTGTAAAGAGAGAATGTTTTACTAAAAGTGTAAAAATCAATGTGAAAAGAAGTGAAGATTAACTATACATAAATTTTGACTAAAATGCAATCAATGCAATCAAACTATTAATAAAATGCAATCAATGCTTCCATCCACCTGTGCAACCTGTGCACAAAACCTTTCTATTTTGATTTCATGGTATCCTCAGATCAAAGGACTTCTCTACTGAATCTAATGACAAACTCTGCAGAAAATCCAGTTGGATTAGGATTTTCCAGCCATCCCATATAAGTTTGATTTGGGTCTGCCCTGTTTTTGTTTTAAAAATAATATTACTTTTTTAGTTTTTCGCAAAACAAAGACACCCAACAATCTTAAATATCATTTAGTTTTAAATACATTAACATTTTATATTGAGTTATTAATGTTTTTCATTGCATTTTTCAATTTTGCATATTTATAAAATCATGCTCATATATATCAGAACAATTTTTTTCAAACTTTTTCAAGAATTGCAGACTTTAGGATTTTTTTGCCCTCCTGAACCCCAAATTTCTGGACTTGGTAACTATAGTAAAAGGAACTAATTAATATATTGAATTTGTTTTTAATTCATTAATGGGAATAAAATGGAGGATAAAGTTTAATATAAATAACAGATTGGGCCAAACTTCACTCAAATTCCTCTAAATGCGCCTGAAATAAAAAATTTGCTGCATTAACGAATGGTACAAGCTTCTCACAAAAATAATGCCAGGTAAACAGAATGGAAATGATATCACCCTAACAAAAATATCCTATCAAATTGTGATAACTAGTACCTGTTCTTGGACAATAGTGTGCAGTGTCCTGTGTACATCCCTAGCCATACCCTTGGCATCACCACATACATAAAGATACCCACCCTGAGCAATGAGACTCCAGGTATCGGATGCCTGCACACAAATAACGTTAATGAACCACAGTATGCAAAGAACACACTAAAAACAATATTTCCAGGTCTAAACACACCTTTTCCAGCATCTTGTGCTGGACATACTCTTTGGTTGCTCCTTCACGAGAGAAAGCAACAATGAGATCGGTCAGTACTCCTTTCTCCACATAGCCCTTCAGCTCATCTTCATAAATGTAGTCCTGCCACAATAACAACGCCAATGCATTTTGTTTCAAATCCCATTATAAGGAATAACCAGGATAGTTGCACCAATATACTATGAGAACTTGGAGATAAAATAATTTTATGAACTAATCAAAATACTCGAAGACTTTGTAAACATCTGAACATATAGAGGTACCATAACATTCTTATTCACTTCAAAAAATTAATTATTACGGATTTGGAAGTAGTGATAGTGTAATGTGAATGAACTACCCAAAAAATGTGTAAAAATGTGTAAATATGACCATTCGCTGGGCAAACTTCTAAATATCCACTATATTTCGTTGATTATTTTCATTTTGTTGAATTGTAAATGGAATACATGTAGATTCATCTTTTAAATGGAATATAATGTATGTTGATAAAATCTGTTTGATTTTGTGGGTAGATGTATTGCCACTAACAGCAATTATTCTAGCAATTTCAATTTGTTTGAAATGTTCAAAAATTTATTATAATATTTGTAATGTCCTTTTTAGGGCAGAAATAATAGATCTTAGATTTTTTTGTAAATCCGTGACTACAGATATAAAATATTGCTGGAAAATGATTGAAATAAATTCTAACCCTTGGAAAAATACATATTTCCCAAATACAATAACAGCTGTACCAAATAACACTAAAATTAGATTTTTTTCCACTGAAATGTCCCCTCTAGGGCAGAATTAATAAAACTGATTTTTATTTCAAAAACCCTTTGGTAAAAATTCACAAATGCTAGAAATGATGAAAATAGCTTCAAACCCTAGGAAAATATTCAGATTTCCTAAATACAACACAGCTGTAAATAAATACTGGAAAAACAGACCCTGAAATGATGCCCTAGCTGTTGTGACTGATTCGTGACTGCAAACAACCCCTGAAAATGCCCAAGAATGTGCCCTAGTTGCTAGCAGACTGATCTAACACTGCAGATCACTGATTGAAACGCAGATGAAATTTTTGGATGAGATTGCCACAAGCAATCTTCGGGGTTTTGTCCCCACAAACCTAGTTGCAATGGAGGGTTTCTGTCCTCACTGCAGAAGAAGTTGGAGCAGCAGCTCAAACACTCAATGTAACATTAGATTATGGCCAAAAGATATCCATGAACCCTCCCCTCACTTCCTTTTATAATCTTTTGTCTCCCTTTTCCAAGTGGGGCGCTCCATGTGGGATATTTGCACTTTAATTTTTAAAGTGACTTTCTTATTTTCTATTTTAGCATTGACTTGCTTTATCAAAAAGTTACTTTTATAATAATAATAAAACATAAGTGTCTTTTATAAAGTTACTTTTTCAACACTTATGTTATATTATTAATTTATTTTACTTTATTCGAAAAGGGGACACGACAATATTCAGCATCCTACAGTAGGGTTATCTTTTAATATAAAATGATTTTATTGTAATCAAAAATACCTATATTTAAAATGTATTGAATATTCCCACATTGATAATAATTGTGAGATGGGGAAGGCTTAAAAGGGCACCATCACCCAAAAGCTTTGCGAGCAGGAAAAGAGGCTAGAGGGTGTGAAGCCCAAAATAGTGGCTTATGTTCATGTTCCTCCCCTACTAGCATGCTAGAGGTGCTTGCGTGCTTTAAGCATCCCCTTGTCTTGTGATTTTTAATTGTGAGACAAGAAAGTCTTAGAAGGTACAATGTCACCAAAAAGCTTTTCCCGTAGGAAACAAGCTAGAGGGTGAGAAGTCCAAGCCCACAATAGTGGAATATATTTGTCGCTCCTCCCCCTACAAACATGCTTAGAGAAGCTTGTGTTCTGTTTGTCCCCTTGTCTTGTGATTATTAACCAATTAAATTATGAGTTTAAAAGAGAAATGACTACTCATAGAAATAGTCATTGTGGTCATTCTTAGTATCATACTCTTGCAATGAAAACCCCACAAATTTAAAATATTGAAAAAATACAACCCAAAAAACCATTACTTACAACAAACATGTTAGTTTGTGCAAATTCCATATCGATAATAATTGTGAGACAGGGAAGGCAAATATTTGCGATAATTCCACGTTGATAATAATTCTAAGACAAGGAAGGCTTAACAAACATGTTGGTTTATGATAATTCCACATTGATAATAATTGTGAGACATGGAAGGCTTGTATTTGTAATAGTTCCCGTTGATAACAATTGTGAGACAAAGAAGGCTTAACAAACTAGCTTGATTAACTGGCGGATGGATGTTATTATTCATAATATTTCCTTCCTTAGAACCTATGGCAAGCAAGTCGTCGTTTATAGACAACGAGCTTATAAGGCTGCAAACCATGAATTCATTAGAATCTGACATGAGTTTGACATTTCTCCTTTTAATGAAGCCCTCTAGCTCCAAGATGTTAATTGGCAACACAAGCTCAAGGTTGAAGAGGCTTATAAAGCTCATGGAGCTCAACACAAAGCACATATGCATTGGTCAAGGTTGGAGATTGAGTTACCAAAAAGTTCTTCACTCTCCTTTGATCTTGGCAAGTGGTTGACAAGATTCGCACCATCTAGGAGGCCAATCTCTAACTCGTTGGACTCTTTCTGACTCATTAACATGGCATTGTCACTATCCAATCTTACACTCTAACACAAAGCGGCTACCCTCCAAGTAATGCCTTCAAGCAGTCCAAGCACTCTACGGCTCAAAGAACTGTTTGTGGACATTTGCTCTCCCTTGAGAATCTCCATAAGGGTGTTACACAAATGGACACTAGTAAAGCCATTGATGTTGATGGGTTCCTTGTGAATTCCATCAAACTCTTGGGATAATGATGGGGCTAACCTACACAAAGTTTACTTGGAAGCGGTTCATACTTGTTCATTAGGTACTTTCATAAATCAAGGCAACATTTACATTGTCTCAAATCACGGGGTTTGGAACTCGTCACCAATTGGCGGAAAATTACACTCTTGGACATCTCATACAAAATCATTGCCAAAGCCCCCTTAGCATTTGAGATATATGTTCCCTCCCATTGTTGGGCTTGAGTAAATAGGCTTTATCCACAATAAGTAATGAATAGCATTATTTTAATATGATAACGAATGGAATGGGCTCAAACTTCTCAAGAAAAAGCCTTTATTGTCAAAATTGATTTTGAGAAGGCATGTGACAAGATTGAGGAGCCTTTTATTCTTGCCATGCTCCAAGCTCATGGATTTGGCCCTAAGTTTGTTTAGACCCTTAGTGGAAGTCAATTCAACAAGGAGAGAAATTCGAGTTCCCTGTTATTTTCCATTTACTAGCTAGGACTTGAACCTAGGACCTCCCTTGTTCATGCTTGGGTAGGCTCTTTGTATGGTTCGGGTGTGGCTCATTTTAACCAACACCTCCCCTTAAGCCACATTATGGTGCTCGAGGCTCCTAGTGTGGCTTTGATACCATGTTATTTTCCATGGACCGGCTAGGATTTGAACTTGGACCTCGCATATGCATGCTTGGGTGCTCTATCACTTGCGTTGTCGACCTTTTTATGACTCATGCTTTTGGTAGGCTCCTCAGTAACAATTTGGGTGTGACTCATTAACTCCAATAGATCCTTTACATGCCATTTGCTTTTCAAGCTTCTCACCTAACTTTGGAACTATGTCGTGGTGGAGAAAAAAGTTGCATTTTCGATTATCAAGCCCCTCTTCCTAGAAATAAAATTCTAAGTGTTTTCTAAGGTGCTTGTTGTTAACCATGTTGGGCTCCTTCTAAAGTTGTTTATCCCGTGCTAGAAAGGCTGCTAAGAGATTTTCTTTGAGCTAAATCAAAAGGTATGGCTTCAATAGGGTTCCCGGGGTATTTATTGCAATCTCAAAGATGGAGTGTTGGGTCTCCTTGATATGAAACTTTAGGGTTTTGCTTTATGCTTCAAATGGATCCTTAAGGCTCTAGATGGAGATGAGGCCAACAAAGTTATTTTAAGGCATAACATCTCCCACTGTACCACCCTTTGCAGGGAAGCTTGGCAATGATTAGGCCTTCACTCCATTCTCATTACCCTCTTCCATGAAGATTGAGGGCAACTTTGTTGATAAGAGCATTGGAAAGCTTGGGAATTGTTGAAGGCCAAACTCATATAGAATGGAGATGGCTTTAGGTTTGGCCTTTCTATTAACGCCTAATTCCTACACTAGACTCTTATTCGTGCAAGATTTAATGTGAACTTTGATGGAGAAATGATGGCTGTCCACGTACCTCTATCGATGGAAGCTCAAGTAGAAGCTCGTTTACTTATGTTTTCTCATCTTAATCTTATCTCTCCAACTATAGGAGATCCTATTTGCGTACCGACTCAAGATATGCTTCTCAAACCTTGTAAAATTATTATGTCATCCATTTTGCTATTGTAACTTAGGTTAAGACTAACTTTTCAAAAAAGGGTTGAGTACATTTCTGATTTTTCCACAATAAGCTTTTATGGCCAAATGTCAAAGAAATTTCAGCTTCATAATGGGGATCCTAAATCAATTACTAAAATTCACAATGTCCTCCCAGAGGAACGCCTCCACAAAATTGATATTTGTTCCAATTTTGTGAGGTAGAAGAGCTAAGTTGGTTTTAAACCCCCTTATAGCGAAGATTGTGGACACCTTGGTTGTCAAGAACATTTGGAAAGCTTGGGAACATAGTCAACAAGAGACATGGGAGACGGGGGACGGGGCAAGGGGGCAGGAGTGGGCACACCATTCAAATCAAGGTACGTGAGCAAATGAACAAGGGTACGAATATATTGTACATAAATGTACTCACCAAAAAGTGTGGGTACAGGATGGGGGTGCAACCCTTGTCCCTATACTAGAGTTTCCTAGTAACCTATCCCAAGGTTTCCTAAACTTATTGGGAAAAAATCAAATTCCAACGAGCTAAATGACGTGACTAGAAATTCATTGAAAATTGCATCAATTCAATACGAAGTTTGTTGTGAGATGGAAAGAGAACGAGGGAGAATGGGTTGAGTAGAGATCTATAAAAATGCAAGGCACACAAACAAGGGTCACAAAACAAGAAAGTTGAGCAAAGCATTATTCTAGCGGAGTGGAGGAAATCGTGTCAAAGAATGTGGACACCTTTGTTGTCAAGAGCATTTAGAAAGCTTGGGAACATAGTCGACAAGAGACATGGGAGATGGGGACAGGCAAGGGCCAAATCAAGGTACATGAGCAAAATGAACAAGGGTACAGATATATTGAACATAAATGTAGTCACCAAAAAGTGTGCGTACAGGATGGGGGTGCAACCCTTGTCCCTATACTAGAGTTTCCTAGTAACCTATCACAAGGTTTCCCGAACTTATTGGGAAAAAATCAAATTGGACGAGCTAAATGACATGACTAGAAATTCATTGAAAATCACATCAATTTGATACGAAGTTTGCCGTGAGATGGAAAGAGAATGAGGGGGAATGGGTTGAGTAGAGATCTATAAAAATGCGGGGCACACAAACACATGTCACAAAACAAGAAAGTTGAGCCAAGCATTATTCTAGCGGAGTGGAGGAAAGCTTGTCAAGATTGTGGACACCTTTGTTGTCAAGAGCATTTGGAAAGCTTGGGAACATAGTCAACAAGTGACATGGGAAGTGATAGGGTAGGGGCAAGAGTAGCAAATCAAGGTACATGAGCAAATGAACAAGGGTGCCAATATATTGTACATAAATGTAGTCACCAAAAAGTGTGGGTACAAGGATGGGGTGCAACCCTTGTCCCTATACTAGAATTTCCTAGTAACCTATCACAAGGTTTGCTGAACTTATTGGGAAAAAATCAAATTTCGACAAACTAAATAACATGACTAGAAATTCATTGAAAAACGCATCAATTCAATATGAACTTTGTCATGAGATGGAAAAAGAACGGGGATGGGTTGAGTAGAGATCTATAAAAACGCAAGGCACACAAACACAAGGCACAAAACTAGAAAGTTGAGCCAAGCATTGTTCTAGCAGAGTGGAGGAAAGCTTGTCGAAGATGTGGACACCTTTGTTGTCAAGAGCATTTGGAAAGCTTGGGAACATAGTCAATAAGAGACATGGGAGACGATGATAAGGTAGGGCAGCATGGCCGAGAGCGGGCACGCCATTAAAATTAAGGTACATGAGCAAATGAACAAGGGTACAGATATATTGCACATAAATGTAGTCACCAAAAAGTGAGGGTACAGGATGGGGGTGCAACCCTTATCCCTACACTAGAATTTCCTAGTAACCCTATCACAAGGTTTACCGAACTTTACCGGGAAATAATCGAATTCGACGAGCTAAATGATGTGACTAGAAATTCATTAAAAATTGCATCAATTCGCTATGAAGTTTGTTCGAGATGGAAAGAGAACGAGGGAGGGAATGAGTTGAGTAAAGGTCTATAAATCGCAAGGCACACAAACACAATGCACAAAACAAGAAAGTTGAGCCAAGCATTATTCTAGCGGAGTGGAGGAAAGCTTGCCGAAGATGTGGACACCTTTGTTGTTAAGAGCATTTAGAGACATGGGAGAGGCAGCGGCAAGGCAAGGGCAGGAGCGGGCACGCCATTCAAATCAAGGCACATGAGCAAATGAAAAAGGGTATAGATATATTATACATAATGTAGTCACCAAAAAGTTTGGGTACATGGATTGGGGTGTAAGACTTGTTCCTATACTAGAGTTTCCTAATAACCTATCACAAGGTTTGTCAAATTTATTTGGAAAAAATCAAATTCGACGAACTAAATGACGTAGCTAGAGATTCATTGAAAATCGCATCAATTCGATATGGAGTTTGTCGTGAGATGGAAAGAGAATGAGGAGGAAATGGGTTGAGTAGTAGTCTATAAAAACGCAAGGCACACAAACACGACACAAAAGAAGAAAGTTGAGCCAAGCATTATTCTAGCGGAGTGGAGGAAAAAGTTGTGGGTCTAAGAGGCAACGAATCTAACCTTCAATGCTTTAGTTGTTGCCTATTGGTTGTAGACTCACGGAACATTGGTTGTCGAGCAAACTTGTTGAGTGGCCATGGGAGGGGTAGGAGAATACCAATGGACCCTACTCTAGTCATCTATTGCATGGAGCAGAGAACACCAATGGACCCTACTCTATCATCTATATCATGGAGCGTGAGAATACCAATGGTCATGGCGTGGCATGGTGATACAAGTTACAAGGAATCGCCATCACCTTTGTCGAGATGACTACAATCGAAACATGAAGGGTTTCAGACTTTTAGTTTTGTTATGGTTTGATTTTCATTTATTTTATTTTGTTTTGATTTTATATATGTTTATTTATTTTGGTTTTTTTGTTTTTATTTATTTGTAATTTATTTTGTTTTACTTTTTCTACTTTTATTAATATAGGTTCTTTATTTATTTATTTTAATAATTGTGATTTTTTTATTTTGCTTTTTATTTCATCTACCTTTTCTTTAATTACAATTTACTAATTTCTAGGTTTTTTACATTATTCATTTTTAGAAATTTATTTACTTTTATGTTAACTTAATTAGTTTTTAATTGAATATTATCTTTTTATTTATACCAATTCTAAACAATTTTATTTATTTAATTTAATTTTTATTTTGTTTCACTTTTTTATTATTTTAATACAAAAAAACATTTTCACAATCTTGATTTCATATGTTTCTTATAGTTTAACTTTGATAAGTTTATCATGGTTTATAAATGTGGCATATCAAAAAAATTGCAAATTTATATTAGTCGAATTTAATCACAATTTTTGTTTTTAATTTTATTTTTGCAAAACTTAAATCAGATTTTTACCTTTGCTGAAGTTGGACATGAACACATACCTTGTGACTTAGGTAATAACTATGCTTGGGAATTGTTGAAGGCCAAACTCATTTGGGATGGGAATGGCTTTAGGTCTGGTCTTTCTATTAACACTCGATCCCATTCTCAATTATTATGGTGTCCGTTTTGTCATGGTACCTTGGGTTCGTAGTCGACATTTCAAGAAAGGTGTTCAATTCATTTCTAGCTTTTTTCGCAAAGCCAACCGTAGTTGGCTTTCTTGCAGAATGTCATAGAAAAATTTTAGCCTAATAATGGGGACTCTTAATCAATTCTGCGAGGTAGAAGAACTAGAAGTGACCAGTTTGAACCCCCTCCTTGGCTTGGTTGTCAACTTCTTTCCCCGCAACACATTTAGTTTAAAACCCTAAATGAACACTAGAGGTTGCAGTCTGTTGAAGCTACCTAGACTAGGCATTCCTCCGACCTCTAGAAATCCACAGTTGAGCCCTTAAAAACTCATTTCCTTTGGTGCATCATGTTCAAAAGCTTACCTTTAGGGGATCAGCTGAAATACATGGAGGTTTCTTGCCCAAATTATATTGCCTGCCAGCAGCTCGGGACACTCAAGCATCTTTGTGGTTTTTCCCTCATGCTTAGTCGTCTTGGAAATGTATTAACACCCTCTTTCAGCGTTTCCTTCCTGAATTTTTCACTTGGAAAATGGTACTTTTGTGGGATTCAGCCATGCTACCTGCAAAGTTCTATCAGATTTGGGAATTATTTTCATGCTGACATTTTATTTCAAATGTGGAAAGAAAGCAATAATGCTACATACAACCATCTTCCTATGGGTAGGGATTGCATAGTGGATATTAGATAACAAAATAACAATTATCTCCAATGTTATTCTATAGATTCAAGTCCAGACCAAGAAAGTCAAATTGGAAGTGGAGCATCTCCAATCCCTAGTGGACCATTGGGGGAGTGCCAAGAGTGTTGTTAGTTGGGTTCCCCTAACTCACGACGCCACCAGTAGCCCTCTCAAGGTCATAGCCACAGGGAAGTTGTGGGTGTTGCCATTCTCACAGCCGGAGGAATTACAGCCATTTCCAATAGCCCTCTCGCTGCAGTAGGCAAAAGTGATAGTTGTTTTGGCCACATGGTTCCTAATCCTAGTGGATGGGCGGCACCAATGCAAGGCAAGTTTTCTTGGTCATATCTTTCCATTTCCCCGTCAAGATGATGTAACATGAAGGCACGAAAGAGAAAGTCAATGAAAGGAGGGAAATGGTACCTAATACGACAGTTCCACTGAAATATCCCTTGCTGGGATCTTACAACAAAATGGACAAAATACAGAAATTTGCAGCAAATGCTAAATCTGATTTTTATGCAGAAAATTACAGCTAGGGCAGCGAACAGTAAAATATGAATAACTCTCACAATATCCGTTCAAAACACTTGAAATTTTAAATGGAACTAGATAATAATATAAAGAACACAAGGGAAATATTTTTGGAATTTTTCAGTCAATATAACGCTGCCAGAAATTTACAGCGTGCCTAAAATAGCCGGAAAACTTCAAAAATTAATATCTTTCCGAATACAAGTGCAATAATGATGAAACTCGGGAAATAACATATATAAATATAGAAGATAACTTTCCAACCTTCAGATCTGAAAACGGCCAACTGGAAACCCTAGAAATTAGGGCTGCAATTTCCCAAACAAGTCGCCCCCTTTGGTAAATGGCCAAAACCCTTGTGAAACCCTCTGTAGATGATGCCGAATCCTTCCTCTATGGCTGCCGTAGGTCTGATCCGAAAACCAGCTGAAAATCTCCACAAAAACTCTCAAAAACCCTCAAACCCTAATTCTGAAATTCCTGAAAATACCTCTGTAAAACAGCCCTGAAATCCACTCCAAATGACAAGCTAGGGTAGATCTTTCACTACCGAAGAATGCCCTGCTAGCTAGGGATGGATCTTTCACCACCGAAGCTAGGGTTCCCGTGGGATCTTACTCCACAAGCTAAATAGTTGCAAACAGCAGTTGCACATGAAAAGAAAATAAGTGTATGCATGAATGCCTCTCCTTTCACCCCTCTTCTCCTTTTATAACCTTTTTCCATGTCAAAGAAACCCTAAAACCCCCAAGGCGCACTTTCTCATAAAGAGGGCCCAATTAAAAATAACTTAAAGTTGCTTTTTCCCTTCCTAGGCGCCTTGGCCCAAAAAGTGACCCCAATGAAGAAATATAACATTTAATGCCATACATATCCCCTCAAGTCGCCAAAAAGGGACTTTAAGTGGCCCCAACGAAGAAACATAACATTAAATGCCAAAAGTGTCCACTTAAGTGATCCCAACGACAAAATAGAACACAAAGGGCCCATTAAACCCTCCCAACGACCAAAATATAACAAAAACATAGTAGGAAATCAGACAACCATCCCCAATAACCTCCAAAGTCGTTAGTCCCTTGGGAATGACCAGGGCTAAGACCAAAATAGGGCCGTTAGGCCAACTGCTCGGAATTGGGGACATTACATCCACCCAATGGTGGTGACTGGGAACAAGTTGGATGATCCTTCACCACCTCTGACCACTTTGACCGCACCTATTGCTTGATTTTCCTATGTGCATTAGTCACTTTTGCCGTGGGGCTTTTTAGACTTTTTTGGGTTGAATAGATACTACTATGCATTTGACTTAGTGACTTTTAATTACCTGTTATTTAATTATGTTTAAATAAACATATGATTTTTTAAAAGGCATTTTGTGATCTTTCACGATCCTTCAAATAGATGTGATGTCTTCTTTCAAGGTGTGATTCCTTCCACCCATTTTTTTAATGACGAGCATTGTATTTTATGCATGATTAATATAAGATTCTTTTCAATCAAACAGTCATAGGAAAATGACTTGGAGAAAATGGTCATCATGATGACTGAGTATTAACAATACTCCCACATGCTGAAAAAGAAAATCCCAAAAAACAAAATACTAAACAAAAAATAAATTAAAATAAATATTTACAATAAATGCATAAATTAACTTTAAAATCCTTGTCGGATTATCCTTTGCAACTAAGGGTACAATTGCTAGTTATTGTATACAAATAAACAGAATTTTCACAAGTCCACAATAGGGTTTACAACTTCTCACACATTTTTGAAATGTGCCCTTTTAGCACTATCACAGTGGAACAGCAGAATAACAATGTGCTTCCCTTTTTGTATTGAAAGAAGAATAAATAGTTCTAATAGATATAAGCTATGTTAGAAATTGCTAGGACACATATACATGCAAATTGATTGTTAGGCCATCTGAAACCAGAAAATTGCCTCTTTGAAGGGCAAGAGTATCTCTCATCATATCTTGTCACAAAAAGAGCCTTACTCCAGGAAGACAATAGAGAAGGAACTTCGGAAAAGGACAGGAATATTTGTCACAAAAATTGACGGATCACATATTCCTGAATGCATCCTGAATGGATTGATTTGGCTACATAATAACAATAGTCACCAGGAAACACGTGTTCAGGGATGGGGCCTTGCCCCCATATTTGTACCCACATCTCCACGTGGCTTTATTTAAATGTAATAGATGTACCTTTATTCAAACTCTTGCACCCTTTTTCAAAAAGAATGTCCCTGTACCTGCATCCCAGGTCTCCTGGTGACCGTATATATATATATATATACACTTCAAAATTGAAGGACATGCTTTTATTTTCAGCAACAAAAAAATATTCTGCTGCAATCACATTCTTCTATACACCACCTAGAAATATCGATTTCCTCGCTTTACTTTTTAACCCCAGTATTTAGCAAATCCACCTATTCATTTTATGGGGCCTTTCCACGTACAGGAATAGACTCAGACAACAAGCCATGCATTGCAGTCAAAACATTATTCACATGTATACAAAAATCAGAGTTGCCCTATTATCAAGCAAGGAACTAGAAGTTTACCAATGAGGGTTTTTACAATTTCTATGCACAAGATGGTCACAACATTAATCATCATTGGCATACATACATCATGTAGCTAGTTTTCAGTAAACCATATAAGCATGCAACTGTCTTGTCAAAGTGGCATGCTTCAGTTATCTGTTAGCACCTAGAATGATGAGTTTATTTAGGTCAAGAAGGTTCTTTAAGCACTCCTCACTTGTATGTACCGATACCCTACATACTGATAGTTGTCCCATTTGACCAGTTTTGTCACTTAAAAGACATTCCCATTGGTGGCCCCTGGATTGGCCCCCTTTTTGTAAAACTTATCTTATCTCTTTGGCCAATATATTTCTATGGTGAGTCTCCCCATCTCCCCCACCCACATACATACATACATACATACATACATAAATACATACATATATATATTTCTATTTCTATTTCACAACATTTTTTTAGCTACCTAAGAATTCCCATTCAGAAATCTGAACTGCAAAATCATTTCATTTAAATATTAATCTAATCGAATAATGAACTTATGAAGAGATGGATATGCAGACTCAAAAACATCAAAACCTGTAACAACTATTATCATATTTACCAAAGTAACAAAGGTTGAGAAAACTTGCCATTTGGCGATTCCTGCACCCAAAAATAAAACAGCCGGACCGAGCTTCGCCAGCTTCTTGAAGTTTTGCTCTTTCCTATAGAAGCGCAGGAATAAATCCTTTAGAAACCTTCCTTTTGTCATTAGATGTGGAAAAGGCCATAAATTATAAGCAAGGGAATTGTATACCTGCAAAAACCTCTAAAAGGTGCAAAACCAGTTCCAGGACCCACCATGACAATAGGAGTAGTCGAATCTGCTGGCAATTTAAAATTTGATTGCCTGACAAAGACTGGAGCCCAGCTACAGTCGTGGGTTTCTTCTGAGGGTAGCGAATTCTGTCAATTTCCAATTCCCTCAGTCTAAAAACACTAAACAAAGGCCATTACCATAAGCTGGAACCTCTTCTTAACTTCTAAGATTAAGAGGCGCTGACAAATAAGAAAAGATTGCACATACCTTCATCCAGTTAGAACAAACACCTTTGTGAATTCTACCGGTTGGACTGGGCCCGTAAACAAGAGCACATGTCACATGTATTCTTGAGGGTGCAAACCTGCATATTCAAAAGAATCAAAAAAAAATCATGGTGATATTTGTTACAAAATATAATTCCAAGAACCACATTAGGATTTACGATGCACATAACCAACATTTTATGAATAAGCCACAGGCCTTGGAAAAAGTTTCTCACCTGGGAGAGGAAGAAATAGAATAATATCGGGGTTGCAGACGAGGGGCTATTGCTGCAAAGAAAACACCAAGGGGTGGTTTTGCTGATGGAAATTCTGCCATTATTTCTAAAAGACTTCTCTGACTTGCAGTGACCCATTGAGAATATTCATCCTGATAAGTTAAAGGTATATGATCAAATTCAGGCCTGAATGTGGCAAACACATTTACATGACTATAAATGAACCCTGCATATATGTGTTTAGTCAGACAGTATGAAAAACAACCTTTCCAGCTGGTGATGAGAGGAACTTCAACCGCTCTGCCTCTGCTGGATCAGATGCATGAGCTGCCAATGCAAGAAAGGCGGCCTAACCAATACAAATTTATAAAATTAAAAGAGATTTAAAATAACTTTGAACAAACTAAAAATGAGTAAAATCTATGATGAAATCACTGTTCTTCAAAACAATCACCTTCCGAGGAGGATTCAGCAAATCAGCATAACGAGCAAGAGCAGTTCGTAGGGTGCATGGACCAGGGAAAGGTGGTGGCAAAGAAGACCCTCCAAGTGGCGTGCCATCTTCTTTGTCACCGTGGACTGAGAATATAGTGTCCAATTGGTAGCCTAGTAGCTTTGCTGCTTCCTCCACAGTTTCAATGCTGTTTTCTGTATGGACACCAACATGATCTCCCGTCTCATATCTGGAAAAAGAAACAACATGAGACATAATAAAAACCCAGGAGAAGACATTCTTTTGTGAAGAAACTGAATAATATTGCAGAGATAATTATAAACAACAAATAGGGTATGTACAAATTTTAGTGAAGCACGATGTCTGCATTATTCTAATTGCTATTACACAAATCCTCAAAACATAAAGATGACTGGGAAATACTTTCCAACTGTCCTTCAATCTGATACAAGAGCCATCCAAACAGGGAAGAAAACTTGGTTAAAAGAATAAATACGGAAAGTTTGGTAAGAAATGGAGACAAAAAGCTTTTTAATCATGGAGCTTGCTTCAAAAATCTTGAATGGTGTTTTGCACATTTCAATAGCGTATCCTAAAGTTCCATTGGATAATGTTTTTACAGTTTCTTTGAAGTTAACAATTAAAACTTGAATGGTACTTTGCACATTTCATTAGTGCATCCTAAAATTCCATTGGAAATCAAGAGTGGAAATGTGTTAGATGCATCTTTGGAGTTAATATGTATTCTTGCTTGGCACCAGTATGCAGTGCAATTATATGGCCTAGCAAATTAGAAAAGTGAAGTGTCCAGGACACAAAAACATCCATATATACATTTCTATTCCCAGCAACTTTATAATAAGTGTAACAATCTCTGCATCACTCACCAAAGGCAGAGCTTGCCCATAAAAGCATCAAAATTGATATCAGACACATCAAGAACCCAAACACCCGAGGCCTGCTCGCACTTTTCATCTTGTATCCAGCTATCCTCAATCTAACATTTGCAAAGTTTCCCAAAACAGTTGGTCATCCTAAATCCCAGTCTCTACTAAAGGAGGACATAAGCTTTCCTTCACCATCAATGAAATTAGTTTATTCAACTGCATATCTAATAAACTGAATATCCATCATCCTAATATTTCAATACCATATTTGGCAGACAAAATTTAACACAAAAACTCTTTGGGACCAGCGCATACCCTGCCGTTGCATTGGGAAGACAGCACACTCCAAGGAAAATGGAATCGGGCATCTCTGTTTGCTTACTAAATCGTTTGTTATCAACTACCTTGTATCAGTGTAATGCCTTCTGTGCCACCTATCCCAAAAGTCGGTTCTGGCACTCTATCGAATTTGTTTTGCCATATAAGCTATATTATTTATTTGCATCGGGAAATGCTTAATGAATGAATGATTTGTTCCATATACAAGTTCAAACACATACATACACATGAACATTTCCTGCTTGCAAGTGACGACTTGATTGTATAAGCATTTATGTGTGTATTGCATATCTTGCCATTTAATTTGGGCCTTGCAGAATATACCCAATTACATTGATGTTTCCAAAATACATTTAAACCTTTTATATTTTAGCAGTGTATTATTAATACCATGGACTTGTTTTCCAATTTTCCAGACGAAAGAAAGACTAAAAGAAAAGGGCAAGGGAATGAAGGACTTCTATAAATTATCTGTGAGCATGTATTTCTCCTTCAGCACAGCTCTAGTGATCCTGCAGAAAAAATTATGTGTTTGTATGTGATTCTCATCCAATTAATGATAAACCCTGGCATACTTCTATACACTTTCTATGTAACATTTACTGGCCCAAGGTTCGAGTCCATGACTAAAGATTTGCCTTCATTACAAAATTTTAGCTCATGTTCTATTTCATATTCTTGACATAAATACAGATATTTTAGAAAAGAGCATTAATTGCCAAATGAAACCATGTAAAAACAGTATAGTCTGTAAACAGTCAGGATAAGCAGAACAAGCTTGCATAGGCAGACTGGTTTACAATTGGCAGTCCTAAAAGGTAGACTGGAAATTTGCTACAAGAAATTTAACTTTTCCAATAAGACAAGAAGTAAAATTTACCTTTGCTTCCATCGTCAGGCAGGAAAATGATAAAAAATACTGATATTTTAAAAAGAGCATTCGTTGTCAAATGAAAACATGGACAAACAGTAGTCTGTAAACAACCAGGATAAGCAGAACAAGCTTGCATAGGCATGCTGATCTACAAATGGCAGTCGTAAAAGGTACACTGGAGATCTGCTAAAAGAAATTTGACTTTCCCGACAAGACAACAAGCAAAGTTTACTGTAGCTTCAATCATCAGGCAGTGAAATGACAAAACTCAGCCTATTAATATATTTCAGAATAAGGAGTTCAACAATATTTGATATTTGGGAATCGGGATACAGGCATCTGGAAAAAATACAAGCAAAGCAATTGCTTCGGTATTAAGATCTTTGATAGGCAACATATATTCAAACTATCCAAATAAGTACATATTGTTTAATTAAAAGCTGATTGATTTTGAACCTGCGGATCTCAAGACTCAAAATGCATGCCAGTGAATATTAACCCCGCAAGTTTAAAACTCGGATGCTGGAGAAGAACTCCAGCAAAGTATAAGCAACAGTTGCCTGTTCTTAATCAATCCTGATTCCGAATGACCCAGTGATTGCACTTAATTGCAGGAGGAAACACCCTGGCCCCATGACCGGTGAAATCTCATTAATTTCAACTCTGTATACCCAATAAAAGAGTTTGCCCCACCCAGCTAAGAAAAACTGAGGTGTATGATTAAGAGAGAAATCAACCAAACTCTCAACATACGGATTCACCAAAGATCTCCACTGATTTAATTGCTTCAGAAATCCACCTGCATTACTGAACTCCACCAGAGTCCACGACAATGGGAATCAGGCTAAGATGCATTTTAAGTTGATCCAGATCCCAAAGTCCTAATTACCACTTTCTTAAAATTCGGTCATTACTAAGTTCTAAGATATAAATATCACTAATGCCAAAATGAAATATTAGAAATGATGATGAGAATATGGTGACTTACCAGCAAGTACCTGACATAACTCCAATCCAGATTGTTTCTAAATCTATCTATAGTGATGAACAGAACTATGTGATAAACAGAGCTAATGCTGCATATAGGTGTTATATAACATGATGCAAATTGTAAACATATAATTAGAACTGCTTACATAACCAAAGTATGATGTATGTCATGATAAAGCTAGCAGCACAACATTAATTATAGATGGAGATCACATCAAGAGAGTGGGTGTGTTTTTTTTTACCAGGAAATATTTCACAGATAGAAATCAATACCAAGATTAACCAAAAATAATAAGAATCTCCACAAGTCGTTTATATGGTCTGGTCAGTCATTACTGTCTTAGGGACATTTTTGGCTTCAGGGTTCCCTCAAACAAAACTTCATAGAATAATTTAATATAGTGAGTTGTTTCCATTTTCAACCAAAACCAACCTAATATTTAGATTAAGTTATTGCTGTCGTAACAGCCTTCTTACTGTGTTAGTGGAATGCACTAACAATCGCCAACACACAGACCTTTTTCTAAAGCAAAAAAGAAATTAACTACCAAAACAAAAATCATGGAACTTACATAAGGCCAGTGTCTGATATATCAAATTCCAAATGGATGCAAGAGCGGTCAGACAAAGGTGTATGAAGCTCTCTTCTCACTGCCACATTAGCTCTGCATATTGATTGAGAAGAAAAAATTACACGGTGAGGGCATGAACCAGCAAAAACAATACAATATACAGATAATGCATAGTTTTAGCTTACCTGCAGGGGTGATGGATATCATAAACAGCTTGGCCATTTTGCTTGAGAGCATGAGTTTCCTCGTACACTGAAACCACGGAATCATAAATTTCAACCCTATACTCAGGTATGGCAGCTGTATAAGGTGTAGCACTTGTGGGCTCATCATCTTCATCCCGGAGTAACTGATCCAGTTCAGGCCAAACCTGCTCTCGCCTGGAAGAACAGACTCATAATAAGCAATACACCGAATATGATATGATTAGAAAGAAAAAAATTTAACTACACAAATTCACAAACAAACTAAGCATCTTCATCCAATGATCTTATAGGTGCATCACATGAAATATGAATAATGACAGTAATGGCAACAATCTTTCATATTTTACATAGTTTGTATCCTTGGTCTCCAACCAACAGTAACCACTTTAATTTACAATTTCTGATGAAGATGCTTACCAAGCAGTAAAGTCATCTTCAATGCATTGGTCATCATCACCAAGGCCCACTGGAACAAGTCGCTTTGCACCTGATCGGCAGACAAAAACCTTTTTAAGGGCTGGCTGTTCTACAAAAGAAAAAGAGAGAAAAACATAAAAAGTAAAAATATAAATGAATAAATAAAGTTTGAGGCTCGAATTATGTGGCTACTATGAAAAAAATGAATCAGAGGAAATTTCACGTGTCAGTCAAAAATTTGCCAGGCTCACGCCTGAATTTGGTCCTATACTACCCCCAACTACCAAATCTGACCATTTGGGAAACTATGGGGAATCAGATTGTGTCCTGTGAGAAGAATCCCAGAATAGGAAGCATCGCCAAACCAGTCTTCCAGTTGGCCATATCATCCCATTTTGTGGAAAATGCTCCACCAAAGACCCTTCCTGGTGGAACTCATCTCCCACAAAGGAAAGGAAAAAAATCCACTCTTTAGTCTATATATGACATAATAATATTATAGGTGAGTTGGATTGGGCAAGACGAGGAGCAATCAGGCAACAGGAAATGCAATGCCAAATCTCGCATTTATGTTTTCAAGCAAAAGTGAATCTTTGAATAAAAGGGACTTAAACCAGCTGAACTTAAAAGGGACTTGACTTCACCCAGTTCATTTCCTTGTTTGTTTTTATCAAATCACACTCATCTGGGTTATGTAAAGGATGATTGGCTTATTGATAAGCTCGCCAATCTGAACAAGGTATTTTATTTGGATGATGGAAATGATTATCCTCCAGTGTATTATTTGTTTGGAATCAATGGCCATGCCCACTAAATGGAATTGAGAAATTTTGGTATGAGGTCATGTCACGGCAAGAGGCTAAAAAAGGATCAAAGACGGAAAGGAACTTCATCACAGAGAGAGAAGATTGAGTCCCACATATAGGAGAAATTGTTGATGCAACTGGAACATCTGTGTAAATCTAATATGGCTAGAAGGCTCTCATGATGGATTGGAGTTGTGGAGTTTGGAACTTGTACCTCAAAGGCCAAGTATTGTTTATTTCTGATGCATTGATTCTTTTTATTTTACCAATCAAAAATACTTTTAATATTATTATGGACATAAAATGTAATATGGCCTAAAGACCTGCTTCAGACCTATAATAACCATACGAAACAAACTCAGGAATCCACATGACCCCATCAGTCCTAAACTAAGAAAAGGTGATTACTTGATCCTCCCATGCTTCCATGGTAAATATAAATCCTGCATTGGTGAGACCGGACTCTCAATTCAAACCAGAATTAAAGAGCATTGTGAAGATTTGGAGCATGCAAGGCTCCAAAGGTTTGCCTTAGCAAAACAAGAAAACCATACAAAGCACTCCGTGTGCATAAACAATACCAAAATGATAGCCATGGAGGGTTGCTACACCAATAGGAAGAATCGAGAAGTGGTAGAGAACGAGAAGCCTCCAAACAATTTGAATCGCCACAATGGTTGGAGGTTAAGTCACACTCGGATATCTTTATTGCACAACTTGCATAAACCCTAGCCCTTTCCAGCCTTTTTCCCACTCCCCACTACTACCCACTCGTGGCTATTTGTGCACTTTGAACTTTTCCTCCTCTCCCACCTTTTGCCTGCTTCCCACTACTACCCACTCATGGCTATTTGTGCTCTTTGAACTTTTTCCTCCCTCCCCCATTTTCTGTTCCATCTTTTCTCTGGCCAAGATCTCCCCCTTTTTCTTCAGCTGACATCTCCCCGTTTTTTCTCATCCTCTTGGCATATAAGTTAAATTTGTTAATCTAACCTTCCCCAAGTAGAGACTTCTTCTCTCAAATGATGGGTTTAGTATAGGACTTGGAATGTCAGAAATCAAAACGTATAAGCACTCATATACAGAAAAAATACAATGATTCCTCCATATGAAAAGACTCTAATATATTAGTATATTTACACTATAATATATGAAAAAATTATGGTTAACTATTACAAAATATAATATACGTCTTGTATATTTACATCGTTTCCAGAATCTTGTATTTTAGAAAGTTGCCATACCTTCTCCCAACCCCTCATTCTGGAAACTTTGGTGCTTTTTCATTGAAGCATTAATCTCTCATGCACATATTTTGTGTGCCATGCATGGAAATTTTATACCGGCAGCATATATACTTGAAAGAATTTCTTCACATTTCTCCTACTTGCAAAGTATACTATAAAGTATGAAGTTTCAATATGGATAAAGTATACAGTTGCATAAACTCAGCATATATAGCTATTAGTTTTCATTGACTATTCATCATTTCCTATATGCATAACTGTTCTTTGGCCCAAAAAAACAAAATTATTTATGGGTAAAGGACCAAAGTTAAGTTATTTCAATTTACAGTAAAATCTTGCTACAGACTTGTTGAAGCATTCATCATAGAACCAAGTGTTTCAATATTGGTGTTGTAGATTTTCCTTTTGCATGATACTGAATGTCCTCAACAATAATATCAGGACACTTGATTCTATAATAAAAGCTTCAACAAGTCCTTGGCAAGATTTTAGAATGGATTGAAATAACTTAGGCTTATGCACATATGAAATCTTTTTCTTGGGCAGAAGAACAGTTACATCAATAGGAAATCATTTTCTTGGACAAAGAACACTTATACAAGATACTCTACTCACATCTTATTGTAAATGGGGACACTATCAAGATGGATGGGAGTTCTTGAAGGCCACGTATATATTTAGGCCATGGATATATAAAAATATATAACTGCATATGGGAGTTCTTTAAGGTCGTGTAGCATTAGGACACGTGTATATAGTTATTGAGGGCTATGTGTCATTGGAATGGGGCATATCAAGGTGCTTCCAACCAAGGGCACTTGGTTGTACCTTGAAAGTGGCTAGCCAGGATTATTGTGGACTATTTTAATAACTCATACCCTACCAAGCTCTTGCCACCACCCATTCTGAAAAGTGGAGATTTTAAATACCTTGGCCACTGGAGCCTTCAAGATATCATATGAGGAGCACTTGGAGTAAGAACTTGAATATTTGAGGGCGATCTTCAAGAAAAACAGCTATAAGGGCAAGCGGATCTCCGAGGCTTTCCAGCCAACTAGGGTTAACCATGAGCTGGGTTTGAGGGGCACATAAACTTCCCAGCCGTTGCAAATTTTCCCTCCATATATGGAAGGAATATCCAACAAGATCTATAAGATTATAGAAAAGATTAATATAAAGTCCATTTTCATGCACTTTAACAAATTAAGAAAAAGATTGAGATCAGCCAAAGAAAAGTTGGAGCCAATGATTAAGAGAGGTGTTTATCACATTGAGTATTCATGTGGCATTCCATATTTTGGGGAGATAGGGAGATCAATCAACACAAGGGTCAGAGAGCACAAAAATACTTGCAATATGAAAGGACCAAACAACCAGCTTTAGCAGAACACTATTGTACCACCAAGCACAACTTAAAAATTGAGGACACAAAAGTTACTTATGCAATAGATCATTATTCAAACGGATATGGAGACAAGCAGTGGAGATCATCAAATGTGATACAAATCTCAACAGAAATGATAGCATGGATTTGAGTCGCTCGTGGACACTTTAATAGTGCTTAAGCGGACTTTGGATGAATTCTAAATAATGCTAGAAAGGTTGCATCAAGACATCATTGACGCCAAGTTGAAGTACAGTCCCAGTAAGGAACCCGAGGACACATGACATCGCACCAGGAAGGCAGCAGCTGAAAGAAACAATTATGCAACTGAATCTTTAGGAACTTCTTGGGCTAAATCACAATCCATGCGTGCACGTCCATAATTGCATTTGAATGTAACAATTGTAGTGTTGTCAAAATTCTATGTCCCTTAGTTGGGATGGAGAAGTGGATATGTGACTTGGCATATTTATGTATAATGAATGCATAATTTGCACTTTTCATAAAAAAGGTGACATGTTGCCAGTGTTTTCGTTTTTCATTGTTTTGATGGATCTGAATGCAGTTTCTGGATAATTTGCTTAGTGTTTTCGTTTGTCATTGCTTTGATGGATCTGAATGCAGTTTCTGGATAATTTCCTTGCAATGCGCTTGCCTCTGCATTAATGATATAATGAAGAGTTATCAATCCTCCTAGGCTGACTTCTCATGAGGCACAACAAGATTTGTTTCTTGTGAGATACTGCTCTCCTGAGGTTGTAACCTCTTAACTACAGGGTCCTTTGCTGCATTGTTAGGTCTAGGGTGCATGATTAAGTCTTGGATTTTTAGCCAACAACAAAAAGGATACGGATTCAAAACATTGCTCTAGATAAATAATTAGAATATGAAGATATTGTGAGTATCACAAAATAATGGATAGCATATACACCATGAAGTAAAACTCTTCTGAATAAACCAAAACTACTTGCAGCATTATTAACAGAATTTAGGTTATTGTAGTTTGTCATTAAGTGCAGGGAACAGTGTCACACAGTGAATGCTATGGACTCACAATTGCCAAGAGTGTTGTCGCCAGGGTGCAGCTATTGCTAGGTTCTGTTGTCACAAAAGGCGTATGTGACTGTGAACTTACAATGGCTGTTTGCAGCTTGTTGCCAAACTGTAGGAGATGCCTTGACTTCAAGCCCTTGTGTTATCCCACAAGTTTTGAGGCTGCTGCTCTTAAGCTAAAGGTTGCAATGGGGCTCACTATTGACGAGAGTGTTGCCGCCACAGTACAACTATTGCCAAGTTCGATTGTCATAGAAGGCTGATGTTAGTGTGACCTTTGGTCACAGATCCCAAGTGATAAGTGTCGCAATCACTGTTTGCAGCTTCTCGCTGAAATAATGAATGCCTTGTCTCTAAGCTCTTGTGTTACTCCACAAGCTTTAAGGCTGCTGCTTCTAAGCTTTGGGTTGTAATGGAGCAGACCTGTGATCGTCCCAAATCAAACCTCCCTACATAGCTAAGACTTGGTTCCCAACACATTGCTGGTGGTCAAAAGATATACTGATCTTTGGACTAAAACCAAGTTCAGAAATAAACCTATTACACCCACTTTTCAGTGCACCACTCAGCTTTGTGCAAAGAAACACAATATAACAAAGCTCAGTTTAATGTTATTTAAGAATGGCAGGCACAAAACAACTACTTGCATTCGATGGAGAAATCAACTTTTACAGGCAGGATCTACCTTCTGCATGACTGGCTCCTTGGAATGTACCTTGTCATTCCAGAATATGAGCATTGATTCCCTTAAAAATATGCCAGGACCAAACAAACAAAATATAAATCCAATAAGTCTTGAATTTATTTATTAAAAGTAAAACAGATTGTTTATATCATTTTATAGGGAACTTGGATTTATTTATAGAAAAAGATTGTCTGTTTCACTTAGTAGGAACAATCATACAAAAAATACATATTTACAGTATGTCAGTCTATAGTATTCACAGGCTGAAGTTAGTATAATGATAGACACTCAACAATTGCTGATAATATTGAGCGAAAAAAATATTAAAAAACAACACAAACATACCTTGTTCAATTAAGACTTCATCTACTGCTTTAGCCACCTACAATATTCACATAAATGTCGAAACAAAATGATAAAATAACCATCCACTCCATCAAGAGGCAAAAAATCATGAGATAGTAGTGAGGAATTGAAAATAATTAAGAGCAAGCCGATTTGTGAGATTTCAACAGGGGACCTATAATCAGATTTATTTCATTTAATCATTCTCTTAACAGATTCAAATCAGCCCCAAAATGCTATTCATGGGGTGACAAACAAACCTTATTAAAATGTTCATATTGTCTGTTGCCTAATCCAAACACCCCATAAGTGAGATCAGAAAGCCATGGCTCCCTCTCCTTGCCCTGGTAAAGTATACACAATAGCAATACATCTTGTATTAATTTACAAATGGACCGTTAAATATTTATCCAACCTGAAAGGCAAAGGCTATTATAGATGAAAAATCTTCCAACCTCAAGAAACCACTTATAAAATCTTGCTGCATTGTCAGTGGGCTCCCCATCTCCATACCTGCAACAATAGACAAAACTCAAAGTAATGTCAGTTTCAATAGAATTGCTAAAGGAGATGTAAATACAAACTTTTAACACCAGTTACTACGTTTGGACATCCAAATTCATACAGAAGGGACAAATAATATACAATTCCAGAAAAAATCATACAGTTTATTTGAACCAGAATTTCAGAAGATATAACATTTTAATTGCTGCAGCGAGCAGATAAAGTCAACTAGAACATCCCTTTGTAGAAAAATGAAAATTAATTTTTTAAAATAATAATAGTTTGAAAATGACAGGCTCACATCAGACAGAATCAGTATGTCTGAAAAATCAGGATCCAGACTAGATCTGAAAGGATTTGGCAACCATGCTTTTACTTACCTATGGGGTGCAACAGGATTTGGCAACCATGCTCTTAATTACCTGTGGTCTACTTACCCATTGGTGCAAATTAACTCAAATAAGATTATCTTTGGAACAATAAGTTGAAGCACAGATATCAAAGTAGTCCCTGAGATACTCTAAGAAGTAAAAAAGTTAGGTCAAACTCCACCTAAATTTGTACTTAGTATAATCTCAGCATGAACCACGCTTTCTAAAGTCACTTCAAAAAGTATCTTAATGAATCTGCCAGTGCAAAGTGGCCCTTTTAACATCCAATGCTTCATAGATAAAGCCTCCAATTACTTTTGAGTATTTAGTGTTCACTATCTAGAGATAAACAGCAGTGTTTGATAACAAAAGATGTCTCCCAATACCTTTGAGTATTTACTATCTAGATATAAACAAAGGTATTTTAAAAGAAAATAAACTGGATAGATGAAATTTGTATCTTACGTTGCTAGCATAAAAAATGCTAATTTTTCCTTTTTCAATTTTTCTTCATACTGCTCATCGTCTGCTGCATAGTTGTCCTGATGTAATCCAGCCAAATAATATTCAATGTTATGCAGGTTCACTATAGTAACAAAACTAATCTCAAGATTATATTGAAGGTGTTACTCACCAAATCTACTACTTTAAACACAGCTTTCTCATATCTTGACTTTGCCTCTTCTGCTAGAGCCTGTTGCAGATAAAATGGCATAGTGAAATTGATAAGATTTGAAAATTGAAACCAAAAATGCTTACAAAGACAAGAAAATATAACTGACCAAGGTAAGGAGAGACTCTCAATATAATACTTGAAATGGAAAGAAGAAGAAAAAGAAAAAAATAATTACAAAATAATACAAATGATTATTGAAACTTTCACCAATCTGAACAAAACAGATTTAAACCATCAGATATTTTCCAATGGGCCCTACTTCCATTGTTATTCTGCTTGAGAGTCGAGACATAGTTGGACTTCTTTTAAGGGCTGTTCTGAAGAGTGTGTAAAGTGTTGGTGCAAATATGAAGTGAATTTCCTTCCTAGACTGTTTCGGTACTGGTACAGTACGCTGAAACGGTAAATTTTAAAAACTTCAGATATGGTACGCTGTGGGTACGTTAATATATATATATGCTAATCGCATTACCAGGTACATATCAGGCCTGGTACGGGGGGGTCTTGGGCGTTTCCGGGCAGTCTAGCTAATAGCTAATATCTAAATCGAATATGCTAAAAGTAGGGTGTAATGTCTAATGTCCAATTTTCAAAAGTTCAAAGTATTTTTAAAAACTTAAACCTAAATCAAACTAAAGAGCAAATACTAGATACTAAGTGATTACCTCATGCGCTTTACCATACAGCAATGGAAATAATATTCATGCAGTACACCTCCATGGTGAAACCGACAATTTGTGACTATTACAATGTACACCATAAAACCCTACAGACGACAACAAGCAGGTTCATTATAGTCTACATATGAAGCGAATTGTGTGCATTAAATACACAACTAATTGTGCACACAGTAGTTCTTCATAGTCTTTGACAGTGAATCTAGTGTTAGATCCACACGCCCCTGCAAATGCTTATAAAAGGTAAATTGTATGTTTACATTTTGTACGATTATAGGGTTTTTAACAGTTTTTAGGGTTTTGAGCAATTTTTAGTAGCTTTTTATAGTATTTTTTGGGTTTTTTAATGATTTTTTTGCAATAAGAATTTCAGGACAGTTTTCAACAATTTTTATGTTTTTAAGTTAGGGGCTTTATTTTTATTTTTAATGATTTTAATTTTAAAATGGCAGACTTTGCAGCAGGGTACGCTGCGGGTATGTGCCCGCAGCTTAGCCGAACCGTACCAATACCCATACCAGGTATATATCAGGACAACGCAGTGTTTGGGGGTCTTGGGCGTTTCCGGGCAGTCTAGAAAATGACCTATGAAAGAACAGTGACATAATTGAAACACTCTCCCAAACCCTCTTCTTAAGACTCAAGTTTTCTTGACTTTTATTCTAAGGTTCGAGGGTAATAACTCTATCAAAACCTGGCCCGAACTTATACCCAACCTTTATTTTTATATTTAGGGACGCATGAAACAATGGTAGGTTGTACAGCATACAAGCAAGTTTGCTAGAAGACCGCTGTCTGATTAACAAATACTAACATTCCTTTTTAATTGAGACTTATTTTAAAGGGATGGCCTGGGAGCTTCACATATTGTTTCTTCCCGTTCTCTATTCTCCTGAAAAAGGGAATGCCATGGAAGTGAACGAATATTAAAGAAGTCTGGTTACAAACATGGATTAAATAAGAGTAACAAAACTGACTATAATAACCATGACTGCTTACAAAGACATATTAAATAGAAACAATACCAAAAAATTAAGAAGATTTGCAACAAAGATCACCTACAAATCAGTTTTAGCAGACACAATGAAAACAATTTAACAAATATGTCAGAATATGAAGGATTTTAAACAGTGATCCCTCACAAAGTCCACCAATATCAACAAAAACAATGATGAGTGATAATTTACAGAATTCCAAACCAAGAATAAGCAAATTAAGTGTGCTTACAAACAAGGGCAACACTAGTAATGACCACAAACTATGGCTACTTGCACAGAAGGGTTGAATAGTAATGATGATAATAGAAAGGACAACACAGAGTTAAAAGGAATCCTAAACAAGAGCACCTGCAAACTGGTGGAAGTGGAAATAACAAAAATAATTTGATAATCATTTCCAATTAAGAATTTTTGAACAATGATCATTCAGGGACCCCATTAATATTAATAAACATGATAATAAATCACCTGGAATTGACAGGTTTCAGATCCAAAGCTAAGTTGACCAAGTCTGCTGAAGGATAACATAACTAATAACGGAGATCGTGACCACTTGCAAAGAGACGTTAGATAACAATGATGACGACAATAAGAACAAAGTAGTTTTCAAAGGATTTTCAATCAATGCCACCTGGAAACCAATTCTTGTGAATACAACTAAAATTATTTGATAATTATGTGAAAATATAAGAAAAAAGCATGATTGTTCAGACAGCCCATTAATACTAGCAAATTAGCAATTAATGATCTGGAACTGCCATGATTTTGAACCAAGTGTCTTAACAAAAACAGGGATTAAAAATTAAAACAATGGCAATTCTAAGGACATGAAGTGGTATTGAAAGGATTGGAATCGAAGGCAACAAACAAATTATACTAAAGTTAAAATTGATACTGATATAAGTGATTCAAAACCGAGACAGCTTGCAAATTAAATTTTGTGTTGCGGACAAAAATAACTTGATAAAATAAATTAAATGTTGAATTATGAAATCCTTAACAATACCACCTGAAAACTGGTGTAACAGTAAGAGAATATAACACAAATAATTTGATAAGAATTTCTAATTGATGATTTTGGAACCATGATCACTCGAGAAGTTTATCAATATTAACAAACCTAATAAACCAACAGGTTTTAGAGCCAAAACTGAATAAACCTAGTCTGATTAAGGATAAAATAACTAACAGCAGACCATGAGTGCTTACAAAGAAACATTGATATAATGGAGATGATGTTGACAGCAGGAACACTGTAGTGTTCAAAGGATTTTTAATAAAGACCACCTGGAAAACAATTCTTGTAAATAAGTTAAATAGTTTGATAATTAAGTTAAAAGATGAGAGTTGTATAATCGTGATTGTTCAGGCAGTGCATTAATATTAACCAAATTAATGATGAATGATCTGGAACTGACAAGATTTTGAACAAAACCAGAGACTAATAATAAAAATAATGACAATTCTGGAACATGAAGCAGAATTGAACGGGTTGAAATCAAAGGCAGCATACAAACAAATTATACTAATGTTTGAATCAATAATTACAGAGGACTCAAAATCAAGACAATTTGCCAACCAACTTTTAAGTTACAAACAAAAATAATTTGGTAGTTTTAAAAATTGTGGATTTGTGGATTTTGGAATCATAATCACTCAAGCAGTTAATTAACACTAACAAACCTAATGATAGGACATATGGAATAGACAGATTTTAGAACCAAAACACAGTCAACCAAATCGGCAAGGGATAACATAACTAATAACAGAAGACCACAACCATTTACACAGAGACATCAGATTATAAGGATCGTGACAATAAGCACTATGAAAGGAATCTTAATGGAGACAACCTGGAAACCAATTCTCATGAATACAACTAAATTAATTTGATAATTATGTGAAAATAAGTGTATTTTTTAATCGTGATTCTTCAGCCAGCCATTTATATCAACGAATTAGCCATGATCTGAAACTGACAAGATTTTTAACTAAGAGACTGCACAAAAAAGGGAGAATTTTGAAAACAATGACAAATTGACAATGATTCAGTGGATTCAAAACTAAGACAACTTACAAACCAAATTTTGTTACAAATGAATATAATTTGATAATAAAAAATTAAAATGTGGAATTATGAGGATTTTCAAACAACAATCACTCACAGTGTCCAACAATACTAATGGTAATACTGATGAACAATCCGAAATTGACAAGACTCTAAACTAAGACTGGCTACAAAGAGAAATTACTGATCATGATAAAATAACAAGGGCAATGATGACAACTGTTGAATGTGAGGCAGAATTAACAGAGTTGAAATATATGGCCACTCACAAACAAATAATAGTAATAATAATGTTGAAATTCACAATGATAACCAAGCACATGCTTAGAGGGAAAAGAGGAAAATCATGTAGTTGGGAAGATTTTAAATGCAGGATTGCTAAGGAAAAAAAAAGGTAAGACTGCGAAGTGAGGATGGTTACAAGGATCACTAAGAATCAATGTAAGGTTGTGGCAAGGATTTCATATGAGGATAACTAAGTATCAGTGTAAGACTCCGGTGAGGATTTCGAATATGGATTGCTTAGAACCAATGGTAAGCCACGACGCAGTGACATTTGATAAGCAAGACCCCCTCCCAGCAAAACACAACTATAAATGCACATTTTCCCTTTAAATTTGAGAATTCTAAGTCAAACATAATAAAAGGTAAGGGTAATGATTATTTTTAAGGTCATCGCCAAGCCACATGCCAAATTGACTTCTGAGACCCCCTTGAAAAGCAACAGGAAAATTTCTTTCCATTTACCACAAATATCGCTTTCCAATTACCGTAAATATCACTTTCCCTTTACCTAAAATATCATACTAATTTTGCACTCCTGGGTTTAAACCTCGTGACCAAGGAGTAACCCAAATCTTACAAATCCACCTGCACCTCAATCACACTGGGCGTTGAAAATGGATAAAATACTGCATCTAAGTTTATTATATATGGCTAGATGCCTTAGGTGTTGAAATTGGGTAAAATCCAACATTTAACTCTGGGCATCTAACAGAGAATTTGTACCACTAAAATTGAAAATACAAAAGAAAAATAATGTTAATCAGGCGCGAGGTTTCAAAGATAATAGAGGACGCGAGCAAACAGTGTAGGCATAAATTATATCAATAGTGGTTTCCCACTTCATATTATTTGCAGCTATCCATACAAGATGAAGGGGCTTCAATCTGTAATCCACGATTGAACATCCCAAACATCGTGTAAATAAATGTAGTTCAGGCGATTTCAAACAGAGGCAGCTAAGAAAAATATAAAGCCCTGACGTGAGGACATTTCAAAGGGAGAACCCCGCACTAACAAAACATAACAATAGCAACGATGTCAAATTGTCCCCGCAAGATACGACAATTCTGTACCAAAACATATTAAAGATGCCGTTTTTAACCTACCTTGGCAAATCCCTCGGCCGTCCCAGTCTGTGTCCCAAAGAAAATCGTGACTTTCTTCTTTGCAGAATCGTCTTCTTCATCCTCATCTTCCTCCTTCACCAGAGGCGTCGGTTTCACCGCCGGCTTCTGCGTATCCGATCCTCCCCTCCTCCAAACGAAGAAGAAAACACACGCAACCAAAACAGCCAAAGCCGTGGTCAAAATCATCAAATTCTGCGAATTCTCCATCAAAATCAAAGCCGAGCCGGTCATGGCTCCCAGATCTCCTCCCTTGCCGTTCAACAGCAGCGCAAAAATATGGTCCAGCCGAGATATGTCCAGCAGGCTCTTCCCTGGGAGGCACCTTCCACCGTGTTGAATTAGCCTGCATTTCGACGGATCGAAAAAAAATAGGGGAAATCCACAAGTCCCGGTTTCCTTTTCTGGGTTTTTCTCGTTCAAGGTTCGAACCGGGTACCTATAGAGGATCCTCGATTCTTCCGTACCTTGAGGCGTAGATTAACCAGGCTCTTTCGATGCGAAGAATCACATGGTGTTAATTTATTGCTCGGGAGGAATTAGTCTAATTTTTAACCAACCAGAGGTCCAAGGGTCAAATCCAACTACCCACGCTTACCCTAACCATGGTTTATGACTGATTACGGGTTTGGCGTGGTCGTGTCCGTGTCTGAACCAGGAGTCCGCAAGGTTCCGGAATATTCGTTTAGCAGCACCTACCCCATCCCGCGCTAATTCCCCACCGCTCTCTTTGTTTAATGATTTTTATCTGTAATTAGGTCATTATTGCGCCATAAACTATTTCAGAAATGTCCAGGGCCAATTATTTTTAGTCAATCATTAATGTTGTGTGACTATTTGGCCGGATAATGGCGTGCCACCGGTTGGTCGATTGACAACCTCCAACTACCAACAAATTTGGTGAGGTAAAGCTGGACCCTGGTCACCACTGTTGTCGCACTTTGTTTTTTTAATCCGGGAACGATAACGATTTATGTAATATTGCCGTCACCCTGCGCTACGATCCACATTTCCTATTCCGAATTTTTCCGGTTGGGTAAAGCCAAATATTGTTTTATTGTAGGTTTGTTTTGTGGATGGGATCGCCCGGTCGGTCACCCGGTTAAATTGAGTGTATAGATTTTTTTACACTTTTTCTACCATGTGATAAATACATGATCAAAGTGGGTCCCTTGTGTAAGAAAGATGTTATTAGAATAATGATTATTAATTAGTAATTGTGTATGAGTTGCAAAGTAAGTTTGATGTTACTAAAAGTTGGTGTGTATTGTACATGTTAATGTCGTTGTATGTTTCGATGTGAAGGGGACAAACAGAGTGATGAAATTGGAGAAAACAAAGTGCAAATAGTAGGTTGGATATACGCATGAATTTTATATGTTTTGGAAATGTGGAGGAAGAACTTTGGAACGAAGCCTCGTCTCCTAGTCTTTTCTTGTAAATACATGTTTAGTCTTCTTCGTGTGTGATTAGCGCCGAATGTAAATGCAGGAGAGACATACACATCTATTGATGATCGTGCTCGCGAGACTACATCGAATGTTAACCCATGTCGTACACTATTCGTACACTATTGTGAATATATATTGTTGCCTTATCTAGTGTCATACCTTGTAATTTATGTATTGTAATTGTCGATGTGTTATCAAGAGAGCCTTCGTGTTTTAATCACAATCAAATCACACGCTTCTTCTATTGGCCAACAAACATAAAATTACTCAAATCATTATTACAAGTGGTATCACCCAATGCTATATAATTCGAAACCAAAAATTAGTATGAAGATATCTAAGTTTCCATGAAGAAATAGTTTAATTGTGGCTAAAATTTAAGACGATCTCCTCTTTAAAAAAATTTGATATTTAGTTTCACATGTGATTGCCCAGAGACCCTCCTATAACTAATATATTAACATGATTAATTATTGTATTAATTAATTTGAAAATCAAAATTATAGATTTACGATGTGTACAATATTCCATAGGTTTTATCAATTATAAATTAATATTCCATAGTTTTTGTTAATTACAAATTAACCTCTTTGTAAGTAAGCATGTTAAAAAAAGTCCTATTTTCAAAATATTTTTGATAGCTTATGTATTTGTCAACTATTTACTTCTCATAATGGAAGCCTTGATGTTAATAAGAGTTTACGAATCCATTTATTTAAAATGAGACAAACAAAACTAAATAAACTTTAAAATTATGGTGAGGTGGGCTCCTCTTCTACCACTTGAACCAATTTTATGTTTACATTGTGAATCCTACCTACTCAAAATAAAAATTAGATTTTTATTTGTAAATTCACAATTTAATAGTGAGTGTAATTAAATGTTTTTTTAGATAATCCATCGGTTATTTGTGTGTTATTTTCACTTTTTTGTTGAGTTTATTCTTATGACATCTATAATAGAGTGTAGTAGAGGGTGATAGTAACTTGTTTGGACATTCTCGTGCAAGTTACCGCAGAAGGATGAACCTCCGATCAACAAGTTTAGACTAAAATCCTTTACCGATCGCTTTGTCTACATGCGTAATGTGTTAAACACTTTCTCCGACACATTCAAATCGATCAATTTAAATCGGAACATACCTAGGCAGGATAAGGCTTTCGTAGTAGAGAGAGTGAAACGAGGCATAGAAGTTGGGGAGAAAATTTATGGGAAGATAATGTTGCAAGGGTCATGAAGATGGCAATAAAAGTGCAAGTTATGTTTGTTGAAGGTCTTGGGCAATCGATACCAATTTTTAAAGTGCACGTCTTCTCGACGCGAAATCATTGTCAATGAGAAAATGGATTATTATAAGATTTCCATAGCAAGCTTAATTGCTATGTCAAAAATTATTACATATGGCATTTACATCTCTTACATTTGACACTTGGGGCATACATGGGTATACATTTCATACTTTAATTTTAGTTTATGTTATTTTATTGGTTTTTATAAGCATCTTTATTGGACATTAATAAAAAAAATTGCAAGTGGTGTGCAAGTTCACATTTATGGCAAAAAGAAGGTGAACACAAACATTCCAGTCTTGCGCATATCATGTTCTTTTGGGAGGTTTGTGATTACAATGCATTTTATTTTGATCCAACAATTTTCAATTACTATATTAAAATGGGTGAAAATGTAGTACTCTAAACTTAGATCAATGACACTTGGTAATTATCATTTAGCATTTATCCTAGACTATTCCAATTTACACAATTAATCAACTTATTTGGTGGACACCTAAAATTGGCATAAAAGTGTTAGTGTATAACACTTTTGGCAAATTATCTATATATGGGTCTTAAACAATGAAATAAGTATCTAAAGTGGCACAAGTTCTTGTTTGGTTTGTGGTTGTATGGCTTGATTGTCAACAATTTATGGACTTATTTATGTCTTTTTCACTTTATTATGTCTTGTCACAGAGATCTTTGACTTTTCATTGATTATTTAATTATTCTCAAGTCTATGGACGAGACTGCTAGTTTTGGACAAAAATCATCCAAAGAATATTGTCCAAAATGGACGGTTTTGTCTAGACTTACTTTCGTGTCCTTTTTGTCCATGGACCCTTTGTTACTCTTATTTTCTCTCATTTCATATTTATGTGAGTCATACTTTATGTGCCAAGTAGGTTCAAATTTTAAGTAATAGACCCTATATAGACAAGTTATTAGGAGGTTTAAAGCATATAGCCATTATCTAAGCATTATCTAAGAACATCTCAAGAGCACTTTCACAAGACATAACCATAAGGGAAAATAGGAATGTGCAAGCATTCTACAACTAATTGTAAGGGAGCACATATATTAGCTAGCTTGTTATTTGTGTTGAGGCGTGAGGGCAAGGATATGACAAGAGAGCTATATTTGCTTACACCATTACATGTGCACTAGGAGAAAAACACAAAGTTTGAAATATAGTGTAGTGTTTGGTTTGAATCACAATGGGTGACCACCAAGGTCAATCCAACTCAAACACCTAACCTATTTTTTTGTATTTAATGTAGATTTGAGTATTGGGTCACAAAGTTGGGGTTTGCGATCATGGGTATATATGTGAGTGTCATGGGACATTTGAACATGCACACAAGTGGTGTAGACATAGCCAAACCATCACAAAAGGCATGGAATCAACATGGATAAAACCGTTGGTTAAGGCCAAACCACCAAATGGTTCAAAATGAAACTAATGGTTTGTGGTCCAAAAGGGCACAAAGCATACAAGGACATTTTGAACACAATATAAGACATGTATAGAACCTAGATTAGTCAACGAAACATCCAGATAATTGTCAAAATTAGCTAAGTGATCATTCTTACCCTAATTACCTTCTTAGTTACTTGTCTGGATGCATGTGAATGTAAACGCCAATTCCAAATATGTATATTGGTGTATATTGTCCGATTATTCAATTATTCTTTTGAGATTATTCCTAAATTAATATACCCCATTATTAGTCATTTTAGGGTTAAATCATTTGGTGAACTCATTTATTGATTAAATTATTAACCTAGTTTTACTTAGGTTTCCTACCCCATCCTACCCTAACTAGGCCTTTTGTTACCCTAACCATGTTTGCCCTAGGGTTTCCATTTTGCTTGGTGTTTGATTCATGTCCTAATCTTAGGTTTTTTTCTTAGTTTTGCTTTCATGGCTAATGTTACCCGTGTCGTGTCATTTTCTTATACTTCTTCTTGTGAACCAACCCTTATCTATGTAGTTGTTTTATCTCTATGTGAAGGAATCATGGGCGATGGTATTGATGATGTTACTACATACGATTGTGACATTTTTCCTAAGTGTGTGAAGAAGAGTTACCACCTCCCACCCATGTCATGACTGTAACTATAAATAAGAGGTTGTCTTAAAATCTCCATGATGCTCACCAAGTATTATGTCATATCCTTGACATTATATCTTGATATTATTACTAAGTTTATGTAATGGAGTACATAACATTTACCTTTCATTTATTAGTTTTTAATAAATAGTTAGGCCGACCTAATTAGGATGAAAGGGTGTGACCCTTCATATTTATGTATATAAATATGGATGAGCATTGCTCTCCCAACACCATCACATATCATGTTATTGAATTCTTTTAATCATTTATTTTGATATCCAGAGGTCCCCACCCCGAAGTTGATTATATTTGACTTTTTCTTCTGTTTTGATAAAGAAATATCCTAATAAGTGCTCTTAGAGCATCAATTTTGGAAACAATTTTTTTTTGTTACGTATCACATAAAGTTGTGATATTTTTAGAGATGTCAGTACTGTGACAAAAAAACTTCCCTCTAAATTTCGAAGTTTTTATCAAATTTTATAAAGTTATTGTGATTTTATATTTTTTTGACAAATATGCTATATAGGCCATAATTTAACAAAAACTAACTTATTTATATTTTCGGAAAGCTCATTAAGTTATAGGTAGGTCTATTCTTTGAAGTTTTAGATTTAAGGCAATCTATATTTAGAAATTTACTAGTTAAAGTTGGCCAATGGTGGAACATTTGATTCAAATATAACATATTTTTATTGTTTCGGTTATCACTCGCTCCACATACTTTTCTCCCTGGATTCAAAGCATAAATCTAAAACTCAAAACAAAGAAAAACTAGTATCCATGCCTTTCAAAACTAATTTCTTCTCAACCATTGATCCATGTGATGCTCTTTATTGTCTACCACCTCAAATTAAGGGTGACATTCCTACAAGATGTGAAACAATGGTAACTTTTATTTAAGAGAATTTCTTTTCCCCATAAACAACAACATATTTGAATAATGGCTTAGATAGGTTTAAAAATGAGATGGTATATGAATTGTGATTTAATACATTATATCTAATGCAAGGACATTGCTGATTAAATAGATATAACAATATTCAAGCAAGATCAAGCAAATGAAATGCAAACAAGAGTGATAGATAGGAGATAATGAGTGATAGATCTTGCCACTATAGGTCTAAAGTGATTGTAGATTAATGAATAAGATGGAAAGGAAGATTTTGGATTGTATTAGCTTTGTGTCGATTATGGAAAGTGACTATCTCATGGACAAGAGTGCGTTAGGAATAAACTTAGGTTAATTCATCATTTACTAAGTTGTAATGTTAAAGTAATTAAATTTTATTGCTTTAACTTAGTTAGTTGTTAGTTAGCTATTATCTAGTTGTCACATCCCTAGATTAGTGGGGGCTATACTATTGTTAGTTTATTGCTTTGGAATGTTCCCAGGATGTGATTAGTTAGGGGCAATATGTTATTTACGCGCATATTTGCGGTAGTTAGTATATTTGATCCACTTTCTTATTAAATTAATTACGAGTGTAAGAAGTAAAATCAATGTTATAGCTACATGTACAAAATTTATTCCGTGCACTTTTCACAATGAAGGTACTCTATTCTGCATCATGGGTCCCCTCCCACATTTATCGAATCTCAATCTGAATCACAACATATTTTTGAGTTGGGTAAAACACAATTTAGGGGTAATGTAGGTAATTTAGGCAAGAATTGACATCCCTTATATTCCATTGGCATTAAGAAGAACCCTATATGTGCTCCTTGCTACCCAACATTCATAGGCGTTGTAAGATTTCAGATAGGATGTTTATTATCCTTACAAAGCATATATGTTTTTAATGGGTTATTACTTCTACCCAAATAGCAATTTTTGTAAAATAGTGTTTAATATGATACATTTAATATATGGAAAGCATATATGTTGTTATCATTGTACAATGTCTATAAACATAAAGTAGCCTTCTTCATTTGATAATATGAAGGGTTTCTAGAATATTACATTCTCAATATTTGGTATCGAGATCTTGTTGGTCGCATCCTCTCGTGCTATGTGAGGAACCCCGATTCCACCTAGAGAAGAAAAGAAGTTACAAAAGGATTCAAAGCACTGCAGAGGAAGTTGGAGCTGCATTAGAGATCCATAGTGCATCTCGGCCCATTCACTGACTTGTTTCTAGTATCCTCACATTTCCTCGCCTCAATGGTGTAGACATTTGCGTGAAGGAAGATTAAATAGAGAGGTTTTCAAAGACCTGCAATTTTCACCGCATAGATTCAAAGGTTAATTTAGTGTGAAATATGCAGAATAAATGTAGACACCAAATTTGGGTCTTATGCGACGCCCGTGCCCCGCATCTCGTCTCGCAACCTAACCCCACCTCACCACCTAAGCCTTACACACTTAATTATTTATTAATTACCTTATAATTAATAAATCCACATCTCTCCGCCACCTCACCTCACCACCTCACCATGACCTAGCCCTAACCCTAAACTAACCTAATTAAGACCTATAACTTGGTCTGACCCACACACATGACTCATCACCCTCACCGCACCAAAACGAACCTAATAATGACTTGACCAAGCCCACAACTGACCCCTCGGGAGAAAAGGAGGGAAAGTTGGCTATTTTACTAAAAATAGCCAACTTTGACCTAACCGACATCGGTCCCTACTCGACCAGCGTCGGTTAGGTAACCGCCATCGGTTCCCTGTAAATGACCTCCCCCAACCAAAACCAAAGGATCCGAATTCATTTGCAAAAAGATCAAAATTCATTTTGCAAGAGAGGGACAAGTGAGAGAGAGAGAAGAGGTTGCAGAGAGGAGTATTGAGCCCAAGACTGTAACTGAGCAACTAGATCATGGTCACACTCACCCAATGGATTATTACTACCTGATCTTGGACCCTTATAGGCTTTAATTATTTGCCAATAATTTACTCCTTTTAAGTAATCAATTTAAAATAATGCAAGACAATAATGACAATTGCACACAGATTGATTACGGAGTTCGGCAATTGCCTACGTCTCCGGGTTCGTGGTCGAACCGTTCCACTAGTCAAAACTTGTAAGTTACAATAGTACTTTCACAAGAAAACCTAATGGAAACTATTTAAACTTGCTTAGAAGAATAACCAGACCTTCGGACGACAAGGGTGAAAAATAGCACCCGACTTCCACCTTCCTGGCGTACAATCTCCTTTGGCTTCGATCGGCCTTCCCGACACTATCAATGCGACGCTAGCACTCCGGTCGACAATCCAGGATTTGCAAGTAATTGGTGTGGCGCTATGGGCCGACTAGGTAGTTTGAATAACTCCTAGCCACAAATATTTAATTTATTATTGCCTAACAAATAATAGGTCAATAATAATCAAAATAATAATGCCTAAATAATTTAGGTCTTCACACAACAATTTCTCATTCTCCTCTTGGCTCGGACTTCGCCTCCAGCGCTCTAGGAATGAGCTTGTCTCCGAGTTTGTGTGTGTCCACAACAAGCTTAACAAATAATAAGCTTGAGTTGTGTGTGTGTTACAATGAAAATGGGTTCCCTATTTATACAAAATTAGGGCCCAAAAAATATGCAATTACAAATTATCCTTAGGCTATTTTTAACCTAACCCGTAGCAAGATACATGGGATTAAATCTTAGCATAACAACTTAGATAATATTCGGGTTGCATTTTTAATGGGATTAAAACCCAAGTTTGGCGCGGCTGTATTTTTAAATGGGATAAATCCCATGTGGAGCGGATTTCATGTTTAATGGGATTAAATCCCAAATGGATCCGCATGTGTATAAGTTCCCACATTTTTTTGGTGGTGGGGAATAATGTCTAAGGCTTTAAATAGCCTTCCACGCATATTTGAAGTGGTCGACTTAACCGCCCCCATCTCAACCGCTTCATCCTCCTTCTCCACGTGGAAGTTTCCACGCATGGGTCTAATGCCCCCTAACAACCGCTTCACCACCTTCCACGTGGTCAAAGCATATGCATTTGATTTGGCGGTTTATACTAATGTTTTAAACATTATATATATATATATGTGTGTGTGTGTGTGTGTGACATTGACATATATGCGCGCCATTTGGAAAGTGGACTTACCAATATAATTTCGACCCATACAATGTGGCATAGAAATACTTAACTCGGTAATCCTGTAGTCCACTTGTCATCTCCCGATAGGCAAATCGAGCGAATTCGACGAGTGTTGGCAAGCCACGTGTCACAGTGCGATTGGTCCAATATTGACCAGTTGACCATAGTTTGACTTTCCCGATGTCTGAACTTTGACCGAACATATCTAGAGCTCCCGATGCCCGTTTGTCACATTCTCACGTCGTTGGAAAGCTCTCGAGATGATCTTCTGCACTGACACAATTTAGGGATGTTTAGGGAACTTTCAAAAATGATCCCCTGATCACACCTCCCCACTAAGAAAAGCTTTTTGTCCCAAAAAGCTTCCATACTATCCTGAATCTGGAAAACTCTGCTGCCACCTCGGAAGTGCTATTGTAGTAGACCCTTGGGTCTTCTCCTCCAACCTTCTCACTTCGACAACTCTGATCCGATCCTAGGACTTGTGGGTTATGGGCCCACGACACTTCTCACGCGCCACTCGATATCCGAAGAAGACCTCCACGCCTTCGCTTTATGGTGCTAAGTTTCTGAATGAAACCTCAACACTCCTTCTGTGCGGTGCTAAGCTTCTTGATATCTGACAACAAGGATCTTCTTTTACTCTATAACACAACTCCTAGCTCTGAGTTGATTCTGCAAAATCCAAACTGGTTTGAAGGAACTCCATGTTATGTAGAGCTTTGATTGATCCGATGTCGATGATGGACAATGCCTTGTCCCTTTACAGACCTCAACGCCTCCGATGCATGATGCTAAGCCTCTTTCAAGACCTTGAGCCTCCGATGCATGATGCTAAGTCTGTTACAGACCTCAACGCCTCCGATGCATGATGCTAAGCCTCTTTCAAGACCTCGAGCCTCCGATGCATGATGCTAAGTCTGTTGATCAGCTACCATTCGTATGTGTGGTCGCAATGCCTTGACACCGAATGACATTCCGAGCTAATCCTTTGAGAGCTCCTCTTGTTGACATACTAATATCAGGTACCATTCTGCTGCACGGTCGCAATGCCTCTACACAGAATGAAGTTCGACCTGACGTCAATGCCAACGGTGATTCAGCTACCATTCTGCTGCATGGTCACAATGCCTCTACACAGAATGAAGTTCCGAGCTGATCTCTTGCGAACTCTATTGTCTGCACAAATGGCAGATCAATCTCCAAGCTTTATATGAGTTAAATCCTGTATCCAAGTTGTAACAGGTACTCACAAGCTGATTAGGAGATAGGTGCCCCTAATAGGGTCTTTATACAACTTTCAAATACAAGTGTGAGGAAATTATATCCTAATACACCATGTAAAACTAGTTGTAAAAATGCTCCATCTTTGGAGTCTTGTACAATAAGCTTAAAATACCAATTCTATAGGAAAATAATTTTGCATGGTAAACCTGTCGTGAAATTTCTCCTACTTGGTGGCTTATGTACTTGGTCTTCTCCACTGCATCACAATGTGGATTGACTTCATTTGTCTCCTCCCTGCCAGAACAATGACTAAACAAGGAAAATATACTACATTTTATGGTGTTAGAAAAATCACCAAAATAATTGCCCTCTGGGGGTCTTACTAATGCAAGTATAACAGAGTACAAACATTGCCTGAATTGGGTCTTTAACTAATGTGCCATGTCTGGTTAGATGTATACAAACGTTGCCCTCAAAGGGGTCTTACCAATACATTCTACCTAACACAATAGTTTATGGTTTTATTATAACAAGAGCAATAAATAATGCTCGGAAAAACCCATACAATAGTTGAACAAAGTCAACTTTATTTGCACCTTAGATGTCTTACCAAAATGTAGAATCCTCGGTGTCTATCTAGGATACCTCAATAGGTGTCCTGTGGATCCCTGGGCTCTCGCTCCTCTACATACAGATCCTCATGGTCTACTGGAATGTACGCGACCTCCGTGTCTGGATCTAGATGATCCGTAGGGACATATGAGCTCGACTCTGCACTAGGATCTACTTGATCCCCAGGTACATATGATTCCGAAGTCTCACTGTCTTCGCCTTGTGTAATACGAACAACATGGCTGTCGCGAACTCGATCCTCTAGTTGTGCCTAAGGCGAAGCTCCACTCCGCTCCTGTCATCAGTCATATAACCTTGACGAGCGGTCAGGTAGAAGTTTCCTAATACCATTTCGTCCATCTCCAAATGGATGATGTCGAGCGTGATATTTTCGGAAACTCGTCTCCCAAAGTTGTGAAGCTCACAATGCAATAACTGGTAGACACTCCATGCAGAGTACCATCTTCTGTACCAACTATCTTGGTACGAGGAAGTGGTGTCATGGGAAGTCCTAATCGGCGCACCACATCGATAGTTACATACCCTACTTCGATAGTCCAATCGAGAATAAGGGTTACTAACTGTGCTCGTGTAACCACTGGAATCCACTATCTAGAGGCACTCACATGTCGCAGGATGATGTCTAGACGTTCCACTGGTGATCTTCGTGCAAATGGTGCTACCGATAGCCCAGTGCTGGGCCCTGCAATAGCCTTGTCCTTCTTCTGCATCCACTTAGGCCTCTGTCTGGATACAATTTCCAGCATTCCTCGGTTTCGTGCCCTTTGTCACAATGACGACATATTACCGAGTCTGGTGAAGGTTTCCTCTCCAAGCGGCGCTTCCGAAGATGACTGGCTTCAGCCCCCTTCCCAAGTGGAGCGTTCAAGCTTCTTTGCAACCCTGTGATGCGTTGTTGTTGCTTGCGTTGATGCTCTCGAATCAGAGCCAGGTGGGTTTGTAACTCCACAATCTGACGATCATGTTCTCGATGTCGAGTGATCATTACTCGAACCATGGTGCCCAATAATGCAAGCATAACGGTAACTGGAAGAAAAGGTATAGATCCATTTCTGCAAAACCAGCTCTGATACCAAACTTGATCCGAAAATAATCAAATTATTACTACCTGATCTTGGACCCTTATAGGCTTTAATTATTTGCCGATAATTTACTCCTTTTAAGTAATCAATTTAAAATAATGCAAGACAATAATGACAATTACACACAGATTGATTACGGAGTTCGGCAATTGCCTACGTCTCCGGGTTCGTGGTCGAACCGTTCCACTAGTCAAAACTTGTAAGTTACAATAGTACTTTCACAAGAAAACCTAATGGAAACTATTTAAACTTGCTTAGAAGAATAACCAGACCTTCGGACGACAAGGGTGAAAAATAGCACCCGACTTCCACCTTCTGGCATATAATCTCCTTTGGCTTCGATCAACCTTCCCGACGCTATCAATGTGACGCTAGCACTCCGGTCGACAATCTAGGATTTGCAAGTAATTGGTGTGGCACTATGGGCCGACTAGGTAGTTTGAATAACTCCTAGCCACAAATATTTAATTTATTATTGCCTAACAAATAATAGGTCAATAATAATCAAAATAATAATGCCTAAATAATTTAGGTCTTCACGCAACAATTTCTCATTCTCCTCTTGCTCGGACTTCGCCTCCGGCGCTCAGGAATGAGCTTGTCTCCAAGTTTGTGTGTGTCCACAACAAGCTTAACAAATAATAAGCTTGAGTGTGTGTGTGTTACAATGAAAATGGCTTCCTATTTATACAAAATTAGGGCCCAAAAATATGCAATTACAAATTATCCTTATGCTATTTTTAACCTAACCCGTAGCAAGATACATGGGATTAAATCTTAGCATAACAACTTAGATAATATTCGGGTTGCATTTTTAATGGGATTAAAACCCAAGTTTCATGTTTGTATTTTTAAATGGGATAAATCCCATGTGGAGCAGATTTCATGTTTAATGGGATTAAATCCCAAATGGATCCGCATGTGTATAAGTTTCCCATATTTTTTTTTTTGGCGGTGGGGAATAATGTCTAAGGCTTTAAATAGCCTTCCACGCATATTTGAAGTGGTCGACTTAACCGCCCCATCTCAACCGCTTCATCCTCCTTCTCCACGTGGAAGTTTCCACGCATGGGTCTAATGCCCCTAACAACCACTTCACCACCTTCCACGTGGTCAAAGCATATGCATTTGATTTGGCGGTTCATACTAATGTTTTAAACATTAATATATATATGTGTGTGTGTGTGTGTGTGTGTGTGTGTGTGTGTGTGTGTGTGTGTGTGTGGCATTGCATATATATGCGCGCCATTTGGAAAGTGGACTTACCAATATAATTTCGACCCATACAATGTGGAATAGAAATAATTAACTCGGTAATCCTGTAGTCCACTTGTCATCTCCCGATAGGAAAATCGAGAGAATTCGACGAGTGTTGGCAAGCCACATGTCACAGTGCGATTGGTCCAATATTGACCAGTTGACCATAGTTTGACTTTCCCGATGTCTAAACTTTGACCGAACATATCTAGAGCTCCCGATGTCCGTTTGTCGCGTTCTCATAGTCGTTGGAAAGCTCTCGAGATGATCTTCTACATTGACACAATTTAGGGATGTTTAGGGAACTTTCAAAAATGATCCCGATCACCCAAACATTGGGAGAGTCGGAGGATAGTTTCATCAACTCACTTCCAATTGCGGATCATCCCAACCGAGCCTTGCCTTCGCCACTTCATTCTTTGGACTGCATCCGCATCGAAACTAGTAAGTAGTCTCTTTTATTACCTTGTATGCTTCTAGACATTACTTTATGAACTTTTGATTCATAGGGATCATAAGCTCACTCTGGATCTACCACCCAAGAAAGCACCCTGCACCTAACCTTCGTTCATCCATCTCTATATTTCCCCAAAGACAGCTTTCTCACTCTCCGAGTCTTCTCTATCACCCTACTACTCCCCTCAACCATATACCAACCTTCTAAACCCCATAACCACCTTACAACCAACCTCCATTTAAAATCCCCTAAATCACTGCCCCTACCGATATCGGTTATCCCCTACCAGGTACTGGTTTTATAACCGTGGTCGGTTATCCAATGACCAGCATCGGTCACTGTGACTTATACCAAAAACCAACCTTTCACCTATTTACCTCCAAACAATCTCATATCCGGCCTTGTACATCCCTCGTAACTTGATCGAATGTATCGATAACTAGTGACCAAACAAACAAGCAGTGACATTTTATTATTGGTAGTTTAGTCTCTATTGCTTTTAGTAACGAGGTACCTAAATCGTGATTTCGCAATAGCTTCTTTATTATCATTTGCATTAATTTGTATTAAAAGGGAACTGACCACCTTTGAAAGGAAGTCTAATATTTCCTGGGCCCAAGGCAGTTCCCTCACTTATTGTTTAACGAAAATCTGGTGGTCTTGCATTCTTATTTACAGGTAGTCCTTCCCAGACAAAAAGGAGCTCTTCACAATCGATCTGATCTCTCTACGGTATGTGCACACCTTCCCAACACTCAACAAGTATTCCTCCTAGCCCTAACCCTTATCTGTTTCTCAAGAGAATGAAAAGATAGAAATAACTCTATTCTAGAACAAAATTATGTGTGAAACATTTTGGCACGCCCGGTGGGACCCTTCTCGGGTTTCTTTCTTTCTTGCTTGTTTTCATATAGGGAGCACACTTGTTGTTTCTTTCTTCTAAATATTCACAAAATATTTTGTCATTTTGGTAAAAGAACTTGTCTTTCTTTCACATCTTTGCATTAGTGAAAGTCATCTTCTTAACCTCTTCTCTTTCTTTGCTTCATCGAATATCATTTTCGATTTGGGTTTAAAACACGTGCATCACATTCTTGCTTGCTATTTTTAATTCTAGTGAACATATATTAAGTAGCAGTGTACATGTGGGGTGATATCCATGGTATTGACGAGAAATTAATTTTACTCTCACTGCACAACACATACCAAATCACATCATAATCTACACAACATCTCAAACATCCCCCTTTCCCGCGGTATTCCTCCGCCCGATTGAGGTAGCCTTACAAGCCAAAACAAACTTGACATCTCCCTTAGGTCTTTTGTTTAGGATTGACATCATCTTGCGTCTAAGGCATAAGCCCAAAGTGATTAAAACTAATCCTAAGGTTAGTCTCTTGATTTGCTTGTGTATCTTGCTTGTTTCCTTGTTATCCCCAAACCAGTAGCCTCTTACATTCTCTCTTTGCCTTCACAGTGACCGACACCGGTCCTCTTCTACCGACATCGGTTACACTGACCGACACCGGCTACCATCTGACCGACATCGGTTATCGGTGATATCGGCTGCATGCTTCACGGTTCACGACAAACCAACAACCTACCAATTCCAACATTTTGTTGTTGTTTATGTTCCTGATTGACTAATTCCCTGTTATATCCTCTTGTCCATGGTTGTTATCACCCAAGAATGTCAAATTTTGTAGCCATGGTTTCACATGTTTTTTCCGTGTCTTTACCTGAGTCACCCCCTTCACATCCTATGGGAATCCTACGGACACCAGTGCTTTTCCCAAGATCCCTATAGGAGATCTAGACTTTGCTAAATTTTTGGATGCTAATCCTAGCGCCGTCTGATATTATTTGTCTCATACCCACTGACCGTACACCCGATGGTCAAGCTCCTATTTGGTATGCCTATTAGTATAGCCGCTCACTTAGCCCCTTCCCCACCTAATAACTCCGCCTCACCATCTTCATCCTTAGCCCCATCTCCCAGCTCAGTGGCTTCAGTGGTTCATCTTGCACCATTGGCCTTCCTTTGATTAATCTGGGCCCCACATATCACTACCATCCACTGCCCCTACCTCATCTCTCCCATAGATTACCTCTTTCATAACTCGCTCTTTGCCATCTATCCACACGAGCTTTCCCTCTCAGGCTCCACCCACCTTTTCATTTCCGAGACTCATCAGGTGGCCTTAACATCTTATATAGGACACCCTTATTCGGCCGCCCCAACACATTCATCATTGTTACCTTATCAACATTCAACCCCACCATTACCTAGTAGCGGCTCTTGGCCCAATCCTCCCTCCGTTTACGATGACAACACCATCATTTGACCCAACCAATGATTTAATCAAATAGATGATGGACAAGATGCAAAATCTTGAGGCTTACATTTGAGGAAGCCGTAACACCTGACATACGAGCAAGTTTGTTGGGAGCCTATTCATCCTTTTGTCCCCCTTCATACATATCCTCCTCAATGGGAATTACCGAAATTTACTCGCTTTAGTAGTAAGGAGGACCCTCAACAACACTTGCGATCGTTTAGACATGCCTGTTAGCTAATTGCTCATGACGATGCCTTACTACTATGTACCTTCCCGTGTCCTTATCGGGACCTCGCTTGGAGTGGTACGAGTGCTTTAGCCCAAAGACTCAATCTTCTCCTTTAACCGATTAGCCCAATCTTTCTTAGATCACTTCTCCATCAATATTGCAAGAAAGTATCCATTACGAGCCTCTATGCCATCCAGATAATTTGAAGACGAGTCTATTGCAGATTTCATTAGACGATGGTGGGGCCTCACCAACCAACTTACTTATACCTTACCTAGGTCGAGCTCATCAAAATCTTTACGCGGGCTGTCTTAAACACATTTCTCCCACCCTCCAAATTCAAACTTTCGCACCTTTGATGAGGCCTTTACTATGGCTCGGAAACTAGAGATTCGAGCCTTAGAGGAGGAGAAATTGAAGTTATGCAACAAAAACTCAAATTTCCGAACCCAAGACTCCACCAACAAACCCAACACCACCAACTCTCACGCATCAGCTGCTTCGAAATCAAAAGGAGCCATACACGCGGTGACGGTCAAATCTCAAGCACCGTCTAATACCCAGTCGAAATCCACCTATAAGTATAAAGCCGAGCCCATTAAGTACACTCCCTTGGGAGAAACTTATGATGTGATATTGGACAAATTGCTTAAAGCGAGGAGCTCTCACCTTGCCTCCTATTAAACCTCACCTTGTGGGTTTGATTCCGCCCACGTTATACGTTCTTGGTATAAAGAAAATGACTTCTATAACTTCCATCGCGTGAAGGGACACAAACCACTAAAGCTGCAAGATGTTGAAAAACATAGTGCGGGAAATGGTTGATCGACAGGGGATATAACCCTCGATAATCCTAATGCCCCGCTAATCGAAATTTTAAAATTTCAACAAACCATTTCCAAACCATTCATCTAACAATAACACAAACCAAGAAACCTCGGTGAGGAGAAGAGTGTGCATGAGATCCATGCGGTTTTCAACTCCCAACCAAGGGCTTCCATTGAGGAAATTGCAGATCGAGCCTCTTCACCAATGCGGTGTCCTCGCCCCCTTCATCGAGACAAGAGGATAGCCCCACTATTCCTTTACCCATAAAGGAATCAACCACCCAGAGTTCTCTTCTCACATAAGAGCCTTCTTACACCACATCCCTGCAAGACTGTGAACGGATGTTATCCAACCTATCTATTTCCCAAACATCTCCTTCCACCACTCTTGCTGCAAAATAAGAAGGATCACCACTTTTTCTGTCATCCTTAGAGGAGAAACCCCTCGAGCCTACATCACTAAACTCCTTAACCATGACGGATCCTCTAGAACATGCCCTCCTCCCTATCAATTCTTCATCGCCTAAATCTTTCCAGTGACCGGTTGACCTCTTAACACCCATTGATACAACACCTCATTCGCCCCCTGTATCACACCCATAGTGGACCAGGAATCACAGCCCACTTCTCTTCCATACCAAAATTCCCGTCCACATGTGAAGATTGTCATCCCAGAAGATAGACGAGTCTTATGGGAACGTTTGAGTACACACGATGCTCTACTCAAATGCAGATGACTAATCCAGACACCTCTACCATATGCACGAAGTTTTTATAAAAGCTCAAAATGCCTATGTCCTCACCTTCACCCCCTCATCTCTCCGAATACCTCATCCACCTCTATCAACCTAGCCAAACCTTCCCCTACGCTTGGGACTTCACCAATACCCGACTGACGCACCCACCTAAACGGTTAGATTTATCCAAAAATAAAGCCGTTAATCCACCTAGGAGACAGACCCAATCTCCTCAAGTCCAATCTATGCCTCTGCCACAACTAAAACCCTCACCCCGATCACACCAGATCACAGCGATCACAGTTTCAACCCTCACCGTCACACCTACCTTCTAATTAGGACCTCACCCCTCCACCTTGCCTCAATACACCATGCCTCCCACGTCTTCTTTAACACGACTGCCGCACTTCGCACCCATACGAAATCCATGGGCGTCTCAACACCGTCACCCCAAGTATCCCGCCTACCTACCAACCTAAGCAAACTCGATCATCGAAGGACTTGTTTGTTGTCGCTCCTCTTTCCCCGTGGTTATTTCCCGCCACCACGTCATCGTGGCCTCATCATCTAACAAGCTAAACATGACTTCTGCGTAAAAGAAGCCACGCCTAGTTAAACCCAATTATCAAAATCCCTTACCTAAACCACCACCCGTGCACGAAACCACTTGTACCCAACCATTACCAAAACAATCAATAATCTCACCCACTCAATTAATAGCCTCATCTTCATTTGACCCGCTCAAAGGATCTTACGCCAAGATCCTTGATATGTTGGTAGGGGATGCGACCATTTCCCTACCCCCACTTAGACCCTATGATCCATCTAAACCTCGACCTATAGGTTATGATGAATCTAAAATCTGTGCCTGCCACCACACACTAGGACACAATGTAGAAGGATGCAAAGCTTTGAAATCCATCCTTCGCCAGTTGCCTATCTCGGATAGAAAATCTAAGAAAGACAACTTACGGAGGGAAAATCCCTTAGCTTCGATCCCTTCTCCTATACCACCTGTCCCCGCCTCACCAAAATCTATCATCATTGCAACCTCGCCTCTCGAGAACAATGACTTATCCCTGCCATCTTCCTCATCTCGTATTCACGAGATCAACATGATTAGCATTGCTACTCAAGGTCGTAAAAAAACAACGGAAAAGCTAAAGAGAGCACACTGCGGCCTCTCTTTCTCCTTCCGCCATCTCGATCGCACCACCACATAAAGTGGTTATTTGTGGACTGCTATCCGGCCTCTCGATGGAGTTTCCCATCGCACCATGATCAAACAACTTCACCGATCTCTGTAAAAATGACACTCTATGATCTCATCCAAACATCGAATCTCATCGACAAGCTATAATTGAGATCCTCCAAGGGATAGAGGTCCTACCTAACAAAACCCTACCCATCGCCTCCATCTTAACAGCCAACCACGTCACTTCTCTCACCAAACAACCTACCTCCACAACCACCTCTGTCCCTGTATAGCAAGCTGCTGTCAATTTTTCCGAAGAAGAAATTGTCATCTTTGGTGCAGAAGATCCTGACCCCACTCTTTTCATCTCGGCTTACGTCCAGGACATCTGGGTACGTCGTGTTATGATCGGGGCGCACTAGCCTAAACATCATCTCTTCCAAAGCCTTCCAACAGATGAATATCCCTCCTAGCTGCATGTGTGCCAACCCCACCATGTTGCATTCATTCAACGATGCTATTACTTCTACCCTAGGCACCGTGATCCTTAACATTCGTGTAGGGCCACGTACCTTGCCCGAACTCTTCTATGTCCTTGAAGGAGAGTTCCAATACAACATGTTGTTAGGTTGCCCTTGGATTCGGGCTATGGGATGCGTTCCCTCCACCTTACATAGATGCATAAAATTCGAGTATGAGGGGAAGTCATACAAATCGCAGTGACGCTTCCCCTTTAAAACCTACTGATATGTTATATCGCCCTAATGATGTGTTTGTACCGTTAAGGAACCCATTGATCCAACCCAGCCATCTACTTCAACCACGCCTTAACCATCCACCTTATCCGCACCCACACCTTCGACTAATGAAACCACCGACGCGAATACCTCTTCCTTCCCTGCGGACAACATCCCAACCTCGGATCCCTTGATAGGTGTTTTTCAATGCCGTATCCGGGGAGTACCTCCTATACAATGTTAGCACCTTCCATACCCCACAAGAGTATGGACGATTACATGCACATCCTACCTACGACAGTCGTGTGGGGGAGGTGATCTCCTATGGACCACCTAATTATCGCACCAACCTAATGTATGGGGGTGTCGGCGCATCCTATGTCACCCCGAACCTCCCCTTGGTGTGGTTCCCTTCAATCGATTTTCAATATCTAACCAACCGTCGTTTCGCCCTCACCTTCCTGACTCGTTGTGCTTGGAAAGGTTTTGGTTTTGGTCTTTATGAACAAGGCCGACATACGATCATTCTCACGACTACACGCAAAACACAAAGATCGTAGTGGTCTTGGATTTTCGAACCACCTACACCAGAAGAAACCTCATGTCAATTGTATCCAAGAAGATGACGAAGTCACCCCTTCTGAACCATCATCGCCCATTTTGCCATCTTCACCCACGAAGTCGATAGACCCGGAATCTATCCCTCCTAACTTTTTTTTTTTTCGTGAATGCTATTTTCCTAGGTCCTCTCACTTATCAACGCGACGGTGAAGACCCATCTTCTCTCCCCTTTTGTATCCAGGACATGATCGAAGAAGACTCACCTTTGATTAATGTTGTGGAGTGCCGGGATGACGACTCTGCAGATGACTCTTATATTCAACGTGCCTTACCATCTCGAAACCCAAACCATGTTGAATGAGTCGACTATAGAAATCAACATCGACACGGAGGACAATCCTCACATTATAAAGATAGACAATCTCTCGACGCATCAGAACAAGCCACCTTCACTACCTTCCTCTCGTTCGCATGATCAAGCTTTCGCTTGGTCCTACGTCGACATGCCGGGAATCGATCCGACATTGTTGTCCATAATATCACTCACGAAACCGGACTCAAACCAGTTAAATAGAAGCGAGAAAATGCATCCACGCTTTGCCCTCTTGGTTAAAGAAGAGCTTCAACAACTCCTTTCTGTTTCTTTCATCTTACCTATTGACTATCCTAAATGGATTTCTAATGTCGTACCTATCACTAAAGCGATGGGGGACTTCGGATATGTACGGATTTCCGGGACCTTAACCTCGCTTGCCCAAAGGACGACTTCCCCCTACCTAGCATTGATCAACTTGTTGATCTCACTATGGGCCATGAGATGCTTTCTCTCATGGATGGTTTCTCGGGATACTTTAGTAGCCTGACCGATCAACATAAAACCACCTTCATTACCCCCTGGGGGACCTTCTGCTATCATGTCATGCCATTTGGCCTTAAGAATGTTGGTACGACCTATCAGTGGGCTATGACTTACATTTTTCATGACATTATGCACACTATCCTCAAGGATTATGTCGATGATCTTCTTGGAAAATCTAAACATCGCAGTGAACATCTCGATGTTTTAACCATTATTTTCGATCGCTTTATTCAAATATGTGTTCGTCTTCAACCAAAGAAATGTGTCTTTGGCGTCCTTTCAGGAAAAATCCTTGGCTTTATCGTCTCTTTGCGTGGCATTGAGGTCGACCCAGCTAAAGTCAAAGCTATCTTAGAAATGCCCCCACCCACTAACCTAAAACAATTGCGTAGTTTGCAGGGCAAACTCCAATCTATCCGGCGTTTCATCTCACAACTCTCGGATCGATGTCAACATTTCCATCATCTCCTTAAAAAGGACATTGTCTTTCAATGGAGCGAGGAGTGCCACCAAGCCTTTGAGGCTCTTAAAGCTTATCTCTTATAGACACTCGTGCTTATCCCACATCAGGACGATCGCCCTTTCTACCTTTACCTTTCTGCCACCGACCATGTTGTAGGAGCCATGCTCGCACATCGTGACTCCGAGTATTGAGAGAAAGCAGTTTATTACATAAGCCGTACTCTTGTGGATTACGAGACTAGGTATACACACGTAGAAAAGTTGTGCCTAGCCCTATCATTCATGGCCACCAAACTCTGACATTACCTCAGAATCACAATTTTTTGTCATCACCAATGCTTGACCCCATACATTATATGTACGTCGAACCTCATCTAAACCAATGCATCGCCCGATGGCTTATGCTCCTCGTGACCTCGACCTTGAGTTTGTACACGAAATCGGTCAAAGGACAAACTATCGCAAATCAACTCGTGGAAGCCCCTTTACCTGGGGAACAATTTACCAATTTTACTTTCCCTGATGAACTCATCGCAACCCTTTTGCTCAGTGATGCATCTTATCCGATGATCCTCTTCTTCGATGGATCTAAATGTCGGTAGCGGTAGAGGGGCGGGCATTGTTCTCATTCCTCTTGATGGTGAACCTATGCCTCTTTCATTCAAAGCTTGATTTCCCTTTGCACTAACAATACAATGGAATACGAGGCCCTTGTTTTAGGTCTCCACATTGCGTTACACTCGGGTGTAAAGTCTATTAACATTTTCGGTGACTCTCGATTGGTAGTAAATCAAGTTACTTGGCATCTACCAATGTAAAAATGAGGAACTTCAGTACAAACGTTACGTGGATTCACTTTTGACCTTATTTACTCATTATTCTATCCAAACCGTTCCACGCTCAACTAATAAATTTGTGGATACTATGGCTTACTTGGCCTCACAAATTCCTGCCTCACCAACCGACTCGACATATTTGTCTTAGTCAATAACTCTTTACCCCATCTTACTTAGTCTCGGATGCTTGTATGGTAAATAATGTATCTGCTGATTCGCAGGATACCTGGTATCACCAATTTCACGACTACCTTACAACCTCTGTTCTCCCACCTGACCTTACTAGTAATGGCAAACGCGCTTTTCTTAAAAGTGTTTCTCGTTATGTCGTCATGGGGGGACTCCTCTATAAACGTGGCTTCGATGGTATCCTCCTTCGATGTCTAACGTGTAGCTGAAGTCACCCATACCATCCAACAAGTCCATGACGGAATTTGTGGTGGGCACTTTAGTGGCCTTGCCATGGCCAAGCGGATCCTTCGCCTAGGATATTATTGGCCTACTCTTAATAAAGACTGCTGCGAATATGTTAAGCGTTGTGTTATGTGTCAACAACATGCCAACCTTCAACATACTCCCACCCGCCTTCTGATTCCGCACGAGATCTTTGGCCTTTCTCACAATGGGGTTTAGACCTTATTGGTGAGATTCACCCACCTTCTTCGCAGTGTCACCGTTGGATCATCACGGCAACCGAATATTACACTAAATGGGTGGAGGCCATTCCACTCATTTCAACCAAAAAAGATAAAATCATTGAGTTCATCAATCATCACATTATCTGTCGTTTTGGTGTTCCTCATCGCTTGATAACAGATAATGGCAAATCTTTCAAAAATAAGCTGTTACGAGCCCTTTGTGACAACTTTGGTATCAAACTTAGCTTCTCATCACCCTACTATCCACAAGCAAATGGTCAAGCCGAATCTTCTAACAAAACCTTAACCAAAATTCTCATGAAAGTCGTTAACGATTCTGGGAAAAACGACATGATCACATCCCCTTTGCCCTTTGGGCTTATTGTACCAGCATTCGTACTTCCACTAATGCCACACCATTCTCTTTGGTGTATGGTACCGAGGCTGTCTTGCCTCTCGAAATACAAATCCCTTCCCTCAGAATATCTCTCCAGGATATTCTCACCAATGATGACTTCCGCCAAGAGCGGTTAGCCCAATTGGAGCTTCGACGGCGAGTGTCATCTTACATCTCTTGACCACCTTCAAATTTATCAAAAGCGCATCAAGCGTGCTTATGATAAGCGAATTCATGAGCATACCTTTAAGATTGGTGATCTTTTCCTCAAAGAGAATCAACATGTAACCAAACTAGAAAAGAGCAAACATGGAAAATTTGCTCCTAATTGGATTGGGCCTTACATTATCACTCACACTTACGAATCAGGTACTTATCGTTTAGCTTCGCTTAATGGTAAACCTGAGCTTGAACCCCTTAATACCTTGCATCTCCGACCATTCTACTGTTGAATTTAGTGTTACATCACTTCTTATCTACCTTGCGCTCGTCCCTTGAGCTCATTTACCACCTCATACACCTTGTTTCGTGCATCTCAAAGTAGAATCAAACTCACGTGGTTTGATCATCACCTCCTCTTAAAGATGCCTTCCCCTTTTTAGTCTAGTCCATGACTTAAAAGTATCAAAATAACAAGTTCTCAATTATACAATTCTAGGATATTCTTGAGTCAAACTTCCTGCAAAACTAGATGCTTCATGCCAAATGGACATCTAGACCTCTAAGCTATAAACTAGACTACTCCCTCAAAGGACAGCTATGTGCAAAGCCGCATCTGCTACTATAAGTAGACTGCTCCTTGAAGGGCAGGTTATACAAAGTCAGCCTCTATCGAAGCTTCTCGCATTAATCGGCCGTGAAGACCTCAAGAACAACAAAATGCATATCCCATATAGACTTCCCACATTGATTAGTCTATATACGAGAAAAATAAAAGCAAGGTATTCAAAAGTACTTTTGCGTCATGGACTTGTCTATTTAGTTTTGGTTCTCTTTCATCAGAATATTCACCTTATAACAAGTTCTCTATGCCCCAGCGATACCATCCACCTCACCTCACCATTCTTCAAAACAACAAAACTCAAGGGACGTGACGTATATCCGATATATTGTGATTATACAACTCTTTTCGCCTGTCGACTTCTCTTTATGCACGGTACTAGGGATTCAAGCTCATCCTATGATAATACATGGTTTGTTTTGCTCTTTCCAACTATGGGACACTTTTGCCTCTTTTACCGAATCTAGGATTATGTGTTGACCTTAATCAGGACATGGTTTCCTATGCTTGGGTAAGCTAACCCTCACTTCACCTATACCCACACCAACACCAACAACATTACCCTACCAACATCAAACTTTTAAGCAACCAACAAATTGCCTAACCACAACCAAATTGCACGAATTCACCTCTCCCTAGTCCTAAGGAGAACTACATCGATCCGAGGCCCCTCCTTGCTTTGTGCAATGGGCTACATGGCAGCACTTAGGAGACATGGGGTCTCCCAAGGTTAGCTCGACCATCCCCTACCATAACCTATCATGTGTTGTGTTTTCCTTAAAAATATAAATATTTTCACGTATTTATATTGATAACACTCACCTTTTTCCTTTATCAATCCAAACATTCAAAACACAAACATTCTTATTATTATCATAACTCAAATCAACATACATATTTAGTTTTATTTAGATGTTAAACAAATACATCTTCTCTATTATCGATGCGCAGGTCGGAGTCCTTATTTATTCTTCTACCCCTATGTATGAAACTCACTTAGGCCCCCGTGCCTCGTCCCGAACCAGGTAGCGATGGTGATCATCGACGCTACTCACCTGGCCTCTCCATCCTCAAAGGTACCACTGCTATTGGTTCCTCCCACTGATCCACCAATCTCTCCTATAACATACGAATATGCCCTCTCGTGTGGAGGAATCTTGCCTCTAGTCTCTCCACTCATGACTGCGAAGCCTCTAACAATCCCGTGGTCTCGTTCACCTGTGTTTGAAGCTGGTGAACTAAACCCTGCAGGCGGTCTCTCTCCACTGTAATCACAGCTATGTCAGGATGATCGGCCCTCTCGTGTGTACCTCGCAGCTCTGCTGCCCACCATAATCTATAAGACTCTGTCACTCCTGCATCCATTACCCTGCGATCGGCTGCTATCTCTTTTGGTCCTTCTGGAAGTGTCGGCCGTGGAGGTGAGAATGGTGCCTCGGTGTCGATCCTCCTGTATGGTCTATGATCCATGGGTATATCCTGAACAAATCCAAATTGTCGCCACACGTGATCTAGAGGAATCCTCTCGTACTCACCTGGCTTGTGTCTTGCGATCCACCTCAATCACTCTACACCCCTCAAATCCTCGGCTATGTTCACCGTCACCATGTAGTTCGTCAAGCCTCCAATGGATATCCGCAATCGTCACCATCTCCAACATCTTCCTATAATACTCGGCATCATCTGTCACGGTCTCGCTCTTACCTCTTGCTCTGTCTGGACCCATTGCCTGAATCCCAACCTCTGCAATCCTATCTCTCCTGCCTGGATTGGTTGGCCTATTGGTCGCACACACACAATGTGCTCATAGGCCCAACAATGTAATAAGTATGCATAATCCGAGTAGTCTGTGATTTTGCCTACATGCCCATAAACCCCTGTATACTGCAGCGATACGTGGTGCCCATGTGAAAGTAACGCTACCTTCTATCATCTCACGAATAATACACATCAATGATTTTGGAAATCTTCTCCCGTCGCTCTAGGTAATGCATAATACCCCACCGCTATCATTAATACCACGGCCAACCTTGTTGCCTCAGGGTGTGTCGCAAACATTATACCAAAAGTAAATGTCAAGCCTCATTGTGTCAAATCTCATGCTTGGTGGACCAAATCTTTGCCAAGTTATCATTTTGCCGCGCCGCGTTGGGCCCTACACGATACTGAGTCTTCCTATAATTGGAAGTCTCAAAATTTGAAACACATCTTCTAACGTCACATCATCTCCCTATTGGTAGGTGGAAGGTATTCTTTTCGGATTCCATTTCTCAATCGTGCTAATGATATAGCATGATTGCATGCGATTTGTGAATAATAGCGGATTCCGCTTAACCCCACGCGGTTTATTAATGCCCACTCAGTTGATGTTACATCCGCTCGGACTGTGTGACAACAAAGCCGACACCCTATCATTCATCCTCAACCCCGCCTCTGCTGCACACATCAAACCAAAAATAACAAATAAATCCCCAAGTGTTTTTTTATCAAAATCTGCAACTTTACACAGTAACCGATATCGGTTATCTAACCGATACTAGTTAGGCCTAAACCGATATCGGTCACTGTCAATTCTATCCACCCTACTCAAAAACACCACCTATGATAACTTATTCACTTGTTTGCCTCTCTCTCTATACCTCAAAACATATCTGAAACACCTGATTACCTACCCCATAACACTCACCCCATCCCAAACCCTTGCCTATCACCTTTCTTTTCATCTCTACCCACTTACCTTACCACATCCTATTCATAACCATGCAAAATCTAATTCCAACCAAAACTTATACCTCTTGGGATGCAGCAGATTGAGGTGGAACCTGTCTTCCCTCTCTCTCTCTCGCCCCGGACGCTTCTCCTTGTTCAACCATGTTCACCACCCTCTTCACTATAACTTGCCTTTACGCCTTCTTAATCCAAGCCCATGATCACTTTACCTGTCTCTTTCCTCCTTATTACTCAATTCTCCCATGCAACTAACCTGTATGGACGTCAACAGCCTCGCATCCTCGTATTTAACATGTTGCATGACTCTAAAAATAAGAATTTAAGTTACCTCCCAAGCTTTTCTATTTTTAGAAAAGCTCGTTTTAGCATAACCGATATCGGTTACCTAACCAGTATCAGTCATATAGTGACCGACATCGGTTAGCTAACCGATATCGGTCACCTATCTCCTTTTGCTTATACCTAGGCCTTTTCTTTGTTTTTGTAAATTTTTGGCGGAGCCCACCTCTTTTCCCTGCATAACGACATCACTATCAACATCCATCATCATAATAACATCAACATTTCAAAACATATGCATATCATCAAAACATCATCACCATCATCTATATACATCAAATTCCAATACCATCGACAAAACACATGAAACATTATAATATATGCATCAAATCAAAAATTATACACACCATGTGGATCAAACGCATCATCTATATATCGTCAAATCAATGTCACAATATACAAATTGCCTGCATGGGGCCTCTGTAATCAATATACAAATTCGGCACGCAGGCGCTGTCTTTGTCAAAATCTCGAAACTCGGGCAGCCGGTCTCTCATGTCGCTCAAAAATATATACTGGCTCGCAGGCCAGTATCAACTATACAAAATGTACTCGCTCGCAGCCGGTATATACAATAAAAATGAATACATAAATCCTATGTGGGCACGCAGGCCCCTATATGCACACTCAGTTCGCAGATCGGTGTCTCTATAAAAAATAATCTATCTAACTCAACTAAAAATGTCTCCGCTCCTGGGGCGACTCGCTCTCTCTCCCCTCCCTGGCCCGTCCCTCGGTGGCCCCGTGCGGATCTCGCCTCCCCACCTCGTAACCGACCCACCTTATGGGCATTTGCATCCACATGTGACCTGTGACTCCTGGAAGTCTCAGCTCTATAAGCCGCATATGGCTGATAATCTGCATCGGTACCATCTAAGTAGGTCTTGATAGTAACAGCCTCCCACTCTAGTCTCCATGTAACAGGCCCGCAACAACAACCATGGTACATGTGGGGTTGGTCCCCGACTCCTAATAGAAGTGGGCCCTACCCTACGTGTGTGCCCCGAACTCCGAGCCGGCACTGTGGTGGCGGTGGTGGAGCCGCATGGAGCCTGAATAGGGACTCGAGGTTGCACTCCGTGCTCGTGCTGCTCGTGCTGCACTGTGAGCAAGCCGCCTTCTTGTAGTAATCGCACTGCTTTGACTTAAGAGACGGTCCTCTCTCGATGGGCTGCTTTCGCAACGGGTTGTGTTGGTTTTGTGCTCTCACGGCCGCCCCTCTACCCTATCCACTAAACCAAAAATGAGCATGTAACCCCAAGGCGCCTCATTGTGTCATCTATCGGTCTCTCTCGCTACCTGCATCGGGTCAAATGGTTGTGGTAGAGGCGGTGGTGCCTCTACATCCTCCCTCTCGATCTTGTGGGAGGAGGTGGCACATCCTACCGTAGTCCTACTGTTGTCGCCATACCCTCTCTAAGGGAATCTACTCGTACGCCCTGGTCTCCCGTCCGGCCATATCAGGAAGATGTCTTTGGATCCATCGCAACCGTGCTCGGGCTCCTCCACGGGGCGATGGCCTATGTATGACCTCCATATAATATCGAATGCGGTCAAGCCCTCTAACATATGCCTATAAAAGGTGACATCCCGCCCTGCGACCACTGCTCATGGCTGGCCCATGACCCCCAACCACCTCTGAAACCCATATCTGTAGACTACACCTGTGGCCACGTGCTTTGGGGCAACCCTATGGTCATATACACACGATGTGCTCGTATGCCCAGCATACAGTAACAAGAATGTCGAACATATACCGAATCACTTCATACGGCGATAGCCGGAGTTTCTCAGTATATATGCTGCGGATACACCGGTGCCCATGCGTGAAGCAAGTGTGCTCCTCCACCATCTCCTATAAAACTCCCATCGGAGCCGGTGGGAAGCGGCCTCCCTCGAGTCGGGTGGAGGGCGGCGGGTGATATCGACTATCATCGGCACGATAAGTCGTGTCTCCTCGCCGATGAGTGCGATACATCTTGACGTAGCCGATGCTCACACTATGATACGTAACCAATGGGGTTGCATCCCCGAATACCTAAAAGATGCTATCCATCGCTGTCTTCAGCATCCACCGGAACACCTCCTCACCTATGATCGGCGGTCTCGGGATGCGATACACATCCTCTAGGGTGACTGTCATCTCTCCAGTAGGGAGATGGAAGGCATTGGTTGTCGGATCCCATCTCTCGATGAGAGCAACCATCAGACTGTGGTTCCTATCCACAACCCTATACCTCCTGGACTCCACCGAGTTCAACCTCCCACATAATCGCCCATTGCTTCATGCAGTCATGTTGTAAATATCTCCCCAGGGTTGATATAGACAAGCAGGAGAATGGAGAAATCAAAGAAGCTCAAATCCTCGACATTCACAAGCGCGCTTGACAGTGGCGCACGACAATGAATGTCGATAGGGCAAGCGGTGGCGCCCAAGGCGCATGAAGTGGCGCACTTGACAATGAATGTCGACAGGCAACGGCAGTGCGCGCCAGGCGCACGAAGTGGCGCACGACAATGAATGTCGGCGGTGGCAAACGGTGTGTCAGGCGCACGCAGTGGTGGCGCATGACAATGAATGTCGACACACACATGGATGCGCCAAGGCGCACCTTGGGAGGGCATGACATTTTGAGCGACGCTGACAGAAGCAAACTCAGCGCTGTGAGATATTCGGATGGACATAACTTTTGATTAGGAGCTCGGATTCATGCAAGGTTGGACTTTTTGGAAAGCTTACGAGTTCCTCTGTCCAACTACGATTGGATATCTTTAATTGGGTGAGAACAAATTCTTAAAAATGTGAAATCTGGTTTGCCCACTTCTCGGGTTCGCTAGGGTTCTCACCTACCACCATAATGAGATAATTAAATGCACGATGGAGGTGGTTGGGGTAGATTTCAAATTCCTCTCTTCTCCCTCTCTCATTCTTCCTATAAATTGTAAGGAGGGGCTTTTTTCTCGGTGGTGGTTCATCTTTTCACTCTGCCCTCCCTTCTTTTTCTTCTCAAGGTTAAAAAAATGGAGTTGAACCTCCTCCCCTACTTTGTAATGGCGTTTTTGCCTTTTACTATTGAAATGATGTTCTCATGCAAACTAAAGCAACAAAACGTGTTTTGTGATGCATCTGTCCATCCTTGCTCGTTTTTTCGCTTATTTTCCTCTTGCCTCTCTTCATTGCAGGTATTTGTGCATGTTTGAATGTTCATTGCAGGTTTGGAGCTATGTTCATGGAGTTTTGGGACATTTTCTGTGTGAAATCTATCCTTGGGCTTGTGATGCATCTGTCCATCCTTCCCATTGCTCACCTCTCTTTGTTCCATGGCAGTTTTGATAGATGTCCAACATTCTCCTTCTCTGGTGTATCACCGTTTTAGTGTAGGCTTTTCTTGTTTTCCCTTTTCTCTCTCTCTCTCTTTGTCTCCTTGGCATGGTTAGATTAGGATTAGATTAGCTTGCCTGCACTGGAATAGCTTGTGGTAGGTAGTTTAGGAGCAGGAACCAGCCTTCTCTGGAGATTCCTCTCTCATTTTACAAGTCCCACACTTGTAGAGAGGTTTCAATGTTGTGCAATCACACTGGATGCTAGAGTGATCAACCTAGAAGCCCGATCGGCGTCTGGGGTGCGGTGATTTTTGCAACAAAATCACATGTGGCTACATCCGCTCCAATAGGGGTGCATCCGATCTCGCATGGTCAATTCTTTGGCGTGCTGCAAAACAACCCACTCCGTCAGGCCTACCCTTAACAAAACAACCATATGTCCAAATTTTATGAACCGACGTCGGTTGACACATGACCGATGCCGGTCTCTCGCACCGCTAATCTACACTAAAAGCGTGGACCGATCTTGGTCGATTCGTAGTGACATCGACATTGTCATCGTGGGGTTCGAGGCGGCCAATCTGCCCCCAAACCCCTTTTTTTTTCCTTATTTCTCCCAATTTACCCAAAGACAATTGCCTAAAACCTTACCCACCCCGACGTTTTGCCTACCTAACATATCTACCCAATCCATTTTACTGTTTACCTTCATTTATTCATTATTTTATCAAATTTTGGATTCTTACCCCAATACCCAAATCCTAGCTAAATTCATAAACTTGACAGAAATAGGGGTTCAGAGCCTACCGGTATGACTACAAGTTGTCGTGGTGGGATAGGTGGTGGTGGTCCAGCTCCTCCAGCACCTCTTGCACCTCCCGCTCCTCCAGCCTATGCCATAGCTCCAAATCTCCTCAGCAAGGTCCTTAACCAATCAAGCTTTGCCTACCGATCTCTGGGGCCTACTAATAACTCACTCACCCACTCAACTAGTGCCAACTCAGCCCAAACACTTGACACGATCAATTCAAAACTCAATAAGAGATGTTTTGGCGCTCAAATTCACAATGTGAAAATGACATGCCGTTTTTTTTTTCTTTTTATAGGTTTTGACCTCTAACCGATATCGGTTATGGCATACCCTAGAAGACCGATATCGGTCTTCTAACCGATATCGGTCACCCCTAACCGATATCCACCAATCTCCATTTTTCACCACATCGCCTACCCCCGGCTTTGCTAAATAGCCTTATTTTGAATTCATCGGCCCGACCTAAGGCTACAACTAATCAATTGGCCCGACCCAAGGCCATAACTCACCAATTGCCCCGACCCAAGGCCACAACCAACCAATCGGCCCGACCCAAGGCCATAACCAATCAATCGGCTCGACCCAAGGCCGCAACCAACCCATCGGCTCCACCCCAAGGCCATACCCAATCAATCGGCCGACCCAAGGCCGCAACCAATCAATCGGCCCGACCCAAGGCCGCAACCAACCAATCGACCCGACCCAAGGCCGCAACCAACCAATCGGCCCGACCCATGGCGCACCCAACCAATCGGCCCGACCCAAGGCCGCACCAATTAAGTACCTTCGACCGAGGCCTGCAAGTTACGATTCTATCCACCCATCATGTAGCTATTTGTTCAATCAAGCTCACCTGTTCATGTTTTAGCATGACTAGGATACTTGAATTGATCAGCCAACTAGCTTTGCCTAGACCGAGACCATGACGTTTATCTCAACCAAACCAACCATTTGGTGTATCGCCGACACATGCCTAAATGTTCCGGTACCTTGCCGTTATATCCCCTGGAGCTACTTCCTATGCCTTGGATACCAGGATTATATCAACCTTGTTTGGATAAACTATCGACCTTTGCCTATGAATTACTTGTTTGCTCTTCAAATCATGTACCCTGGTCGCACTACTTTGCATTTCAACGTGCATCCGATTCCTTGAACTTACCCCATAATCTTACCATCATCTCATCATCATTCACCCTTTATCAACCCTATCCCATATTTCACATCGCCTCAATCGTGATAGATTTGAGGGGGATTACCTATACCCTTAATCTGGGCAACCACTTCTTATTATTGCACGGTGCGGCTTTACAAGACGAGCTACACGATAACAAGGGCCAAATGTAGACACCAAATTTGGGTCTTACGATGCCCTCGTGCCCCGCATCTCGTCTCTCGCAACCTAACCCTACCTCACCACCTAAACCTTACACACTTAATTATTTATTAATTACCTCATAATTAATAAATCCACATCTCCAACCCTACCACCTCACCTCACCACCTTACCATGACCTAGCCCTAACCCTAAACTAACCTAATTAAGACCTATAACTTGGTCCGGACCACACCCATGACTCATCAACCCTCACCCGCACCAAAATGAACCTAATAATGACTTGACCAAGCCCACAACCCGACCCCCTCGGGAGAAAGGAGGAAAGTTGGCTATTTTACTAAAAATAGCCAACTTTGACCTAACCGACATAGGTCCCTACTCGATCAAGCGCGTGCTAGGTAACCACCATCGGTTCCCTATAAATGACCTCCCCCAACCAAAACCAAAGGATCCAAATTCATTTTCAAAAAGATCAGAATTCATTTTGCAAGAGAGGGACAAGTGAGAGAGAGAGAAGAGGTTGCAGAGAGGAGTATTGAGCCAAAGACTGTAACTGAGCAACTAGATCACGGTCACACTCACCCAAACATTGGGAGAGTCGGAGGATAGTTTCATCAGCTCACTTCGATTTCCGGATCATCCCAACTGAGCCTTGCCTTCGCCACTGCATTCCTTGGACCTGCATCCGCATCAGAAACTAGTAAGTAGTCTCTTTTATTACCTTGTATGCTTCTAGACATTACTTTGTGAACTTTTGATTCATAGGGATTATAAGCTCACTCCTGGATCTACCACCCGACAAAGACTCTACACCTAACCTTCGTTCATCCATCTCTATATTGCCCCAAAGACATCTTTCTCGCTCTCTCGGTCTTCTCTATCACCCTACTACTCCCCTCAACCATCTACCAACCTTCTAAACCCCATTACCACCTTACAACCAACCTCCATTTAAAACCCCTAAATCACTACCCCTACCGATATCGCTTATCCCTCATCGGGTACCGGTTTTATAACATGGCTTCGGTTATCCAAATGGATCGACATCGGCCATCGTGACTTATACCAAAACCAACCTTTCACCTATTTACCTCCAAGTAATCTCATATCCACCTTGTCTATCCCAGTAACTTGATCTCGAACGTATCAATAACCGGTGACCAAACAAACAACATGACATTTTATTATTGGTAGTTTAGTCTCTATTGCTTTTAGTAACAAGGTACCTAAATCATGATTTCGCAATAGCTTCTTTATTATCATTTGCATTAATTTGTATTAAAAGGGAACTGACCACCTTCAAAGGAAGTCTAATATTTCCCGGGCCCAAGGTAGTTCCCTCACTTATTGTTTAACGAAAATCGGTGGTCTTGCATTCTTATTTACAGTAGTCCTTCCTGCACAAAAAGGAGCTCTTCACAATCGATCTCGATCTCTCTACTGCAGCACGTGCACACCTTCCCAACACTCAACGGGTATTCCTCCTAGCCCTAACCCTTATATCTGTTTCCCAAGAGAATGAAAAGATAGAAATAACTCTATTCTAGAACAAAATTCGTGTGAAACAATAAATAAAAGAAATTTCAACGCAACCATCTACATATCTCGGCGTGAAAATTGTGACAGTCTTTCGTTTGTTGCTTCCACATTATTGTATTGCAGTCCACGTGGATATTTCAAGATGAAACCAGATCTTTGTCCAATGTGAGGGAAGAGACAAAGGAAAAGTGGCTCAGTAAAGGAATATATGTTGTCACCATTGAAAATTTTGATGCCAAGGAGAAAATAAATACTTGTTGATTGGAAAAATCAAGTGGATCTACAGAGACTTCAACTCAACCTTCAAATCAATTCACCCGCACAAAGGAATTTCAACGCACCTTAAACTGGTCGATCTAGCATTAATTGGAACCAACAAGTTGAAAATCTCCACGATTACAAGTAAAGGTGTCTAAATCAACCTCCTAAATCCGTCGACTTGCAGACCTACACAAAACAAAGGAGAAAATAAAAATAAAAATAGAAGCGATGGAGTTGGATATTTAAAAGAGATGGAGAAACTAAGGCGTGTGCATGCGAGCTAGGTAAGCCCTAATCGACAAAGATAGAATTTTTTTCCATTTTTGGAAAGGGGCCCGAAAAGATATTGAAATTGCATTTTTAAAAAGTTATAACTTTCAATTGGTACCTCAGATTGAGGTGCCATTTTTTTTTAAAGTGTGCATTTTTGCAAGCTCTATGTCTTGGTCTAGTTTTTAATAAGATTTATTTTGTAATTTTTTTTAAAAATTCAAAGGCTAAAATAAGCTAAAAAAGTATAAATTTGCAATTTTGTACTCACAATGTATCCCAAAAGGGAATTTTTCCACTAGAAGAAGAGACAAAATTGTAATCGCACTATCATTATAAAGTGCCAAAAACTTTTTCATTCTCATGGAGCTAGTTGTCTTCGCTTTTCACTCAAAATTTAGGGGGAAAAGATGAAAGACTTACAAATTCTTCATTGATCGCTCAACAAAGTGGTATTCCTTGCAGATTAGAGCAAAGTGAATGGAGGGTAGTTTTTCGTGCCAGTGCCAATTTTGAGCTATGAGCCAACCCAACAGAGGTTTTATTGAGCCAAGAGCCAACCCAACAGAGGTTTTATTGAGCCAAGAGCCAACCCAACAGAGGTTTTCAAAACATTCAGAGCTACTTGTTTGTTTTTCGAGCACACGTGCCAACCCAAAAGAGGTTCCAGACATCCAGAGATAGTTCCTGAGCCTATTCCATCTCTTGCACACCGTTCAAAGGAAGTACCTTCATCCAGATTACTCCTGTTCAGATGAGATCCAAAGAGACCATATTGAATTAAGGGGGATGATAAAGTCATTTGATTCACCTTAGAATAGGTTTCTTTTAGCATGTGTGTGCTAATAAATGTTTATCTCGTGTAAACATATTTTGTTTTAGAGTTTTTCTCTCCTATTCACTTGAGACCATGATGAATTAAGGGGGAATGTTAGGAATAAACTTAGGTTAATTCATCATTTACTAAGTTGTAATGTTAAAGTAATTAAATTTTATTACTTTAACTTAGTTAGTTGTTAGTTAGCTATTATCTAGTTGTCACATCCCTAGATTAGTGGGGGCTATACTATTGTTAGTTTATTGCTTTGGAATGTTCCCAGATGTTCCGGATGTGATTAGTTAGGGGCAATATGCTATTTTTGCATATTTTTCGTAGTTAGTATATTTGATCCACTTTTCGTGGATGTTGTTATTGTTGTACAATGTCTATAAACATTGCAGCTTCTTCATTTGATAATATGAAGGGTTTCCAGAATATTACATTGTCACAAGAGAGTGCCCGAAGGGGACATGGCCTCCTGTGTACTAGCATTTGTTATGGGTGTTGGTGTCATGAAAGTGCTCAAGATCTTGTTCTTTCTATGTCACTTAGTGTTGTTCCTTATTCGTTGTGTGTTACATAAAATTTGTTTTGGCGCACTTGTAACCTACAAAAAAACCCTAAATACACACGCAATAGTCAAACACGCATTAGATAAATAAAATAATGCATATGCTTGAGTCATACTAACCTCGGTGGTCACCCCAATATGATTGTCATCGAGCGTTGCACTACATTTCAGACTCTATGTAGTTCTAGTGGTGTGTGTGTGTGTGTGTGTGTGTGTGATTGAAATAGTGTCCCTTGAGCTAGGATGCCCTAGTGTCAGTCGCATGAAGAATAATGGGCTACAACCGGTATGGAATTAGAATAAACCCTCATATGTAGTGAAGTATGCAGTCCAAAATGCAGTCCTTGATGTAGTAGATAGAAAATATTAGCTCCTTATAGTAGTATGTGCCTCTTGAATGCTTTCCCCCCTAATGAGGTTAAATAAGACATGTATATATATGATTCCTTTGCTTAAGTTTCATCATTAACAAGTAAAAGGCCGACCAAGAGTGATAAAAGAAGACAAGAAAGAAGTAACATTCGAAAGATCAAAAAAGAGGTAAAGAGGACACAAGCACTTAGAGGGGACAATAGTGCTTGAGCGCTCTTGCCCTTAGTGGACGAAGTCATGTACAAGGTGTTTAAAAGGATAAACACCAAATCATAGCTAAGTAAGATGTTGGCTAGTGTGCAAAATTGTAAGTTGTCAATTAAAACCATGTTGTGCCTCAAAATATTGGTTGAGTATCAAAAGGTGCATGCACGCGTGGGACCAAGAAGAAGAAGAGCACGCAGCGTGCGGGGAAAGGGTTTAGGAGAAACCATGGTGCGTCTGTAAGGCAATACACATGGTCTAAGGACTTAGCCATATTCAGCATTTTGGAGGCACTTGAGGAAAAATGTGATCCGACTAGGCATGCTTTGAGTGGATATGGTGCCATCGGAGATTTGGAGGTCAAGAAAAGAATATTTCATGCATGGAATATTCCTAGGAAGACATCATTACAGAAAGTGGAGAGCTTGGAGTAGAATAAGCATGCACCATTGGAGGACCACATTGACACTTGACATCGATCTACTCCTGAAGAAAGGCATGGCGGTGGGTGTTGATCCTATAAGAAGAGATGCTCGAGTAGAAGAAGAAGACACACACAAAGAAAGAATGAAGGCATGAAGAGAGACACCAAGACATATAGCATGGGAAGAGTGAAGCTCTGCAGAGAATACTAGGAGGCCCTAGGAGTTGGGGTTCTCATTAGAGGACTGTAGGAATGTTATCATGTCTAAGGGATGGGTCTGTAAAAAATTAATAAGGAAAGCATAGCTAGGACCTCTGATATATGGGTTAGATCCCTGTCTTGATACATTTGGTCTGATATGACCCTTTTGAATGTAATGTGGTTGCTGAGACTATGATCAATATAAATATATGGCTTTGTTCTAAATATCTGGTTTAGGGGTGCAAACCCTAGTGTTATTTCCTTATATTTTATGGTAGATATGTTCTTTGTATTTCATGTCATGATGTTTCTCTTGTTATTAAATGCTTGGGTATAAGGATATGATAGCTCATGTTGTGCTTTTACATGAATATTCACTTCTCTGCAACTAATCCTCTAACAATGGCAAGATCTTCTCACAATGCTCACATAAAGGAGGGGCTTGGCACCCACGCATGCCTCGGGTGAGTGCCCAACACCCGCTGGGTGATAGGTTGGCACACATGGGGTTAGAAGTTAGTAGATGGGTAAAAATGACTACATCTTGGTTTCATTTCTAGGACCTCTTTTGAAGTTGTTGTGAGAATGATGTGTGATGATAGAGTGCTTGACCTTGGACAAAGTGTCAAAGCATGGTTTAAGAGCACGGAGGATGAGTTTTGTTCAGAGATTTAGTACTGGACTTGAGTTTGATGCACACAATGGGTAGAAGAACACTGTATCATGAGTTGTATGAGACCTTCTTTTGTTGTTTTCCAGTAGAGTTGTATGAATGGCTTTTCGCGTATGCATCTAGATCAAGTTGGTACTATAGATCTCACGTTTGGACCCAAGAGGAATATCAGAGGCTGCAGGATGTTGATCTGACTTGGGCGTGTTATTGATCATTGGTGGAAGAGAGTGTTGACTAGTTATACCCTGGAATACATTATTTCTATGTATTCTTGTCCCGAGGTTGTTGAGTTTGAGTTCTTAAAGGAACCTAGAGGATCATTTTTGTGTGTTATCCCTTTAGCCATAAATATATTGATCATTACACTAAGTTTGGAAGCATTTCCTATGGCCGGCTAAGATTCTCTAAGCATTGGGTGAGGAAGCTAGGGTGGAGGAAGATAGATACACTTGTGGCTGAAAAAGAGAGAGAGGAGAGATGACTCAAGTATAGTGAGGCTCGTGAAAGGGAGTTGGCTAGACAACGTGAGGTTGCAGGAGTGATGGATCTATGGAGGCAAAGACATTATGGGAAGGAATTGAGGTTCACGCAGAGGACGTGGAGCCTGAGAAGTCTGTGCTACCCCATCTTGGAAAGCAGGAGAGAGACCCCTTCAACTTTTGATGAGAGTTCATCACTTGGAGAAAGGATTCATGTTGCTGTGCATCTAAATCCACTGGTGACCAACCCCTGGTGCTTAGTCTTCCAAATCAAGAGATAAGTATTACTAACCTAGTTGGTATTGGTGGGAGTGACCGATCTGCACCTAAGAGATATAATTTCTCATTTGGTACATCTATGGCTGCACAATCATTTCCTGTGTTTGGAGGAATATTATGTCTGGAATGACGTTTGGGAAAAGTGTGAGTACAAAGTTTGGGTATCACATCTGGAAGTGGCATGGGACACACATCTGGTAGTGATGCAATATCACAAATCAATTATTGGGTGCGTAGTTAGGGGGACATTGGGAACACTAGCGCGACCACTTCAAGCCCTTTATCGGCTACAAGAGGTGGATCTGGTGGTATAGATGGAGGACCTGGTGGAGGATCTGGAGGATCTAGTGGATCAGAGGGACAAGACCTAGTGGATCTAGTGGATCTGGTGGTGGAGGTAACACCAGAGGGAATCAAGGTTTTGGGTCGTGCCAAACAAGGGCCTCAACCACCTCAACAAGTATTTTTGAGATGTCTTTGCACCTACCTAGACTACAAAGGTGTTGAGGATGTTGCAGAGCATGTACACAAGTGTGAACTACTATGGCACGCGAAGGGGATCACTACCCCAGAGTGGAAGGAAAGTCAAGTTTTAACAACAATGTTGCAAGGACGTGTGCATAGTTGGTACCGAAAGTATGACCCCCATCAAATAGTGGTAGATTACACCACGTGTTGTAGAATGCCTTCTTGGCTAAATTTCATATCCCTGAGTTTGAACAAAAGAGCATCAGCATGCACTAAAGGAGATTCAACAAGGTATGATAGAGAGTGTGGGAGTATGATGCACATTTCAAAACTCTCTTATCAAAACTATCCTATGATATTCACCCCTCTCAGCATGCTCAATGGTTTGTTGGAGGATTGATAACACCATTTAGGAGAGCACTTTCACACAAGACTTTTCATAGACCCGCGTGAGGCCTTGGAGGCACCTTCCTTGCACGTTGAGGCTATTGAAGCATGGATACTAGTGTTAGCCCCTTCCTTGAGGCTCATATTTTGCAATGGTGAAAAATGGAAAAGCTATCTGTGAACTCAACGCATGAGACTCACAGTGGTCTATGGTGCACATGGATTATGAGGTAGAGGGGCATACAAAGGACATTTGTCCCTAGAGATCGGTACATGCCATGACGGTGGACTGTGAAATTTTCCATGGAGATCATGATGCAAGTAGATGTCCCACTGCTACAACATGCATGATCCATAAGAATGTGTCTTCTATTACAAGATTTACACCTCTACTACCCATGACACCAAGGATTATAGATTGATTGACTAGATACATGATGTCATTGATATTGGTGTGTGCCAAACCAGCCTCGCAAATAATTCCAAGGATGATGGTCATCACTATGAAGGGCACGCAGATGGAGGGGGTGCATGGAAGAGGTTTCGAGGAGGATTTCATGGTCATGGTAACCGTGAGGAGGAGGAAGAAGTGAGTTCCCGCGTGGAACCTGTTACAATTGTGGGTCTACAGAGCACTATAAGTGTGAATGCCCTAACCTATTACAATGCTCTTAGTGTGGAAAGAAGCATAAGTATGAGGAGTGCCTAGAGCTATTTGAACATATGAGCAAAAACACCAAAAGGAAAAGGCATCGGAATGGTAAGCATAAAGAAGGTGATTCACAATGGATGCCAAGAGGGCGCACATGTGAGTCTAGAACTAGAGCATGTACTAGTTTACGATGTGAGCCGAGGTTGTGCACATTAGGGAAGATATACCAAGGAAAAGACCACTAGTTATTAGAGAAGAGGTGGTACATGGAAAGTATCTAGACCCTACTCATCAAAAAGAAGTGTATCAAGAAACCATGGATGTGATTCAAAGCCTACAAGGAGAGATCCAGTGCTCTAAAAGAGTAGTCAAGATAGTTAGAGAAAAGGAAGAATGTTGAGGCTCCACAAAAGGATCTGGATGAGGTTAGAGAAGTATGCAAGATGTTGAGGCAAGAGAATATCATCCCCTTGCTAGGAGAGTGGTTATGGGAGAAGGTACCACTGCGCTGGAGGAGGGCACGAGAGGTAGGTTCTGCATGCCAACCTTCCTCCCCACAACCTTGATTATGACAAAGGAGATTACCTTGAATGTTGTTGTAGATGGGTGGCTTCTAAGCAATATTTTGATTGACACAAGTGTGGAAGTCAATGTTCTCACTCTAGATGCATGACATCAAATGGGAAGGCCCCCATTACAACCATCTTGAATGTGTTGTATATGGATAACAAGACAAAGGCAATGCCCATTGGTGTCTTAAAGGATGTTGTTATCACTATCCAAGGGGAAAAGTTCACTGGGATTTTGAAGTCTTAGCGCTAGCCGAGGTAGACAACTTTCCAAGCATTACTTGGGCACCCTAGTGTTATAAGAATAATGTTGACCTAAGGTTCAATAAGGGATACATAAGCTTTGAGAACAAGGAAGAGCGGGTCATCATCCCCTTAACCGATGGAAAATCAACACCCTATACTGAGCCCTTGGGAGAAGAAGTTCTTGACAGGATCTATGTGTGCTCTATCAGGGACCTGAGGTGATTCACCCTATAAAGGGAGTTATTCAGTTTGAAGATGCTCAGTCCATGAGTGATACAACTAGTGTGGCATGTGACAATTGGGTACATGGGACTTATGAGTTAATTGGGTGATAGTTAAGAGGCTCTGTGACAAGGGTAACAAAGGCATGCTCAGTCAAGCACCTGGGAGGGAAGAAGTTACCAAGTTATTCTGGAGGAGCCAACCCTGAGGATTTCTTACGAGAAATGGAGGCTCAAGTGGAAAAATGAGGTCAAAAGAAGAGGGATGCTCAGCTATAACTTTCTTGGGACCGTAACACGTTGGTGGGTGACACATCATGATAGCCTTCTAGAGTGGTGTGAAGTGAGAATCATGTTCTCTATTAGGTTTTCAAAGCAATGCACCCACTACAATACAAGACTACCATGGGAAGGAACCCACCTGTTTCACATCCAAGCATGTGAGAAAGCATGGATGGAAGGGTGAAGGCCTTGCCACCTTCTTTATGGGTGCATAAGTTGTATTCCACCTTACAAGGTTATGCGTGCACATGGTATATTCACTCCGAGATGCGCCATCAGATAGAAATTGGCAGGAGTTGATGGATGACCTCCTTCAAGCTTTTGAGTATCAAGTACTAAACCATCGGTGGATAGGGCAGTTGTAGGTTGTTAAGCACCTAATGATGGGAGATAGTGCCATGGAAGAAGATAGAATATTGGAGTTATTGGGTGAACTTGGCTTGGAAGCACGCTTTGATGAGGAAGAGTCAGAAGAGATGCAACTTGAGCGTGCATGCATGGAGAAAGAGAAAGGAAAGATGGTCTATGTGATAGATGGATGGAAAAGAGATGGAGAGTTTGGATGTTAACCATACTGAAGGTACACAAAGTTTTGATAGTGTTGATGAGAAAGCACGTGCCTACCATGAGCCCCTCAAAACAAATAAGGTTAACATTGGTTTAGAAACAAAACCTAAGGAGGCCACTATTGGAGACTATTGGTCAGAGAAGGAGGTTTCAAGATCATTGATCTACTACATGAGTTTAGGACTTATTTCCACATGGATACCATGAGCTTAAAGGCGTTCACCACTCCTTGGGAGAAATGAAAATCAAGTTAAAGGAGGGTGTGTGCCCGATCTGGAAGAGGCCTTATCGAATGAATCTAAATCTTCATGTCAAGGTCAAGGAGGAGATAGAAAAGATGATCACTTCAGGCATCATTAAAGTTGTGGAGGAATCAGAATGGGTAAGCCCCATGGTCATCAATATTAAAAAGGATGGAAGGATAAGGATCTGTGTTGACTACATGGACTTAAATGTGGTATGTGTAATTGATCCTTTTCCAACCCCTTTTACCGAGGAGATCCTGGAAGGAGTGGTTGGGCACGAAATCTATTCCTTCATGGATGGATTCTCAAGATACCATCAAGTTAGAATTGCTAAAGAAGACCAAGAAAAGACAAACTTTTCACCACTGAATGGGGAATTTTTCCTATACGATCATGCCTTTTGGACTGAAGAACATGCCCTTGTGTTTTCATGCATAATGGTCCAGGCATTTTAGGATTTTATCCATAAGTTTCTACAAGTCTACCTTGATGATTGGACAATATATGGACTAGTGAAAGACCATTGTGACAATTTGAGACTGATGTTTGAGAGATGTCGGCAGTTGAGGATATCCCTCAACATTAAGAAATGTGTTTTGCTACTCCATTTGGGACCCTGTTGGGGCATATTATATGTAAGGAAGGTTTTTGGTGGATCCCACCAAAGTTTTGTTATTGTGGGATTGGGGGAGCCTACAAGTCAGAGCACAGTGCATGGATTCCTTGGGCATATAAGGTACTACTGAAATTTTATCAAGGGGTATGCCAAAATCATCATGCACCATGGAGAAGTTACTAAAACAAAAGAGTTCCTTTCACTGGGGAGAGGTGCAAAGAGATGGCATTTGACACTTTGAAGGATAGACTTGTCACTACGCCCATACTATATTTCTTCTTGGGATAAACCTTTCCACGTGCATGTTGATGCTTCAAGGATGGAAATTGGAGCAAGTCTTAGACAACATAGCGGAGAAGGGATTGTTGATCACCCCCTCTGTTTTGCAAGTAGGAAGTTGACACAAGTAGAGAAAAACTATACTACTACTGAGCACAAAGCACTATCGATGATCTATGCGCTGCATAAGTTTAGGTAGTATCTACTGGCAACACCCTTCATATTTTACATGGATCACATGACATTGAAGTACTTGGTGAACAAGCCCATTTTTCAAGGGTGCATATGTTGGTGGGTCTTGTTGTTTCAAGAATTTGAGTTTACAATTGTTGTGAAACCAAGAAAGAGTAATTCAGGCCTGACCATTTGTCAAGAATTGACTCAGGGGAGGACGCGCAGAGCATTGAGGATGTTATATGCTAGATGCACAACTATTTTTATGTTTCAAAGACGCACCCTCTGACTTAGAAGATATTATTGTGTTTCTCAAAATGGGTGTGGCTAGAAGGAATGAAAACTTTGGAAAGGAAATAATTAGCTATACATGTCACGCCTACATGCTAATTAGTGGAGACTTATACAAGTTAGGTCGTGATGAGGTTCTCATGCCGATGCATGTTAGAACATGAGCGCGTTGCAATCATGGAAGAAGCACATGGTGGGATTGTAGGAGGGCACTATGTAGGGAATGCCACAACATGGAAGATTCTACTGCAGGCTTTGGTGGGAAAGTATCTACCAGATTACATTGAATTTTACAAGGCTTGTGACCATTGTTAAGCACCTTGGCAAGCCAGAAAAAGAGATGAGATTCCCTTGAGACCTATAGCAATGCATAACCATTTGAAAAATGGGTAATTGATTTTGTAGGACCAATTTCACCTACCGTGCGAAGGACTGGTTCGTGTTATATCATCACTTGCATTGATTACTTAACAAGGTGGGTGAGGAAGCACCTACAAGGGATTACACAACAACGATAAAAACTGCTAGATTCTTATGGGAGAACATAATCAACATGTATGGATGTCCTTTAAGCTTGACTAGTGATAGGGGTACACATTTTTTGAATGAAACAATCAGATTTTATTGGTAGAGTTCATGGTGGCCCATCATAAGACTACCCCATATCACCCACAAGCTAATGGAATTGCTGAGGCATTTAACAAAATTTGAGTCACACTAACTGACAAAAATTTGTGATGTGGGAAGACAAGATTGGGATGACAAGGTATCAGTCATTCTATGGGCATACATGACAACCTACAAGATTGAACAAGGCCACACCATTTCAGTTGGTGTTTGGCATGAGGCTATTTTACCGGTTGAATTTATGCTACCATCATTGTGTATTGCATGTGCACAGGAGGGTTAGTTGATGAACAAACAATTCAAGAGCACATGGAGAAATTAATGCAGTTGGATGAAAGGCGATCACTTGCTAGATGGAGTCAGAAGACTGAAAAGGCACGACAAAAAAGCATGACATGATCATCATATTAAAAACAAACAATTCAAGGTTGGGAAAATGGTCTTGCTTTATGACTCCAAATTTCTACGCCATCCTAGGAAACTGAAAGTCCATTGGTTAGGGCCATATATCATCTCATACATCCTTGATTCAAGCACTTTCCAGTTACAAGCGTTGGATGGAACATGGTTACTAGGCCATTTCAATGGGAGTAGGCTGAAGCCCTACTATAAATAAGTCTTCCTTGTGTTCATAAATAAGGTAGTATTTCCATTTAGCCTAGGATTTCCTTTTATGCTTTTCCTTTCCTGTGTTTCCCCTTCTCATTATTTGTTCCTTTATTTGTGTTGTTGTTTTGCACGCCTGTGTGCTGCCTAATAGCCACTTATTATTTTCATAAGTTGTGTATGCACAGAGGACCACACATCTATTTTTTATGTGGGGTGGAGTAATGCGAAGTAAAATGGAAGCTAGTAGTAGAAGTTGTGTTTCAATGGCCCAGATTAAAAGCACATAGTGTAGAAGAGCACGCGTAGAAAAGGTGGACATAAGGAATTTTGGTGTCAGGATAGCTTTACAAAGACCATGTACAAAGGATGAGAAGCACAAGAACAACATGAGGTAGGCGAGGGCAAAAATCAGGTTAAGGACAGAAGAAGTGCCTTCAGTGCTGCAAGCGCGCACGTGAGGATCTTTGGTTCAAGTAAGGTTTTTACATGTCATAAGGTTGTAGAGATTTTTCGCGTAGGATGGGCGCGGGGGTAAGAGCGCTTAAGGGTGACTTTAGTGAAAAAAACCACCTTTATTGCAAAAGTATGTTGGTAGGTGGCATAGAATTTACTACGGGAGAGAAGCAAAAGCTATAAGTAGAAGGTTGAGATACATTGTTATTACCTTGCATTTTTTATAAAGAAGAGCTCTTGTGAACTAGGGCATCCGTGAAGAAAAATGTGTGCGAAGGAAAAAGTGTGAAAATCAGAGTGCGTGAGTAGTGTGATTTATGAACTAGAGTGGATAAAGTACGGGCGTAGGGAGGAAGGTTTTAGAAGGGTACGCTCGTTTTATGGAAGGATTGTCCAGTTAGGGTTCGCAGCTAGGGCATGGGAGTAAAGAGATTTTTGCAAAGGTAAGCCACAAATTTGAGCAAAGCGAGGAAGAGGAGCATTGAAGAATTTGTTTTTGAAGAACTCGAAAAGAAGATGGCACCGAAGAAGGCAACCATCTAGCCAAAGAAGGGCAAGGGTAAGGGGAAACAGATTGCCACTACTAGCTTCAACGAGGAGTGGTATGTAGAGATGCAATACCCAAATGGCGTGTTGCTTAGAAAAGAATGGGTATCCCATGTAAGGAATATGGTAGTGAGCGATTACAACCATCACACAAGCACCACAGAGAAGGAGATGGCATTAGAACTGGTTCACCCGATAGACAAAAGGACAATGAAGGAATGCCAATCTATGATGATGAAGTGAAGGTAAAATTAGAGAAGGTTGGGTTGCTGCAACTTTATGAGTTGCCCTACTTTGGAAAACCGAGTGTAGTGCCCACTTCCCTTTGACACCTTTTGATATCGATCTTGATATTGTTGATTACATTATGGACATTATTATGGTTTTGATTTAGTATGATGTTAGATGTTGGACCATGGATTATTGTTGATCTTGATTTAGTTATGATGCATGATGATTATTAGAGACACTTCATATGTGGATGATGATATACTATTTGACATGGATATATTATGAATGTTGTTCGGACATGTGATTTTTGGATATTGTGAGTAGACCTAGAAAATAGACATTATATGATGATGATATAGTTGTTGATATAAATTGTAAGTGATATTGTTGATTGCCTTGATGTTGTTATGATTCATATGTATAAATGATTTTGTGATTATATTTATATCATGTTGGATGTTCTGATATGGCCACGAGGTCGAAGGAGGTATTTGTATTTTGCAAGTTAAAATATCACAACAAACATCGGGGATTGGAGACCAACCACATTGGAATTCTAGATGAATTCAAAAAGGTCACCATAAAGAATTGTATTTGTTGTGTGTGTTGTGTTTTGTTAGGGATTCCCATATGGGGATTACCTTTGAATGTGACCAAGGGGTTATGTGTATTTTATTAATGTGGTTCCTTTCTATTATTGTTTGTATGTGTTTATTTTGTGATGCATTTACCCCTTTCATTATTCATTTAATTGTGGAGAATTAATGTGAGTAATCATATTGTTAAAATAAATAAATAAATCAAATTTGGGATATAAGAAAGTAATTATAGAAGTTGTTGGCTCTTGTATTAAATGTGGTAAGTGATGTGTAAGTAATGTGTAAGAATGTGTAAGTGATGTGTAAGTATGTGTAAGAGTTTTTAAGTCAGATTTTGGAGTATGAAACACTCCACCTCCTTGGAAATTCGAATTTGTCCTTGGAGGCTGATTTTGGAGGCTTATGGGACAAGTAAAACTTGTCCCATACCTCTTAATTTTATTTACCAACCATACCTATGGTTGGAGGGTTGAATTTAGACTTTATTTATGCATTTTGATATGACTAATTGTAAGTTTTAATTGCACTCTTCTTACATTTTATTAAATTTAGTCCTTTTAGCGTGTGGGCCTTTTGGAGTGTGTAAGTTTATCATCATATTATTAATCCACCTCTTTATTGTGCATTGGAGAATGAATTTGACTTTTGTGTTGGAATTGAGGATGTGTGATGTGGCATCCTACATGGATCCACCTCATCATCTTTTCTTCCCTCTTCTATAAAATTGGAACTCCTTGCTTTGTTTTGGGTTGTTGAACATTTTACATACTTCCTTTTGGGGTAATTTTTACTATGTGGAGCTCTTGTTTTTGGAAGGAGATTGGTGACCTTTGCATGTTTGTTGGTTGTTGATTTTGGACTGTATTTTGGCATTGGAAAGCTTGTTGTTTTGGAACTTAGACAAATCCATCATGGAGAGGTAAGAGCTTGACTCTTGAAATACTCTTTTTCTTTATGAATGTACATGTTATTGTGTGAATGTTTTAGCATGTTAGTGGGTTGTTTTAAGAAAGCGTTACACTTGGTATCGAGTAGTGGTTCAAAAGCTTGGACCATTGGGCACACTAGAAAACTTGAGACATGAAACTTAAACCTAACACACTTTTAAATCTAGAAAACAACTTAGTTTAGAAATTGTATATTTTTGTAAACCAATGAATTGAATAAAACTTAGAAAATTGAACTAACTTTCGCCTTGGTCTATGTAGGATGCACAGATGGGATGAGGGGACTTTTCACATAGACCCGGACTTACCACCACCGAGATCATGTTGTAGCAGACCATCCTACCCCAGCATTTTCCAGAATCTTTAGGATGTTAATGCCGCTACGTGGAGGATCGGTAGGAGGACATGCAACGAGACATGACAGAGACCCTTCCATTGAGGGTCAGGCATCTCCTTGACCCAATGAGGAGCATAGAGGAGAGAATTCCTATGCAGAGTCAGCCAAGGTAGAGTCACCATAGAGGGGATAGGGTGACCGAGTTTCAAAGCATAGAGAGAGGTCTCGGAGCCCTAGGCTTAGGGATGAGCATATAGAGAGACCTAGAGGCCGTTAGACCACATCTGTGGATCACATCGGGAGATCCCAAGCTTCAACCATCACATTATTCTAGTGACACGGGTAAATTTCAAGCAGAGGCCTAGTTGGTGAGCTTGAGCGGATGCTTCAAGCTCTGTCTTTGTTCTAAAGAACATGAAAGCTCGTGTTGCGATCCATCTACTTGAGGGATGGAGCTGGTGTGCAGTGGAGGACGGGGAGAAGATCCATGTTGATTATGATATAGTTACCTGGGAGCTCTTTGAGGAGTGTTTCCAGAGTAGATATTTGTCACGGAGGTTCATACAACAATAAATAGATGAGTTTCATGACCTTCGATAGGCATCTCTTTCAGTAATAGAGTATGAGAGTAGGTTTTTGGATCTACTCCAGTATGTTGAGTACATGCAGGATGAGCAGGTGTGGATCCACAGGTTCATCCGGGGCCTAAATCTAGACATTGGAGGTGTAGTGTAGATCCATTGTCCACAAACATTAGCTGAGGCCGTCGAGAAGGCCTATATAGCAGAGGATACTCGGGGAAGACCCAACAAGGCTAGAGACTGAGTCCAGAGCCGTATACATTAGATGTAAGACAGTAGATCGAGGGGGTCAGCTCCTCCTCGTGGTGGCCAAAGTTCTTCACAGTCATCATTTAGACCCTAAGCAATAGTCATGCCCACCTTATAGACCTCCACAGAGAGTTGATGCACAGAGAGGTCGGAGTATGGAACCGCCTCCTAGGGGTCCCATCGGGACATAGGGTGTACACTAGAGCTCGGTCAAGAAGAGCTCACCGGCAGAGGCTGCACAGGACCACCTTTGGATCATCGTGATCCACAAGACAGACTTAGAGCACCTACTAGAGGTGTTACTCATTGGAGAGGATCAGATAGTTGTTTTGGTTGTGGAGTTGCGGGACATTTTTGGAGAGACTGCCCTCAAAACCCTAACAAGGGTAAGACATAGATCTCAGAGCCAATTGTTGGTGACATGGGATGTAGCCACAAGATTTATACATAGTGGTTGAGAACCGCTAGGTTGAGCATCAGAGTACAGTCATTGAGACTACAAGTAGCATTGGGGGTATTCCTACCTCTATATTGTTTGATTCTGGTTCTTCTGATTCTTTCATTGCACCATCTTTAGTAGAGCGATGCATCTTTGGTGGCAGAGGGCAGGTCATAGTTAGGATGTTGAGATGGCTTCGGAGCCAAGATCTCTGTAGACTCTTTAGTTAAGGAGTGTGTGGTGGATTTGGGACCTTTCACCACTACCTCGGATCTTCGTATCCTTTGGGATCGTATGGAGTCATTTTGGGTATGGATTGGTTTTCGCATATAGGGCTAGGATGGATTGTTACCACAAGACTATATCTTGTGCGAGATGATCCGGGAGTGGAGTCGGTGATTTCGGGGGTCGGGAGACCCGTTTTATTCGCACCATCTTTCTTTATGCGGCTTAAGCGGTGTGTACTGACGGGGTTGCTAGATGTATGATGTTACGATCAAGTGATGATCGAGGATGGGTCTAGTGGGCCATCGCTAGATGATCACCTCGTTTTGAGAGATTTTGCAGATGTCTTTCTGGGAGCTACTGGGTTACCACCCCCACATGAGATTGATTTTCATATAGACCTGGTTCTAGGAGCAGAGCCTATCTCATGAACACCTTATCGATGACCACCCCTGCAGCTCTATGAGCTCAATTTACAACTTGAGGGCCTTTTGGAGAAAGGTATTATCCACCCTAGTGTATCCCCTCGAGGTACACCAGGATCTTTGTGAAGAAGAAGGATGGATCCTTGCGGTTGTGTATTGATTACCGCTTAATTTGAACAAAAAAACGATCAAGAATCGTTATCCCTTTCCACGCATTGATGATTTGTTTGATCAGATGAAGGGAGCCACGGTTTTCTCTAAGATTGATCTTAAGTTATGTTATCATCAGTTAAGGATTACGAAGGTGGACATTCATAAGCTGTTTTTTGTACGAGATATGGCCACTATGAGTTCACAGTGGTGCCTTTTGGTTTGACTAATGCCCCCACAATATTTATGAGTTTGATGAATGGGGTATTCAGGACCTTCTTAGATCGCTTCGTGCTCATCTTCCTTGATGAAATTTTGATTTACTCACGTACATGTGAGGAGCACGAGGACACCTTTGCAGTTCTTCAAAGTGTCTTTGGGAGCAAGCAGATTTTCAGGGAACTTGGAGAAGTGTGCATTCTTTCAGACGAAGGTGTAGTACTTGGGTCATATCATTTCTGAGGAAGGTATCGTAGTTGATCCTTCCAAGATTAGAGTCATTATGGATTGGCCAACACCCACTACGGTGACCGAGGTGCACAGTTTCATGGGATTAGCAGGTTACTACCAGAGATTCGTTGGGACTTCTCTCGGATTGCACACCCCATCATTTCCCTTCAGAGGAAAGGGAAGAAGTTTGTTTGGTCAGACAGATGTGAGCAAGCCTTAAGGACACTGAAGGAGTGTCTCACTACAACACCTATTCTTGCAGTGTCAGATCCACAGGTGAGTTTTTCATTTGCACGGATGCTTCCCTAGTAGGGCTTTGCGGTGTGTTGATGTGAGAGGGAAGAGTAGTGGCTTTTGAGTCTCACAAGCTCAAAGATTACAAGCTTAATTATCTGACTCATGATCTTGAGCTTATGATAATTGTGCATGCTTTGGTTCGATGGAGACATTTTCTTCTTGGTGGAGATTCACACTCGGGGAGACCACACGAGTCTTCGTCACCTCTTCACGTAACCCAATCTCAACGCTCATCAACGACGTTGGATGGAGTTGCTTTGTGAGTATGATATGGAGATTGAGCATGTGAAGGGGAAGGATAATGTGGTAAAGAGACGCTCTTAGTAGACGAAGACATGTGGCTATGGCCACCTCGGTGAGCACGGATTTACGGAGCGGGATTCTTCGAGCAGCCTCTCCTCGGCGCCTTCTACATTGTAGTTCAAGCAGAGATCGAGTCTCGAGACCCCTCGAGGGGAAGTTTGATGGCATTTCCTTAGAGACAGATGGTGTTCTTAGGCACAAAGGCCGATTTATGTTCCCAGAGATAGAGGCTTGAGGCGGGACATCTTGGAGAGGCACATCGTGCACCCTATTCACCCATCATGGGGTGAAGAAGATGCATGCCACCTTGAGATAGTTATATCATTGGAGAGGCTTTCATAGAGACGTCGCCCAATTCATGTCACAATGTTTAGAGTGCCAGAGAGTTAAGGCCGAACATCAAGCATCTAGTTGGCCTTCTGTTCCTCATCTTTATACCGAAATGGAAGTGGGACACCATTTCTATGGATTTCATTGTTAGGCTACCGATGTTGAGATATCACCACGACGCCATCATGGTCAGCGATTGATAAATTGAAGAAAGTGGCTCACTTTTCTTCGGTGAAGACCACTTATACAACTAGAATGTAGGCAGGTATATTTGGATGAGATGTTAGCTTGCACGGGATTCCACGAGAAGATCATTGGTGACCGTTGTAGACACCTATAATTACGCCCAAGTAATTTAAATACTTAAATTGTGCTAATTATCCCCTTTCGCAAATCAACGACATATCGTCAAAAACACTCATTTTCCTCATATCATCATTAATTAATTACACTAAGCTAATTAATTAAGTTGCTATCCAACAAATACCCTAATTAACGACCTTCCGTTAATAAATCACCCCTTCTACCTAGACTAATTAATTATTATTAATTAATTAGCTTTCCCTTCCATTTAACCAATAAATCAATATTTAATTGATTTAATCCCCTTATAATAGCCTAAATCGCACTAATATTCCTCTAATTGGCTTCTATAAGCTTATACCTACCTATTAATTAATCACCTTTGATTAATTAAAATACCCCCAACTCCCATGACTTGCTAAACATGTATTAAACCCTTCTAAAGTAAGGTTACCTTTAATAAAGCAACCTTATCCATTCCTAATCATGTTTTACCTTTATCCCACATTCATGAGAATGTGTTGAATCCTTTATCCTTTGGGCTATATAAAGAGCCCTCCACCTACATTTTTACTTACACCTAAACTTTCTAAGAGAGCAAATGCAAAGCATATAGCAAATAGACTAAGAGCTTGCACCTTGCCTTTTTGAGAGTTCATCATCTTGAAGAGTTAAGCCTCTTTCTTAAAGTGCTTGGGTCATATGGGAGGTGTCAAAAGGGTCTTATAGCCCAACTTTGATTAGCCCCCATTCCTAGGTTCTTAGAACATTAAGGACAACTATTTTGATAGCCATGGAGCTTACTTAGGTCCATTCATTTATTTGTTGTTAGAGAATAGAGGAGTTTAGATATTTAGCATTGTTAGTTTCAAAGTTTGTATTGATGAATGCTAGCATCTAACCCTTGTTTAATTCTTATCATGATGGTGTTTAGGCTTTGTTTTAGTTAAATTGTAGAACTATTTTAGGTGGTAGTTCTTGCTTCATTTGATTTAGCATTAAGAAAAGTATACATGCACACATTTGGCACGCCTGGTGGGACATACTCCATTGTCCTTTGCACTTAATTTCAAGTTTTTGTAGTTAAGTTTTATTTTTGGTTACTAACCCTCTTTTACACATGTTGATCTAACTTGTTTTTCTTAACATGTTTTGTTGAGTTTGCATGTGTTGGGTCTTCCTTGTAGGTATGAAGGAGGTGAAGTGCTATCAAAATTTAATCTTGGTGAGAAAATTTCAAGATTTCATCATGTTTTCATTTTTAGAGCTTACTTTTTCATCATTTTACATGCTAGTTTTGTCAATTTCTTGAAAATTTTCAATTCTTGAGCATATAGGTTAGTGTTTGATAGTGCAAGTCTTCTATTTACATATTAATGTGGTGGGTTGCTGTCAAAATTTAAATCTTGGTGAGAAAATTTCAAGATTTCATCATGTTTTCATTTTTAGAGCTTACTTTTTCATCATTCTACATGCTAGTTTTGTCAATTTCTTGAAAATCTTAAATTCTTGAGCATGTATGTTAGTGTTTGATAGTGCTTTGAGTCTTTTATTTATATATTAATGTGATGGGTTGTTGTCAAAATTGAATCTTGGTTGGAATTTTTTTCCCATTTTGTAGATTAACGAACGTTTTTTTTTTGACATTTTTTGAGTGCATGTCAAGTGCACACCCATGAGCATAAGAGCATATGCGTAACCCATCTTCCGAAGGCCATAACTTTTGCTCCCGAACTCAAAATGACTCCATTTTTTTTGCGTTGGAAAGGTATTGAAGTTAAATTTTCAATGAAAACATAAATTTGGGATTTTTACTTACATAAATTATAGGTTTTTCTATTATTTTAAAACTGGTCATTTTCTAACATGTTTAATGTTTTGATGAATGTTGTATTTCCATGCTTACTTGATTTAGACCAAAGCGTGTGTATGCTCTTTTCTTGCACCTTTTGGTGATCTTGAGAATCAAAAACAACTTTGATCTCTATCTTATTAACATTGGGATTAAACTTGGAAACTTGATTATTCATTTTGCTTAAGGGAATGAACCTTTCACAAAGCATTTTTTCAATGGTCCTTTGATTTGAAGTTTTCCATTTCTGTATAGTTGGGATAAAGTTTGTGTATGCTCTTCTCTTGCACCTTAGGGTGATCTTGAAAATCAAAAGTAACTTTAGTCTTCATTTTATAACATTTGGTAAATTGGAAACTTCATCTTTCACTTTTGGTTTAAGGGAATGAACCTTTCACAAAGCATTTTTTCAATGGTCCTTTGATTTGAAGTTTTCCATTTCTATATAGTTGGGATAAAGTTTGTGTATGCTCTTCTCTTGCACCTTAGGGTGATCTTGAGAATCAAAAGCAACTTTAGTCTTCATTTTATAACATTTGGTAAATTGGAAACTTCATCTTTCACTTTTGGTTTAAGGGAATGAACCTTTCACAAAGCATTTTTCAATGGTCCTTTGATTTGAAGTTTTCCATTTCTATATAGTTGGGATAAAGTTTGTGTATGCTCTTCTCTTGCACCTTAGGGTGATCTTGAGAATCAAAAGCAACTTTAGTCTTCATTTTATAACATTTGGTAAATTGGAAACTTCATCTTTCACTTTTGGTTTAAAGGGAATGAACATTTATCAAGAATTTTGTATGGTTCATTGATCGAAAAGATTTTCTTTACTTTTTAGTTGGATTATTTGTTGTGTATGCTCTTCTCTTGCATCCTTGGATGATCTTGAGAATCAAAAGCAACTCTTAATCCTCTTTTAAATAATGTGATTTTCTTGGAGAACTACTAACGCTTTGAGCGGGACCTAAAACGCTTGTCAAAGAAAGGAGGAACCAAAACAAAATAAAAACTACTAATACAAAGCTTATTATACATGTTTCCAAAAGGTGTTCAAGCAAACCACACCTAATTAAACAAGATAAAAAGAACAACATATTCAAAACATCAGTATTGTAGGTTTTGGAAAAGGGTATGTCCCTCTCCGCTCAATCGAAACATAACCCCTTTGGCATAACGCCTTAAGCTACAACAATGGGGGTGGTTCCAGGAACCCCAAAGTAGTCCACGCAAGAGAGAACCTTGTGGACGAAATGGGAAGTGCTCCGCACTACCTACTTGACTAGTGATTCCTTTGTGAGATAGCGTTACAAGTTGTCCGTTGTGGCGACCCCGGTGATAGTACACACGTAGACGCACTAGTTGCCTACTTGTTCTTTCAAGGGGGAAAAGTAAAGCCGAGATACTCCCAAACTAGTCAAGTGACGACTTTTTGGGTAAATCGTGCTTGCTCGTGGCAACTTTGTAACACCTAGGGTGAGAGAACCACCTAGAGAATATACTTTGCCAGAGCCCACTTTGACCATTTTAAAAAAAGTGTTGAGTTGTGAACCTTCTTTTGAGAAACGTGTGACGTATTACTTTCGCCTAGTTTTTACTTGCCTTAGGGCGAGGTGAAACTCTGTCGAAGTGAGGCTAGCATTTTTTGTCATTTTTTCTTAATTTATTTCCTTCATATTCTTTTGAAACTTTGTTGATCAAAAGAGGTGTGATTACCTTTGTGTTGCCATTCGACTGTTTCTCTCACTTTTATGTCCGTTTACGCCCATCCATGTTTGCGGCTGGGTTAGTTAAACGTCTAAAGTGAGTGGAGGTGTTTTCACGTCATTTGGTAGCCATTGTGATCTTGATACCCACATCAAGATCGTCATTGTAGTTAGGCGTGGTTCATCACTGTGGACTTCCATAGAGGAGTTAGCTTGTTTCTCTCGTATCATTACAATTTCGATATTTACGTCTTGTTTCTTGTAAACTCGACATAAATACCTATATTGTACGGTTACGCTGCACACATTCTTAACTATTCCTAGCTATACTTTGAGATTTTTAGTTCGGTTTTATTATTACCTCGATTTCAAAAGGTGCTAGGCACTACCATTTGTGCATGTTATATCAATAACACCTCGATATCAATACTTCACTTTCTTGCAAAGTGGGTTAACATATCTTGGTGATATTGTTGTGTCATTCACAAATCGTAATTGACACTTTTTGAGATATAGGTCTTAATCAGACTTGAGCTTGCTCATCATATATCTTGATTGGGAGATCGCATTTAACTTCATGTATTTACTTATGTCTTGTTCATTCCTTTGAACTTGGCATAAGTGGAGACATCTTGTTAATCATCTGGCGTCACAAATTACTTTGAAACGTAGTCTAGGAAGTACTTCATTTGATTAAGTTTTAATACCAAACGCTTGTATCACGGGTGATTTATCACTCTATCATATTGGTATTCTCACATTGGTGACACATTCATACTCTTAGCAATTTCATCTTGTGTTTCACTTAGGGGTAGTCATTGAATTTTGAACAAATCTACAACTTACCTTAGTGAAACTTATCACGAAAACATGGCTCCCAAAACACGTCTAGGGTTGAAGAAACAAACATATGAGGAACAACAAGCACATGCTTGGGAGACCTCTAACAGACAAGGGTCAAACCCCTTCATTGGACATGACTTAGGGCCACTATTTTCTGCAGAAAAGGAAACCGAAGAGATGGTCGATCATAGTGGAAATGAATTAGAATCACCACACGCAGACTTTGATTTTGACCCCACTCTACTAGATGAGTTTCTCCTTAGAAACAAAGATAGATTTTTGGCACGGGTCGTGGAATTAGGGGCCAAATTGCCCACCGAGAATGAACCAATATTACCTACAAATGACACTACTAAGGAAGAACGCCCCCTTATCAATATGGAAGATATTTTAATAGGCAGTGGGCATGCTTCCACTTCTTACGCAGAAAATGATAAAGTGGTAGGGCATAGAATACCCCTCATCAAAGTTCCACGAAGAAACAAGATAGAACATGAGACAGGGGAAGAACCTCCACAATACGAAGAGGAAGAACCTTTAGAAGAAGAAGAAACAAACCAAGTCATAATCCAACAACAACTCAGTAACCTAAGCCGACAACTAGCTTTGCTTACTTTCCAGGTACAGAAAGACACAAACAAGAACGTTCAAAAGTCAAAGCCTAAGTTTAGGATCCATGAACTCCATCGAGAAAACCAAGGAGAAGAAGACATAGGGTATCATCGTGTACACATCCCCGCTTCTCCCACTAAAGAACAATTGCTCGCACAAGAAGTGCAATCTATGAAAGCAACACTGCATAGCATACAAGAAAGCAATATAGGGAGTATTATGAAATACCAATACGAAGAACTATGCCCCTATCCTTTTGACAAGACAATGACCCTTCAACCCTTTCCAAAGAAATTTGATATGCCAAATTTTGAAAAATACAAAGGAAAGGGAGACCCAAGGGATCATGTTAAAGATTTCTACATGGCATGTCAAGAGGTGTCTTATAGTGATAATTACCTTATCAGACTTTTTCCTAAGAGTCTCGGAGGTCAAGCATTGGAATGGTTTACGCGCTTACCACGAGGATCAATTTTCACTTGGCCAGAATTGGTGGAAAGATTCATGCGTCATTTCTCGTATAACATAGAGAGTGACATCACCATGGCAGACTTGTGCGGCACAAAACAACGCCCAAATGATACCTTCGCTAGCTTCCTCCAACGATGGAGAGGGATAGCTAGTCGCTTCCCTTGCGCTTTCCCTGAGAAGCAGCTGGTCAGTATTTTCGTCCCTAATCTCAACCCAGATATAGCTTTCCACCTCCAAATGCATTGTGTCCACACCTTTGAGGAGGTTATCGAGAAAGGGATTCAAATAGAAAAGGCTCTAATTGCCAAAGGCACCCTCAAAACCCAATCTAAAGACAACCAAAGTGTCAAACCCACGAAAAGCCAAGATCTTTAACAAAAACAAAAATGTGGTGGGAGAGCAGAATCACCGATTCCAAACGTGTTCAAATAGTCCAAACCAATCAACCTTTTAAACCGACCAAGGGCCCAATTCAACCACCACCAAAGCGACGAACATTCACTCCCTCAATGAGCCGTTGTCCGTCATACTAAAAATAGTTGGATGCGCCCACATGATGACCTATCCTACAACGCAACGCATTTGATGACAACGCTCCTAAACCTTCATGGTATAATGAGCATGAATATTTGTGAAATGCATCGCGTTAAAGGTCATAAAACAAACAAATGTTTGCGACTTCGCCACTATATTCAAGACCTCATTGACAACGGGGAGATAGAGGTGGATAACCCTAGCCACATGTAAACACCTAACGAGAAAATGGGGATTTATAAGGAACCATTCCCCAAGCATGATAAGTCGGAAAAGGCAAAACTGGATCGGGGAGAGTCATCCCAAACCTATAAAGCTGCAAATTACTTGTATACCAAAAGAGATAACAATCATTACGATTCGCTTATCGGATGTATTCACTCCCCTGCTGACCGTGTCAATACCATCCGGATCAAAGGAAAGGACTGCACTGCGGTAACAAGGCGTGCACACCTCGTGATTCCAGAACCCTCTCTGTTGACCCCGCAAACTGGTAAATATAACCTTTTAGAACAACTTGAGAGGACACCTGCTAAGATCTCAATCTTAGATCTTCTCAAGATTTCCAATGTACATAAGGACATCCTGTATCAAACTCTTCAGGGGTCGGGAGTGCCTTTAGAAGTCGATCCGGCGTACCTTCAAACCGCGGTGGCAAATATTGCACCAAGTGAGCATCTCACTTTCAACCATAGGGAGGTCCCTACCGAGAATCCTACACATAATCTTCCCTTATACATTGAGGTAGTTGTTACCACAGGAAAATCAAATGGGTGCTTGTGGATAACGATCCGGATTGAACATCGCACGCTTAAATTAGTCAAACAATTGGGACATACGGAAGAAGATCTTGAGTCCCATATCATCACTATCACCGCACATACGACAATGCGGAAAGAGAGTCGGCAGCACCATTACGCCGCCAATGGAGGTGGGCCCCACTTGCCATCGAAAAGTTTCACGTCTTAGACTTGGAACTTCCATATAATATGCTTCTAGGCGACCATGGATCCATGCCATGCAAGCATTGCCATCAACATTTCATCAATGCATCAAGTCAAGCATGAGGGACATACAAGAATAATACCAGAGACTCGAGCCCTTTCGCTTATTGAGAGCTCTTAATAGCTTTGCACGAAAGGGTACATACGCATGTCCCTCCACAAATATAGCTGTTCCCTCTTCATTTCGAGGCCATGGAATCTCGAGTAGATTCAAATTCTCTTAGTTCTTGCACTCATGGGGCATCTACTTCAACATCTCCATTTAATTCATGGGAGATGAAAATTCTGGAATATGGTTGTGGGGAGTATAATGTACAACAAGCGCTCTTGGTTTCTGACCTCTCCTTTTCACCCAAGACTAGAGGTCGACCCAACTACCACTTTAGGAGACCTAGAGAGGAACACACTATTGGGTCTTCCTACCGGAGGCTTGTTAGCCGAGGAAAAATTACTTGATCCACCTACTACTGGGTCCCCGAGGACACTCACCATCTTGTTATCAAACCCCAGAATATGAAAAATCTAGCAGAATGATGTACTCCATGGGCTACAAAGGCCTAGGATGTGGGAGGAATGAATAAGGACAAAGAGAACCAGTCCCTCTTCCACATTTCAAAACAGAAAGATATGGCATTGGGATTCACCCTTATGGAGCACACCCCAATGATCAAGATGTGACTTGTTTTGAGCATGAGGATAGCTCTGATTATCTAGACAGCGATACGGATTCCTATTGTAGCCAATATGAGGATCTAGCCTCCACGAACCTTTTCATGAATAACGCTGTCCTAACCATCACCCCCACTGAACCAACCCTTGACCTTGTATACCCCTCCCTTGTTGAATGGGACCAACAACGTCACGTGCCACTAGATTTATTTGAGAACGACGAGGCTATTGCAGAGTTCATGGGCATAAGGGATACAATTCCCATTGGAGATCACAAGAAGGGTTTCTTTATCGACTTAGACACCTGCGCCTACTTTGGCGAGGAGGCTAAACTTCGTGGTCAACAAAATTTAAAGAAAAGCGAGGGCAAGAGTTCTAAAGAAAAGCCTTGGCAAAAATCGAAGTCCAAGTCACACAGTGGAAACCTCTTTGAGGCATTGGTTGACAAACAAATAAGAAAATCAAAGGACAAACAAAGTGACCACGCCAAGGATGAAAATCTCGTAGAGACATCCTTGGATGAAGATCTCAACCTACCTCCCGATCCTACGTGTATGGAGGATTTATCAAAATTGTTAGTTGAAGAAACCATTGATGTCAATATTGTATCAAGAAGATCCCAAGATAGTAAAATTGGGAGCATCACTCTTAGCCAGAGAACAAAAGACGTTTCACTATGCTATCATGAGAGTTTATTGATGTGTTCGCATGGTCTTATAAAGACATGCCCGACTTAGATCCAACTTTGGTTGTGCATAACCTGTTGTGCACGCAGACGCTAAGCCTATCAAACAAAAGCTTCGAAAGATGCACCCAAGAGTGGCCTTGTTAATTAAAGAAGAGTTGGAAAGGTTGCTTTGCAGCAGGATTCATCAAAGCCAATTGATTATTCTGAATGGATATCAAACATTGTTCCTGTCCGGAAGAAACCTATTGGTATCTGAATTTTCATAGATTTTAGGGACATCAATAAAGCTTTCCCTAAAGATGACTTTCCATTGCCCAACATTGACATGATTGTTGACTCAACCGCAGGGTACGAAATGCTATCACTTATGGATGGATTTTTGGGTTATAATCAAATTAAGATCACTGAGGAAGACCAACACAAAACAACTTTCACAACTCCTTGGGGCACCTTCTGTTATCAGGTGATGCCATTTGGCCTTAAGAATGTGGGAGCAACTTATCGTGAGGCCATGATAAGTAATATTTCACGATATGATTCATGACATCATGGAAGACTACGAGACGACATCCCGGGAAAGTCCAAAACAAGAGAGGATCATCCTATCATTTTGCAGGCGATCTTTGAATGCCTCGCATGAATACAAAGTCAAAGCTAAATCCAAAGAAGTGTGTCTTGGTGTGCTATCTGGGAAACTATTAGGCTTCATCGTGTCAAGACGAGGTATTGAGGTAGACCCTGCTAAAGTGTCTGCCATCACAGAAATGCCTCCACCTGAGAATATCAAGTAACTGTGTAGCTTGCAAGGGAAAATTCAAGCCATTCGCCGCTTTATCTCCCAGCTTGTAGATAAATGTCACTCATTCACTCATTTGCTTAAGAAGGACATCACTTTCATCTGGGGACCTGAGCAACAACAAGCCTTTGCTTTGCTTAAACAGTACCTGGCTAATCCACCTGTCCTCATGCCTCCCACTGGGAGAACCACTTTTGCTCTATATTTCCGCTACGCAATACGCTATTGGTGCACTGCTTGCCCAATATGACCTTAGCCATAAAGAGAAAGCAGTGTACTATCTGAGTCGCACCCTCATCGCCTATGAACGTAATTATCCTTAGATTGAAAAGGCTTGCTTGGCCGTTGTTTTTACCTTTCAGAAACTTCGCCATTACCTGCTAAATACTAAGACCAAGCTCATATCCAAGGTCGACCCACTCAAGTATTTGTTGTCCAAACCCGCCCTCACAGGTAGAATGGCTAATTGGATCATTCTACTCAGTGAGTTTGATATAGAATTTGTCCATCAAAAATCAATTAAAGGACAAGTACTTGCACGACCAAGCCTAATGGAAGCACCTTTGCAAAGCACATAACCTTTGAGTCTGGATCTGCCAGATGCATCTTTGCTCTACATTGAAGAATCTATCGTATGGCAGATACATTTTGATGGATCTTTTACGTTTCATGGTTCAGGTGCAGGAGTGGTCCTTATTACTCCTTCGGGTGATCCTATACCGCAGGCTTTCCACCTGGCCTTCCCTTGCACGAACAACATTATGGAATATGAAGCACTCATTGTAGGGATGAAGCTAGCCATCAAGTGGAATATTCAACATGTTAAGGTTGTAGGTGATTCACAGCTAATCATCAAACAAGTTAATGATGAGTATAAAGTTAAGGATGACAAGCTCATACCTTACAAGAAGTTGGTGGAAACTCTGAAGGAGTATTTTGTGTGCATTACCTTTGAGTAGATCCCAAGAGCGCAGAACAGATTGGTAGATGCTATGGCAACGGTGGGATCTATGCTTCGTATTCCACCAGGGAACAATGATATGCCATTTTTCGTAGAAAATCTACACCAGCCCGCATATGACGATACTCGGAATCTTGCTTGGCTTGTGAGGTTGTTGGTCCCTATTCCCCGTGGTACGAACCCATTTTCACCTATCTTAAGGACAATACTTTCCCTCCCAATATCTCCCATTCTGAAAAGCAAAGCCTGATTCGCCAGATAGCCCGTTACACCCTTTTAGGAGGTACACTTTATCGTCGTGGCTACGATGGGAATCTGTTACGTTGTCTGGATGTGACGGAGTCAATCCAGGAAATTAAAGAAGTACACGAAGGAGTATGTGGAGCACATACAAATGGAATGGTCTTGGCTAAGAAACTGTTAAGAGTAGGTTACTATTGGCCCACCATGGAAACTGATTGTTGTAATTATGTTAGAAAATGTGTGCTTTGCCAAAAGTATGGAAATTTCATCCATGCTCCATCGCAACCATTGCAACCAATCACTACCCCGTGGCCATTCTCCAAGTGGGGACTTGATCTAATAGGGAAGCTTACTCCTACCTCATCTGATGGTCATACACATATCATCACAGCTATAGAATACTTTACAAAATGGGTGGAGGCTGTCCCTTTAACCTATGTCACAGGAGCATAGATTTCTAAATTCATCATGAATCACATTATTTACCGATATGGTATCCCTGCAGCCATTGTCACAGATAATGGGAAGTCATTTAAGAACAAAATTGTGAAAGGTCTTTGCCAACGGTTCCAAATCAGATTGAAATGGTCCACGCCATATTACCCTCAGGGTAATGGATAAGCTGAGGCAACAAACAAGACTTTGGTAAGGATAATGGAGAAGATGGTTAGCAAAATTGGTCAAACCGGCACCTACAAATCCACCCCCTCTCGGGCCTACCGAACATCAATTCACACTCCTACGGGTGCGACGCCATATTCCCTAGTGTTCGGGACAGAATCTATCATCCCTTTAGAGATTGAACTCCCATCCCTGCGAATTTCTCTTTGGGACTATTTGGATAAGGATGAAGATTACCGAGTGGCAAGATTGGCTAAGTTAGAGCTCCTGGATGAGAGGCACATTCACGCTCTTAATCACCTGAAGGTATATCAAAACAGAATCTCCCGCAACTACAACAAGAGAATCATCCCTCGCCAGTTTGAGGTGGGTGATTTAGTTATGAAGGAGAACCAGTTCAACACCAGAGCAGAGCGAGAAAAGAAAGGGAAGTTTGAACCACACTGGTTAGGACCCTATGTCATAGTTGCCAAGTATGGCACAAGGGCATACAAGTTGGCTCACCCCAATGGTGATGAGCTCCGGGAGCCCATGAATTCCATGCATCTTAAGAGGTTTTATGCCTAAACATGGCACAAGAAAGTCATAAAAATCAAAAAATACAAAAACATCAAAAAAATAAAAAAATAAAAAATCAGAAAAAGAAAAAGAGAAAACAGGTCATCCACTAGTGAAAACCATGCAATTATGGCACTTTGGACAAGTCCTTGGGTGAAAACCGGTTTCTGGCGCCTCGGGAGGATTTGTTGTTCACAAGCATTCTGTATTAGAAGGGTAGTTGTCTTTTTCCTGGACCTGGTTCTACCTTCGAGTTTCCTTGTGCACACCATCTAGTCCAGCCTTGATCCGGCTTTTCCTTCTTCTATTCGTCTGTAAGGTACGTGGTCTTTCGTTATTTCCCATCTTACGCTGGGGGCAACTCAATGACTTCACCTTCTTGTTCATAAGCGCGTGGCTTCTGCCCTTGTATATTCCCCACCTAATGCTGGGGGCATCCATGCTTTCTTGGTTACCTACACATAGCTTTGGAAAACTGTATTAAAAACACAAAAACAATAGAAACATTGTTTTGAGAAAACACAAAAACAATAGAAAATTGTTTCACAAAACACAAAAACAATAGAAAATTGTTTGAGAAAACACAAAAACAATAGAACATTGTTTTGAGAAAACACAAAAACAATAGAAAATTGTTTCACAAAACACAAAAACAATAGAAACATTGTTTTGAGAAAACACAAAAACAATAGAAAATTGTTTCACAAAACACAAAAACAATAGAAAATTGTTTCGAGAAAACACAAAAACAATAGAACATTGTTTTGAGAAAACACAAAAACAATAGAAAATTATTTCACAAAACACAAAAACAATAGAAACATGTTTTGAGAAAAAACAAAAACAAAAACAATAGAAAATTGTTTCACAAAACACAAAAACAATAGAAAATTGTTTGAAAAACACAAAAACAATAGAAAATTGTTTGAGTAAAACACCCTACAAAATGGTAACTTGCTTCTTACGGCTGAAACTTGTGTCTTGCGCATGGTATTTTCTCCATATCTTGTTGGTTTATCTCACATCTTCCCCGATTAATACGACTCACGGATCACTGGATTCATAACCATTCACAAAAGCTAGCTGCTTGCTTTGTCTGTACTTTAGGGCACTTTTGGTTTCTCAGTCTTTGTTTCATCACGCACAAATACTTTTCATGGACCCGTGTCCATTTTCATTTCCCCTTGCATGTATCCTTGCTTGGGGCATCATTTTTAACCCTTGTCGTCAATCACAAACTTGTGGATCTCTTTTCAAAGACCGATAACAAAACATTTGTACAACCTGTCTTGACCGTTGTTGGGTTAGATATGTGCGTCGTACTTGTTTGCCCTATTATATGAGCTTGTTTCCTTCTCGTATTGCATTGCATTATTGTATGTCAGCGTGGAGTTGGTACTTTCAACAATGGACAATTGTTCGTAGTATGGCTTTTCATGTCATTCTACCTTTGTCGTATGCTTATATTTTTCATAAGGACCGATGATGTAGTTCCTATGGCAATATGATGACATCAAATTTGTTCCAAACAAATAAGCGGCTAGAGGTTAAGCTCTTCTCTCCCCTCATCCATATTTCTTCTACATGACTTCCCTTTCACCCCTAATTCTCCCTCTCCTTGGGGCATCCTGCCTCGTCCCCATTCTTCTGCCTACTTCTCATATTTTTCGATCGTCGATCGGCTTCCTTCATCACCCCATCGACACTCGAGGGGGCATCTCTCCCTCCTACTAATTTTTCTTCTATCCCTTCAAAATCTCTTCTGTCTACTATCTTTGAAGTGGCATCACTTACGCCACCCCAAAGAGGGGCAAATGTAGACACCTATAATTACGCCCAAGCAATTTAAATACTTAAATTGTGCTAATTATCCCCTTTCTCGCAAATCAATGACATATCGTCAAAAGCACTCATTTTCCCTCATATCATCATTAATTAATTACACTAAGCTAATTAATTAAGTTTCCTATCCAACAAATACCCTAATTAACGACCTTCCGTTAATAAATCACCCCTTCTACCTAGACTAATTAATTATTATTAATTAATTAGCTTTCCCTTCCATTTAACCAATAAATCAATATTTAATTGATTTAATCCCTTATAATAGCCTAAATCGCACTAATATTCCTCTAATTGGCTTCTATAAGCTTACACCTACCTATTAATTAATCACCTTTGATTAATTAAAATACCCCCAACTCCCATGACTTGCTAAACATGTATTAAACCCTTCTAAAGTAAGGTTACCTTTAATAAAGCAACCTTATCCATTCCTAATCATGTTTTACCTTTATCCCACATTCATGAGAATGTGTTGAATCCTTTATCCTTTGGGCTATATAAAGAGCCATCCACCTACATTTTTACTTACACCTAAACTTTCTAAGAGAGCAAATGCAAAGCATATAGCAAAGAGACTAAGAGCTTGCACCTTGCCCTTTTGAGAGTTCATCATCTTCAAGAGTTAAGCCTCTTTCTTAAAGTGCTTGGGTCATATGGGAGGTGTCAAAAGGGTCTTGTAGCCCAACTTTGATTAGCCCCCATTCCTAGGTTCTTGGAACATTAAGGACAACTATTTTGATAGCCATGGAGCTTACTTAGGTCCATTCATTTATTTGTTGTTAGAGAATAGAGGAGTTTAGATATTTAGCATTGTTAGTTTCAAAGTTTGTATTGATGAATGCTAGACCCTTGTTTAATTCTTATCATGATGGTGTTTAGGTTTTGTTTTAGCTAAATTGTAGAACTATTTTAGGTGGTAGTTCTTGCTTCATTTGATTTAGCATTAAGCAAAGTATACATGCACACAACCGCGATCCTTTGTACACTTCTCATTTTGGACTACCATGTAAAATGCCCTCGGGATGAAGATCAATTTCAACACAACATATCAGCCCGAGACAGATGGACAGACTGAGCGGGTGAACTAGATTTTAGAGGACATGCTCAGGATGTATGTGATGGATTAGCAGTCTAAATGGGAGGAGTACCTGTACTTGGTGGAGTTTTCCTACAATAATAGTTTTCAGAGTTCTATAGGCATGGCTCCTTTTCAAGATTTGTATGGTAGAGAGTGCAGAACACCTCTTAGCTGAGACAGGCTAGAGGACATGGTTTCTCTTGGACTAGCTTTGTTGCGGGACATGGAGTAGCAGGTGGTGTTGATCAGATAGAGACTACAGGAGGCACAAGACAGGAAAAGAAGTATGCAGATCAGCATATGAATAACCGTAGTTTTGATGTGGGCATGAAGGTGTTCCTTCGTGTCAGGCCACATAAGAGCCCTATCCGTTATGGAAAAGGTTCTAAGTTAGCTCCTAGATTCATTGGTCCTTTTGAAATCTTGGAGCGTATTGGCCCTTTGGCCTACCATTTAGCATTGCCACCTATCTTGTCTTGCATACATGATGTGTTTCATGTTTTAGTTCTTAGGAGATATATTGTAGATCCTTCTCATGTGTTGGATTGGACCTCATTGCAGGTGCAGGATCAAGGGCAGGTGACGGTGGAGCCCATCTGCATTATAGATCACAGGACCTTGGGCCTTCGAGGTAGAGAGATTGATCAGGTCCGGGTGCAGTGGGACAGATTTGACGAGACTACAGCTACATGGGAGGATGCTACCTTATTACGAATTTAGTTTCCACATTTGTTCCAGTGACTTCCAGGAGGAAGTTGAGTCTAAGGGGAGGGGATGTAGTGCCCACTTCCCTTTGACACCTTTTGATACTGATCTTGATATTGTTGATTACATTATGGACATTATTATGGTTTTAATTTAGTATGATGTTAGATGTTGGACCATGGATTATTGTTGATCTTGATTTAGTTATGATGCATGATGATTATTAGAGACACTTCATATGTGGATGATGATATACTATTTGACATGGATATATTATGAATATTGTTCGGACATGTGATTTTGGATATTGTGAGTAGTCCTAGAAAATAGACATTATATGATGATGATATAGTTGTTGATATAAATTTTAAGTGATATTGTTGATTGCCTTGATGTTGCTGTGATTCATATGTATAAATGATTTTGTGATTATATTTATATCATGTTGGATGTTCTGATATGGCCACGAGGCCGAAGGAGGTATTTCTATTTTGCAGGTTAAACTATCACAACAAACATCGGGGATTGGAGACCAACCACATTGGAATTCTAGATGAATTCAACAAGGTCACCATAACAACTGTATTTGTTGTGTGTGTTGTGTTTTGTTAGGGATTCCCATATGGGGATTACCTTTGAATGTGACCAAGGGGTTATGTGTATTTTATTAATGTGGTTCCTTTCTATTATTGTTTGTATGTGTTTGTTTTGTGATGCATTTACCCCTTTCATTATTCTTTTAATTGTGGAGAATTAATGTGAGTAATCATATTGTTAAAATAAATAAATAAATCAAATTTGGGATATAAGAAAGTAATTATAGAAGTTGTTGGCTCTTGTATTAAATGTGGTAAGTGATGTGTAAGTAATGTGTAAGAATGTGTAAGTGATGTGTAAGTATGTGTAAGAGTTGTGTAAGTCAGATTTTGGAGTATGAAACACTCCACCTTCTTGGAAATTCGAATTTGTCCTTGGAGGCTGATTTTTTGAGGCTTGTGGGACAAGTAAAACTTGTCCCATACCTCTTAATTTTATTTACCAATCATACCTATGGTTGGAGGGTTGAATTTAGACCTTCTTTGTGCATTTTGATATGACTAAGCGTAAGTTTTAATTGCACTCTTCTTACATTTTATTAAATTTAGTCCTTTTGGGGTGTGGGCCTTTTAGAGTGTGTAAGTTTATTGTCATATTAATCACCCACCTCTTTATTGTGCATTGGAGAATGAATTTGAATTTTGTGTTGGAATTAAGGATGTGACATCCTACATGGATACACCTCATCCTCTTCTCTTCCCTCTTCTATAAAATTGGAATTCCTTGCTTTGTTTTGGGTTGTTGAACATTTTACATACTTCCTTTTGGGTGAATTTTCTTTGTGTGGAGCTCTTGTTTTTGGAAGGAGATTGGAGATCTTTGCATGCTTGTTGGTTGTTGATTTTGGACTGTATTTTGGCATTGTAAAGCTTGTTGTTTTAGAACTTAGACAACTCCATCATGGAGAGGTAAGAGCTTGGCTCTTGAAATACTCATTTTCTTTATGAATGTACATGTTATTGTGTGAATGTTTTAGCATGTTAGTGGGTTGTTTTAGCGGGTGTTACACCGAGTGATTGTACCAATGGTTGATGTCACGTGTGCATGAGGACTACTTCTACTTCATGAGTCGAAGGATGCACTTAACCTCTCAACTAATCCCTAAGTTTATCAGCCTTATCTGCGAAGGAGATCTGCTAGATGGTTTTGGAGGACAAGGAATCCATTAAGGAGATAGCCCAGGATTATGATTATAAAAAGGGCTCGCGTTATTTCGATATCTCAGATATCTCCGACCCAGTGATGAGGATGGTCGAGCGCTTGGTATCCAAGCTAAATGGGCAAGAGATGTAGACACATATAAAATGTAAATAATGCATGAGTTAAACACACAAATAATCGATATATTATTACTACTTCTATTACAATGTATGGAGTGCTATTAAATAGCCATCCAAATAGGAAAACCAACTTCCTATAAAGTAGGAAGTATAAACAATATAAAACCCGTATTAATATATTGTTATACATTTGTTATAACAATATATATAAAACTAACCATATAATTATTTACCATGATGTAAATACTAATTCCTAACATTCCCCCCCTTAGTGTTTACATGGTAGAAAAACATCCACACTCTCAACTGCAGTATGCTCACCCCTGTGGCATGTCCAACTCTGTGACTCATGACCTTGATCCAAAAGAAAGGCTCTCTCCTTCCATGGTTTTAAACAAGCTTACCACAAACCTTGACGTGAACAGGTCCCATCAACTGTCCACCTCATGTGGTTTTCTGGATCCTCCCACAAACCCTTTCAAGATCCATGAACTGACTTACTCTGGTGCTACTTGTTCATCACTATGCTTATACATTAGGGAATTATGTAGGAAACATAACTTGTATATTACAAAACTGCATAATAAAACATAATGGAAATGGAATATTGGATCATATTCCCCCCCACAATGTGAAATTTCCACTCATATAGATACTGAGAAGCAAAATGCATCGAAGAACATACTCTGAATGGATCTTACTAGTTAGGTCTTGCTGCACATGGTCACTAATGCTAGTGAATGTATTCTTCTAGCTGACCGTCTTCCAATGAAGTATGGCAGTAAGAGGACCAAGTTAGTCAGAGGATCACTGATAGTCATCTGGGCTCCAACATAACTCTCTTTCCAACATCCATCAAATACCACACAAAACAGGAACTTTGAAATCATACTCCACATAAAAACTACAATTACGAAATGAAAGAAAGCTCACACACACATTGTCACCACAACTTCATGTGGCCCCGTCATTAGTGACTAACGAGAGGTTCTGATCAACCTCCTGTCTCTTGTGCCTCCATCCTCCATCTGATGAATCTCACTCAGAGGGATGAAATTTGAAGCTCAAATTTGTACCACCTTTTATCGATGCGTATTCCCCACCAATTTTTTCTTTGGCTCTGAAATTCCAAAGCGGGGTCTGGGGGTGGTAGCCCCAAAGCAGGTCAAGGAGCAACGCCCTCGCAGGGTCCCGAGGGCAACGCCACAGGGCGCTGAGGCGAGCCCCGGCTTGTGCACATTTTCTTCTTTGTAACCTTCAAAAACTTCATTAGAAATAACATCTTATCCCTCAAAATGTGGACGTCGGGTTACACTTTGAAAATGCGTCAGTGATTTTATTATTATTATTTTAACAAAGACTTACTCGCATGACTTATATTAAATCGATATTACTATAACCACTTACAATGGATGAAACACAATTAGCAAGACCAACTTATTTGCTCCATTCGTAGGCATTTTGTGTATGAAGAGAATATATGTGAGAAGCTCTCAATGTAACGTCTTAGTAGAGTAGACCACACAGGTGTAAAGTGAAGACTTTAACGAGAATGTAGTGTAGTTTTCCCAGTGTCATTCCAATTCCCGATCCAAACATACTGCCAAGCAATTGTTAACATAAAATGATGCAAACCAACCTTGAAAACATGACTTATGTGGCAGCTGGAGGGGGACACATTGATTTGCTACACGCTCTGTGATGGCTACATGTGAGATCTACACACTTCTATGTATGTGGATTGAGTGCAAACCACATTTTTTTCCTTTGCACAGGAATCGAACAGGATGGATACCAATGGCTATGGTTGCCACCCACGTTGCAGAGAACTTGATTTCATGCAATGACTATTTCCTTGGGCTTTCCATTTAATGCATGCAAATATTTTTGAGATGTATAGAACGACTCACAAACCACTTAGAGGTTCAAGGCACATAACGCCAAAAATTTGCAGGTAGGAGCACATCAATGTGCTTCACGTTTGACTAATAACTAAACATTCACATTGATTGACGCAACGTATTGCAGAAAATGGATTTTATTCACTGAGGTTTGAGATCCATGAGACCATGCATAGGTGTGTAGACTCGTGACGTGAGGGGAGAGATCCGCTTCGTATGGCTCGGCCTTTGAATGCCTTGGTCTATACTGATCTGTCATGCCTTTTCATTTTTACTTGCATGTGATTGGATATGCATGGGTCGAATCTTCATGGTGGCCAGAATGTACACGACAGTGATAAAATTGGGAGCTATGGGTGTCCATGTGGTGCTTTGGATGGGGGACATCGTGTGATGAAGATATCCGCCAAAAAACCTCACAGCTTTGCCTCGGTTCTTTCTGCAACAATAATTGCGACCACAGATTCAAGAAATTTCAAGATCCTTCCATGCCTCTTCTATCATTTTTTGCACAACTGCACATGTCTGATTCAAGCTTCTACACTCGAGAGGTAAACCATGATCTACGTGCTTTAATATATTATCTCCTCATTTTGCCGGGACAACTTGTAAACAACAATCCTCTCAACTCACTGCGTACCGAATGTAAATAATACACAGGTTAAACACACAAATAATCGATATATTATTACTACTTCTATTACAATGTATGGAGTGCTATTAAATAGCCATCCAAATAGGAAAACCAACTTCCTATAAAGTAGGAAGTATAAACAATATAAAACCCATATTAATATATTGTTATACATTTGTTATAACAATATATATAAAACTAACCATATAATTATTTACCATGATGTAAATACTAATTCCTAACATAAAAAGGCTTGGTTGAATGTGTGCCAAAATATTTGAAGGAACCATCTATAACCTATCCACCTTCATTGCAGAAGAAATCATCAGTTGCCATGCACGAAGGAGAAAAGATCATGTTTGGCAATGTCCTCCTCACCATCATTTTCTTAGAAATTGGAGTGCCCGATGGGCCAAAGAATTTTGTATGGGAATATCCAAATGAAGACCCTTCCCCCGTAAAGAGATTTGAAAAATACACTTGTGATACCATGACGGCCGCCCACAAGGTGCACTGGAGAAATGGTACAAGAGGATGTGCGATGCGTTTGGGGCTGAATGGAGGATACCCAAACAATTACGGCGCTAGTGCAAGGAGAAGCCGAGTTTGTTGTATACCAACATTTCTGCATTAGCAGATTCATGTTGACAGATGGGACCAAGAGCCCATGGTGTAAACTACCTTTCTCCTTCACCGCACAATATTTCCAAGTAGGGGTCAATCGCTTTAAGGAGGCCAAAAGACTAAGGTTTGACCTCAGCGAGGTGGATTAGGACCACCGTGACCTACAAAGGAAGTTGGTATACCCTAAAGTGCACTTATGTGGAGAAGTATGTCTCCCATGAGGTACACATGATAAAACCTGTGACATTGCCAATTATTGAAGGACCACAATGAGGGTATACCTGCACATTAGGCCCAAGTATGAGAAGGGAACCTACTTGGAGAATGATGTCTCCATCCTAGAAGACCCCACTGGGAAGAATAAGGTCATGCCAAGGAAGAGGGAAAGAGAAGAGGCGCCAGAGAAGAAGGCACCAAGTGTGCAAACAACACAATCTGTGGGTGCACAAAATTTAGGCACAAAGCCGAGCACATATGCAGAGGAAGAAGTCCCCCATTAAGGAAAAGGAGAAATCACCTGAGGAATAAGTGTCAGAGAAAGAAGAGCCTCCTGCACAAGAAGAATCACCAAGGAAGGAGTCACCTGCTAAAGCAGAAGAGAAGGAAGAGTCTCCTATATTGGAATCACCAGTTAAGAAGAAGCAGAAGGTAGCGAGAGAAGGTGGACTCAGAAGGAACAAAGATCCTAGAGGCCTATAGAGGTGAGAGAGATGATGACGAGCATGAAGAGGCTCAAGACCATCCTGTGTATGATGTGTACAACTCTAAGGATGAGGGAATGAAGAAAAGGATGGGGAAGAGGAAGGCACTCAAGGAAAAGGGGAGAGTGAGGAAGTGAATACAAAGGATCAAAGGACCCCAAGCCTCACTAAGGAGAAGATAGAAGAGGTCGCAGAAAGGGAAGTAGCGGGCATAATAAAGGATTTGGTGGAACGGGGAGGAAGAGTGCAACACGATGAAGTGCTCAAGGAGATAGAAGAGGAAAGCGTAGGAAAAGAGTATGGAAGAATGGGTGGAGATCCTAGCTTAGCAGTAAGCTTTCCAAAGGCAGCGTGCATAGGAGGAAAAGGTGTGGTAGTGGCGCAGGAGCAGGGAATGAGTTATATCAATGATCTAAATAAGGTACTATGCGCATGCTTCTAGAGTACCATGCCTACAAACCAACTCCTTGCATGGTATTCATTTGAAGAATAAGGTGTGTACCCTCAAATGAGGACAATGCTATCTTGGGCTTTTCAGGTCCCATGTTAATGAGCACGAGTTCAAGGTCACCAAGGAACACGATGAAGATACCAGAGAATAAGGGAGTGAACCCCCTGATAAATGCTCAACAATTATCCGATGAGCAAGTCTATAACACCCTCAACAAGGTATTGGTTGAGGTTGAGGTGAGACTCTTTGGAAGGAATGATAGGGTAAGGTTCCTAGAGGAAGAACTGGAGAAGAAGAAGGAAAAAACATTGAGAAGAGAAAATATCTCAAGCGGGAAGAGCTTATCAACTCACAATTAAGGTGCAAACTAAGGGAGGAGAAGGTGAAGGTGCATGAGGTGTACAAGAAGATTGAAATGATCACGGATGCCATCACTTTGAAACACCTAGACCTAACACCACCTGAGCAGAAATATGATTCAACCTTGCAATGCTTGGAAGACTTTTCCTACATCCTTACCATGGAGAGGTGGCCGCTTGCTTTAGAATCAATAGAAGAGGCATTGACACGCTAGCAAGAGGAAGAGAAGCAGAAGATCAGGGAGGCAGTGACATGATATTCTGAGCTCCTTGCCACTATATAGACCACTGTGCGGATGGTTGAGGCCGTATCTGATAACTGCGCTGACAGAGACAGGGTAACAAACATACTAGTTGTTACACATGAGGCGGGTCTGAAGGAATACCAAGAGAAGAATAAGGGGAACAGGGTAGAGTGGGATAAGATCCTAGCCAAGGTTGAAAAGAAGATGGAGGCAATTGAAACCTTGCGAGGTTTGATCAAGAACCTGCTTAAGGAGTTGTATCCCCAGATCACCCGTAAAATGGATGTGTTGGACGACCTTAGCAAATAGCTCGAAGGGATTGTAGATATGTTGAACACTAAGGGTGGTGAACTAAGTTTTGAGGAGGTAAGTGCTCTAGTGGGTGACCTACTTCAACAGGCTCATGGTGAAGTAAAGTAAGCGCTTGGGAAAAGATCGAGGTGATAATAAGAAAGGAGTTCCCACTCCTCTTGTAGCAGTAGCAAGATCTTTGATTCTTTCATTTCTTCTATTCTTCATTCTTCCATTCTTTAAATCTTCATTCAAATTGTCTAGATCCCACCATTCATTATTCTTTGAAGGAGCAAGTATGTTTCTGAGGATGAAGAACAAGATTAATGTGGGGTGATGTTGGGCCTCGAAATATTGGCTAAGTACCAAAAGGCATGTGTACATGTGAGACCAATAAGAAGAAGGGCATGTGGGGAGAAGTGCACAGGGCAAGGGTTTAAGAAGGGTTTAGGAGAAACTAGGGTACACGCGCAAGGCAATACACAGGGTCTAAGGACTTAGCCATATTCATCTTCTGGAGGCACTTAAGGAAAATGTGACCCGACTAGGCATGTCGAGTGGATAAGGTGCCAACTTGGAGACTTGGTGGTCAAGGAAAGAATATTCCATGCATGGAATATTCCTAGGAAGACATCATTACAGAAAGTGGAGAGCTCAGAGCAGAATAAACATGCACCATTGGAGGACCACATTGACACTTGGCATCCGATCTACTCCTAAAGAAAGGCATGGTGGTGGGTGTTGATCCTATAAGAAGAGATGCTCGGGTAGAAGAAGACACACAAATATATAGACATGAAGGCATGAAGAGAGACACCAAGACATATAACATGGGAAGAGTGAAGCTCTATAGAGAATACTAGGAGGCCCTAGGAGTTGGGGTTCTCATTAGAGGACTATAGGAATGTTATCATGTCTAAGGGATGGGTCTATAAAATTTTTGTAATAAGGAAAGCATAGCTAGGACCTCTGATATATGGGTTAGATCCTTGTCTTGATACATTTGGTTTGATATGACCCTTTTGAATGTAATGTGGTTGTTGAGACTATGATCAATATAAATATATGGCTCATTCGAATATCTCGGTTCAAGGTGCAAACCCTAGTGTTATTTCCTTATATTTTATGGCAGATATGTTCTTTGTATTTCATGCCATGATGTTTCTCTTGTTATTAAATGCTTGGGTGTAAAGATATGATAGATCATGTTGTGCTTTTACATGAATATTCACTTCTCTGTAACTAATCCTCTAACAATGGCAAGATCTTCTCACAATGCTCACATAAAGGAGGGGCTTGGTGCCCGCGCATGCCTCGGGTGAGTGCCCAGTTCCCGCTGGGTGATAGGCTGGTGCACATGGGGTTAGAAGTTAGTATATGGGTAAAAATGACTACAAACCATATCAATGGTACAAATGGATGATGAGTGATAAAAAAAGGTAGGTGCTTAGTTGAGATGAACTTACTAATAACTTGGTAGCCTACTATAAGAAACCATGAAAGGGAAGGTACTCCACCCAATCAATAAATTTGAAAAAATAAGATCTATAACAAAATATAATGCAAAGCATATGAAATTGGTGATCCAAGCTTTAAAAGTGACACCTTACCAAAAACTACAATTTCACATTAATGGACTAAATGATGAAAGTAAGAATGATGTTCATTTGTTGGAACCTTGTATAGTTAGGAAATCTATGCAACATACACTAAATATTGAGAAACTAAACTATATTATCGGAGATTCATGCAAGATCAAAGTATAAAATAGAGAGATTAGACTGTGACTAATACTATTAATAGAAATATGGTTAGCACTTTTGACCCAAAGAAAATTACCAAGCTCTCTCCTCAATAAGAGGTAAAGAAAATAGAAAAATGCTTACATTGGCATTGCAATAACAAATGGTCTAGAGGTCAGGTGTGTGTTAATGTAGAGAAAATCCCAATGGTTATTGAAAATGAGGTTTTGAATGAAGAAGAATCATATACTAAGGAAGCAACAACAAAACACAAGCATGTAAATTCTAAGGAGAAAGTAAACCATACAATTTAACTACATACATTAAATGGGATAACCACACCATAAGTAACCAAATTGGTTGGTTATATTAAGAAGAAAAAGGTGACAGTTTTTATCGATACAAAGAGTACCCATAACTTCATCAATAGAAAATTAGTTAATGAGCTAAACTATTTTTTTACCCAAACTCCAATTTTCATGTCATAGTTTATATTAGGAAATAACTCTCTTGTGGTGGTAAATATCATCATATCAAACTCTTAATGGGGGACTATCTTCTTGATTCAAAAATGTTTTCCATCCCAGTGGGGTAGTAGATGTAGTGTTGGGAATGCATTACTTAAGAATGGATCTTACAACAAAATGACACAACTAAATTTTTAGAAGTGAGTGATGTAGAAAACTAGGTTACACTAACTCTTTAAGATATTATTCAACACCATCAATAGGTCTTTTAGGAACTAAAGATCCTACCTCAAATATGAGTTCATGATCATGTAATTAAATGGATTCCAAGAAGTATCCAGGATCCTAGTATTAGACCTTACGTTATCCCTATCAAAAAAATTCAAAACTTGAAAAATTAGTTGAGGAAATTATTAGATCGGGCATTTTTGTCCTAGTAATAGTATGTATTCATCTCTAGTGATTATGGTTAAAAAAATGGAAGAATCGGGAGACATTGCTTAGACTACGAGGAACTCAATGAGATTAATCTCAAAGATAAGTTTCATATTCTTGTCATTGATGAATTATTAGATGAATTGAATGACATTGTTTTTAGATTACAAGGATGAGGGTGTATATAAGATTGTATTTTAAACACGCGATGGTTAATATTAATTCTTAGTTATTTTGTTTAGCCAAATGAGGTTCAATATGATATTGATCAAGATTTAAGCTTCCAATATGGTCAAAGTTACCCGAGTTAAATGAAGAATGAAAGTTCAATGTGGAACCTAAGGAAGTCATCAAAATAAGAGCAAAGTAATTATACAAGCAAGCCATTCCAAAATTTCTCATCAAGTGGAAGAATATACCAATTCAAGAAGCAACATGGGAAGATGGATAGTCCGTGTTACAACATCCTATGTGGCTAAGAGTTGAGGGAAACACTTTTATGAAGGGAAGGGGTATGTCATATCCTGGGGGTGTCACCCACTACTGAGCCCTCCTCGTTATATGTAGTTATCTCCCATAGGGCCCCTTATCATGTAATGGAGTGCATAATATTTACCTTTCATTTTTTAGTTCTTAATTAATATGTTAATAATATCATGTTAGTGTTCACATGTTATTGTTCATACGTAGTGTGATGTGTTGTAATAATGAATCATATATATATTATGTGTTGTAAAAGTCGAGATAATAATGTGTTCAAAGCGTGAGACAAATTCTTAGAAATGTTACATTCTATAGTTAGAATGTGATTATGGATGAGTTGGAACTCGTGCTATTATTATATATGAGGGGTTGAAGGTGATAAGTGTTAAATTGTTTATAGGAAATCAACTCATTATATATGTATCATCTCTTTCTTTGTGAACAAATATGATGTTTATTGTGTGTTAATTTTACTAGGTAATTAATGTGAGATATTTGACCAAACTTATCATTTTGTACAAAGGCATTTGATGATCTTCGGTAATCATGAACAATGAGATTTGAGAGAGGTTCACAAGATTATATTTATAAAAGTTAAGATAAATTTACATAAAGTAAGGTTCATCCAAGGTACTATGAGTGTGCATCCTTTAATTTCATATCACTAGGTGGATTGCATTGATCTTAATGTTGGTGCATTGTGTGGAGAGTCAAGACGTCAAAGTATTCACCATTATAGAGAATCAATAGTGTATGGGTGGAAGTTCTATGATTGGAGTTTTTATCATTATGTATCCACATGATCAAAACATTATTATATAAACACTCACTCAATGGTATGTTATACGTTCCAAGTGATTAAAGGAGATTCCGAGTGTCATACTACCTTCCATGCTTATGTCATGGTGAAATGTGTGGAAGTGCATTTAGAACAAGTTCTACAACCATATAAATGATCACAGAAATTTTAAGGCTTACGTGCATCCTCATCAGGGTTTTCATTACCTTCTACATAGTACGTTACTCGACATGACAACGTGTTAATGTTCATTCCTTGGTATGTGGCAAACTTTGCATTCATTGATAGTTTGTTCTAGTTGTTTGTATTAGTTTAACATATAAACATTAACACATTAATCTTGACACAATTATCCATTCTCTTATCACCTAATCCATGTGCATTCAGCAGAGTATTTAATACAACTAAGTAGTTTTCCATATCAAGTATATATTATTTTTTATCAAGCCTTCAACTAATGCATTCACCCTTTATCTCTCGCTAACTATGCAAAGAACAATTTGATAATTTTTTGTGGGGTGGTTCTATTGACAGAGCAATTACCAGTGGATCAAGATTATGAGTCACGGGGACTTAAAGATCCATTTTTGTTACTTTGTACACTTTTTTCAGGCATATGATGCATCCTCAATCTAATCTTATGCATGTCCTTCACATAAGTTGGTCTTCTCCATCTTAGGGTTTTAAGTTTCATTTCATAGTTAAATTTTAGTGAATAATTTTTTGGGTGTACCACATTCAAGATTTTATTGTCAACGCTTCGAGTCTAATATTGGACCCATCATCGTGGTGATGATGCATAAAATATTATCTTGTTTGTTTGATTTTCAAGACCACCAATCTTCATCAAACTTCTTTGATCATGTGTGGTGGACCAATAATCTAACCGTAATCTTTACATCCCCATATTAGTCATTTCTTTTGCATAAAGTTTGTGTTTTCATTATAGTGATCCATTTGTTAGTTTTAATGTTCTAATTGTAATATAATTCCATTCAATGGTGTTTAAATAGTAGTGTCAAATGAGCTAATTATAAGTGAGAGAAAAGTGTCATAAAATTTCAAAAAGCCTCATTCTATAAACACACTTTTAGGAATCTCAATGCCTTGAAAATCAAAATATAGTTAATGAGGGTGTTCCAATTACTTCAAGGACCATCAAAGTACACCATGAACAATCAAAATAAGTAAGAAAACCAAACAACTAGAGGATGGAGGCAAGCGAGGTTAGAGTACATTTAATGTCCTTTTGTCATTCACTAGTAATGGGTCCTTAAAACTATATTAGTGACAAACCAACTGCACCAAAATGACCAAATTTTGAGGATGAATTTTAAGTGGTAGTGGAGACCTTATCATAACATTCATGATTAGAGTAGAAATGATCTACAATGGTGGCTACATACGAGGATGACAATGATTGAATCCTCATTATTACAACTTTAATATTTTCATGTTTTATGTGGTGTGCATAATAAACTCATGTTGTGATATTTCAAAATGTAATCATATTTTGAAGAATATTTCATTTGGAGGTAGGAGAGAGTTTGAGGCAAACTAAATATGGATTGTTGTCTAGATAGTTCGAGCTCAGGAATCTACAGGATTCGGAAGTTAGGATCCTGGGAATGAGAAATGACCCACATAATTTGGCTCATAGCTATGCCTTTATAAGGGTTAAAGAGACAACTTTATGAAGTTGTACTTGACATAAGGATTTTTTCAAAGATATCAATGAATTATTCAAATACAGTTCTCTTATCTTATGTGCACACTAAGGAGGGGAGGAACATCAAGAATATCATGTTATTTTTCACGTGTTATTGTTTGTATGTAGCATGATGAGTTATAATAATGATTCATATTGAACGCCCCTGTTATTTTAACTCGAAAATTTGTTAAGCGGTCAATTGACCATGTTCAAATTGTATGAGGTCATTAACCAGAGTCTTAGCTCGCATAGAAAATTTTGTTAAAATTTGGTATCATCGTTGTTAGATAGCATCATGCAAAATTTGGTTGATCTCTTTCTGAAATCATTGCTTGTATTAAAGTACTTATAATATATTCTACTTTTGATTGCCTTTGTTGCATGAATAAATGTTTGGCTAAGAGATCATTTAAACCTTTACATTGTTTTCATTGTGAAGTCCAGTTATATAAGCATTAAAAGTTACGACTGCTCATGAAGGGTAAATAAAGGTAATGATTTTGAGTGAGTCGTAAACTAGTGTTATGAGTAGAAGGTATAAGCAAGAAAATATTTGTTTGAGTACTATTCTAGTGGCTTATGTAATCTTAATACATGCTAATAAACATATGAAATGTTGATTAGTGGTGGTCTAAATTACAAATGTTATAAAAAACAAGATGAAGACCTTAAGGGTCCATGACATATTAAAAATGGAACATTATTAAACCTAGACCTAAGAGAACAAGGTGAACATACACCTAGTCCTAGGTGGACACCCTATGAACTGGACATAGATGATATTAACTTATCCAAAGTAAAAAAGAAGGAATATGGCTATGCGTGGTAGGAATGGTAAGTAAGGAAAGTTGGTGGAAAATTGGAAAGGTGGTGGCAGATTTTTTTGGGTTTAATGGCCATTAATGAGGTCGAGACTCTTTGGGAGCGAGTTAGCTTCCCAAGAAGCCAACTTCAATTTCATTTTTACTTTCATTCCTATCCTTATCTTGGTTTCCTTTGTTTTGACCACTCTTCTATTTTTTTGGGTGATGGGGAAAATGGGATCTCTCCGCCATTGTGCATATTTTTTGATTGAAAGCATGATTGTAAGCTCGAATATGGAGCTATTTTGTGGAAAAGAAGAGGATTTTATCTCCTGTATTGTTGATTTCGATTTTAGAGAAGATTTTAGGAGGAAGATAAGGGAGTTTGGCAAAAACAATTATAATCCACGCATGAAATCCTTCTTACTCTCTACAACATTTTTATTATGATTTGATATTGGTATATGAGGTTTTGGTTGATTTGATTTCTAGAAAACGTAGGTATATTGTGTTAATGTTCTTTGCATGTTTAATATTGCCTTGCCTGTCAAAAATGGTAGCTGGGTTTTCTTATTTCCTTGATAAGGACAAATTATAACTGGGGTGTTTTTATTATTATTATTGGTAAATAGTTTTAAAGGGACTATACCCTATTACAAAAAGGGCTCAACAACCTGATATAACTATGTAGATGCAACAAAAAGGATCAAAATCCAGATAGAACACTATTTCCATAAGTAACCAAGAGATAGTTACAAACAAGAAACAAAAAAGACATAGACTGCAACAGAACAACAAAAAAGCAACAAAATCAAAAAAAGACCACAAAAGATCAACATCTAAAACGACTCGCCAACCCAAGTGAGTTTACTTCTTGGATGCTCTTTCAATTCTAGACTGGATCATTTTGCAATGAGGTGAACAATGCCAATGTGGTGATGTGCGTTGGGTCGAAGCATTCAACTACGAGATGGTCAGACTCCTCTCTTTATCATTCCCCCAAATAGTTGTAGGGATCCCACTGAGCATGGCAATGCTCGAACTTGCTGCTCTAAAAATTCACTTATGGATTTGAAGATAGCCATGTTGTGATCATGTCTATCTTTAGCTCTCCCCAGTCTATTGTCTAGAGAGTTCACTTCTTATAAATATCAACAATCTGATCCTTTCCATTGTCATTATCTTCATCAATTTTTCTTTTTCCTTTCTACTTTTCCATATCGTTGAAGGTCCTTCTTCAGCTGCTTCATCTCTTTCTCCAGAGACTCCAATCTATGAGGCACATGATTCCCCTCCTGATGCAGGGCCATATCAATACCAACATTGCTGATATGCAACAAGTTTTGAGCAACCTCCAACTCTTTGGTGCTTCTGAGAATCTGGCAAAGTGTGAGGGGTGTCCATTTTTGAAAGCTTGGGGTTCTTGGTTTTGGATTTGGAAGGGGTGTCAAGAATGGGAGTGGGAGTAGAGGAGGTGGTAGCGTGCGGATCACTGGGAGTAGTCGGGAAGCCAAGGAACTTGGAAACACAAAGCTTGTGCAACAGGAAGATAAGGCCCTGATGCAAAGGAATAACATAGGAGTGCTTTTGAAAGTCTAGAACAAAGCACTGAAGGGAATTGAGTAGGTAGTGCGGGAAGCAGACCGCAAAATGCCTTCTAAAATGGTTTAAAAAGACAAGGTGTTTAACAGGGACCGTTTTATAACGCCCTTCCAAAGAAATATATCTAACCATCATATTCATCACTTCATCATATGGCTTGGGAATAGAACTTACCCTTATGCCCGCAGCAACAAAATCAAGCTCCTCGCCCTCGTCGGAGAATTTCTTGGCCTCGGCGTGACCTTGTCAATCCTTTTACTAAAAAAATGATAGCCCTCTAGTTCTAGGCCTATAGCCTCAACAATCAGCTCTTCGTTGATAGTAACATGGTGGCCACCATATTTGACCCTTCTATCCTTCCAATCCATAGCAAAATGAACCGAAATGTTCTGATCATGACCTTGAATGTGCTCAATGAAATTGGAGATGCCTCCCTTGTGCAAGAGGTTCCAAAGTACCTCATTATTCTTCCAGGCTAGATCACAACATGGCTCCATTGACATGGCGCCCTCCCATTTTCTTCTTCTTCCTACTAATCCTGTGAATTTTCTGCTCAAAACCCTCGTAAGAGTCTGTTTCTTCCTTATGTCTGTCCCATTTTTTGAAATTCCTCCCACATGTGTGAGGTTCAATGGCGTTAATGTGGCCGTAATAAGGAGGATAATTCACACATGTGTGAACTTTCACCTCCGCTAAGGCCCGCTCCATGTCATTATTATTATTACTCCACGTATGTAATCCCATAATTATCCACATTAATGCTAGTTTGAACCTCCTTAGGGATGTAATTTTCATTATCCCATATGATAAGATTATTATTGATGCCCATATTAGCCAATGTGTCCACAACCTTATTCCCCTCCCTATAGGTATGTCTAATGATGATATTCTTGAAATTTTGACAAATATTTCTTGCTTCCAAAATAAAGTCCTTGATAGTCCAGCTAGGAGGAGAAGTTTGATTTAGATGGTTGATGATGTTAAGAGAATCCCCTTCCAAAATTAAGTTCGTATATCATAATATTTGGCAATCCTTAGCCCCCATAGAGCAGCTAGGGCTTCAACATAATGATTCGTCTGAATCCCCATTTTACCAACATAAGCAACAACTAAACAACCTTTATGATCCCTAATAACACCTCCCTAGCGAAAAACCAGGATTACCCTTGGAGGCACCATCAAAGTTGAGTTTATGCCAGTTTCTCTCAGGAGGAATCCAATGAATCAAAGACCTATCAATGTTTGAGGTATTCCTAATTTGTAAACTAGCTAGTTCCAATCTTCTAATTGGAAAGAATGTACTCTTCGTCAACAGGATACTTCTTATTTTTGGGAGGTTTGAATCTCCCAATATTATCTTTAACAACATGCCCAATCTTAACAAAGTTGAGCTTGTAATGTTGTTTGTTATTTCTGAAAATGATATTGTAGACACCCTAATTTCACATCTGTCCTAAATCAATTAATTCCCCTTCCTCATTTCCCACAAAAATACACTTCGAATTAATCAAATATAATTTGATTAATTATCCATTTCAAAATCTAAAAATAACCCAATCCTCACCACATGTCATTATTCTCCATGTTTTTCTACTATTGAATTAAAAATTCAAATTCAAATCCTCACCCATTCTTCGTGGTCCCCACTCACCTAAAATCCTCCACTTATGAATTAAAAATATAATTCAAATCCTCACCCATTCTTCATGGCCCCCACTCATCTAATCTTGCCCACATTTTCAAACCACTCACTTAATCTTGCCCACATTTTCAAACCATGATTACTTAAATTACTCTAAGTTAATCACCCCCAGCTATAAATACAACCTTACCCCTCCCCTTTAAGGACATGGATAATAAGCTTGAATGCCATATCTAAGTTCTTGCATCCTTTGAGCAAAGAACATCCTTTAGCCTCATCTTCATGCCCAAATAGCCTTATAATCCTTTTCCCCATCTGGTGCAAAGTAAGAGGATCGTTGTTGCAGGAAGGCCTTGCTCCGTCTTGAAGAAAAACACCTACATATCACACAATCAGGGATCAATCCAAGTTTCCTAGCCCATTCGAGGTTTGCTACGGAACACAAAGGAGGAGGTATGATTATTAGTATTTTATTTCCTTGTTAGTAGTGTATTTTTCCTAGCTTACATTTTGACACGCCCGATTACTTTCGATTTGTTACCATTAATTTCCCAATTAGTGGTTTTATCTATTCTTTGTTATTATTTCCTTTCTGTTACTTATGGCCTTCTTTGGTTAACCTTCACGCTTTGGGTAGTGTTTTTGTTGTGCGGTGTCTTGTGGTGTATCTGCAGGTTATAACAACAATGAAACTATGACGCTCATCCTGTCTTTGATCTCCTCGGTGCTTGGTGTTTAGTTCCTAGTTTTGATTTTGCTATTCACTCGTCATCTGTAGAAACACATGAACTAGTCATTAGTTTATCATCTTACTGTCATGGGACAACCAATCCGGAAAATACATTTATTTATTTACTTTTGCTAAAATAACTGCTTTGTAGGAAGTTTATTATTATTATTATTATTTTTCTTTCTTTCATTTTAGTTAATCATTTTGTGATCTAACTCTTTATTTCTGTTTATTGTTCTTTTTAACCTTGATGTCAAAATTTTAGCTTCTTAGGTGAAGTACGTAAGTCGAAGTAAAATAAAAAAATAGCTCAGGGATGTTTTTCTCACATTTAAAATTTTCATTCAGTGCTCTCAGTAGCCCATCTTAGGAAGCCATAACTTTTGCTCCCGAACTCGGAATGAATTCATTTTTTTAACGAAAGGTATCAAAAAGATCTATGTAATGGAAAAATAATTTTTTGATTTAGACTTACAGAAAATTTTTGGTTTCATTTCTTCTAACACCTGTCTTTTTAACAAAAAACAACAAAATTATAGTTTTTTTTTTTAAATTATTTTATTTCACGTAACAACCTCACACGTATGCTCTTTCCTCGCACTTCAAAAGTGATCTTGGAAATCAGAAATGTGAGGCCACCTAGGCTCTGCAAAATATTTTTTTAAATTTTTTTGCCTTACATTTCAATTTTCCACGACGACACTTCTAGGTAACATTTTCACACTCTTCTTTCGTCGTTTTTCTTTATTGTGAAAATAATCATTATCACTATTTCGTAATCATGATTAAAGTAATAATTATTAACATTTAAAAAAATTAAAAATCTATTCCAATTGTATCTGCGTATGCTCTTTTCTTGCGCCTTCGAGCGATCTAGAAAATCGAAACAATCACAATTTTTAGTTTCTTTTCTAACATTAGAGGATCCTCTAGCTTTATTTTCCAACTGTCATTTCAATCATTATTTTCTGTGTCATATTATTAATATTTGTTTGGTCATTGGTTGTGTATGCTCTTTTCTTGTGCCTTCGAGCGATCTGGAAAATCAAAAATAGCCACGATCACTTTTTTAACATTTTGTTTGCAGGATAACTACTAATTTGTTTTTCTGTAGAACCGCGTCGCTGAAATATTGTCAAAAACAAAAACAAAAAAACAAAAAAATCTCGCAAAAATACCACCATTCAAAGAAAATTGCTGAAACAAAAAAAAGTATGCTTAGGTACGCAATTATTTTTTGCTAGTGATTTATTTCAAGTTAGAAAGAACCCTACGTTTAATCACTTTATCATTTTGTTTTTACACATAGACAAGGTAGATTTCATCACCACCAAAGCTACACCGGTGACATGGACTTGACTACCACGCACCAACAACATTTGCATCTGCATTGCACTTTGAGACCTAGTCTCATCACAACGTTTGGTATTTACCTCGCCCCTACTCTTCACTTACAGGTAATGTTGTCATACATCACATGCGAATCATGCCTAAATAGTTGTGAATAACAAAGCCTGAGTATCGTCCTGTAAATCTTTGGGAGTTATAAGGACACCATACATATTCATCCCTCCACCACTTTCCACCTTTTCACAAAACCTGTTACGGGACGTGGTGATTCACTCCAAAACAGGCAAGTAAGAATTGGTGAGTCTCCTCCAGTGCTCTAAGGGTTCCCATACCAATTCTGTCCCCGTATAGAATTAGGTATATCAGGACTAGGGTATATTAGAGGATGCATCTTCTTGGAGTAATAAGAGCTTGCATCCACCATTTTACAACATACTTGTATGATTGCATGAAACAATGATCATTCTTGAAGAATTTACCTCATAAGCCAAAACAATTAGATCCACATGATTGCTTGTTGTGTGAAAAAAAAATAGTTTAGTATTGTTTTATCATAAAACTTGGCTGATATCAGTGTGTTCATTGTAAAAGTTCAAACCCTAGTTGTGTTCCACAAAAAAAAATTCAATTCTCGACCAATTCAATACCAAGCAAAAACATCCAAACAATCCAACATAGACCAAAACATCACACCAATTTCATTAGCTCGCTTAAGCCAATAATACATTTGTCATAGCTTGTCTTCGGCTATATCCAATTGATATTGAGTGACTAGCATTCACTCCCCATATTATCAATTGTCAAAACATCCTTCATAGCTTGTTTCCAGCTATATCAAACTAATATTGGGTGACTTGTTTGAGCTCACTCATTATTCTGTCCACCATCGCGTTTATCAAATCACAACCAACACAAATCCTTTCATAACTCATTTTGAGTTATATCACAACCATATCACGATTAACCTGTTTGGGTTACTCTCCCCATCAACAATCCAGAGCTTGTTTAAGCCAAATCTCAACCATTTTCATTATAGCTTATTTAAGCTATCACATATTTATCCTGAGTAGCTTGTTTAAGCTTGCTCCTTATAGCCTTACTTGTTAAAACTTGATTGAGCCAAAACAAAGATCACAATCAATAGGTTGAGTTCTTCATCGCACCTTTCTTCGTTCTCCCTCTCTTTCAAACATGATGAATTCACGAAAAACATCACGCAATGAGCTATTAGAAAAAATTAATAAGTTGACAACACAACTCTCTCATATGGCTACCCAAATCAGTGAACGATCACCCAAAAAGCCGATCATACAACCTAATGAAGATGTAACTTTACGTAAAGTCCAATGCCAGTTTACCCCCCTTGGAGAAAGTATCTCTAGTGTTTTTCATCAACTAAAAGAGGCTAAACTGATAAGATATCCAATTACAAAACCCTTTGCCGAAGGGGAAGCTAAGCCATGTTGGTACAAACCTAACACATATTGTGAATTTCATCGCATTGATGGTCATCACATAGATAAATGTGTGCAATTTAAGAATTACGTCCAAGACTTAATTGACGATAACGTCATCTCTGTAGAACTTGATGACAACACTCTTGCAACCAATGACACATCCAATACCACAACTTTCCATGAAGAGCTGACTACTTTCAAAACTCCTATATATACTAAAATTCCACGAGATCATGACAACAACAGTCAAGACTCTCTAATTCCAAACCAATCCATATCTTCTTCAAATTTCCTTCCATTAGTTCAAACATACATTGAACCTATTTTGGACAACAACATTCTTCCAACATCTACTAAGCACTTGAACTTATTTCGAGACTCTCTTTCAACCCAAACATACATTGAACCTGTTTTGGGTGAAAACATTCTTCCAACATCTAACGAGACCTTGATCTCGTTTCAAGACTCCCCTTAAAACCTTGATATTATTGTAGACACTACAGAAGAGGTTCCATCAACAGGTACCATTAATTTTGATTCTATTATTCCAATATTGGCTCTTATGCCTAACATCTCTAGCCTTGTTGTCGAAACACAACCACATCGAGTTTGGAAACTTACGATAATGCAACCTATCATGTCCATTATGCTTTCAATAATCGATCTTGCAGGCATCTCATCACTAATTATTCTCACTGTTAAGACTTCTATGTGCATACATTCTACGAGGTAATTATACCCAGGAATATCTTTACACAACCTTTTCCATCTTTAATCGTGAATCTATCCTCAAAACAATCAATTAATGGACAAATAGAAGCAACAAACCAAATAACACAAACCATCATTGTCAACACACATGGAAGCTATTGGCTTAACCAAATCTATCCCACTCTTTGGGCTTACCACACATCTTATCACACACCTACTAGAGCCACTCCCTTCTCCTTTGTTTATGGTTGGGAAGCTATTTTACATGTCAAGGTTGAATTTCCATCCTTCAAAGATGTAATCAATAAAGATTATTATCGACACTCACACCTTAATGAACTCGAGCTTCTTGATGAAAAATGACTTAATGCCCTAGATCATCTTCAAGTATATCAAAATCAGCTACGACATAGCTACCATAAAAATTTCAACCTAGAAAATTTAAGGTCAATGATTTCATTCTCGAAGAAAATCGAAAGAACACACCAAAAGAATGAGACAAACAAGACAAATTTGAGCCCAATTAAATCATAGATAATTTTGGGTTTGGAGCTTATAAATTGGCCATTGATATAGGTCGAGTCCTTGAAAAACCCATGAATGCATTCCATTCAAAGAAATTCTATTCTTGAAAGCATTCTCTATTCCAGGAAACAACAAAGTGTACATTGTTCCTTCTGTCTTTCTTATCTCTGAATAAATTTATTTATTTCCATTGGCAGACATTTTCATTATCAAAATCACATCTTCATATTTATCATCATGAGACAAGTGCTAATATAAATCCTATTAAGTTTGTGAGCATCATACTTCTTATAATATCTCCCATTTTTAGTCGCTTTCACCTATGGTCATACCTAGAAGCTTACTGATGGTAATATATTCCCTTCAAAGACATTCTCTCTTTCATAACAAAGCTCTAAACTTCTTTACCTAGTTCATTTGGTCGTCCATCTCAGTCTTCGGTGTTGAACCCTTGCGTCCTACTAGTCGTGTGGGGCTGAGATTGGGGGCAGACGTTCCTTCCCAAATACAAAGTGCTATTGTAAAAATCCATCAATTCAATAACTTATGAATAATTCATCATCACATCTTTCGTCCTTCATAGTCTTTGGTGTTGAGCCCACACTTCTTCCTGGTAGTGTGAGACTGGGAATGGAGGAAGGTGCCCTTACTCGTCTACGTCTTGTCTTCGGTGATAAACCCTTGCCTCTTACAAGTGGCATGGGGCAAAGCGTAGAGGGTCATTCTCATAAAAACATAAAAATAATTATTAACATTAAAAAAAAAAAAAAAAAAAAAAAAAAGGAATTCACTCGCCTATATTTTACCTTTGGTGATGAGCCCTTGCTTCTCACTAGTAGCATGGGGCAAGGCATAGGGAGTCATTTCAACAAAAAAAATAAAAAATATTACAGTGCTTCCAAATTATAGCATCCCCAAGAAGTAATTTAGATGCCTAAGTGAAGAGAGAACTATCCCTTCACCTCATATCTTACTAATCAGCAGGCCACATAACTGTTTAAGCCTAGCATGTGACTTATAAAGTGAAAGCTATTTTTCAAAGCTGGTTCAAGATCGTTATGAAGAATGGAGTCATAATTTCCCAAAGGGATTGTTAGCATTTGTCTCTATATTCATTATCTACCTCCTACGTCCTTCTTGATTCTCGGTGATGAGCCCACGCATCTTACTAGTTGTGTGGAGTCAAGAATGGAGCTGGACTTCTTTTCATCATATCATCACCACCATATCCTGCCAATGGAAAGAGAATTTGTGTTATTCCGAGCATAAGTTACCACACGGAACACGATACATACAGATAATATCTGGTTTATCACCTTTCAAAATAAATCTACACTCTGGTCCATAAATTGCCAATCACAGTGTAAAAATCCACAAATAGTGTGAAAATTGTCAAAAATCTAAAAACAATGTAAAAATCTAAAAATCCAAAAACATTTGAAAATCGTCAAAAACCCAAAAACATTAGAAACAATCATCCAAAATCCAACAAAAAAATTAGAACTCGTCAAAAATCTAAAAACATTAGAAAGAATCGTCAAAAATCCAAACACATTTGAAAATCGTCAAAAATAAATAAAAAACAAAAAATTAAAAATCAAAATAAAAAAAAATAGAAACAATTATCAAAAATCCAAAAACATTAGAATATATATATATATATATATATCATAAACAAAAAACAAAAATGTTGTAAAATCACAAAAACTCTAAAAATACCAACACAATTCAACCTTTGAACTATTATCCCCAACGGATGATCCAATCACTTTATGACTACCAAATTCAAAACACTTCTCCTCGCATGAATCCTCGCTTGGGGCAAATCCGGCTCTCATTGCTTCCTTGTTTGAGGACAATGACCCAATACTTTACTATGTCCTCATACCCCTACTTGGGGGCACATCCGATCAATCCTCACTGTGGAACACGTTAGGGATATGTTTATTGGTTCTTGTGTTGCATTATTAGTTATAAATTATTAATTGCTTTCTTGTATCTTGATATATTACAGGGGCATCTTGATTTTATGTATCCTGGTGTTCTCTCTAATATTCTTATGTTATCTGATTGCATGTCGTACTGGGGCATCATATTTTCTTGATGGCCTCTATCTATGCTCTCTTCCATTTGCATATCACTTATGGCATCAAACTTTTTTGATGGCCCCTATCTATGCTATCACGCATATTACAGTCTAGTCATCTTGATCTTTTATATCACGATGCATCTTGTTATGTGCTATATTAAAATTAAGATGCTTTTCGTCACGTGAGTATCTTCCTGCATGATCAACATCTTACTTTGCACCCCATCCATTCACCCATACTAATACATTCCCAGTTTGGGAATCCTATTTGATCACCGTTGCAGATTGCGAATCCTACTTGATGATCTTTCTCAAGAAGCATTCACTATCTAGCAGCTCCTCCTCCCCACCATGCTCACCATGTATTTGATCCATTCATCCTCACTCCTCATTTTTACTCCTCCGCCACTTATCCCCATATTACCCTTCTCACCATTCCTATCCCCTCTCACCCATTTCTATTCTTTCCTTTCACCCTTTTGCTTCCCACTTGACAATCTTACTTAATAACCCCTTCTATATGGAATCCTCGGTGGAGGTTTACCCTCTCCCTAAGATCTTCCCATTGTAGAAGCTTCTTCACCACCTCCCCTCTCATCAAACAACACTCACCACCGCACACATCTTCCCATTCCACCTCTTCTGCTTCTCATTCTCGCATCATTACTCTCACCACATGGGCATCCCAATTAAGGATTCCCCTCACACTCTCCACCCTTCACTACATATATTCCTTCATCCATTCATGTTACACTCCTTTGTTTCCTTTCTTTCTTGTTATCACCTCATCTCGTATCCTATTCCAATCAGGCATACCTCACTCACTCTTTTCTCATCCTTCCCCAAATCCGTCTTATGCCTGGTCATCCTACTTATACACTCTCATAGTATGGAAAATTCACTTGAGGGTTCCCCTTCAGTCCATTTTGTCATACCCTATTCCCACCAACTCTATCTTCATCCTTCTTCTTCTTAGCTTGGTGATCTTACTTAACCATTCCGACCGCATGACAATTTTACTCAAGACTTCCACTTAAGGTTGATCTACCCTATGGTCTTCCCCATCCCATCATATTTCCCCATCTTATTTCTCCCACCTCTCATCACGATCATCATCTTCAACCTACCATTCCACGCTTTGTCCCCAATATCATTTTGTCTTTCTCTTGCATATCATCCATGTCGGTTAGGCGATCTTACGAAACCTCTCCAACAGCATGGCGATCTTACTTAAGAGATTCTCTTAAGCATGACATGTCATCTTACACTCGCCTATCACTCTACAATCTCACCATCCATCTTTACTCTTCATTCCCCATCATCACATATTTTTACCACCACTATCACCATCCTCTGCTTGGAAATCTTACTTAACCACTCACCCGGCATGGCGATCTCACTTAAGAGTCCCTCTTAAGGATGATTTGTCTCCTTGCCTTTCCCCATCACTACACACCCTTCACCCTTCACTTTTTCTCAACATTCCCCATTATCACATCCTTTCACCTCCTTTTCGATTCTCACAAACACCACTTCTCGCTTGACCACTTGTCATCTCTAGTTTCACTCGCTTGACAATATTACTTAACCACTTCGTCACATGACAATCTTATGTCAGGGTCCTCCCTACACTTAACTTGTCATCGTGAACTTCTCCCCGCCTCATTCTTCGGATCACTTTGTTGATCACTTCTTCCACCTGGTATCTCCTACTACCCACTTTTTCCTCCTACTATTATCCTTTCTCCACATATCCTCTTACAACATACATCTAATCTCTTCCGCCTACAATCACGTTCTTTTCCCCCATTTTCCCCTTCTTGATCCATCATCCTTCATACCGTTTCTTCCCATTCTTTTCATGTCTTGGTTCTTCATCCTCACCTCATTCATCCTCATCACCCGCATCCTCTCCTTGCTTTCACCTAGTCCCAACTCATCCCTCCCATTTTCTTTACTCTTTCCACTTCATCTTCTCAAATTCCCCCACATTTCTACCCACGCACGCATTCACCATTATTGTTAACATTCCTCTATCATTATTTCATCATCATCTTCTATTCCTGCGCTAATAATTGTAAATGGGATTTCCCTAAAAATCATCAATCCTCATTCCACACGACCTCATTCACTCCCTTGGACCTTCTAGAGTTTCCATTCATTCCTTCCCTCCTCTAATCCCACCACTCACTGTTAAAGGGCTTTCCCTAACGTCTCTTTGTTGGCGTTACCCTTTCCAATCCTCGTTAGCTTTCTCCTTTTCTTCATTTTTTCTCTCACCCTTCCCCACCACTCATTGTAAGGGGGATTTCCCTAACATCCCCTCATTGGCATTGCCTCTTCTATCCCCATTCTCTTTTCTCTCCTATTCTTTTCCCTCAATCCACCCTTTCTTGTTGTCGCTTCTTACCCATCTCTCCATATTCTCTTCGCCCTCTTCAATATCTTTATTGTCTTCATCATAAATAATTTTTCTATTTTCGTCATCCTAGTATCGTCATTTCATGCATCTCCGCATCTTTTCCAATCGATGTCATTCCTCCCTCTTTCTTCTCTGAACATTCCTTATACTATTCCCTTTCCACTTATTACCCCCTTTCTGTATTCCCTTCCTTCTACATCATTTTCTTTGTTATCCTCTTCTCTCTCCCACCCCTCATCTTATTTCCCTTCCCCGTATTGTCTTCTTCCCCTTTTTCCATTACGTTTGCTCCTTACTTCCCCATCGATAACTTGGCTCTTTAGTGTTGTCCTGTCTTTTTATCATACCACCCTCCACATGCATCTCCATATGGTCTATTCCATATTCTTTTCCTTGGTCTTCCTCGCAATGACACGATTCCTTCAATCTTCTCCCTGTATTCACTCTATCTTCCTTTCCTCTCCCCTAATTTTCATGTTTCTTCTGACCACTTCTCCTTTTCTCTACCACCCCTACCTTTTCGTTCATTATGTATTTGTTTCTCTTCTTTTCTCTTTTCTTTTTCACACTTTCCTCGCCCCTCATAGTTTCTTTTTTTTCTTCGTTCTACTTCTTCTTTCGTCCTCTTTCGATTTTCATCCATTTCACCCCTACTCCCACCTCGTTTTCTCCTTCTTATTTATCCTTTCCCATTTCCTGCTTTTCTCAGCTCTATCATTTCTTTCACTTTCATGCATCCCTCTTTACTATCTCTGTTGCTTCCTTCATTTTGCACATCTCTCTATTTTATCCCTTCACCCTCTACTCTGTCATTTTCCTATTTTTGCCTTGTTTGTCCTTCATCATTCCCTTCTTCCCCTATCATCCCTCTCTCTTATTTCTACCTCTTTCATTCTTTTTTTCCCTCCCCTATCTCCCTTACTCTTCTTGTAATCAACCCCCAATCCTATCCATTCCCTTTTCTCTTTCCCACACACCCTCACACCTAGCATTCAAGGCTGATTGAATCCTTTCTCCATTTGTGTCATGTGGTCATTCTAGTCTCTTCCACTCCATTATCGTCCTCTTCTCTGTATAATTCATTTCTCTTCTTTTCGAGAGTTTTGTCATATATTCCATTCTCGTCAGTCCTCTCGAGGGGGCATCACCACATCTATCCATAATCACATCTTCTCATGACATTTTTGTCTTGGAGGATACTATGACATCTGTCACTCACCACTTTCTATTCTCCCCAACAAACATTCACTCTACCTTTTCTTAAAAAAGTAGATTGAATTCTTCTCCCATCTCGTCTACTTTCTTTGAAAGGACACTACTTTCATAGTACCCTTCCAAAGAGGGGAAAATGTAGACACCCTAATTTCACATCTGTCCTAAATCAATTAATTCCCCTTCCTCATTTCCCACAAAAATACACTTCGAATTAATCAAATATAATTTGATTAATTATCCATTTCAAAATCCAAAAAATAACCCAATCCTCACCACATGTCATTATTCTCCATGTTTTTCTACTATTGAATTAAAAATTCAAATTCAAATCCTCACCCATTCTTCATGGTCCCCACTCACCTAAAATCCTCCACTTATGAATTAAAAATATAATTCAAATCCTCACCCATTCTTCGTGGCCCCCACTCATCTAATCTTGCCCACATTTTCAAACCACTCACCTAATCTTGCCCACATTTTCAAACCACTCACTTAATCTTGCCCACATTTTCAAACCATGATTACTTAAATTACTCTAAGTTAATCACTCCCTAGGCTATAAATACAACCTTACCCCTCCCCTCTAAGGACACGAGAGAATAAGCTTGAATGCCATATCTAAGTTCTTGCATCATTTGAGCAAAGAACATCCTTTGCCTAAATCCTAATGCCCAAATAGCCTCATAATCCTTTTTCCCATCTAGTGCAAAGTAAGAGGATCATTTTTGTAGTAAGGCCTTGCTCTGTCTTGAAGAAAAGCACCTACATATCACACAATTAGGGCTCAATCCAAGTTTCCTAGCCCATTCCGAGGTTTGCTCACGGGCGCGAAGGAGGAGGTATGATTATTGGTATTTTACTTCCTTGTTAGTAGTGTATTTTTTCTAGCTTACAGATATCATTCCTATCTTTCCATATTCTCTAGATAATATGGGGCATGACTAGTTTCCAAAGTCTTCTCACAACACAATACTTAAAAGGAGGATTCCATTGGATTGAGAATCGGATGAAGTCCATAGGCATCGTCAGGTGAACATTGAACTTGGAAAAGTCATAGCTCCAAATCATGGTAGCATAATCACAGTGGATAAAAAGGTGCTTAATATCTTTAGAATATTTTTGCATAGGTGGCACCTATTAGGCATTATGAACCCTTTCTTTATCAGGTTATCATTAGTAAGAATTCTTCCTCTGAGCACAAGCCAAAATAAAAAGTTGATTTTAGGGGTTAACTCAGTCATCCAAATTTTGCTCCAATTAAATTCACTCTGGGTATTCTCAAAGTAAGAATTATATCTAGATTTAACTGTATAGTCCCCATCTCTAGATTTGTGCCATATAATTTCATCTTTGACTTCCACCTGATTCAAGGGGATGAGGTCTAGTTGCTCTGAAGAGAGGACAACATGAGTTCAAATCAAATCCATCCACTAAGAGTTGTTTCCATCTCTTTTTATTTCCATCAATTTCCATGTAATCAATGACCTTAGTACCATATTTTTATTCAAGACTCTCCTTAACTGCACCAAATCTATCATTAAGGCTAACATTTGACCAATCATCACCCAAAAAACTGATGTCTCTACCATTTCCCACTTTCCATCTACACCCTTGTAAGAATCAAGTTGTTCCAGAAAATGGAGCCATGGGGAAGTTATTCTACATGGAGGAAGGAGGAAGGTATTTTTTTCTCAAGATATTTAGGCTTGATGAGTTCAATCCATATTTGTTCCTCGATAGCATTCTCTAACCCATTTTTACAATTAAGGCCATATTCATTTTTCTAATATCTTTTATGCCTAAGCCCCCAATCCTTTTAGGAGTGCACACTTGATCCCAGGAAACCAGGTGATATTTGAATTTTTCCTCCATTCCCTGCCATAAAAAGTGTTTTTGAATCCTTTCAATTTTTTCTCTGAAGGCAAAAGGAATGTTGTATAGAGACATAATGTAGATAGGAAAATTTTGAAGAGTGCTTTTGATAAGCAGACATTTACCAACACTAGAAAGAATGGCTCCTTTCCATCTGGCCAATTTCTTTTGGAATCTTTCCAATAAGTCATTCAGAATTTTTTGAGACTTTTTAGTACCCAGGGGAGCCCCAAATAAGTAGTGGGAAGTAAATTGATTTTACAACCCAATACTTTAGCAATTCTATTTTGTCTTTCCAAAGGAGTATTGAAAAAGAAAATAGAGCTTTTGTCAAAGTTGATCTCTTACCCAGAAGCAACCTCATAAAATTTCAGAATGGACTTGATCGCCTTAGCTTCCAGTATAGATGCCACTAATAGTAGGATAGTGTCATCCACAAATTGCTTGATGAGAAGTTGTTTGATTCATAGAGGTAGGTTTAGTGCCTTTTAGAAGACCATCTTTAATAGCTTTGGTGATTGTTTTTCTTGAGGCTATCCGCCATAATAATAAAGAGAAGAGGGGATATAGGATCCCCTATCTTAGTCCCCTACTACTGGTGAAGTATCCCCACTGGTTCACCATTAACCACCATAGAGAATCTAGTAGTTGAAATGCAAGCCTTGATAACTCTTCTGAATTTGTCAAGAAATCCAAATTTGGCCAAAACTTTGTCAAGAAAAGACCAAGAGACTTTATCAAAGGCTTTATTCATGTCAAGTTTAAGGACCATGCTTGCCTTTTTATTATTATCCATAGAGTGAATAATCTCATGCACCATGATCACACCATCTTGAATTATCCTACCTCTGATGAACCCACTTTGTTGTTTTGAGATTAAATCATTCAAAATGAACTACAGTTTGGTGGCAATAATCTTAGTAAAAATTCTATAGACAACATTAACCAAGCTAATGGGTCTGAAATCTTTGAAATCTTTAGCATCCATTTTTTTGGAGCCAACACTATGTGGGTATTATTAAGCTCTTTCAATAAATCTCCAGTTCTAAGAAATTCATTTACTGACCCTTAGGAGATTATCGAGAAAATTTCCCAATTATTTTGAAAAAAATTGATAGAGAAGCCATCAGGTCCCGGAGCCTTATCTCCTTCAAGAGCAAAAACAACTTTCTGAAGCTCCTCCAAAGTAACAACTTTGGTAATATCTTTAAATCTCTGCTCCTCTATTTTATCATGCGGGATAAATTCTATCGTAAAAGAGTCAGCCATATCATTAGTAAAAGGAACGATAACCGAGATCATACCAAGCTAAGAACACAAATGCTAATCAAACACCACGATCGATAAGATGAAAGAAATTCACCGAATAACTTTACACAAAACCTTTGCAAACAAATGAGTAGCGATATCATATATTATTATGGAACTCAATGAAATATAATGAGAATGGGCCTTGTTTATATAGGCAAGGAATAATGATCTAAGAACGATCTACCAAGGTCATAGATCAAGCCATAAATCATGGAAAGAACTAGTCATCAAAGAACTAGTCAAGTCCATAGATTTATGAGAAGAATTAGACATCAATGATCTAGTCGATACCATAGATCTAGGAAAGAACTAGTCAATACCATAGATCAAAGAAAGAACTATACCTAACAACTAGATAATATCTCCTAATATCTAAATAAATAAAAAGAATTATCCACACACATAAGTGGGTGAGGATAAATACAATAAAGGTAAATAATGTACCTAGGTGAACATGAGCTAAGGTAAATACCTACTCTAACAATTAGTAACACTCTTCTCATTGAGAATTTTTTCATAGAATCATGAGAGCTTCTTCCTTGATGATCCATGCAAATATTTTATGATGTTGTCATTGCCTTTAGAGACTTCCGTAATCCTATTACAGGCTCTATGCTTCAATGTGGTCATATGGAAGAATTTATTATTTCATAATACGGGGTGTGTTAAGTTTAAGTGTTTCAGTGATATTTGAATACCTATTGACTATGTATTGTGATTCTATCACGAATGTTAGGAAAAATACGAACTAAGTTGGATTATAAGTGGACTATGTCTTAATTTTGAGCTTTCTTAGTTTATTTTGTGACCATGGAAAGCATTTTGACTAAGTATGGTTAGTTCCGGAATAAGATTTAATGGGTATTTCATAGTTAACCCATATTACGAAGGCATTATGAATTAGGTGAATTTTATTGTGCCTATTTTTGTAATGCGAATTAGAATAATTGATTGTAGGTTTGTGTGATGAAAGTTTAAGTGAGTATTGTTGTTTAAATGAATAACCTGGTATGTTATAATTTAGGGAGATAGTTTAAATCAATTAGAGTTGTAGAAATATCTATAGAATAATATGAACTTAATAGGTATATTTGGTAACCTGGTAGTGGGTTTCATTTTATTGGTTGTGGTTGTGTGTTAAGGCACTAGAACATATTCTATTCTTCATGATGGGAGCAATACGGCCTAGGTATAAGTGTTTTCTTTAAAAAAAATTAGTTATGGGTTATAAGAACTCATAATGTGTTAAATGTGATTGCTCATTTGATGGGAATAAGGTAGTAAGAATTTGAAATCCATTCTAGTTTGTGCATTTTTGAAAGGTAGAAAAAGGTATTTCTAGTCTGACTACAATAAGAAAATGTTTTTCCTTCTCCAAATTTATAGATTTTGGTGACATTGAATTCTTGGACTTGATCTTAGGTAGGGTAATTGTTAAATGTATTAAATGAGATTGAATGTGTTCTATTTGATGTTTGGGATATTATTTATGAATGTTTACCGTTGGAAAGCCTTATTATCGAAAAACTATACCTTTATATTCAACAAAAATGTATAGTTATTTGGTTTGTTTGTAAATATTGCATAGGAAGGTGTATTACCAATGTTGTAATGGGGTTGGAGTATTACTAGTTGTAAGATGATATAGTCAATTGATTGAACACTATTGTAATTGAACATTTGTTTAATTGGAGATTTAATTTTTGAATTACAATGTTTAAATAATGATTGTATCATGGTTTTGTACTTGTGTTTGGAAAGGAAAATGAAATACCTTAGTAGAAACCTTATTTCAATACAAAATGTTGGGTGTCAAATGACTATGAAGGATTGGAAGCACAATGGATTGAGGGGGGGGGAAACCAGTCCTACAATAATTTTTACTTCATTTATCAAACCATGCATTCATCATTTAAGTTGTCCATTCATCATACATAACCATGTGAGCTTATTAAGATATGTAACATTCAATCACAAGAGCATGAAATAAGATACACAACACATGAACACCATATGTAAGTGGGAAAACCTCAAGGGGAAGAAAACCCACTGAAACTCTACTTATATTACACAAAACAAAGAAATTTATTGAAGCACCAACTTCACAAGGAGCACTAACCCCTAGTTTAGTAGAACACCAACCCTACAAGGAACACCAACCCCTAATTTAGTGAAAAACATACTTCACAAGGAGGCTACAACCCTCCGAGGTGATCCATTACCAACTCAACCACCTTTAGATGAATATATTTGAAGTATTGTTGCTACTATAATTGATGGAGATCACTAATTCAACTCACACACCTTTAAACCCTCTTTCTCCTAACTTGCTCAAACTTGGATTTTCATGACCTGATTTGAATGAAAACCCTTACACACATGCTCTTAAAAATTATTCATATTTTTCACACATCCTCATATCTCTCTTGATTCCCTTGATCCTCTTTCACTTCCTCACCTAGGTCGATTTTTCCTCTTAATCAACTAGTTCAAATTTGAACCAAAACAAGCACTTTATATGCTTCTCAACTCAAAAACATAACATAGGTCGGTCATAACCCAAGATATAGACCAATAAAACTTAAAAATATATCACTAAACTCATAAAATTTTGTTGGGGTTAGTACACCAATTGTACGAGATAATATATTAGATCTAAGCATACATGCAAATAAAAGCGGATATTCTACCAAAAGAATTATACAAAACAAGAGACATAAATCAACACTAGATTTAACGTGGTTCACCCAGTGTGGGCTACATCCACCAAGAAACAAGCCAATCTATTATCCAAAGCTTTGACAAGATATACAATGAATATTTACAATCTTCCACACCTCTCAGATGTTCAATATTGTCTTCCTTCAAGCTTTTGCCTTCTTCACCAAGAATTCTCTCTCACATAATTATCTTGTAATTATGATCAATCCTCTCCTCTAAACCCTAGCTTTATGCTTTAAATATTTGTTTAAGACTTTAGGGCACTTAGCCATGCAATTACATTCATTAAATCTATTCCAATGCTAAAAATAGAAATAAATCCCGAGAGTTAATTAAAAGCTCATCGCACAGGTAACCGATGCCGGTTTTGCCCAACCATTTCGCCGGTTATAACTTGTCACGATCGATCGGTCATACTAACCGACCGAGTTAACCCTAACGATTCATTGTCACTTCCAACAAGTTCAAAAATTACATGCTAAAACATGAGTAATTTAGCTCCATACTCAACAATCTCCCACTTGGAGTTTAATTACTGCACCATACATGTACAACATCATTCTTGGATCCTTCCTTGGCTTTGTTTCTTCCTCTTCAAGTCTCAAACTCGAAGACCAACAGAAGTGGAGTGTAGCTCCAACTTCTCCTTTGCTAATGGCTTCGTTAGCATATCCACAGGGTTCTTGCTCAGTATGAATATTTTCTAGATTCAACTGTCCATCCTCCAATACCTGCCATATGAAGTGATACCTCAACTGAATGTGTTTCATTCTCGAATGAAATGCTAAGTTCTTTGCCAAATGAATTACACTCGTCACTGAATAGTTTACAATTACTTTTCTCCTTTCCCAACTATTCCATGAACCTACTTATCCATATCATCTCCTTTCTAGCCTCTGTAGCTGCAACATACTCTGCCTCTGTAGTAGACAAAGCCACAACCTTCTACAATCTCGAAATCAGCTAACTTTTGCATTCCACCTATTGTGAAAATATATCCAGTAGTGCTCCTCCTACCATCCAGATCTCCAGCCATATCCGAATCAACATAGCCACGTAATGAAATATCCGAACCTCCATAGCATAACTGCATGCTAGATGTCCCTTTCAAATACCTAAGTATCCATTAGACTACTTTCCAATGCTCTTTACCTGGATTAGCCATATATCTACTCACAACTCCCCTTGCTGTGTAATGTCTAGTCTTGTACAAACCATAGCATACATGAGACTTCCAACTGCTGAAGCATATGGCACTTGTGTCATGTATTTGACCTCCTCTTGTGATGAAGGAAACTGATCTTTACTCAATTTGAAGTGTCCAGCCATAGGTGTGCTAACAGGTTTTACATTCTGCATGTTGAACCTTTCTAACACCTTGTAGATATAATCCTCCTGAGACAAATACAATTTCTTGTTTTTCCTGTCTCTATGTATTTGCATGCCAAGAATTATTTTTGTAGCTCCCAAATCCTTCATTGTAAATGTGTGAGCTAGCTTTCTCTTAAGCTCACCAATGTCCTGCATACTAGATCCTGCAATAAGCATATCATCCACATACAGTAACAAAATAATATAGCTCCCATTTTCAAGCTTCTTGAAATAAACACAATGGTCAGATTCACATCTCAAGTAACCATGCTCATGCATAAAACTATCAAACCTCATGTACCATTGCCTTGGAGCTTGCTTGAGCCCATATAGGCTCTTTTTCAACCTGCACACTAATTTCTCCTTACCCTTGACTTCATACCCAAGCGGTTCTTTGCATATAAATCTCTTCATCCAAATCACCATGAAGGAAAGCCGTCTTCACATCTAGTTGCTCTAAATGCAAATCTTCTACTATAACTAAACTCAATACAATATGAATAGAAGTCATCTTAACAACAAGAGAAAATATTTCACCAAAGTCAATACCTGCCTTTTATGCAAATCCCTTTACTACAAGCCTTGCCTTGTACCTTTTCTGTCCACCCTCTTCTTCCTTAATTCTATAAACCCACTTGTTTTGCAATGTTCTCTTTCTTGCTAGTAATTTAACCAAATCCCAAGTCTGGTTCTGTTCCAAAGAGTTCATCTCCTCATCCATGCCATGCTCCCACTGAACGTGAGTTTTATCCTGCATTGCTTCTTCAAAGCTTTCTAGTTCACCACTATCAGTCAATAATAGATAAAATAGAGAAGGTGAAAATCTTTCTGGAAGTTTACTTACCCTTTGTGACCTTCTCATAGGAGTTTGGGGTAGAGGCTCAATCTAGACCTCCTGGACATTAGTATCAACTTCTGATAGTGACCGACGCGGTCACCTCTAACCGACGTCGGTTCGGCTAACCGACACTGGTTCGATCCTCTGTAACCATCGGTGGTTCATCTGACCGATGTTGGTCAAGGCCTAACCGACCACGGTTACTGTGTATTTCTATAGGTGTTTCTTTAAAACTTGAGAGTTCATTTTCATCAATAAACTTCTCAATTTTCTCATCCTTGGGTACCAAAATTTGATCCATGTACATTCTCTTTTCATTCCATTCAACATCACGACTCCTAACAATTTTAGAATTCTCTAAATCCCAAAAATGAAAATTGAAATCACCAGATCCATAACCAATGAAAGTGCACCTCTTGGATTTTGCATCCAACTTTTTCTATTTTCTCTATCAACATGCACAAAAGATTTTGAACCAAAAACTTTAAGAAAAGAAAGATCTACCTCTTTTCCGGTCCATGCTTCCTCTGGTATTCCTCCATCTAGTGAACTTGAAGGGCCATGGTTAATCAAATAAACCATTGTATCAATTGCTTCTACCCAAAAATGTAAGGGCAATCCAAAATGTATCCTCATACTTCTAGCATGTTCCATGATTGTCTGTTCATTCTTTTTGCAACACCATTCTCCTGTGGTGTTCTTAGAACCATTCTTTCTCTACGTATCCCATTCATTGAACAATAATCATTGAAAGCCTTACTACAATATTCACCACCATTGTCAGATCTAAGGCACTTTAACTTAGAATTTGATTCATTCTCAACAAGGGCTTTCCATCTTTTAAAAGTTTCAAAAACATTAGATTTGCGTTTAATACAATAAACCCATACCTTTCTTGTAGCATCATCAATGAAAGTAACATAATATTGGGATCCACCATGAGAAGCTACTACGAGATGGTCCCCACACATCTGAGTGTACAAGCTCCAATTTCTGCTCCTTCTTAGTTGCCCCAACTTTGAGAAATCTCACTCTCTTTTGCTTTCCAAAGATACAATGCTCACAGAAATCAAGATCTAAATCTTTCAAATCTGATAACTTACCCTTAGCCTTTAAGATCTGCATTCCTTTTTGACTCATATGACCCAACCGATTATGCCACATGCATGCATCTGAATTTGAAGTAGATAATGCAGAAAAGGAATCAATAATACAGGTAGATAAATATAACGTTCCTACCTTCTTACCTCTTGCCACAACAAAATCACCCTTGGTGACTTTCCAAGAGTCTCTGTAAAAGTAACCATGCAACCAGATTCACCTAGTTTCCCTGTAGAAATAAGATTCCTCCTGAGGCTTGGCACATGCCTCACATCTTTCAATACCCATGTATTTCCATTCTGCAATTTTAGATGAACTTCCCCTTTACTAGTAATACTACAAGGTTCATCATCACCCAAATAAACATGCCCAAAATTGCCCTGGACATAATTTCTGAAATAACCCTTATTAGGGGTTGCATGGAAAGAAGCTCCTGAATCTAAAACCATGATTCAATTCTATTATCTAAAGAAAGAATAAGAGCATCTTGCATTACCTCTGCGATGCAACAAGATTCACCTCTTTACCTTTGTCTCACGGTTGTTGATTCTCTTTATCTTTTGACCAACAATCTTTCTTTACATGTCCTTTCTTTCCACATTTCCAACAAGTAATTCCCTTACTTATGGATTTAGATATACTATCCCTTGACTTTGATTTCCCATTAATCTTACTCTTGGATCTCTCCTTCTGCCTACCCCTACTTTCTACATTCAAAGCATTTCCAAATGATGATTCCTCTATACTTTTCCTGCGAATTTCTTCATTCAAGATTATACTAACCACATCATCAAACTTCAAAATATTATTAGCAGATGTTGTATTACTAACAACCATTACCAAGTTATCCCAACTATCAGGAAAAAAACATAAGAATAAAAGTGCTTTTACTTCATCATCAAACGGTATTAAACCGATTTTAATTGATTTATAATAGATTTGAAATCATTCAAATGACTAGAGGCAGATTCACCTTCATGCATCTTAGAACTAAATAGTTTCTTCATCAAATAAAATTTATTTGAAGCACTAGGTTTTTCATATAAATTAGCAAGAGATTTCATTAACTCTACCATAGAAGTTGCTTTTGTAATATTGGAAGCCACGGATGTTGCCAAGCTCAATCTTATAGATCCCAAAGCCTTTCTGTCAAGAATATTCCATTCTTCATCAGTCATCTTCGTAGGTCTAGACTTCTCATCCAATGGTAAGTAAAAATCTCTTTGATACAGATAATCCTTAATTTGCATCTTCCATAATTGATAATTTCAGGTCATCAAACTTCTCTACCTTGTATTTATTATCTTTTCATTCATTGTTGTAGCTCCCACTCAATCAGAAAACCCTTTGTGAGTAAATCTATCAACACACAAAACCCTCAAACAAAGCTCTAATACCAGTTGTTGGGGTTAGCACACCGGTTGTACAGATAATATATCAAATCTAAGCATACATGTAAATAAAAGAAGATATTATACGGAAGAATTATACAAAACAAGAGACATAAATCAACACTAGATTTAACGTGGTTCACCCAGTGTGGGCTACGTCCACCAAGAAACAAGCCAATCTATTATCCAAAGCTTTGACAAGATATACAATGAAGATTTACAATCTTCCACACCTCTCAGATGTTCAATACTTTCTTCCTTCAAGCTTTTGCTTCTTCTTCACCAAGAATTCTCTCTCACACAATTATCTTGTAATTATGATCAATCCTCTCTTATAAACCCTAGCTTTATGCTTTAAATAGTCGTTTAAGACTTTAGGGCACTTAGCCATGTAATTACATTCATTAAATCTATTCCAATGCTAAAAATAGAAATAATTCCCGAGAGTTAATTAAAAGCTTGTCGCATAGGTAACCGATGCCGGTTCTACCCAACTATCATTGGTTATAACGGACCGATGTCGGTAACCTAACCACCGATGCGATTCTTGTCACTTCCAAGTTTAAAATTACATGCTAAAACATGAGTAATTTAGCTCCATACTCAACCCTACTAGACCGATGTTCGATAACATCAACAAATTTCATAAACTAGATCCAAGTTGCACCAAGACAACTAAATAAGCCAAAAATGGCTTTAAAGTCCATCACTTGGCTCATCAAAACATCTAAATGATTATTAAAGCATCCAAATGCCTTAAACATGTCAAACATACGATAATAACATCATCCATGCTCACACATTACCTTTTATCAATCATTTTCTTCGTAAATCTACCAAGAGGATCATTTCCTTCTCAAAACAACTATTTCAAGGAACACGTCTTCATCAAATATGCTCATGATCACACAAGAAAACCTCAACTATGACATGTAATAAATCATTAGAAATAAAATTACCTGTATAACACATCCATGTTTTTTAGACTTTATGCAACATCCATCAATGCAAACCACGCCCTTTTCCTCTTCACCAAATGAAGCATTGTCATCACCAATCCGGCACTATGATAATTCTTCACCGGGAACTCCTCGTCTTTATGATTATTTACTAATGCATAACCTTTAGTTTGGTGGATGTAATCTGGAAACAAAACAACAACATAACACAAGAATACCATCGACTATGATAAGACGGAATGATGACAAATCTGAAATATCAAAGTAAATTATAATATTAACATGAAATTGTTACAATCTCACCCATGAGGTACTTCAAGTGTTATTGACTTCACTTGACTTTCACCAAGACTATGGGAGAAACTTTACAATTACACCTCTTAATGGCTTCCTTCGCACACTTCCTACAATATTTCTCACTACTTCCTTCTATGCTAAATGAGGGGGGTGGCCTCTCTATTTATAGAACTTCCAGGCTTATCCATCTTATCTCTAAGATAGGATAAGAAATCCACTCTGACGAATCATATTTCATACCTTAACTCTTATCTGTACATGTAAGCTTATCTTTAAGATAAGATAAACCTTATCATTTTACATGGGTTCCACATTTTTAGACTTTTTACAAATAAAATACACAAAATATTTATGACCTCACTCCTTGTCCTTATTACCAATATAATATTTCTAATTCCTAATCATGTAGACCCTACTTCTCTAATTACCCAAACTTTGACATTTTAACATTACCGGACCACTTACGACAAATATTTACTTTTTACAACATTCCTATTGTACTTTGTATTATCATACTCCACATTATTGGCGGCCGTCTTGTGGCGCCGTTATCTTCTATCAGACGCTACTACTAATTATACTTAACAACATCCTATTCCTAATACATACATTAATGAAATAGAAATTATGGAGGAAAATTTTAGTGTCGACATCTTCCCCCTTCCTAGCTTCTACTCCGTCCTTGGAGTAGACTCTTCTGGTGCTTGGAAAATCTTCAACTTGTCGTGGTTGACCCATTTCGTAATGGGAGTGCCATCAATTCCTCCGGTCCATACGTACCATTTTCATGCACATTCTCTTTATTTTGTAGGGCCCCATCCATTTTGGAAGAAATTTTCTCTGTCTTCTTTTTTTGTATCTAGAATCATATACTAGAACCAAGTCATTCACATGAAATGGAGACCACCGGATCTTTTGATCAAAGTATTCCTTCTGCTTCATTTTCTTCTTATGGCTTGTATCCTTTGCTATTTCTCTCATTTCCTCTAGCAAATGAAGATGTACCAACCTTTCTTTTACTGAATCACTTTCATCCATCCTTTCATTTTTCATAACTCTCACAGTGGGAATATCAAACTCAATAGGAAGAAGCTGGATCAATGCCATAGCCAATTTGAAATGGGAGTATCTGTTTTTGACTTTGATGTTTGCCCTATATGCCCACAATCTTTGCATGAATCCTTTTATCCCATTTATGTACTGTAATTTGCATCTTTTGCTAGAATTTGACACAACACAAAATTTGTTCATTCCACCTATCCATTTGTGCTTGGCTTGTATGTTGTTGCCTTTGTGCTTAATAGAAAACTTATTGACTAGGGCTTCTACCACCTCATTAATGAAGTGGCTTCCTTGATCATTTACAATTTCTAATGGGCAACCAAATCTGGTGACAATGCGTTCATACATGAACCTTGCCAACTTCATCCATGGAAGTTGTTTTCAATGGCCTAGCTTGACCCACTTGGTTAAATAATCTGTGGCAACTACAATATACTTATTTTGGCATGATGTAGTTGGAAGTGGACCTCTACAATGTCTATTCCCCACTTTTCAAAGGGACAAGGGGAAGAATAGGACATAATGGAGTGATGAAGTCTTACGGTTACCATGTGTTTGACAAATATCACATGTCTTACAATAATTATAACAATCTTAAAAAGAGTGGGCGGTGATAACTGCATCCAAGATCCTTCTTCTTTGTAAGTTGTCAGAGAAGTGCCCTCCACATGTACCATTGTGGAATTCTTCTAGCAGTTCCTTCCCTTGATCACGTCCAACTGCCCTCTTGTCTTGTCCATCGAGTCCTATTCGAAATAATACTCCATGCGAGAATAGAATATGGACGGTGGCTTGAGTAATCTTTCTCTTAGTCTTTGCATTGGCACCATCAAGAAACTTGAATTCATTCGGATAATTCCAAATATCTATGTATTCACTAGGGATTGTGTCGAGGATAACAATCTTTGCATCGGGAAATCATCATCATCACAAGATGATCCTAAACCATCATAGGCTCGAGAGAGTGCATCTGCATTGACATGCTTCTTTCTGGCCTATCTATAATATCAAATTCAAATTCTTGTAGCAAAATTATCCATCTTTTATCCTCACGATGGGTTAGGCTTATTTACAATATATTTTAGAGCACGATGATCATTACAACTAGAAATTTTTGCCCTAGCAAGTAATTTCTAAACTTCTTTCAACAAAAATGATAGCGAGCCTCTTTTTGATTCTAGTATAATTTACCTCAAGACTTTGCTCATTTATGCGCTCCCAAAGTAAATTGGATGTTCATTCCCATTTTCATCCTTTTGGCTAAAGTACTTCCTAGTCTTTGCATCCGAGGCATCGGTGTACACCTGATGAATGGCTTGCTCAATCTAGATTCTTCAAAATAGGTGAAGACACCGGGGCTTCTTGATTGTCTAAAAGCTTCATGCGCCTTATTTCTGGTTCATAAGTAACATCCTTCTTCAAGAAGCTGGGTTAGTGGGTCATGCGATCTTTGAGAAATTCTTGATGAACCTTCTATAGTAACCCACATGGCCTAAAAATGATCTCAACTTACTTCTATTAATAGGAAATGGTAAATCTTTGATTTTGAAACTTTATCGGGATCGTACCAATACAATATCTCTGGATCTGACATGCCCTAACAAAACACCTTTAGAACATCCAAAGACACACTTTGTAGGGTTTAGTGAGGCTTGTGCTTCATCTAACCTTTGAAATGTTGTCTCCATTCAGTGCGGGTGGTCCAACTTGCTTGCTCCCATAGATGCAAAATCATCCAAAAATACTCGATGAAGGTCCCGATGTAGGGTTCGAACACCCTATTCATCAAAGCTTTGGAATGTTCTTTGGAGCATTACACAACCCAAAAGGCATAACTCTATAAGCAAGCGTTCCCCAAGGAGTGGTGAGCGTGGTCTTCACTGATCTTTCTCTCGCTATACGAACTTGGTTGTAGCATTTATATCCATCAACAAAACTATAGCACTCTTGGCATTGACTACTTCGTCCAAGATCGATCTGAAAATGGAAGAGGGTAATGATCCTTCTTTGTTGCCTTATTGAGCTTCACGTAATCAACACAAATGCGTAGCTTCCCATTCTTTTTATTGAGATCACAATGGGAGAAACCCATTACGAATTCTCCCATGACAAATATGAATCCTGCATCAAGCAACTTATCTATTTCTTCTTTTACAGTCTTGGAAAAATTAGGATTCATTCTATATGGCATTTGCTTTATGGGCTTAGCACCATCTACCAGCTCAATAGAATGTTCTACCCAACTTACTTGACGGAGTTCCTTGTAATCAAAAGTGAATAGGTGTATGTACCTTCGAAAGAGTTGGAGGTAGGATTCCTTCTCACTCTCCATCACAGCATCACCAATCTTTATTTGTTGGAGACGATCATCAACTTCTTCTTCAGATAATTTTATGGGGTCATGAGTTGGTGTGACTGGAAGGATATCCATGATTGAAACATCCACCTCACTTTCTTCATCTTCAGTGTCCACTTCACTAGTACTAGAGTAATCAGAGGATGTCTAATCATTAGTTTCATCACTTGAATCCACAGGTTCTGCTTTATGATGTCGAGGGATCACGTTTATCTTCACCCTCTCTCTACCACGTCCAAGTGTCATGAAACCTTCATTCCAGTAGTTTCTTGCATGAACTCTCCTTAGCCATGGTCTTCCCAGTGAGCATTGGGTGTGCGCAGCAGTACCATTTTTCATCACTGAAAGTCTACCACACATACAACACCCATATGAGATATTGCCACATTTGAAACTACACCTTACGGTTTAGTTTTTCCCTTATTTAATGACCTTAACATAAGTGTTGAAGGGCGATCAATTTTAAACCCAACATATTCATTACTGAGACTCGGTCATTACATTAACTGCAACACCTCCATCAACTAAGACATCATGAATTGAAATGCCATTACATAATACCTCAGCTTGTGGAGCATAGGGATCCGCCTCTGCCTCCAAAACAGGGACCTCAACCTCCTTCCTTCGTCGAGCATTGAGTCCACTTCGCAACTCCCGCCTCTTCTCAGAAGACATAGCCAAGAGTTGACCATATGTAATATTTGCAGGCCTTTTGGACAGATCTTCCAAGATGGAGTATGGTCCTTGCCCCTGTGAAATCAGAAAATCCTGCACACCCAACTTTCTTCTCCTATGTTTCTTACTAGTTTCTTCTTTCATCTTCTTAGGATCATTTCCATCTTGATTATCTTTTTCTTTCTTTCTTTTTGTTATAAACACATCTACTTCATTATTTCTGCTCTTATTTACTACATCAAAAGAATTCACAGGTGCTTTTCCTTTATCATTATCTCCTTTACCAGATGTAGAAGCTCTATCTGGACAATTATACTTATAATGACCCTTTTTATAACAACCATAACATACGACTTCAAAAATATTTCTTTTTGGACCTCTATCTCCTCCCTGAGAACTAAATTCTTTTCCTTGAAGAAGATTAATAGTTAACTGACCCATCTTTTTGAGCAGATCTTCATACTCAGTAGATGTACTAGGAGAAATATTTGTGCTCACCGGGAGTGGTTGTGGATTACGGACCAAAGGCGCTTTGGTGTAGGCTCTACTTTAGCCACAATTTCTTTGGGCTCCTCTTCCATGCTTTCTTCTTGCCTTCTTGCAATCTCCTTTGCTTGTCAATGGTAGGTTTGGCGGTCATACTTCACTCGTTGTCTCGATCTCGGCTTCATCCCAAGAATGAAGTGATTCTGAGAGGAGATTATCCATGCCATTCATCAACCCATCCGCTAATCCTTCCTTCCGGATATGGGCATCGAGCTTCCTCCTTAGCTCTAGAACACGAGCATGATAATCCCTTATCTTCTCCTTCTCTCCTTGGGATAGCTTTGTGATCTCGATCATGAGATCTGCATATTTCTTGTTGTTCACCAAATTCTTCAAGAAAATTTTAGTTAATAAATCCCATGAATTTTTCACATTATCACCTAGTGTTTCAAACCACCTAAGTCCTTGAACCATCCAAAAAGGTAGGAAAAAATTCAGTCCATTGTTCCCTTCTTATAAGGCCATTACAAATACAAGATCGTTTAAACTCTTGAATGAAAGAAGAAGCATCTTCATTAGATTGAGCTGAAAAAATAGGAATATTTCCCATTTTCAAAAGTAACCACCAGTGAAATACCAACCCACAAGTACAATTAACAAGACTTATGTGCACAAATAATTGGAATCACTATACTAGAAAGTGACTTTACACCTTTCTACGAGTAAAATAGAAATGACCATGGTAAACTATGGTAAAACTTGACTTCATGGTAAAAGCGACTTTCTTGTGGTAAACACTATTCACGGTAAAAGTGAAGTTACTGTGGTAAATACTATTCACGGTAAAAAGTGACTTTACTGTGATAAATACTATTCACAGCAAAAATGACTTTATCATGGTAACTACTATTCACGGTAAAAATGACTTTACCATGGTAACTACTATGCGCGGTAAAAACAAGGTTACCTTCAATTGATTTTTGACTAAGTGGGAATATCTCTCCGAAAATCCACCAACGAGGAATGATCCAGCAAGAACGGAACCAAAATGTCATCACCAATCCAAGCACTATGATAATTCTTCACCGGGAACTCCTCGTCTTTATGATTATTTACTAATGCATAGCCTTTAGTTTGGTGGATGTAATCTGGAAACAAAACAACAACATAACACAAGAATACCATCGACTATGATAAGACGGAATGATGACAAATCTGAAATATCAAAGTAAATTATAATATTAACATGAAATTGTTACAATCTCATCCATGAGGTACTTCAAGTGTTATTGACTTCACTTGACTTTCACCAAGACTATGGGAGAAACTTTACAATTACACCTCTTAATGGCTTCCTTTAAGCGTGGCTTCCTTGCACACTTCCTACAATATTTCTCACTACTTCCTTCTATGCTAAATGAGGGGGTGGCCTCTCTTTATAGAACTTCCAGGCTTATCCATCTTATCTCTAAGATAGGATAAGAAATCCACTCTGACGAATCATATTTCATACCTTAACTCTTATCTGTACATGTAAGCTTATCCTTTAAGATAAGATAAACCTTATCATTTTACATGGGTTCCACATTTTTAGACTTTTTACAAATAAAATACACAAAATATTTATGACCTCACTCCTTGTCCTTATTACCAATATAATATTTCTAATTCCTAATCATGTAGACCCTACTTCTCTAATTACCCAAACTTTGACATTTTAACATTACTGGACCACTTACGACAAATATTTACTTTTTACAACATTCCTATTGTACTTTGACTGTTACCATACTCCACATTATTGGCGGCACCGTACTGACGGTGCCGTTATCTTCTATCAGACGCTACTACTAATTATACTTAACAACATCCTATTCCTAATACATACAACTCATCAAATCATTTCAATACCAATCAAACTTCATGTTTTACCTTTGACTAACACCTCATGGACACTCATATGACCTCATAACACCATTTTCCATTAATGGCTTTGACATCAATGACAATACTAAGACACAATGGCCAACAATCTCCCCCTTTGTCATTGATGACAACCACCTTCAGAAACATTGATGACAACCATAAGAAAAACACTCCTACATGACCTCATTTCCATATTTCGATGCTTATTTCCCCCTTTAACATCTATGAAAAAGGCTATAATGACAACTAGACATGGAAAATGACAAAGACAAGACATGACACAATGAAAACAATGCCCAAACACAACTTACTTTCTCGAGAAGACTCCCCCTTTGATTGTACATGCTCTTATTTGACCTCGTTAGAAGTAGCAATATGAGATCCATGGACTTGTAATAATCATACAATAAGCTCCCCTTGGGTAGATATTCACTTTACTTTGTCTTCATCTCAGCAATACATCTCTTTTTCGGGAAGGTTTCAAGCTCAAAACCCCAAGCCTTGTTTCCCAACTTAACATATCCACTTTTAGGATTCATATTCCTAAATCTCATCTTCATTTTAGATTTTCCTAACTTTAACTAGCCATAAAGGTTCACAAACACCATTAAACAACTCTTTGTTTCTCCCCCTAAGATCATATTGTCTCCCTCTGGCCCGAAAATGTAAAAACACCGACTCATACCTTGCATGTATGCCTTAGAAGGGTCAATTATGTCAACACAGACTGAAGTAACTTTTTAGTGAAATTTTCCTTATTTGCATGACATTTTGAATTCTTTGACTTATGGCTTGTTTCCCTTACATCCATGCTTGTAGAGACATCAAAAAATCTATCAACAAGTCTCCATAGTAATTTAGACACTTGTGCACTTAATTGGATGACAAGGTGATGCCCCCTACCTCAAAACTCTCCTACAAACTTGTAGCATACTCTGTCTCTTTCTTAATAGTTCATAGTACACTGTTAAGACACAAAATTCACACAAGATGCAAGGATAATACTAATTCACCTGCAAGAATGCTTGTAAGCACCTTTCACAATTGATCAAGGAACAAATCAAGATCACCTTGTCTTGGAGGACCTTCACAAACTGGTAACACCACATCTTGGTGCATAATAACAACCTATAATACCTTGACATGGTACACTTATCCACACCTTACAATCATACTTGTCTTCATATATTAAGTGTGACGATCACTTCAAGCTTCCTTTCATCGAATTCTATTATGTAATGCATCATGAAACATTCATACACAATCACATACTTGAACTTAAAACATTGTAACACCTCCATGAATGTCAAATTCATACCTCCGTTTGATGATAACCTTATATTGGTTCAATAAACCCTCACTAGTCCTAATAGTGGTTCTTACTTATTCAAGTTAACTATATGAGTCTTAAACCATCTTTTCAGGCCTCATACCTTGCTTGAGGTAGTGCTACAAACCTCAAACCATCAAGCTGTTGTATTGGCACAAGTCTTAGAATCGAAAGACTCACTTATTGCACTTCACAAACTTGATAGAACTCGACCTTCTCCATACAATCCCTATGAAGTTGTGAACACTCTAAAGACATCATGAGCATGTCTCAAAACCAACATATATCATGTCAACAACATTTCATACCAGAAAGCAACCAATTTCAGTCCTATGACACAAATCGTGCCCTGTCAACAATCATATCTACCTTACAACTTTGTCATTTTCTTCAACATGCCTTAAGTCTTCATTCTAGACCAAACGGACCCTACAATGACACTATTGGTTGTCTTTCCTTGATGACATAACAATATTAGGGATATTCATATTGTCTTGGTGAACATTCATACTATAATCTTCAAGACACTCAAGTAGAGCAGCCCAAATTTGATTATTAGAAATAGAGACTTCCTCAAATTTTGACAAGACTTACAACATTCCATGAACAATAATTTGTCTTCAAGAAACCGCCATGAAATTTAATAATTTGATAATTTTCATAAATTGGACACCTCTGACTTGAAGAACTCTGTGTAGACACCTAAAATTGGTTACCGAATTTAGTGTCCCCCACATTCGTTTACCTTCTGTAACCAGGGCACCTGTATATCACCACTTTTCCTTTAGGGTATTAATTAAATATATAATTAAACATCTATCCTAAGTTTATTATACCCCATTGTATTTTACCCATGGATAATTAAATATTAACTATTTAATTATACTTTTTACATGTATCTTAACCACTTATCTACCCCATATCAATTCTATCCATCTATCCCCCTATTTCTCCTCTCCCCAAACCGTGCGCAATGGGATATTTCCCGTATTTGGGGTCGGAAGGATAATACTCTTATCTTTCCAATTCATCATTTTTGGCCATTTTGGGAATCTGTTCGATCAAGATGAATGGTACTCGGTTGACGCCGATTTTTTGGAACGGTGCCGATTGTACCTCAGTTGGCGCCGATTATAAATACAGGGCTTGAATTTAGTTTTGGTTAGACAAAAAGCTTAAGCCTTGAGCCTTCGAATCGTCAATCGAAAGAAGAGAGAATTTTGTCCAAATCAATCCTCGAGAGGTGTCTTGTTACTCGCCCTCACAACATCAACATCATGAGGATTCCTCGACCTCTTGGTGACTCTGTTCCTGCATCTAGCTAAGGTGAAACTCTGTCCGCATCTTTGCAGCCCCTGCAGGTGTTCACGATCCAGTCCTCATCAATCATCCATCAAGCTTTCTGTAACTTGCCTCCGGTCGACGCCGATTTATCGTAATCGACACCGCTTAAAGAAATCGATGCCGATCACAATTTGGTTGACGCCGATCAACCTGTAGACAGGTGCCAAGTACAAGTAACATAAGTCTAGCATTGTTTTCACAGTTTCCTATTTTTGTTTATATTCTATCTGTTGTTTACATTTTGTCTTTTATTTTTAATCGGAAAATCTAAACATTTACCTACATATTTTATCATGTATGCTTCTTTCCTTAATTGAAAACGTGGACTGACATCCGTCGAGGAAGCTCATCGCTTCCGGACCCACTTTTTGGGCAGTCCACCCAAATATCTTTTAACGTTCTCTTTTTCTGCCAAGGGTTTGTGCATCGCAGGTTTCTTGGATCTACTTTGCAGGATTGCGCGCATGCACCCGTCTTGTCTACATTGGCTTTCCTCCCATCTACGTCTTCATATCCCGTCTTAACTATAAGGTATCGATTTCATTCGAGTTTTTCAGAATTTTGTGTTTAGTTTGGTGCATTAACTTGGACAGTAACAAGTGCGGAAATTCTTGATCTACATTCTGGCACATTCGGTGGGACCTGATCAAAGTCCCCTATTGGTAAGTTCATTTCTTTTCCGGTTTTGAGCTTTAGTTCTTTTTCTTCACTGATTTTCATCAGTTTTCTTTAAGCATTTCCTTTCTTCATTTTGGTCTTGTTTCTTTCATTTATAATTTGTAAAATCAAAATTATTTCTTTCTTGCATATCTAGATTCCCATTTCTATTTCTAAAATTAGTAAATCTTTCATTTGATTTCAAAGCTGTGCTTTTTGATTTATCTCTTTGTGCAAAATTGTCATTTTCTGGAAAGTTTTCTAGTTTCTTAAATAAAAATTTCTCTTCTACTAGTATCTATTTATCTGGATATATCTTTCTAGATTTGTTTGCGTGTTTACTTAACCTTGTCTTGTGGAGCACTTTGCTTGTTCGCGGGATTATTCAAGGGGAAGAGCTCAACAATGCACTTTTGAAGTCCACACACCTGGAGAGCTAAATCTACATGTATTTCTCTTTTGCGGTGTTTTCTCCTTTTTTAAAAAAAAAAACTTAAAAAGAATTTGTTTGTTTGTTTTTATCACACTCAAACACTTAGGTTTGGGACTTAAAAAGAATTAATCGCATTCGGAAAGAACTTGTTTAAATTTTCGCATTGAAATCAAGCACTTCAGCTTTTATTGCTTAAAAAGAACTTTTTCTTTGTCATTTCTGCTGTATGTTCTTCATCTAGTTTTCTAAATAGGTTGGAAAATTGATCAAAATTAGTAGTGTCACTATTTGATTTTTATTTTTCACCCTTGCACATAAAGCCAAAATCACTAGGTATAAAGCATTTAAACAAAAACTCCTTCCTGGCCTCGCCTACTTGGAAGTGACATCCAAGAGGAATAGCCTACGTGGTACTCGGGCCACGCTATAAATTCACTGTGAAGTTACGGTATATATTGGCAAAGCACCCACTCCCTTATTGCATTGGTGTGTGAAGTGCGGGGTAGGCCCCATATCAAGCCACGTACCAGTCTTTTACTGAAGTGCCTTCGGGACTCCTCACCAAAACATTCCCCAAACCACCCTTAGTTTGGCCAATTGAGTAGGCTCCATTCTAAAAGCCTTCCCAAACATTTTCTTTCTTAAAAATCATGAAAATTTAAAAGAGATAATCACCTACGCTGCTTGAATTGTTTGTGCATTAGTTAGGTCAATATTTTTTGTGTTTTTGCTTGTTTATGATGGTCATCACCCGATCACAATCTAGAAAAATGGCTCAATTGGCCTCTTCTTCATCCGAGATCACCACTAATGTGGATGTTTCGGCACCCTCGGGTCTTCTTTGGGACATTTGTTAGTTGGTTCCTCATCTTGGTCATACAATCCTTTCTATCATCCTAAATTGATCCCATCATGACCAACTTCCCCGGTCCTTAGAGGTGTCATCTCGCTTCGATATAGAGTATGTTCCTCGCGAAGATCCCGAATTTGGTGCTCTTGACCACAACCCGGTAGCCCTTATGGACTACCTAGTGCATAAGTATGTTCGAATATCTGATCAGGGACCACCAATCCAACAAGTTTACAATTATTCTCATGAACCATCCTAGGATTTTATAGAGCAGATAGCATGCTTTTTCTCACCTCGAACCACGAAAGAGGGTGGTGCACCTATGCCTCCTTTTTCTCTTCCACCGACCATGTCGATTGGTTCTCAAATGACCTTGCCTATCCCTAGTGCCATGGCTACCTCGGCTACTCCACAACCTACTTTTGAGAGGCCCTCTTCTTTAGCTATGATGAGTGTATCCACGCTCCCACAAATTGCTGTTAATTCTTCTATGTCGTCTATTATATCTCGGTGGTCAAGATCTCTCTCTCGAACCAACCCCCTTACGGGTCATCCGGTTCCTCCTTCTCGTCCTCCAGCTGGTCTTTCTTCTAATGCTCCAATGACAGTGACCTTTACTCATCCTTTGGCGTCGACACCCCTAATAACTAATCCGGCAAGTCAAAAGCCTCATTCAGAGTTTGTTCCCCACCATATCAAATCAAATCAACACCCACATTCCTCAATCCATTCTGATTCAGTTGGCAAGTGTAGGAACCCACCAATCATAGGCTCCGTCTTTCATTCAACCACCTTTCTCTCAACCACTTGTCATCTCACAACCTGTTTATACGTAGGATCCTTCATAACAAATACCTCACTAGGTGTCACCTAGAACACCGGTTATTCCTCTTATCATCCCTGTTAATCGGTAGATGAGTCCCTCATTAACGCCTCAACAAAACCTACCATTTGCTTCTTATGCGGGACATACCAACATGCCCCCTCCGAATCTAACGTCGCCCAACTTCTTTTCAAGAAAATCACGACACTGAAGCCTCCACCAAAGGGGCTCACCCATCATACTCTTTTGAAGAAGTCCGTAATGAACCAATTCATCCAAAGGTGGCTTTTAAGCCTTATCCTCCCTAATGGGAACTTCCTAAGTTCTCAAAATTTCATACTGGGAGGATCCTCAACAACACCTGCGAGCATTCAAGCATGTTTGTTACCTTATAGTCCAGGATTAGGAGCTTATGCTCTGTACCTTTCTTATGTCTTTAGCAAGGCCCGCTTTAGACTGGTACAATAACATACCCCAATGTTCTTTCTTTTCTTTCTCTCAATTAGCTCATATTTTTGTTGAAAAATTCTCAATAAACATTGCACATAAGATCTCAATTACAGATCTTTATAACATTTGTCAATTCGATGACGAGTCTATTGCAGACTTTGTCGCTCGTTGGAGAGGTATAATAAATCAATTGTCTTTCTCCCTCCCTCAACCTTAGCAAATCAAGTTGTTTACTTGATCTTGAGCCAACCATATTTCTTCCACCTTAAGGATCCAATCCTTTTATACATTTAAATAAGCATTCACAATGGCACGTAAACTTGAATCTCGTGCCATTGAATAAGGGAAGTTAAAACTTCGCTCTAAGTCTAAACTAGAATTTTCTCGATTCACAAAATCAAATCCTTCTTCTTCTAACAAAGACAAGAATCAGGGATCCACAAATGCTATCATCTTAAAGACATCACGATATGATAACACGTCTAATCAAACACCTCGGAGAGATTCTCGAGGACCCCCGCCATCTCGGTCTTATACTCCATTGGGGGAATCATACACTTCCATCTTAAATAAGATGTTGGAAGTTGGCATGATCGAACTCCCTCCCATTAGAGAGTTAGATGAAAACAAAGAACGACCATTCTGGTATCGTGAAAATGACTTTTGTCGTTATCATAGAAGCAAAGACCATGACATCGAACGATGTCATACTTTCAAAAATCTCATCCAAAAATTCATCGATAGAGGTGAGCTCATCTTGGATAATCCCAACGCTCCCCCAAATCAATCTCTTGATGTCTTTAAACAACCTTTTCCTAATCACTCTCCAAACAATGACACTTCAGGATCTCAAAAACCAAACACTCATACTATCAGCTTCATTTCTACTAATGATTCTTCTTCTAAATCGGGATCAACCCCAAACATGTCGATTGAAATGGGACTCTCCCCACTCCTTCAAATTCCGAGATCCCGCCATCCTCACATGGTCCATCTTCGAGTCTTCCTTTATTAGCAGAGTCATCTCCTCTGTCTCGCCATCCGACCTTCCACCTATACCGAGATAATGTCATTTTCATCTGTCTTGACGTTAGATATTCTTTCGATGCTTGAGTCATTTACATCCCTTCAAATTTCCACTACGGATACTTCTACTTCTGTCGCTCCCATTTTCGCTATGACCATGCCTTTGGTTAATGTGCCCATAGTTGTACCAAATTCTATACCTTCGGAAGTGCCCTCAATCTTAACCCTTCTCGTCACTTTTTCTACAATAATTACACCCACAATTACTGCATCTGAAGTACCTTCCTCACAAGAGGCTACCTCTTCATTACCTATATCTTCCACCATCAGTGCTTCCTTGCCTATTAAGGAAACATCTAAAGAGTTAGCATCGACACCTGTACTTCCGACACCTGGACTCAGACATAAACAATTAGAGTTTAAACCTAAGGTTACATCATCAATATCATCTCCTTTACTTCCTCCAAAATGGTTACAATCACCTTATGCGGTTGAAGTTGTCACCATCCCTGAAAAGGGAAAACCAATATTTCAGACCATCAAGACTCTTGGTGCTTTCCCTCAAAAATCCCTCTTTGTGCCTCATAAAAGATTGGATTTATCCACTGAAAAGGCGTCTTCTTCTACAACACCATCTTCACCGGTGCCTCGTAAAGTGGATTTACCTATTGGAAAGGGGTCACCTCTTTTATCAGAACCATCATCTTCATCACCAAAAGCTAAGGCACCCTTTGTGCCTCCTATCAGATCTATTTTGGAAGCTCCTCCCCCATCTAAATCAGTCTTATCTAAATCATCATCTGTTTCGGCCAAGCAGCCTTCTTCATCTCCGAAGACCAAAACACTTGTCATGTCTTCGTCATCTTCAAAATCTATCTTAGGAGCTCCTCCTCCACCAAAATTAATCTTGCCTCACTTACTTCCGTCTCAAGAACCTAAGGCTAATTTTCCCAATGTCCATAAAAGCAAAACAATCCCTAAAAAAGATCCAAACCAAATATGCAGATTCTTTTACCTCAACAGCCTATTAAGGCTAAAGATGTGCCTTCATCATCTCTGTCCTCATCTTTGTCTACCAGATTCTATACTGAAATTATTCACTAACTTATCCAATCTTCATCTATATCTCTTCCTCCAATCAAACCCTATAATCCCAAAGGAGTAAAACCTTCCGGTTCAACTCGATTTGATTTGTGCTTACCACCGCACTCCAGGTCATGACTCCAGGGATGTAAAGCCCTTCAACTGCCCCAATGACCTCTTGGAAGAAAGTGATCTTTTGCTAGAAGAGGAGGAGGAGCAAGTGTCTCTGTCATCCTAACTACATCCGAGCTTCGAACGGTCTACTCAGGCCTCTAATTCCATTAATTCCACTCCGGATGATCTTCCACCTTCTCAAATCGACACAATTCATATCACCACTAGAGCACACAAGTATGATAATCCATCATCTTCTATAGCCTCTTGACCACGGGTCATCATTTCTGCACCCCCGAAGGAGTTCCTACTTCCTCATCAACCCCGAGACCTCGATCTCTATTCATGCTTCACCTCATGCTCGATTCCGTGTCGGTTGAGGAGAGTATTATGAAACAACTAACCCATGCTCTCGGTAAAAATGTCTCTTTTTGACCTCATCCAGTCATCTCCCAAAGCATCACTGTGCTCGATCGATAATCTACGTCGTATTGTAGTGAATTCGGATGAGCCCCAGCCTTTGAGAGATGGTTGTTGGATTGAATAGATGTCAACCGCCATTTCCTTTGAGGATTTTGAAATTCCTCCCCTTTCTTTTGAGGATTTAGAGGCTCCTCTCTTTATCACGATTCAAATCAATAACACTACGTTAAAACACACTATGATCGCGGTGGTGCTACAATCAACGTCATTTCCTTCCACACATTTGAGAAAATTAAGTTACCAAAGAACGTAGTGTCACCACTACCTTTCGCCCTTCGATCATTTAACGATCAGGTGACAGTTACTTTAGGAACTGTGGTCCTACCCATTCGGGTAGGCAAGAAACTGCTTCATGAGCTTTTTTACATTATTGAAGGGAAATTCCACTACAATATGATCCTCGTATGCCTCGGATTCATACAATGCATTGCGTCCCATCAACCCTCCATCGATGCATAAAATATCAGTATGAGGGAAAAATCTATACTCATCCAGGAGATCCTTTCCCTTCCGCACAATGTGATATGACCATAGGGTCTGCCTCTCCAAAGGAGAATGCTTGTTCTCCTGACGAGGCTTCATCCTCTTCCATACTTGAAACAAAATTACCAGATTTACAAAATCTAGAAGAAACATTGCAGCGTTTTTCGTTAGGAGAGCTTCCTCTTCTTTCTTTTGACGCCCATCTCAAACCTAACGAGTATGGTAGGACAAAAAAACTTGAATATTAGCCGGTCTTGGTTGCATTGTCACCATTGGTCCGCCCAATCACAGACTAACTTCATCTATGGTGGTCTTGATACACCTCACTATCATCCGGATTCTCCTCCTAGAGTTAAACCCTATTCAAGCAGGTTTGATTATCTACAAAATCCCGCATTCGCAAAAACTTATCTATATCGATGCATGTGGAAAGGCTTTGGCACGGGAAAGTATAAACAGGTGTGCATGACCTCGCGTCCATTCCAACTCTTAAACCACATCAAAATTTTTGCTTAGGGTTTAAACCTCTCTAAAAAGCCACTGTCACCATTCTCGATGAGCCTCTTTCCATTGAGGAACCATCTTCTCTGTCAGTCGAAGCATCACTTAATGTGGACGACACCATTTCCATCCCGCCTAACTTTTGTTTTAGTCAATACTATTTCCTTAGATCCACCGACCTATAACACTAATGGCAAATCCACTTCCAATACCATTAGCCTTCCCTGAAATAGTTGGAGACGACTCTCCTACTATCAATACTATCCATTGTGCGGATGATGATTTTGTCCTTACCTATCTAGGGGTAGAGGATTCTTATCTTCCTAAAACCATTCCTTCTTGTTGGTATCCAGATTTAATCCCCTTCACAACTTGAACAACATCATGAATCTGCACAAGACACTCAAGGATAGATAGATGTTTTGTATGTCATTTGTAGATAGGGATCACACCTATCTGCTTGTTTGCATTCAAGAATTGAGGGAGTGGATAACACCTTCATGAGGGTTTTGATCTAACCCTCACTATTTTAGGTTGTGCCTATCAACCAAGGTAAGAGAACCTATGTTGCAGCCCCTATGTGGTAAGGAGATGAAGATATCCTTATGTTTTGCATATGGTGTGGAGGAAGCTTTGTGAAAACATGATCAAATATCCATTATCCAAACTCAAAGGAGTCATCACTACTAAATGATGGAAATGTTCTCAAAACAAAGCTAGAGATGCTAAAGACATGATAAAACCCCGATCAACCTTGTGTAATTTTGTGAAACGATTGAATTCTTTTGTGGACACACAATGCAGATCTTGGGGTATTGTAGGTAGGATGAGTTAATTTAAAATGAAATTATGATGAGAGACCTTGGAACAAGAGTAGCTAGAAATCATCACCTTCTTTGGGAAACCTTGCAAAAGAATTACAACACCTAAAAAATAGAAATGTTTCAATGAATTTAAAGTGCTCTTTCAACCAGGATGTGTGCACAATGGATGCCCAAATCTACACTATTCCATACAAACTTTGATATCCTGCCACAAAGGCTTGAAGCAAAATATCAATAAAGCATTCAAAACCCTTGTTAGATCATGTCCTAAGGTACACCCAAAGGTTTGTAAATACCCTCAATTTACAAGGAAGGTAAGATGGATTTAAATCTGTTTATCTCCACTCAAATGAATGCTCTTTTGAATGGAAGATTGCAGATGCCTTCAAACACTCTACAAGAAATGAGACCATGTATGACCAATAAAGATCCCAAACACAAGATTGCAACATGAGCATGAAACACAAATTGAAAACATATTGAAATACAAGTGCATGCAAGCTTTTCCAAGAGATAAAACAAGTTAATCTAAGAATTTGATCAAATATATTAGCAAGGGAAAGTTATTTAGACAATTCAACACGATGAACATTTGATGCAAACTGGAATCAAAATGGCTCTCAGCAAGTTTCTCAAAAGGAAAATGGACTTCTTCCAGTTTTCCTATGAAAATTCTTCTCTCTTTTCTCCAAAATTCTCCACAGACCTTCAAAAAATGCTTCCAAACTACATCATATACCCTATGCCAACTTGGATCCTTGCATCCCAAGCAAGGAATATGCCAAAAGGATCAAATTTGTTACAATACCCTATCCATTTGATGAAAAATGATATAAAAGCAGAAACAACTTGCCAAATGCCGAGATGCACAAATATTTTAAAATATTACATGAAATCAGATCCTTATCCATCCGTAAGGTCATGTTTTTGGCATTCCACCATGCCAACATGCATTTGCAATCATTTTTCACCTTTTTCCCTCATCATTTTTAACTCTGCAACTTTTCATTTTTACATTTCACGTGTTTTTCACGGGCTGAGAAAAATATCTCACGAAAAACACTATAGGGCACCAAATCAGCTCAAATAAATGATGCCATTACATTAAGAAGGCTGAAGGGATGCAGATTCATATAAAATTTCATGTGTTTTGGTGCAAAAATGACGATTCCACACTTCTTGGAGCTCCAATGGCGCCCAAAAAATGAAAATGCATAGCCGTTGATTAAATCAACTTTAAATGCCAGCCCTCCACGTGGCAGATCCAAATCCTCTTCAAAAGTGCCCAAATTACCTTTTTTCCTTTTAGATGAGGTGGGACACGTGTCCAAATACCATTGGACCGGGCCTTCTTTTTTAAAATTTGCATTTGCGACTCCTTTTGACCTCGAGAAAATTTTGAAAATTTTCCCGCTTGCCCCCTGAATGTGCCACGTGTCCTCCTATGGGCCCTACTGAAAACCGCGGGCCAAAATGATGACTTTTCTCTTTTTCACAAAAAGGAAAATTTTCTCAAAATTCCCCACGGGCCCGAACACTGCATTGTTTCTCTGCCACGTGTCGATCTCCCATTGGAGGTGGAGCCGACTCATCACATTTGCCTTCATTCCTCCGCAAGCATCAAAACTCCATGCGGGCCCGACATCTCTCTTTTGACATTTGAAAAATGCCACGTGTCACTGTCCTATTGGATGCGGAGCTGAAACTCCAAATTTTTCCGCGGGTTTATTTTTCTCTTTGAGATTTTTCGCTAAAATTTGGAAAATTTTCCATCTTTCCTCCGCACTCGAATTTCCATCAAAATTCGGACACGTGTCCATTGTTCATTGGTGGCGGGACCTTGAACCGAAATTTTTCCTTTTACCCTTTGAAGTTTAAAAAACTTCAAATTCCTCCAAGCCTCTGCCTCTCCATTTCATCCCTGTGCATACGTGTCACATTCTCATTGGTGTGGGCCATCGGGTCCAAATTTTTCTTTTGCATTTTGAAACCAAAATTTTTCAAATTCTTCCAAGTTCCCTCTATTCTGGTCGATCTCCCTGGACACGTGTCACCTTTCCAATGGTTGCGGGCTCGCGGGCCAAATTTTTCCCCTGACACCCCGAGCCAAAAAACACCAAAATTTTTCCAAGTCCTTGATCATCCGCCTGGCCCTCCTGGACACGTGTCACCATCCCATTGGGCACGGGCTTTCGGGCAAAAATTTAATTTTGAGAATTTTTTCCAAAATGGAAGAAAAAATTCCTAAGTTCCCTCCGCCACCCGCCAATCCTCGACCAATCACATCAGGCCACGTAAGCACATCCCTGTGGAACCGCGGGGAAAAATTTTCTTCCGACATCCTTGAGCAAAAACAATAAAATTTTCCCAACTCCCATGCTGTCTATTTGACCTCCCTGTGCCACATGTTGCCCTCCCATTGGGCGTGGGCCTTCGGGCAAAAACTTGATTTTGAGAAATTTGCAAAAATGAAGGCAAACAATTTTTAAGTGACCTCGCCACTCGATGCTCCTTCTTTCCAATCAAATCATGCCATGTAGGCACAATAGGCAAATGCGGGGCCGCGGAGAAAATTCTCCCTTCGCCAAAAATTGAAAATTTGACAAGTTATAACATTTCTTCCGACCACACCCGCCAATGAGAGCTGTCATGTCAAGATAAACTTTGTTTTGATAAATTTGTGGGTAGAACATGCCTGTATGCCCGTCAAAATGAAAAAAATGTAGGGACGCTTCGAAATCGATTTTTTTGATAGGGAAGGCAGAATTCTTCATTTTAAACAAATGAATCATCTCTTGACATCATTTGTGACCTTGGAATTAGGGAAACACTTGCACAAATTCATGATTTAATCAATTTCGAGCTCTATCATGATTTGGCAAAGGAGAAAATGGTATAGCCCGTGAAAATGAATAAATTAGGGCATGAATGGGGAGAGGAACTTGAATTTTCGTAATTAGGGTAGAATAACAACAATAAGGGAATTTGAAAGCATCCAATTGAAAAAACGAGCTACAGATCTTCAGCTCGAGCCACAAGGACATTTTGGAGTAAAAATGGAACATGGAGAATTAGAGTAAAGTGTGCAAACCCATAAATTGCACCAACATTGGCTCCTGCTTGGGGATGGGCACTCTAGCGATGCCACAAGATCACAACGTAGACCAAGTGCCAAAATCCGTTGGGAAAGGAGTCAAAACATGCATAGTAGCCCTAAAAACCAGAATTTTCACCAAAAATAGAGTAAGAAAACCACACCAACAATGGTTGCCAAGGAAAAAAGGAAAACCACAAGCCAACAACAACAAGAACAAGGAAAATACAACAAAAACAAGGGCTATACAAAATGTACAACTTTTGCATACCTCCTTTGGGGATTTAATCCAAAAAGTGTTTTAAATGTCTGCCATTAATAGGCAGCTCCAACAAATCCCCATCCAAATCCTTGAGAAAAAATGTATTTTCTCCAATCCTGATATCAATGGCATAAGGGCCCATCCATAGAGCATCAAATTTTCCATGCTTGCCCTTGTCTTCATGCCTACTATCCCACATAGCAAAACCAAATCTCCAACACTGAAGGCTCTAGGGTGACCTTATTATCAAACAACTTCTTCAATTTCTCCCTAAACCTTTGACATGCCTTTGATGAGAAGCTCTCCTTTCTTCATCCAACTCAATGATTTGATTGATTCTTGATTCATATGGGCCATGTTCTTGATCTTCCAATTCTGGGAAAACTGAAAAGTGGATAATTGTAGGTGTAACGACAAAGCAAAGCCTGAGTTCCATACTCCAGTTCAAATGGGCTTTTACCGGTTGCTCTTTTTGGAGTTATCCTATCAGCCCAAACTACAAATTTCAACTATTCTCCCCACTTCTTATTGATTTCTAAGGTTCTTCTAATGATCTTGAGCTAGTTTTTGTTACTTGATTCAGCGTGCCCATTCCCTTATGGGTTGTAATTTGAAGAATAGGTCGATTTATCCCATATTCATTGCACATTGCCATCAAAGGCTTGGCTCTAAAACACATAGCATTATCGAGACACAATCTTAACTAGAACCCCAAATCGTATATGATATGAATCACCAAGAAATCCATTACCACTTGGTGTGTTGCCTTTCTAGATGGAATTGCCTCAACCCATTTTGTAAAATAATCAGCTGCTACAAGGATCCACTTGTAACCAGCACTCGAAGGATCTGAAATCTCACCAATAAAATCCATTCCCCATTGTTTGAAAGGAACTTCAACTAATACAGGCTGCAAAGGAAGGGAGCCTGAAGCCTTCAATCTTCCTGAAAAATGTTGGCAACTATCACACCTTCTAACCAGTTGGTTTGCATATTTGAAAAGAGTTGGCCACCAATAACTAGCTCTTAAAATCTTATGTGCTGTCACTCTCCTAGCAAAATTTCCTCCACAAACTCCCCCATGGAAATCAGCAATCAACTTGGGAGCTTCATCTTCAGTTATGCATTTCAAGAGGACACCTTGTGGTTCTTCCAAGCCAGCCCAAGGTCTCTTATGACATATTTATGAGAAGCTAGCTTGAGGGCTCTTTTCGATTTTTATTTAAGTGACTAGGACAACATAAGTGCTTGAGGTAATAGACCACATTCTTATACCACTCAAAATTCATCAATTTGTCAAGGAGATCTCGCCCTTTCTTCCCTAGTTGATTCACTTCTACATTATGCAAATTACTCACCATGAGTTTGGTAAGACCTATACCTCTTACCAGCTTTGTTGTTTGGATATCCATATCATACTCTTATAATTTGTTAACCCATCTACATCTCTTTAACCATGGTGTGGGGAACATAAGCAACAACCTTTGAACTCAAAATATAGGGCCCGAAAATCTTTGTTGCTTTTACTAATGCAAATGCTTTTTTCTCCATAATTGTGTACCTCAATTCAGCTGCTTGTAAAGCCTTGCTAAAGAAATCAATAGGCCTCTCAGCTCCATTTTCATCATTTTGTAGAAAACTGAAGCAATAGTAAATTCAGATGCAAAAGAGAAGATTTGGAAAGGCATCTTATAGTTTGGAGCTACAAAACAGTGCATGCTTGAGTGCATCCTTTATCCCTTCAAAAGCTTGGATGGCAGCCTTTTCCCACTTAATAACCCGATCCTTTCTTAACATGCTTGTGATTGGAAGAGTCACTCAAGTAAAATTAGAGACAAACCTTCTAATGAAATTGATTTGGCCAAAGAAAGATTGAATACCCTTCTTGGTTCTCGCACAGCACTCTTTGATTGCTTCCACTCTCTCGGGATCTATCATAACACCTTCTTTGGACACAATATGCCCAACAACTTGGATTTTGGCACACCAAAATGACACTTCTTTGGATTAAGTGAAATGCCATACTCCCTACATCGATCAACATCTTCTCTAGGTGTTGCAAATGGTCTGCTCGCTATCTTGAAAAATAGTCACATCATCTTGGTAAACTACAATAAACTCATTGATATAACTTAGAAAAGGAAACATCCATTTCCTTTGAAAAGTAGCCCCAACATTCATCAATCCAAAAGGCATCCTTACAAAAATATAAGTTCCCAAGGAGTAGTGAAGGTCTTAAGTCTTTTCGATTCTTTGACAACTACTTGATCAGATCCGGAGAAACCATCCACAGTAGAAAGCATTTCGACCTTGTCACAAGCTGCAACATATTCTCCATATTTGGCAAAGGATAGTTGTCCTTCATATATGCTTTGTTTAGATTCCTAAAATCCACACAAAGTTTGATATCTCCGTTCTTCTTTCTAATCGGCACAATGTTGGCAACCCAAGAAGAGTATCTAGTAGGCTGAATGATGCCACCATCTCTCAATTTCTTCAACTCTTCTTGCATTTTCATGGAAATTAGTGGGTTAATAGGCCTTTGTTTTTGTCTAAATGGTTTGGCTTTAGCCTTAAGAGGGATCTCATGCTGAAACAAATCTTCTCTATATGCCTTCAACTCGAATAAGACCAAACAAGGCAAATCTTGATATTTCTTTAAAAGTTGGGCATAGGACTATTTTTCTTCTTTCTTTGAGATGATCGCCCAACCAGATCTTCCTTGGTTTGTCTTTAGTTCCCAAATTGTGCTCTTCCACATCCCTTGAAGTAGACATCTTTCTATTAATGATGCAATCAACATTGCTAAAATTGGATTCAAGTGCAACAAGACCCTTAGGAATGGTATTTTTTTTCAATTGTATAATATCCTTGTCAAAAAAAGTTTCTCTACCTTCATTCATGCACACCATTGGTTCCCAATCAATATTTTGACTAGAAAACTCTCCTTGGCATTGTAAGAATCTCAACACTTGTGCATCATCATCAAAAATCTGCCAATGTTTCACATTATTTGGGACAGCTGGCCTTGTTAGCACTTCAACATCATATTCACAAAAAGGTGAAACAATGCAATTATCAAAATTAGAACCAAGAAAAGCCAGCTGATCAGCAGCAACATTAAGACTTCTATAATGGTAAACAATGTTAAAGGAATTAAACATTTCAATCAAGTCCCAAACAACATGCTTATATTGCTTCATACGCTGATTTTTTGTAGCATACAACTTTCTTACTTGCTTGACAACCAAATCTGAATCTCCTTTAGCAACAATATCTTTTACTCCATACTTCCATGCAATCCTTAATCCCAATAATAATGCCTCATACTCAGCAAAGTTGTTAGTACATTCAAAATTGAGGTTGAAGGAAAAAGGAAACTCTTCTAAACTAGGGGAAACCAACACTATACCAGCACCATTTCCAACTTTTGAGCAAGCTCCATCAAACAAGAATGTCCATAGAGAACCTACCATACCAAGGCACTCGATTTGTCCATCTTATTCTCGTTTTCCATCAGCAAAACCAATGAAATTGTCAACATCTACATCAGTAAACAACACTTCATAAGAAGCATTGTTGGGATCCTCAATCAAGTGTAACATATTCTTTTCACCATAGAGTTTGACAAGGCTGCCCTCAATGGGAATGGTGGCATAGGAAATGTCCATTTGAACACTACCACCAACACTTGCAGCCCACTTTCTTGACAAAAGCATACCCCATTTGGCAGGGAAGTCAACAATTACAACATCAAGTTTTAAATTCTTACCCAGATAGGCTGCAAGTTGCACCACTAAACCCTTCACACATCCAACAACCGAAACTTCCCTTGAATCCATGGCTGTACACTTTCCATATGCTGCTGTTGTCACCTTGATATCCAAATCATTCATAACTTCTAGAGGCATAACATTACATGAAGCACCGGAATCAAACATGCAATTGTGAAGCAACCTACCTTTTATGAGAAAAGTTGTGAAGAATGGATCAACATTCAATTGGGAATCAACCAAGGATGTCCCCAAGTACACTTCAGGTGCCTCTCCAAGATCTTCCATTGGTGGTGGCGTTTCAGGGCCAGCAACGCTTTGAAGAGGACTTTCAACAACATTGACATTTCTGCTTGGTATAATCTTTTCTTCTTTTAATCCCAAGTATTTAAAAGCTCTTTTCTTATGTTCAGAATTCCGAGAGCAAGTTCAATAATGGGAACACTCACTTTAATTTGGCTCAATACTTGGGCCATATCACATGGAACATTCTTTGGCAAAACAACATTGGAAGGGAAACAAGAAGGTTCATCAGATGGAGAAGTATTCTTGGCAGCCTGGGCATGAAGAGGACTGATATTTTTGCATGGGATAACAGGGTTCTTAGCAATTATTTCTCTTCTAGGATTATCTTTGGGAATGCTTGTGAGCAAGGGTGTCTTTGGCTTGGCTTGAGGACCAGCTCCTCTAATAACTTTACTTCTAGTATTGTACTCCTTTTCTTGACCAACCACAACATTCATTAACAATTGTCTATCTTCCTCCGAAGGAATACCACCATCATACTTCTTGATCATTAAAGCCCTTAGGTATTCAAAGTCATTATTAGGAATTTCAAAGGCCCGAACTACATCTACATCATGAGTTTGAGGAAAGAAAGAAATGGTACCCTCTTTATGCAATCCCAAAAGGTGCAGCAGTCCTTGCACTTATCACATCTATTGATGTTCATTGCTTGTTGTGAGCCCGAAGAGCTGCCAATCATACAAATGTCATCATCCATTTCATTCTCATTATCATCATCTATATCTTGCTGGTCCATTTCACATTGCGGATGAGGAAGAAAACATCTGTCACACCAATCCATATCAGCCACTTCTTGAACAACAGCAACTCTTGCAGCAGAGGGTCGGGCACCACTCTATTTTCACGTGCTTGGGGTTGTCTATTTGCAGATCCAATAAGCCCCTTACCTCTGTCATCTTGTCTTTGATCACCCCTAGGATGATTGCCAAATCTATCATGGTTTTGAGTTCTTTGCTGTCCTTGTGAACTTTGCCCAATTCCTTTCTCAGCCCAGGCTAATTTGTAGGAAATTTCTTTGACAACCCCTACCAAAGTCTTGACAACATCCTCCAAATCAGCACCCTTGCTAGTTTGTGGCTTCTCATGGTTTATCAACTTCACACTGTCCCTCTTAAGTGGTTTACCAACAACTTTAATATTATTTTCAATTTGAAGTGCCATGGTGAAAGCTTGCCTCAAGTTTGTAGGATTTTTGTCTCTCAAGTAATAGGCTGCCTTTTTATCAAATGCATTTGCATATTTGATCAAGCAGATTCATCACAAGGCCTCAAAATTACAGGCAACCTTCTCAATGTCTTTTTAAACCTTGTATTGAAATCATGAATGGTCTCATTAGGGTTCTTCTTGATGTTCTCAAACTCGGATAGAAGGAACCTTGGATCTGTTTTGTCTCCATATTGTAATCTGAATGCATTACTCATCTCATTCCACGAATCAATAGAGTTATCAGCAGAGCTTTATACCAATCTCTTGCATCTTCCTCAAGTGTATGGATAAACAACTTGATATACACATCCTCAAATTCTATTTCAAAGTCTTCCATCATGTTTACAAAGAGTTTGAGATGTTGATCTCCGATTATGGCATTATTACCTTGGAATTTTGGTAATCTATTTCTCACATCGTGGGACAGCATTTGGATAACCATCCATTCCTCCAAAATTTATAGGACCAAATGTGTTTACAACAAATGGAGGTCTAGGTTGAACCATATTGTTTGGTGGGGGTGATCTTGGAGGTGAAACAAGCTAATGAGGAGTATTAATGGGTTTGATTGGAATAGATGAATGATCTTTAAAATTACAACCCCCTAAAGGCTCTCTCTTGACAGACTTTAGCAAACTTAGAAACTATAGGAGCAGATTTAGGAGCAAGTTTTTTAAATACACAAGAAGGTCCCTCACCTGATGGAGAATGAAAATCAGCAAGAAGATTTCCTGAATTAGATCTACTTGAAGAGGAATTATAATCTTCAATGACAGTTGTTCTCCATTCAAATTCAACTATGGGGACTCCTTTCCTTGCAACCAAATCACCAACCACTTTCCACACATTTCTTCCTTCTAGTTCTGAGCTTCTTGATTCGGTGAGCAACTTCTTAGAAGAGTCCTGATGAAGAGGGATCTCCTTCCTCCAGTTTGACATATATAAACAACAAGTTTCAAATGACAAAAATGTATTAGACAACCGGTATTTCAAGATCCCAACAAGATGGAGTCGCCACCAAGGATTTTCACCTTAGTTATGAAAGAAAGCACTAAAAATATTTTTCAAATGCATGCTATACTAAAAACTTGCAGGATTTACAAATCAGATTTTCTTCTTCTTAATTCAACCAAAAACAATGCATCCAAATCACATAAATTGCTGGTAGATGAGGAGAGCAGTTGAGTTTGAAGTTTTTCTTACATAAACATCCAGATCTGAAGTATGAAATGATATCTCAATAATATAACAACTCAAATACTTGATCATACAAATGCTCAAACCTTTTAAGTACTTCAAAACCACCAAGAATTTGTAAGAATTTCCCTGGTAGTGGCACCACTCGGTGTTGGTATCCAGATTTAATCCCCTTCACAACTTGAACAACATCATGAATCTGCACAAGAAACTCAAGGATAGATAGATGTTTTGTATGTCATTTGTAGCCGGGGATCACACCTATCTGCTTGTTTGCATTCAAGAATTAAGGGAGTGGATAGCACCTTCATGAGGGTTTTGATCTAACCCTCACTATTTTAGGTTGTGCCTATCAACCAAGGTAAGAGAACCTATGTTGCAGCCCCTATGTGGTAAGGAGATGAAGATATCCTTGTGTTTTGCATATGGTGTGGAGGGAGCTTTGTGAAAACATGATCAAATATCCATTATCCAAACTCAAAGGAGTTGTCACTACTAAATGATGGAAATGTTCTCAAAACAAAGCTAGAGCTGCTAAAGACATGATAAAACCCTGATCAACCTTGTGCATTTTTGTGAAAGGATTGAATTCTTTTGTGGACACATAATGCAGATGCAGGGGTATTGTAGGTAGGATGAGTTAATTTAAAATGAAATTATGATGAGAGACCTTGGAACAAGAGTAGCTAGAAATCATCACCTTCTTTGGGAAACCTTGCAAAAGAATTACAACACCTAAACAACAGAAATGTTTCAATGAATTTAAAGTGCTCTTTCAACCAGGATGTGTGCATAATGGATGCCCAAATCTGCACTATTCCATACAAAATTTGATAGCCTGCCACAAAGGCTTGAAGCAAAATATCAATAAAGCATTCAGAACCCCTTGTTAGATCATGTCCTAAGGTACACCCAAAGGTTTGTAAATACCCTCAATTTACAAGGAAGGTAAGATGGATTTAAATTTGTTTATGTCCACTCAAATGAATGCTCTTTCGAATGGAAGATTGCAGATGCCTTCAAACAATCTACAAGAAATGAGACCATGTATGACCAATAAAGATCCCAAACACAAGATTGCAACATGAGCATGAAACACAAATTGAAAACATATTGAAATACAAGTGCATGCAAGCTTTTCCAAGAGATAAAACCAGTTAATCCAAGAATTTGATCAAATATATCAGCAAGGGAAAGTTATTTAGACAATCTCAAAGCTTGTTGATGGCTTTACAGCTGAAACCAACTCAACATGATGAACATTTGATGCAAAATGGAATCAAAATGGCTCTTAGGCAGTTTCTCAAAAGGAAAATGGACTTCTTCCAGTTTTCCTGTGAAAATTCTTCTCTCTTGTCTTCAAAATTCTCCACCAGACCTTAAAAATGCTTCTAAACTACATCATATACCCTATGCCAACTTGGATCCTTGCATCCCAAGCAAAGAATATGCCAAAAGGATCAAATTTGTTACAATACCCTATCCATTTGATGAAAAATGATATAAAACTGTGAAACAACTCGCCAAATGCCAGAGATGCACAAATATTTTAAAATATTACATGAACTCAGATCCTTATCCATCCCAGGGTCACGTTTTTGGCATTCCACCATGCCAACATGCATTTGCAATCATTTTTCACCTTTTTCCCTCATCATTTTTAACTCTACAACTTTTCATTTTTACATTTCACGTGTTTTTCACGGGCTGAGAAAAATATCTCACAAAAAACACTATAGGGCACCAAATTAGCTCAAATAAATGATGCCATTGCATTCAGAAGGCCAAAGGGATGCAGATTCATATAAAATTTCATGTGTTTTGGTGCAAAAATGACGATTCCACACTTCTTGGAGCTCCAATGGCGCCCAAAAAATGAAAATGCACAGCTGCCATTGATTAAAATCAACTTTAAATGCTAGCCCTCCACGTGGCAGATCCAAATCCTCTTCAAAAGTGCCCAAATTACCTTTTTTCCTTTTAGATGAGGTGGGACATGTGTCCAAATACCATTGGACCGGGCCTTCTTTTTTAAAATTTACATTTGTGACTCCTTTTGACCTCGAGAAAATTTTGAATTTTTTCCCCGCTTGCCCCCTGAATGTGCCACGTGTCCTCCTGTGGGCCCTACTAAAACCGCGGGCCAAAATGATGAATTTTCTCCTTTTTTGCAAAAAGGAATTTTTCTCAAAATTCCCCGCGGCCCGAACACGCTGTTTCTCTGCCACGTGTCGATCTCCCATTGGAGGCGGAGCCGACTCATCACATTTGCCTTCATTCCTCCGCAAGCATCAAAACTCCATGTGGGCCCGACATCTCTCTTTTGACATTTGAAAAATGCCACGTGTCGCTGTCCTATTGGATGCGGAGCTGAAACTCCAAATTTTTCCACGGGTTTATTTTTCTCTTTGAGATTTTTCGCTAAAATTTGGAAAATTTTCCATCTTTCCTCCGCGCTCGAATTTCCATCAAAAGTCGGACACATGTCCGTTGTTCATTGGTGGCGGGACCTTGAACCGAAATTTTTCCTTTTACCCTTTGAAGTTTAAAAACTTCAAATTCCTCCAAGCCTCCACCTCTCCATTTCATCCCTGTGCATATGTGTCACATTCTCATTGGTGCGGGCCATCGGGTCCAAATTTTTCTTTTTTGCATTTTGAAACCAAAAATTTTCAAATTCTTCCAAGTTCCCTCTATTCCGGTCGATCTCCTTGGACACGTGTCACCTTTCCAATGGTTGCGGGCGTGGGCCAAATTTTTCCCCTGACACCCCGAGCCAAAAAACACCAAAATTTTCCAAGTCTCGATCATCCCCTGGCCCTCTTGGACACGTGTCACTATCCCATTGGGCACGGGCTTTTGGGCAAAAATTTAATTTTGAGAATTTTTTCCAAAATGGAAGAGAAAATTCCTATGTTCCGTCCACCACCGCCAATCCTCGACCAATCACATCAGGCCATGTACGCACATCCCTGTGGAACCGGGGAAAATTTTCTTCCGACATCCTTGAGCAAAAAACAATAAAATTTTCCCAACTCCCACGCTGTCTGTTTGACCTCCCTGTGCCACGTGTTGCCCTCCCATTGGGTGCGGGCCTTCGGGAAAAAACTTGATTTTGAGAAATTTGCAAAAAATGAAGGCAAACAATTTTTAAGTGACCTCCGCCACTCGATGCTCCTTCTTTCCAATCAAATCATGCCACATGTAGGCACAGTAGGCAAATGCGGGGCCGCGGAGAAAATTCTCCCTTTGCCAAAAATTGAAAATTTGACAAGTTATAACATTTCTTCCGACCACACCCGCCAATGAGAGCCTGCCATGTCAGCATAAACTTTGCCTTGATAAATTTGATGGGTAGAACATGCCCGTATGCCCGTCAAAATGAAAAAACATAGGGGATGCTTCTGAAATCAAATTTTTTGATAGGGAAGGAAAAATTCTTCATTTTAAACAAACTGAATCATCTCTTAACATCATTTACGACCTTGGGATTGGGAAACACTTGCACAAATTCACGATTTGATCAATTTCGAGCTCTATCATGATTTGAAGAAAGGAGAAAATGGTACAACCAGTGAAAATGAATAGATTAGGGCACAAATGGGGGAGGAACTTGGATTTTACCGCAATTAGGGTAGAATAACAATAATAAGGGTATTTGAAAGCATCCAACTGAAAAAACGAGTTATAGATATTTAGCTTTATCCGCAAGGACGTTTTGGAGTAAAAATGGAACATGGAGAATTAGAGTAAAGTGTGTAAACCCATAAATTGCACCAACACTTCGACACATCTCGCTTCTCAACAAAGCCATTATTGACCTTAATATAGGGACTTCTAAAGACCCTCGCATCTTTAAGGTCGGCCAATCTCTTAATCCACAAGAGTTAGGAGACTTCATTTCCTTTCTTTCCCACCATCGCCAAGCATTTTCTTGGTCATACGAAGATATGCCAGGCCTCAATCCTAATATCATGGTCCACAATATCATTACTCTTCCAGACATCAAACCAGTTAAACAAAAACTATGTAAGATGCATCCTTGTGTAGCCCTCCTCGTTAAAGAAGAGTTACAACACTTGCTTTCTGCCAACTTCATCTAACCCATTGACTATCCACAATGGGTTTCAAATGTAGTACCACTAACCAAAGCTATTAGGAAAATTTGAATTTGCACCGACTTAGGGACCTTAATCTCGCTTGTCCGAAAGATGATTTTCCTCTACCTAATATCGACCAACTCGTGGATTTAACTACAAGTCATGAGATGCTTTTGTTTCACTCGGAATGTTTTGCTTACTGGGAATAGAGTTACTTCTATCCTTTCATTCCTTTTAGAAACATATAAGGTTAGGGCTAGGAGGAATACTGTTGAATGTCGAGATGGTGTGCGCGTATCGTAGAGAAAGATCAAAGGATCGCGAAGAACTCCTTTTTGTCTTGGAAGGACTACTGCAAATAAGAACACAAGACCACAAGATTTTGATTAGATAATAAATGAGGAACCGCCTTGGGCCCTGGAAATATAAAACTTCCTTTCGAAGGTGGTCGGTTCCCTCGCTAATATGAATTAACACCAAAACTCGTAAAATATCAATTAAATTGCTTCGTTGAGACGGGTAGGGAAAGGCTGATTTTGGTTTTGAGTCACAATAACCGATACCGGGTTCTTTGATAACCGATATCGGTATGGTCCAGGATCTCGTAGGTTGGTTGTTTTATGGGGTGGTTGTGTCGTAGGGTTACGGTGTTGTTGGTAAGGTGGTATATGAGTGATATTAGGTAATGAGATGGTGAGAGGTAAATGAATGATAGTTAGATGCAATGACACGTTGAGTAGTGGATCTAGGAATGGATTTATGGGGACTGTGATTCAAAAAGTCTAAGAAATGTTATTAAAGAGGACATGCAAGATGTAACTTATGGTTATAGATGAAGATGCAGTCCAGAGCTCGATGACAAAGGCGTAACTTAGGTAAGATGGCTTGACACACAGAAGATGAGAGATCTCCCTCCCGATGATCAACTGAGTATCACAGGTTTCTGGCTATTCCGTTGCAGTTTTGGGCTTGATCTCCTTTGCTGCAAACTCTTCTGGTTTCTTCACTCATCTCTGCTCGGCCAAGTAAAGATTCGATTCTCTCGATCGCTCCTATTGATCTCTGTTGATCCAAAATCCTTCCACCTTTGTTTTTGGCTTGGGAGCCCATTTACAGGAACCGATGGCGAAGCACGAATCGACGGCGATGGAGTAGGAACCAGTATCGGTTAGGAAAAAGTAGGCTATTTTTAGTAAAATCACCCACTTTCCCTGCTTTTCTCCCGAGAGATTAGTTGCGGGCTTGGTCAAGTGACTAGAAGGTCGGTTTTGGGTGCGAGAAAGGGGTCATTAGTCATGGGTGTAGGTGTGGACCAAGTTATAGGTCTTAATTAGGTTAGTTTAGGGTTAGGACTAGGTCATGATGAGGTGGCAAAATGAGGTGGCAGGTAAGGTGATGTGGATTTATCAATTACAAGGTAATTAATAAATAATTGTGTAAGGTTTAGGTGATGAGGTTAGGTTGTGAAATGAGATGCGGGTCACAAGGGGTCGTAAGACACAAATTTGGTGTCTACATTAGCCCCTTATTGTCATGTAGCTTGTTTTGTAAAGCTGCACGGACAATAATATGAAGTGGTTTCCCCTGTTAAGGGTATAGGTAATCCCCCTCAAATCTAGCACAGATTGAGATCGCGTGAAATCAGGGATAGGGTTGATAAAGGGTAAATGGTGTAGAGATGATGGTGAGATGGTGGGGTAGGTCCAAGGAAGCAGACACACGTTGAAATGCAATAATGCGACTAGGGTACATGATTTGATGAGCAAACCAGCAATGCATAGGCAAAGGTCGATAGTTTATCCAAACAAGGGTGATATAATCCTGGTATCCAAGGCATAGGAAGTAGCTCCAGGGTATATAAATGTAAGGTACAGGAACGTTTAGGCATGTTCAGCAAAAGACTAAAATGGTTGGTTTGGTTGAGATAAACGTCACGGTCTGGGTCTAGGCAAAGTTGGTCGACAGATCAAGTCAAGGACCCTAATCAGGCTAAAACATGAACAGGTGAGCTCGATTGAACAAAAAACTATATGATGGGTGGATAAAATTGTATGTTGCTGATGTTGGGTAAGGTATTGAAGTGGTACGGCCGTGGTTCGGGCCAAATTGTTGGGTGACGGCCTTGGGTCGGGCCGGATGGGAAGGGTGAGGCCTTGGGTCGGGCCAAATGGGTAGGGTGAGGCCTTGGGTCGGGCCAAATGGGTAGGGTGGGGCCTTGGGTCGGGCCAAATGGGTAGGGTGGGGCCTTGGGTCGGGCCAAATGGGTGGGTGGCGGGGCCTTGGGTCGGGCCAAATGGTTAGGGTGAGGCCTTGGGTCGGGCCAAATGGGTAGGGTGAGGCCTTGGGTCGGGCCGGATGGGTAGGGTGGGGCCTTGGGTCGGGCCAAATGGGTGGGTGGCGGGGCCTTGGGTCGGGCCGGAGTGGTTGGTTGCGGCCTTGGGTCGGGCCGGTGGAGTCAAAAACGGCTAAAGAGCAATGGAGCATATAGGCGATGTGGTAAAGAGGCAATGTGGTGGGAAAGGGAAAGTAGTGAATAAGGGCAAAAAGTTGGGTAAACAAGGACAAAACCGATATCGGTTATCTATGACCGTACTGCGGTTAGGTAATCGACGCCGATTTTTAGGGCACGATTTGACCAGATTCGGTTCTATGTTAAAAACCTATAAAAAGAAAAATACGGCGGTCATTGTCACTTTGTCAATTTGGAAACCAAATTAAGTTGTCTGAGGTGGAATGTTGATATTGGTGTATTTGTTGGCCGAGGTGGCACTAGTTGAGTGGAGAAGTGAGGTGATTGGCGGGCCCGAGTGAGGAGGAGGCGAGTAGTTGATTGGTTGAGGACCCGT